>OY757920.1:2484285-2581785 GCA_963585895.1 Sepioteuthis lessoniana
ATTATTTCTATTGAATAATTATAATCATTTGTTTGCACATTAGTTTAACGTAGCTAATAATAATCATTCGTAAAAAGTATAGAGCTTCAAGTAATTATTCATAATACAAATAATTCACAGTTAAAAGGTATTAAGTATTCCAATCTAATACAAATAATTTGCCAACAGATCTGTTTGACCAGTAGACATGATCCTAACAGCTACAACCACTCCGAGTCAGAGTGGATTTGGAAGTAATGGTAATTAAAGGGAGCTCCACATTTTCCAGATCTCCAGAATTAGAGCCTCACCATGAGATCTACTTAAGTGCAAAATCTAGGACACTCTTTTTGGGGTCTTACCCCTCGGGAAGGAATATAGTCAGTATTTTCTAAGACTTTCCAATAGAGAGTTTCAAGCGCTAAATACAGACGCTTGGTTGAAAATAAAACAACCATCTGTACAAACCATTCATTTTATTATGGCAAACGTTTTACGACGCTAAATTGTTTCTTTAGTTATTAATTATGCCAGATTTACGGTGTCCTGATCAACCGAGTGTGACTTTGGGTTCCTCATAGGAAATCTATTTTTATTGAATTCACATAAATGATACACGTAGTAGTGCCAGTTTAGACAATGTCATAAAATAACCGAGATTCTCTGAAAGCGAAATTTGCAATCGAACTTCTTTATTCTTTTAGGTAAAATAAATTCACTGGTCGAGGTAGTACAATAATTTCCATAAAGATTAATTCTACCTATAAGGATTGTTAATGTTTTCAATACTCTCACCGAAATAAGTAGTACTGTGATTTTATTGAACTTTTACCTTTGCACAAATGACCAAGTGGTTAACAAGCTGAACTATAACATCGTAATAATTGCCAATCGCGCTATTACGATCTCTTTCGGACTAATGCCCCTTTGGGGAAATGTATAAACCCTTTTATCTCCCAGCTATTACCACTCGACAAGTTTGGCTTTGGCTTTAAATTACCATCGAAGGTTTATATGCCATTAAACAAAGCATACTAACCAAATCATACAACTGCTTTCCATTCTGTCATAATCTATTTAATAAGATTTTATTTTTATTTTTATCTGTTTGAAATTAGAAGAGTGTGTTATTTGAATCTGATTTTTCTCATTTTTTCAACAGGTCCACTTCGAGTCTTTCGTTATTTCTTTATACCCCGGGGATATCGGGGATTCTAAAAGTAGAATACGTTTTGTCTCCATTTTGAAAAGAGTGGTTGTACCTGTTAGGGTTGTATCTATGGATCAAATAGAACTGTTCAATCATTCACTAAAGATTATTATCATTAGTTATTTGAAACCATACAGCTGTGTGCAAATTATTTGTATTAAATATGGATTCCTGATAAATAGAATGATTAAGATTAAATAGGAATACTTGAAACTATTTAACTGTGTGTAAACAAATGATTATTACAAAATAGAATTATTAGTGTTAGATAGGAATAATTGAAACTGTGTGCAAACAAATGAGCTCTAACAACTCACTTAAAAATAAAGTTTCAAAAACAGTTACCCACAAACACTATTCACTTACAAAACCTATATGAGCAAGATTAAATAACCCATAAGAGTTGATATGCCTTAAAATAACGACCATTCATTTAGCAATATTGATCTAAATAAAGTATGTTAATGAATATCACCTACCAGGCACTACCAAAATAAACTAAAATTTCTCTAAGGTCGATATAATAACTAGAGAGGAAAAGTCTATTTTCCCTGTTTCCTCTTCTTCTTTTTTTCTGTCTCGTTCCGTTTTGGTGTTTGTATTTTTAAAGATTTTCAGGAAAATCTCTTAAACATTCTTTCACTAAATGCAATGAAGCGGATATTTTAATCGTTCAGAAAATTTTCAAGAGTGTCACGTCTATTTGTCAGAAACCATTTCAGCAATAACCGTCTTTCGCGTACAACCAAACGAGATAGATATTCCGGGAAAAAAAATCCTGAAAAAAGAATCATCAATGTAATAAATGGTATTGAAATGATCCCTTTGATCTTATACGAGTTTCTTTTCCACATCGATCGCTTTTCATGCATTTTTTAAAGTCCAAATTTCAGTTCCCGGGTTTCTTTCAACAGGCATCCTTTCCTATCTTCTCTTTTGAAAAAATATCCTCGCTGATAAATCATTTTTTTCTTCGGTTTATGAAATTATAACGATTTTATAAGATTTTACAGAATTGTTTGAATGTTGTACAAAAACAAATAAGCAGAAAATAAAGAATGATTTTTTGTTATTTTTAAATCCATCTACATTGGCTTAAAGCATTTAACACATTAAATAATGATTCTTTTATTTTTCAAGTAACACTGAACTCCCAAGGTATAAGGACTGATCAGGATGGAATTAAAAACGGAAAAAATAAGAGATATATAAGAACAAAGTCACATGGACGTAAATTTTGCTATGGTTAACGTGCCATTGTTGTAGTTTAAGTCGGATAGAATTTGGTTTCCATATTCTCGGTGGCCCAGTCAGCTGGGGGTGTTGAACACAGCGACTGCATCTTTGTAGAGGAATAAGACCTCCTTCGACGATGGTCCTGTGGCCAAGTCGGCTAGGGTTGTAGAACACACCGACTTCATCTGTGAAAAGGGATAGACCCCCTGCAAATGAACGTCCTGTAGACCCCCCACCAACGAGTTTCCTCTGAACCAGTTGGCTGGGGCTCAAGAATACACCGACTGTATCTCTGTAGAAGAGTAAGACCTCCCGAATGAGTGTCCTGAATATGACACTAAACCATCTGATGATGGGGTTCCAGTTCTAGAGCTTTGGGGAATGTGGAGTACCTCTTCATTACCATTTCTCCCAGGTCCACACTGGCCCGAAGTGATAGTACCTGATGGGATCCCATCTATGGGTCAAATATAACTGTTTGACATTTTAACTGCGTGCAAACAAATGGCTTATGTTTAATTGAATTGCCAGAAATAGAACTATTTCACTATTCAACTGTGTAAACAAATGACTGATGTTTAATTGAATTGTTTGTGATACATTGCAATACTTGGAATCATTGAACTGTGGGAAAAAGAATGAGTAATATTCGTATTGCATAGCAATACTTGGAACAACCATTTAAGTGTGCGCAAATGATGAGTGTTCAATGGAATAATTAGTGTTAAATAGCAATACTGTAACCACTTCACTATTTGCAAACAAATTATTAGTATTTAATAGAATTATTAGTGTTTGATAGTTATAACTGAAACTATTTAACTGTGTAGAAACAATAGTAGTGCTGGTTTTTCACTGACGTCTAAATGTCCTGGATATGACACTAAATTGTATCTATTGATGAGGCTCGTGTCTTGGAGTTTGGGGGAATGTGGAGTATTCTAAGTATTTGAGTTGATCTTAATAATACTGTGGTAGATACCGGCTCATTGACCTAGTGGGTAGAGTGTTCGCCAATGATCCGGGAGGCCTGGCTTCAATCCCAGATCGAGTCATACCAAAGACTTTAAAAATGGTACTTGATACCTCCTAGCTTAACACTCAACAATATAAGGTACGTATCAAGGGTAAAGTTGAGCAATCCAGGGAAAGGAGTAGCGTCCACCCCTACACCTCGGTGTAGTAGCTATTGAAAAGAGAGCTTTCAAGTCGCCCTCGACTACAGTCGCCAACTTTACTTACTTATATATGGTCTCGATTCTACCGACTATCTCTAGTTTCACCTGAACTTTTTTAGCCTTTGGGGACCAATTCCTATAAAGTTCACCGTCACCTTTCATGTTCCGCAACTTTTTCAACCCTACAGCAAGATCCGAATATTTTTCTATCTTTTCGTTTTCTTTTATTTTCAATCAATGATCCGTTGGAACGACAAAATCCACGAGATGACAATTTATTTTTTTCTTTTTAGTCAACACTAGATCAGATCTTCTGGCCGGAATTTAGTGATCCATTTGGTGTTCCATTTGGTAATCCATTTGGATCGCAAAGTCCCAAAGAATTTTATGCATGGCATTTTCTAGAACAAATTCTGGTTTGCGAATATAAAATTTGTCGGGATGGTCAAATTTTAATCTCTTGCACAATTCCCAGTGGATCACCTTTCCAACCCAATCGTGTCTAGTCTTATATTCTTCTTGTGAAAGTTTGCTGTTTGTGTGTGCTGAAACCAAAAGTAACCGGTGATCTTTATTTGAGTCCAAGTGACAACAAGTCTTCTTGGTTCTACCTTTCTCAGGATTCTTGCCAATTTCAATTCTGTTGTCTTTTAGGTAGTTTCCGTTTTTTCATCAGATCTTTAGTTCCTCAAGATTATTTTTCACATTTTTCGGGATTGTATCAAAATCTCTTATTCCGATTTTCATCACAGTAACTTTCGTGTTCAATAACTTGTTCAGTCTTCTTCAAAAAATCCAACTATTTATTTATGCAACTGTATTTTCACTCCAGATATGCCGGATAAACCACTGACAGTTGATTGAGAGAGAATCTCTTCAAATTTTAAACACTTTCCTCAGTATTCTCATCATTGGCTTTTGGAACAACTGTTGCCGTCATATTCAATATCTTTTTAAGTTCTGGCATATTTCAATCCCCTAACATATTTTGTAGGAATCTCCACCTGAAACAACAAAAATATCTTTCTTTTGGTTTAATTATATTTTTAATGACTTTGTACCTAGTTCATATTTGGAAACAAAAGACTGCAAGTTTCCTTTTGATAATTTTCAGTAATTTTATTTGTTTTTTGAATAGTTGGGAATCTTTCTAGAATTTAAAAGTTTACTAACCTCTTCAAAATATTCTTTGAGATTGTTTCAAGTATGTATACTTTTTTGGAGTAGAATCGACACTTCCATATTCTAGGATTTCTTGGAGTCTCTCATAATTTTCAAATATGTATTCAGCTTTTGTTTTCAGTTTCGGTCTGTGGTTTGAATTGATGCTAATCTTCATATAAATTTTTGTTTTTGTTTACTCTGGTTGAATCTTGTGTTTTGGCATGTTGTTCTGTTATATAATGACTGTTGACATGGATTTGGGGTTCGTTCCTGGTGACCCCGTGTACTTTGACAAGCTGACACGTTGTGATTCATGAACAGGGGGATGGCAGTGCGTCGGGGTAGGCAGGTCGAGCAAGTGTGTAACCGGAAGGAGACCACGTGATATGAGAACCCTGCAGTTAGATCTAGACCGTCAGTGCAGTTAGAATCGAGAGCTGAGCCAGGGATACGCAGCCGATCAGAGGCGATAGGGACGTCTCTGACGATACGGCTTGCAAGGGGGGTGCAAGTGTTAGCACCCCCGGCTCCAGGAAGAAGATATGGGGCAAGAAGACGTCCCCTCTCTGTGTACATGTCTCTCCATCTATCTCTCAACTTGCAACAAAGTGTTGCTCCTTTCGAGAATAAAATGAGAGAGAGAGAGAGAGAGAGAGAGAGATTTTATAAAGAAGTGTGTTTCGTTTCGTTAATTGAATTTCGTAAATGATGTTTGATTATCTCGTTGATGAATCCATAAAAGACAAAACAACAATTCCAGCCGATTACAAAATGAAAATAAAAGAAAGTGAAAAGACGATAGAGAGTAGAAAAAGAATTGTGCCATGAAGCTGACGGTGATACCAATTGTACTTAGAGTACTTCGAATAGTTCCTAGGGGCTTAAAAAAGACACTGAAGGAATTGGAGATCATGGGAAGATCCGTGACCCTCCATACCATAACATTGTTAATATCGGTGAGAATACTGAGAAGTGTCGAAGAAATCTGAGTAGACTTGCTGTCACTCAGCCTCCTGTGCAATATACAACTAATTTCTTTAGTCAGGCTAAACCACAAAATAAAAGCTGCTGTGTCGAGCAGTTAAATCAACTTTTTCTATCATTTGGTGAGAAACATTTTATTTTGTACTAAAAGATATTTTGCATAAAAAGTGTTCATTTAAAATATAATATTTGAAACAAACTTTGAAGATTTATGTTGAAAAGGAAACTTACCCTGTGGTTCGTGAACAAAGGCGGATTTAAGAAAGTGGAAATTAATTGTACAGTACATTTTAATTATTCAAACAGAACATATTTACCGTGGAGAGAAAAAGTGAGCAAAAGAGAGAGAGATGAAGAGAGAGAGAGAGAGAGAAGAAGAAGAAGAAGAAGAAGAAGAAGAAGAAGAGAGGAAAAGAGATAGATGAAGAGAGAGAGGAAGAAAGCAAAGAAAAAAAAGTGAGGAGAAGAGGGAAAAAGAGAGGAAGAGAGAGTGGAGAAGAGAAAGAAATAAAGGAAAAGAGAGAAAAAAAGAAAAGGGAGTCAGAGAAAGAAAGAGAGAGAGAGAGAGAGAGAGAGAGAGAGACGCTGTATGGTTTCTCTTTATTTGTATTTTAGACTTTATAGCCCCAAATTGAATTCTTCTTAACCTTTCGAAGCGCTTATTTACTCATTTGAATGGATGATTATTATTTAACAGAGTGGTAATAATTTCGAGAGATAAAAAAAAGCGAAAAGATTCGAGTAGTCAAAAGATCGAGTATTTCTTCAAATGAAGCCATGAGAGCAAGAGAGAGAGAGAGGGAGGAGGGGGGGACTTCAAATAAGTTAAAATTCTATAGTGGAATACGTGATGTGGCAGAAGATTTCTTGAAATGCTTAGAATCAACAAACATAATCTAAATGTCCTAACAAAAAAATATTTGTCCCCAACGTTTTTTTCTCTTCTTTCTTTAATTCTTTCGTTGTTATGAAGGTATTCGCTCCTGAAAGAAGACACTATTACCTCTATGACAGGGGAACGGGTTATAATTATCCTCTGGGTCTTGTCTAGCCATAATATGCTACCCTAAAGAATGTTACAAAATATCCCAGAGTTAAAACGATAGATTTAAGTGTGATGAAGAGTAAGTGCCCCCTTGAGAGCCAATGGGGGGAACTTGGTTGTCTTCATATGAATAGTGTCTATTCTAATTTCAGGTACGTAAACAAAGCCCTCTCTGCAATATCCTTGGTTGCCAATATACCAATGCCTCAAGAGGCTTGAAAACAAGTAGAGACGATTAAAAAATTAGCCTTACACTGCTATTTTAAAAGCAACCCTACACAAAGAGGCTACTGGAAAAAGATGATGAGGAATCAATCAAATTTTACACTACAAGCCAAAGACTTGGGCACCAAGCAAGGATAATTCTTGAGAAAAAACATTTTTCAGAGCCAGAAATTCTGGAGGTAAGTGAAGAAAATGTACGGAAAGATAAATTCCTCAAAGAAGATGAATAGGACACAAACAGAAACTACCAAAAGTCACAACATACAAGAACCCAAAACAATCATTACCACCACAAAATTAACCTTTCAGGAGGAAAGAAAAAGCTACAAAGGGATAAATATAATTATGATTGAAAGAAAGAAAAAATTAATATCACGAAGAAATCAAATTTGAAAAGAGAAAAGCTAAAATAAACTGCTAAAATATATTCTAACAGAAGACATCACAGAAATGAATAATCTAATTCCTGCTGGAGAAAAGAAAATTAGTTACAATCAAAGGCATTACAATTTGAATGCAAATCAGAATGGAGGGTGGGGAATGAAAATAGAGGGACAAATTAAAAAATTACGAACATATAAAAAAGTACTCAAACAAAATACATAAAAACAAGGAAATTAACAAATGAAATACGACAAAAATAAAGACACGCAATCCAAATAAAAGAAATCAACCAAAAAAAAAATATTGGTTGACGAAGGTAGATTCAGAATGTACCAATGAAGGAACAAACAAACAAACAAACGAGTAAAATCGAGATTTTCGAAACAACCAAAGAAAAGTAAACGAACAACGAAACGGGATAAAAGTGTGAAGCCATTTGATTGGTCAGATTCACCCGAAGCAAAACATTTTTGGAGAAAACAGTCGGAACAGAAACAAGAATAAAACAGAAAGTTTGAATTGTTGATAAACACGAAGGGCGGATTTAAAGAAATCAAAGATGGACAAAAACAAGAAATACATCTTAGATCTCAAATAGGAACTTTCAAGAAGATAAGAAATGAAAGAGTAACAGACTACGATGGAATTTATCATTTTTGGTTTAAATAATTCACAGTGATGCACGGCAGAATAGTTCAAAAAGTGCGTAGATACCCACAAGTAAAAAAAAAACTTCTTTAAGGAGGCAAAAGAAAAAATATTCTGATTTAGTAAGATAAAAAACAAAAGCACTACCCCAAGCAACTATGTACCTATAACGTATCTGCAAATGAAGTGGCAAATCCTGACCACACATGTAAGAACAGAAATTTATGACGCGCTTAAAAATCAGCAATAATTTAGCAAAGAACAAAAAGGGTGCCGTAATATAGAAGAACGAAAAGTATTGCATCTTTGATCCAAAAGCAGCAAAATAAATATCAATTACGTAACAAAGAAATGAAAAAAAGAAAATAAGGAATGCAATCTAATGGTTGGCTATAGTACATTTAAATCTGTCAATCATATTTTGTTAATTGGAACAAGATAAAATGAAATGATTCGTTGGATGGTTAGAAATCTTATTTCAAGGGAGTTAAATGTAGTTTGAGAAATATATAAGATCGTAATAAAACCGCATATTGCACTCAGATCTATACTCCAGTGTTGAGACACGTAAATTGGACTAAATTGAAATTAGAAGGCATACAAAGAGGGAAAAAAAGAATAAAAAGAGTCAAAGATTACAGTTACAAGGAGACATTGGAGAAATTAGGATTTACAAGAAAGAAGAATGAGAGGTAACTTAATTGACACTTTCAAAATAATTAATGGAATTTCTAATCATGGTCGACATTTTTTCTATATTTCTTCTCGAACTGGAAATAAACTAATATATTTTTGGAACAAATTACCTCCTCAAATCCAAATCAACAACTGTGTCGAAAATTTCAAGATTGAATTTGATGATTTCAGAAATAATGGTAAGATAAAAAATTTAAGAGAACTTTTTTTTTGAATTATCGGATGAATTAACAGAATTTGATCATTATATATATATATATATATATATATATATATATATATATATATATTGTATTAATAGAGAATATGTTCTATGGAAAGATTTTGTAAAGATTGATGAAGATAATAAAAAGAGGAGATGCCCAAGAAGGCATAACAAATGAAGAAATGAAAGAACTAGAGGTGCGAGAAAGGTAATAAATATCAATCTCCATAGAAAACTAAACAAAAACAAAGATGAAAACCAAAGATATATGCACACACATAATTGATTTGAAGGTTTTGATTTGATGTATTATTTTTTTATTCATCCGAGATATGCATACGGGTAGATATTTATTACAAATGGTTACATTTACCATCGAGTACAAGGCACTGAGGAGATATGCACTCTAATAAAACAATTTGAAATATTTTCATTTGACGTATAATTCTTTATTCTTTAGAAATATGCACACAGATTCTTTATATTTTATAATATCATCGGTTGTGTTATACCGATCTTGTACGAGGGGCATACTATAAGTTTCCAGACTTTTTTCGTATGGGCACTTTTATTGATAGTACACACATGAAACTCTAGTCCCCTTCGAAGTAATCTCCTCCGTCCGCAATGTACTTGTTGTACCGTTCCAAAAGCTACTGGAAGGCCCCATGGAAGTCCTCTTGTGTGAGCGTGTCAATCACCTTCGTCACAGCCTCTTTCATCTCCTCAATTGTCTCATAACGACAGCCTGTGAGCTTAGGGAATAACCAAAAGTCACAGGGAGCAAGATCTGGACTATAGGGAGGGTGAGGAACTGTCTTGATGCCCATCTTGGTCAAATAGTCTGTGACAACGATGGCGTTTTGTACTGGTGCTTTGTCCTGGTAGAAATGCCACTGACCCGATTTGAGGAGTGCTGGCCTCTTCCGACCGATTTTCTTCCTGAACTCGCTGAAAACCTCAACATAGTAACCCTAACCCTAACCCTTTGGCCAATCAACTGTGGTGTATTGACTTCCTTCCTCCTCCCATACCTCTCATCATCCCTCACAGACTCCCTGCTTTCATTGAATTTCTTATGCCACTCAAAAACTGATGCTCGATTCGTGCAAGACGCTCCAAAAGCAGTCTGAAACATTCCATACGTTTCTGTGACATCAATTTTTCCAAGTTTAAAACAGAATTTTATAGCATATCGTCCTTCTAAAGTGTTCTCACGACCAGATTGCAATTTTGAAATTCACCAGCTGTGACAATCAGGATTTAGTAGGGTGTATTCCAGTTGCTGCTGTAGCTGATCATTTGAACCTGAAATCCTAAAAATTGGTCAGTCATCTCATAAGATGTATAGCAACGACAAATTTAAATGCCCATACGAAAAAAGTCTGGAAACTTATCGTATGCGCCTCGTATTCAAATTACAGAATCGAATTTTAATCAAATTAAGAAGATACGATACATTTGATAAGGATGGGTTGTATTTCTTTTAATAAATATCAGTTTTAATCTTTTTTTTTTCAGTTCTAAATTTGCAATATCTAGTCATTCTTGTAAAATCCATACAACTCTTGTAATTTTCCTTTCTTGTCCTAGCTTTCTGCCTCATCTTTTGGGTCGTTGGGTCAAAACTGGTGACCTCTCGACAATTCTATGCATCCTTATATGATTCAGTGCCGCGCTCTGTGGTCGGAGTCATTGTAAGTGATGGTCTTCTTCTTCTTCTTCTTCTTCTTCTTCTTCTTCTTCTTCTTCTTCTTCTTCTTCTTCTTCTTTCGAGCAATCGGCTTCTCTCGAGAAGCACTTTGAATAACTGACAAAATTCCTCTCACAGCTTTCACAGTACAACTCAAATTCCTACAAATTCAGTTTATTTAGTCTTTCTGACTCCCTGACCATTCTTTTCACCCCCTCTATATCTTTTAACCTATCGAAATCCATACTCTTTTCACACCACGTTTTATTCCCCACATCTCTCTTTCTCGCGCCTCCCTCTTTCTCTCCCTCTCTATCTATTTTTCTCGCCTTCCAAAAACGCGTGCACACACATTAATATCAACATTTACTGCAGTACAGATTTAACATTAGGTTATTTAATATAGAATTGTCGATGAAAAATTTACAGAAATATTATTCATACACTCCTTTCTCGGCAAGAACTGATAAATTTACCAAATATTTCAGCAATTTGATGTTGATTGCAGGAAGTTTTGCCTAAAAGGAAATGATTTAGCTGCTTAAATAAATACTCAGTGCAAAAGAGAACATGGGGGAATAAGTAATGTATAATAAAGTCTTCATTTTTATTTTATTCAACATGAAACCAGTTGTTTAGGATACAGCAATTTAATAAACTTTCGATTAGGAAAACTGGTGGCTGTACAATTTCCATCTGATCTGCATATCTATGTATATAAAGTATTTGGCTATTAGGAAAGGTTTCATGCATCAACCTATTCCTACCAAAAGTCAATTATAACCTTCAAGACTCATAACAAGACTCCGTTGAATGTTTCGGCTTCTCCACATCTTTCCGTTGATCTTTGGCTGGTTTTCATTTTCATCACATACTATTAAATATTGCGAATATCAATCAGAAAAGACATGAATATCTCGTCACTGTTATGTCACAATGATAGAAGAGAAAGTGAGTGAATAACTACATGAATAATTGACTCTTCTATAAATTGTTTAAATCAATGGTATAATTTTTTTCAAGCCACGTTGATTGGGTTCATGGCATATCAACCCTTGTGGGTTATATAATGCCAGGTTCTTTTTATAATTATGTTAACTATATGATTCGTAAAAGAATAGTTTATAGATTAGAATGTTTTAACGAACAAGAGCTCACTTGTTTGCGCACAATTAAATGCTATGTATTGCTATGTAACACGAACAATTTAGTTTTAAATCAGTCATTTGTTGACACACAGTTAAATGGTTAAACATATATGTTTTGTAAGTGAATAGTTTGTTGGTAATCTTATTCTTTAATGAGTCATTGCTACTCTTTGTACACAGTTAAATGATTTCAAGTATTACTATGTAACGCTAACAATACAATTTAACATCAGTCATTTGTTTGCACATAGTTTAAATGTCAAACAGTTCTATTTGAGCCATTGATAGGACGCTAACAGGTACTACACTCTGGGTCAGAGTAGACCTGGAGGTAATGGTTGTGAAGTGGTGCTCCACATTCTCCCAAAGCACCAAAATTGGAGCCCCACAATCAGAAGCAATTGAGGACATTCGTTAGAGTGGTCTTGACTTTCTGTAGAGATGCCGTCGGCGTATTCTACACTCCCAACCGACTGGGCTGCAAGCCATTTACAGTAAAATATTGTGGAAAAATCTAATATTGAGAAAAATATTGAATTGGTTGGTTGGTTGGTTGGTTTGTTGTTTGTTTGTTTGTTGGTTGGATTTTATGGCATATCATCTCTTGCAGGCTATTTAATGCCAAATCCATTTTATACAAATAATCAGTTCTATTTCAAACAATCAAGTTTAGCATGAGTACACAGTTTAATTGTCAGAAACATTTCGATTTCTAGCTATTCAGTTTAGTCAAACTGTTCTAATTCAAACAAATCAGTTTAGCATAAATACGCAGTTTAGTTCTGTTTAACCCATAGATAGAGCTCTGTCAGGTGCTACCACTCCGAGTCAGAGTGGACCTGAGAGCAATGGCAATGATAGGGTGTTCCACATTCCCAAAGCTCAAGCATCACTGGAACCTCACCATCTGATTGTTTAGTGTCATATCCAAGACACTCGTTGGGGCTGGTCTTACCCCTCTGCAGAGGTGGAGTCAATGTATTCTACAGCCCAGCCGACTGGGCTGCAAGCCATATAGAGTAAAATATCACAGAAAATCTAATATTGTGAAAAATCATTGAATTCATTAACAAAAAAATTAGAATTAATTCTAATTTTTACCTATTCTTTGATGGCTGAAGCCTTTTCATAGAGCATTTTTTAAATTACACCAAAGATTTTCAATTGGATTTAGATCGGAACTGTTTTCATGCCATGTCATTGATTTTACGCACCTTTCTTGAAGAAAAGTTTTACCTCCTTATCCATAGCATCAATTATTTAGGTAATAATTGCCATCTTTCCAGATTATTCAGATGACATTCAGCCCCATATCAACAATAACATGGAAATTCATTTGATTTCTTCAGGCTGTAACTATAAAAAGTTCCTGGGTCATCGATCTGGTCCACGTAGATTCTTGATTCTTCACTGAATTACAATTTCATCAAATTCTTCAGATGCCATGATTGTTTTTTCATTTGTCAACTTTGTTTATTTATTTATTTATTTATTTTGCTTGGGTGTTTAGTGCCGGTTTTTATTTGGCTTTTTTGTATTCATTTTTGTTTCATTCAACGTATCTCTTGTTGTTCTATCACAAAATATTGAATCCTGTTTCGACCCATTTTGCTTGTCATTTGTTTTGTTGTACATTTTAAGGCATGTGTGCGTGTGTGTTTTTTTTTGTTTTTTTTTGTGATCTACGAGTATATTTTCCTTTTTTTAACCATTTTTTTTTTATGTTGGCACCAAATTTTAGACACAGCTCAATGGGAATAAGCAACTTTGTTACATTCTACTGAGGATTGCCTTCTTGAATGAGTTTAATGATCCTTTCATTTGTTTCAATTGACAGTTTTGTTGCAAGGGTCAGGTTTCCTTTCTATCATATATAACCAACCGCTCTCTGAAATCTGTTTTTTTAACAGTTGACTGATTTGAATATGTAGGTTTCTGCTAATATTAGTTTTAGGAGTGAAAATTACTTGTTGATTCCATCATTTTTTATCTCCACATTTCGTATTGACACATCCTAGTACGTGACTTACGATCGAATCACGCTGAAAGCACCGGTTTCCATCAGATCGCTACAGTTAAGCAACAATGGCTCTGTTCAGAACTTAGACGGGTAGACATCCAGGAATAGCAAGTATTTTAAGCAACTGGTGTGCCAAATTCAGAAAATGACCCTATCGGCTGGTGCTGGAGAAAACGCCGACTACACCTCTGCAGATGGGTAAGACACCCTCACCAAACGTGTCTCCTGAATATGACACTAAACTATAAGATAGTGAGCTTCCAGTCCTAGAGCTTTGGAGAATGTGACGTCTGCCTTTATTGCTATTACGCTCAGCTTAACTCAGACTTGGAGTGATAGAACCAATTAGGGTCCTATCTATGAGTCATATAAAACTACTGACTCGTTCAATAAACTTGAAACCATTTAACTGAGGGCAAACAAAAGATTAATGCTAAATAGAATTATTATTTTTAGATAGCAATACTTGAAATCATTTTCATGTACGCAAACTAATGATTAATATTAAATATAATTATTAATACGGGATAACAATACTTGATTCCAGTGAACCGTGTGCAAACAAATGACCTCTGACTGGTTTTAAAATATAACGTACTAACTATTCCCCGACAAATCATATATATATATATATATATATATATATATATATATATATATATCTGTGTGTGTGTGTGTGTGTGTGTGAACAGGATTTGCTATTAAATAACTAGCAAGGGGTGATATGCCATAAAACATAACCTAACAAAACCAAGACTCTGACCCACAGTGATAGTACCTGTTAGGGTTCCATCTAGGGGTCAAATAGAACTATTTAATCATTTATTATACTTGAAACCATTTAACTGTGAGCTAACAAATGATTAATATTAAATTGAATTAGATAGCGTTGCTTGAAACTATTTGTAAGTAAACGAAGGGAATGTTGAATAGATTCATTAGTGTTAAATAGCAATACTTGAAACAATTTAATGTCCTGGGGTATGATATCAAACAACATCGGATGATGAGGCCTCAGTGTTCGAATCTGGGTAATGTGGAGTCAGTCCTTCATTACCATTACTCTTAGTTTCACTTAGCTCCAGACTATTAGTACCTTTCTTAATCCCATCAATAGGTCAAATAGTATCTTTTAATCTTTTCTAGGATTATTATTATTATTATTATTATTAGTTATTTGAAACAATCCAGTCGTGTACCAGCTGTTCATATTAGACAAAAATATTTGATAAATAAAATTATTAATTTTAAATAACAATGCTTGAAACCATTTAACCGTATGCAAATAAATCATTAGTATAAAATAGAATTATTAGTATTTCATAGAAATACTTGAAATCATTATATAAATAGAATTATGATAGCTAAAGAGCAATACTCAAAACCATTTAACTGTGTTCAAACAAATGTTTAATATTAAATAGAATTAGTAACATTAGTATTTAACTGTGCAAAGAAATGAGCCCGTTTAAAAATAATATAACCCCAAAACTATTCACTTCCAAATCACACACACACACACGCACATATATATATATATATATATATATATATATATATATATATATATATAGCATTAGGTAAAGGATTTGGCATTAAAGAACCCACAAGTGTTGATATGCTATAAAATACAACCAAACTAATTTATACAAATAGAGCTTGATAATTGATAATAAATATTAGTAAATATACAATACGTATTACGTATTACGTATATAAATAATATTTTTATAGAGGCGCTCGTGGTGTATTGGTTTCGTCGTGTTCATGGCAACCAAAGTTCAAATTCTGGAGGAGACTGCATTTTATTGAGCTCTCGTACCCTTCCTAAATATACGAATCTAATTATTTTCTCTTCGCAATGGATACATAATAAGGCAGGCCGAGCATTTTAACCTTGTGATAAGCTAAGAGGAAACATTAAAAACTGTTATGCTCCGCTTAAAAATTGACTTTGTACCAAATTCTGCTTCTCTGTATGAATTGGTAAATACATGTACAAATTATATTAAGAAAACCCCACGAAATATTAAACAAATATACGGCTAGATGTAAATGGTAACTAATCCCTTTTCTTTTATCCCAAATTATTGTGTGGTTTTGTGCTTTAACACACAGTTTGAGGAATGATATCTTAAGCACACGAGGTGCCTTCAATAAGTATCCAGACTTTTTTTCGTATGGGCACTTTTATTGATAGTACACACATGAAACTTTAGTCCCCTTCGAAGTAATCTCCTCAGGCTGCAATGCACTTGTTCTACCGTTCCAACAACTTCCGGAAGGCCCCATTGAAGTCTTCTTGTGTGAGCGTGTCAGTCACCTTCGTCACAGCCTCTTTCATCTCCTCAATTGTCTCATAACGACAGCCTGTAAGCTTAGGGAATAACCAAAAGTCACAGGGAGCAAGGTCAGGAAGGCTGAGCAACTGTCTTGATGCCCATCTTGGTAAAATAGTCTGTGACAAGGATAGAGTTGGAGACTGGTGCATTGTCCTGCTGGAAATGCCACTGACCCGATTTGAGGAGTGCTGGCCTCTTCCGACGGAATCTCTTCCTGAACTCGCTTAGAACCTCAACATAGTATTCCTTGTTGACTGTCTGTCCAGTGGGAACCCAGTGCATGTAGATCATGCAAGTGCTGTAAAAAAAGGGATCATCAAAAGTTTGTGGTTGAATTTTCTCTGTCTGGCCTTCTTGAGTCTGGGAGAGCCAGCATGCTTCCACTGGGAACTCTAGTTATGTGTACAGTTCCCACACTGACATCAAACTGTGCACTTATTGTTTTTATAGAAACACAACGGTTCTTATCCTTGAAATTCTTTATTTGGCAAATGGACTCTGGTGTTCTGACTTCCTTACTCCTCCCACACCTCTCATAATCCCTCACAGACTCCCTGCCTTGCTTGAATCTCTTATGCCACTCAAAACCTCATGCTCGATTCATGCAAGATGCTTGAAAAGCAGTCTGAAGCATTGCATAAGTTTCTGTGGCATTTTTTTCAAGTTTAAAACAGAATTTTATTGCATATCGTTCTTCTAAAGTGTTCTCACGAGCAGATTGCACGGTGTATTCCAATTGCTGCTGTAGGTGTTCATTTGAACTTGAAATCATAAAAATTGGTCAGTCATGTCATAAGACGTATAACAATAACATACTGAATTTTGAAGAGTCTTCGACAAATTTTAAATGCCTGGACAAAAAAAAGTCTGAAAACTTATTGGATGCACCACGTAAATCCGGGAATTTATCTAATCCACATGGTTATTTACAGGAATTATCCAACAAATGTCTTAGCATCTCCAGCCCTTAATTCAATACTTAAAATAAAACTCAGAACAATAAAGAAACTGTTTTTCTATTTTCTTCTATCAGTTTAAATATATATATTTTTTTTATTCGGAATCTGGTTTGCATTCCTGCAAAAAAATTCAATAAATAAACACTATCGTTTCTTCTCTCGCCAACAAGAAACAAAAGAATAATGAAATGACAAGCAAAATGACTAGCCACATAGATTTATATAGAGTTGGAGGAAGAACTCGTCAGAGAGGAATTTGTGAAAGAAAAGAATTTTACTCGAAATTAGAGGAAAGAATTGGCAGTAAAAGTGTTAAAGGCATTTTAGAATGTGGCTGCTATATCTGAAGTTGATCTTGTTTAAGGAGAGTTTGTTAATCTTAATGTGGTAAGCTCCAAGAATATAGAGTTTCTGCTTGGTTTTTCTTTTTTTTTCTTTGAGTAAAATGAAGATGTTTGTGAGGTCATTGAGTTTTTCATTTCATTATTCGTTACACCGAAGATGGCTCCAGTTGAGGCCAAAACAACTTGGGAAAATGCGACGCCTTTCTAAATCCATTCCATCCAAAAGTTAAATGGATTAAAGATAGAATAGGCAGACACGAAGCATCTGTCATATTTAATCAAACCTGTTTAAAAGTGAAAATACTACCTATATATATATATATATATTTGTGTGTGTGTGTGTGTGTGTGTGCTGGCTTCAATCTTTTATTGATAATGTGGCGTGGTATGCTATTGAGAGAGGGAAAGAGAAATCAATTCCCCTACCATATGGTGTTTGAATCAATAGGCCAAAGCTACCTACACTCCATGACCTATAATCGGTTGGACAGAGAAGGGAGTGCAGGTCATTCTAGTAGCACGACTGGAGGAAATAGAGGAAGAAGAAAAAGGCCAAATGATTGGCCAGACCCTTGAGCGCGAAAATGATGCCTTTTCTTCAGAGGAAATTTGGAAAAGACTCTTTAGTTTTAAGGACAGAAGTCGGCGGATAAAGAGGTCGGTCTAAAGCCAAAAGCTCCGGGGAGGCCCCGTAAAAAGCATAGTATAGAATCGTTGGAAAGAAATCAGCAGAAGGCTGATTCAGCAGATTCTGGAGGGATGTCACTCGTCCTTAAAGTTAGGAACCCGAGAAGTAAGCCCTATCAAAGATAAGTTCAACTAAAACTGTTTTTCCTTCTACCCGTCCGTAAAATTGGAATTATACGTATTCAGAAACGGAAACAGAGAAACTGAAAGGATTCTATTTCATAAACCGTGAATTGGTGAATGGACTTAGATACTTTCTCAAGTGAAAGAAAGAAAAGAAAAAAGAAAGAAAGAAAAAACGGAGAAATAAGAAAAGGACTGTTGAGAGAGACACTTGTGTTTGACACTCCTCGCTGGCTTAAATATAGCCGATAGTTAAAAAGGAAAGGAGAAAAGAAAAAGGAACTGTTTCTTAAATCTCATAATTATTTGTTTGGTCGTCGCTTATTAAAGCTTTGTTACATTTTAAATGCTCCCTTGTATTGATATCTATTGGTTATGTTGTTTATCTATCAAGTTGCCTTCTTTTCACAAATCTTTTTCAGCTTCGTATCGCTTTCATTAATTCTCGCTAAATGTCTTATTCACCTTAAAACATTATAAGGGAAATTTTGGAAATTTGACTACAGTGAATAATATTTTGTTTTAACCTAGAAGTCCATGCTTTCCGTTATACGAGGGGGTAGAAAACGAAAGACTTGGTGGGGTATGTGAAAGTGAACTGGAAACCCCCTCGCCAGCGTCGGAGATCAGTCTTGCCCAAAATTAACCCCCACGTTATTTGTCAGTTACCATATGCCCGAAAAAGGAGCCTTAACTAGGACTTATTTTGTGGAGGTTCAAGTGCCCAACTGCCTCCGACGTTACACACGCATACAATAAACTCTCGTCCTGAGATACTTATTTATGTAGCGTCACAATAACCGCAAGACTGGTGAGCGTTATACGAATGCTTGAAGATAAATTCATAAATTTTCAGGGTTATTCGCATGAAGAGAAATACACCTGCCTTAGTGACCATGTTGTTTTCCTGATTCCATTTCACATACACATACACACACACGTGCGTGCGCGCTCGTGTGCATCAAAGTACTCACACCTACATTTATATGCATTATATACAGCTAATTAGATGAACCCAGAAGCAGAAGCAGAAGAGAATATAGGTTTACAAGATGCTCCCCTCTGGTTGTAAGAACGTTTATCGAAAGAGAAATGAAATTTGCCGGTAAAAAGGTCACACCTGTTCATTATCTGATCTTGGGAAACAATGACTCATTATTATGTTGTCGCAGAAAGGTTCTGTTTACCTGCATTTAGTCATCATAAGCAATTTGGCTGAGTGGAGGTGCTATCGTAGTGGAACTGATTACATAATTCATTTTCAGGAGCGTAATAAATAATCTCGTTAATAACGTCCAAACTGAGTGGAATGGTTAGTGAAATTAACTTAGTTGCAACACAATAACGTTTCGTTTACACAAAATCTCAATTTAATTTCTCCCTCTCTTTCTCTCTCCCTTTCCTCTCTCTTTTTCCTCTCTCTTTTCCTCTCTCTCTTTCACTCTCGATCTCTCTATCTCATACTGTTTCTCTCATCTCTTTTCTTTGCAGCTACCAAAGAATTTTTTTAAAAAATGGCATGATAACGCCGATGAGTAAGATTGCGTTGTTGCCATCATTCAGTCTACATGCTGATCTATGATTGCTACAAAGGATTAAGATTTGACCTCTTTGCATCTTCCTTTGCCAACAGTTAATTGTAAACGGGAATTCAAATTTCACCCAGGCTTTCTGCTTCATGTAATAATAATAATAATAATAATCTCCAAATAACTTCCGCTTCCGGTCCGAGTCAATAGCAAGCTATTCTCACCTCCGTCAATTGCTAAAATGGTCTGCCTACGCCCCAACCTTGTAATTGAGTTTGATCTCAATCAATTTAACTTAATTAGCTCTGTGATAGGAAATTGACCCTCCACCCCGATCCTTTTCTCACGCGCTGTCTCGTGTTATTTAATGATTATCGATTCTTTCATAAATTTCCGCTCTTTATGTTCGATTTTCGTGCAACTATTAAATAGGGAACCAGTTTTCTGGCTGACTCAGAATCTAAATAGATTGCATATTTCTTTCTGTCATAACTATCAACCTCTATTGACGACAACGCAACAGGCCGGCAACCACACTGCTCAAAATTTACTTCTTGTTGGCAATTAACACAAAATAAGAGAACGTTTTTTTTTTTTTGGCTTCCTCAAAACATTTTATCACTTTTCCCACTGAGACGCTTTAGCTCCATGTGTATTTACTCAGTCCATCTGCCACGGGCAGAATGTGACACAAGGTCAAATTTAAAGCGGAGTACAGCTGCTTTAATTTCAGAGTTTTCTTTCTTCTAGATTGGTTGCCAAACCAAGACTAAAAAATGCAGTCAGCTCCACTATTTACCTACAAATGGGCAAAAATAAATGGGCAAAAACAAATGGTCATTTTTTCCCGAGGGCATAAACCCTAAGTGAAAGGAAAACAGCTTCGTCTAGGATTTGAACTCAAGCCGCCCATTCCATTTCCTACGACGATAACCGTTACTCTAAGTGTGCCTTACTTTAACTGTATTCGAACAAAAACTTTTTTCTAATATTTTGTTATTTTTATTTCGTGTTAATCTGGAGAACTGATTATGATATATTTGTTTATTGATAGAAAATTTCACGACAATATAATTCCAGAAATCATTTCCAAATTATGTAAAACAATTTTTTTATCGTCCTTGGATGAAAATGTTGTATCATTGCTGGCTGCCGTCGAAAATGCCCACTTTGATCATGCTCCATTCTAGTCAAGACTTGCCTTAACACACAGTAATAAACGAAATAAGGGTCTACAGTGGTTCCATCAACTACTAGAAACTTATACTACTTCAATGTACACTGAGAGAGTATCTGTAAAAATAATGTATACAGAATTAAGTTATCGACAAGTTCATATAGAATGTTCTTCTGTCAGATGTCTTGGTTAATTTTCATCAAACTGAACATTAAGATTTTCTCTTCACCTTCTGAAAAAGTTTAACAAAGTAAATTTCGCTCGAGAACTGAGAAAATTTTTAATATGAAGATGACGATTATAGACATCATTATTGGGGCATTTGGGAAAATTCCTAGCGAAGAGTTTTAGAGTAATTGGAAAAGTGAGGAAGAACTGAAGCCTTCTAGACGAAAGCTTTATTAAAAATCATCTTTTTGTCCAAACAGAGATTTCAAGTATTTGTGAATTTTTAGTAGCATTTTCTAAAATAAAAAAAAATTCTTCATTATAGCCTTAAAATTTATCAATGATTGTGGCAAGTGAACAGAGATAAAATTTCGGACAATCTTTTAATAAACTGACACAAATTTAAGAAATCGTGTAAGACGACAAAAATTCTGATAAAAAGAACCGTGCTAGTGATTTAAAAAAGATGTTGAATATATATATATATATATATCATCATATCGCGCTGGTAGCACGGATATCCCTGACCCGCTCTCGCCACTTCTCCCTATCGTTCATCGCCCTAGAAAGGTACTCAGGACAGCATCCCGTATCCTCACATAGCTGCTGAATGTATGTTCGTGCTGGTCGTCCTGCTTTTGCACGGCCATGTGTGGGGGTCCATAAGAGTACATCTCTTATGAGTTCGTCCCTGCTTCTCCAGCAGTGTCCTGCATGTCTGGTTCGTCTAACTTGAATAGTTTTCGTGATAGGAGGCAGGTGGCCGTACAGTTGGTGTCTTGTGGGGTGTTGTCACCAGGACTTGTTCAAGATTGCACGCAGCATTCTTGTGTAATTGCCGTCTAGCTTCTTCTCCAGCTGTTTTGTTAGCGTCCATGTAGTGCACCCGTATAGCAGTATCGATGTGAACGCTGCCTGGAAGAAACTGCGTTTCATTTTATCGGTTAGGTCTGATTTCCATATAATCGATAGCCTATTGATAGATGTCCATGCTTTCGTTAACCTCGTGTCGATGTCCTTTTCGGTTGATTCGACGCTGCTTCCTAAGTAAGTGAATTTGTCAACTAGTTTAAGCGGGGTTCCGTCTAGAGTGGAGATGTCCCCCGTTTGATTATAGCACATATATTCCGTTTTGTGTGCATTAAAATAGAGGCCTATGCCTGCGGCTACTTGTTCCAAACTATGCAGTTGTGTTTCGGCTTGGTCAGGTGTATTTGCCAATATCGCTATGTCATCGGCGTTGTCGGCGTCGGTAATTGTTTTTGCGGGGTACCTTCTGCTTCTTTTCTTCGTCAGCTCGAAGCCATTCTCTCTGATTTTGTCAATCGATGTTCTAAGTACGTAGTCTAGACAAATGATAAAGAGGTACGGGGCCAGCGTGTCCCCTTGTAGTACTCCTGCTACAATGTCGAAATATTCTGTGTCTCCATCTAGTGATCGTACTTTTACTTTGGTGTTTCTATAGAGAATCGTTATTGCTGCTACGGTTTCTTTAGGTATGCCGTACGCTAGTAGGATTTGTTCCATCTTTCCTTTATGAATGGAATCGAAGGCCTTGGTAAAGTCGACAAATATTAATGTCGCTTTAGGTTTTTTGCCCGAACACCTTCAAGGATTCTACGGATGGTTAATATTTTGGTTTTTCCTAAGTATGTTGTCGATTTTGGGTTCTATGCGGTTTCGTAGAAGGGCATTGTAGATTTTGGCTGCTAGCTAAAAATTGTTAGAGGCCTAACAGTACTTTAAAGCTGCCTAAGCTACCACAGCACCCCCCCAAAAAAGAGAAAGGAAAACAAACAAACAAACAAAACAAAAAAAACAAACAATGAAATTAGTAGCCCTCCCCAACCCCATCTCGAACAGTAGACCATCTCCAAACATACCTAAAATTCAGTAGTAAATAAACGCTAAAAGGAAGAGGAATGATTTGAACTCACGTGCCAACAGAGGAAAAATGTTTCAATATTGGTCAGTATGTCTTTAAGTCCTATTAATTTAAAATGCTGAATTTTACATAATGTTATGCTGTATTTTAGTTTGTAAAATAATGCTTAAACTTTGCGTTTTAAATGTAAAGACACGCTTACTATGAACCCAAATTGAATATATGACTCTGTCCAAATGTCAGCAAACACGGCAAAACGTTTTTGAATCTTTTCAAAAAGCTAAAAATTGTTAGAGGCCTAACAGTAGTTTAGAAGAAAAAGTAAAAGCCTAAAACTCCCAATGCTACCACACACACAAAAAAAAAATTGTCATTTGTAAAAGCTCTATTATTCCTAAAGCCTTCCCGGCTCCCAACGGTAGTATAGAAGAAAAACTAAAAAGCCTAAGAAAAATGTCCGAATACCGCAAGAAAAAAAAAAAATTTAGTACCAGTAAAAGTCTGACGAAAGTACCTTAATCTTGGACTTTAACTAAGTTGAAGCTTAAGAAAACTTAAATCAAAATTACCCCCCTTTTTTTTCTTTTTTTTTTACGTACACATGGGAAGCAGCATGATGTACGTAAAGGTATGTGAATAAACCCATGGACGACCAAACTCAATACCTAAACAGGTCCTGGACGTGAGTTTGACGACTTTACGCTCAGGATCGTTAGTTCGATCGGGGAACTACTGCTGCTCCTCTATAAGAGTGGCTTCTATAAAACAGCCATCGAAAGATAACCATGACCCACACTCAAACCACTTATACAAACCGCATCGCTCTTCGCGCGGGTAAAAAAGAGGCGCGTCCTGCTGAGGTTGGAGCCCTGGCCTCAGTGTTCGAAAAATCAGCTACAGAGCTCAAACGACAAAAAAAAACTACTAAAATGCAAAATACAAATAGCGACATCTAACGTAAGAACCTTCAATAGAATAGGACAACTACCAGAGCTAATCGCATCGGCCGTAGAACATAAGATTGACATAATATGCATACAAGAACACAGATACACGCACACCGAAGATATCAAACTGGCAATGGATGGTCGCTCGTCACTGTATCGGCATGGAAAAACTCTGTCAACGCCGCAGTAGGAGGGGTAGGATTGCTTATAGGACCTAGAGCATTAAAAACGCTAAATAGCATTGAGAAAATACAACCTAGAATGATGGCAGCTACTTTTAACGGCAACCCCAGAGCAACAATCATCTCCTGCTACAGCCCTACCAATGTTAGTGAAGAAACTGAACTAGTCACCTTCTACGATGAGCTATCCTCATTAGTGCGTAGCATCCCGAAACACAACATGTTAGTCATTGGCGGAGACATGAATGCCAAATCGGGAAAAACGGAAACAACAAATAAAGCCTCCACAACACGTCAAATAGGAATGGGCAACATCTAACAGATTTCATGATAGAAAATAGATTAGCATGCCTCAATACAAACTACCAAAAAAGGGAGGGCAAACTATGGACATACACGTACCCGAACAATACTAGAGCTCAGATAGACTACGTCCTTATAAACAAGAAATGGAAAAATAGTGCAATGAATTGCGAGGCATACTCCTCTTTCGAGGGTGTGTCCACCGATCACCGAATAGTCACGGCGAAAATACGGCTAAGCCTACGAAAAAACGCCAAACGAACAGCGACCCCCAAACACTATGACTGGGTCCTTTTGAACAACAGAGATATAAGAGATAAATACGTATTAGAATTAAGAAACAGGAACGAAACACTACAAGAAAGGACGGAAAAAAGTACACCAAACGACGAATATGAAAATTTTGTCCATGCGCACCCCGAGGCAGCAGCGAAATGCATTCCAGCAAAACTCAAAACTAAATATAGAGTCCCATGGGAAACTTTAGCGGTGAGAGAAAAACGTGCACTAGTGAAAACAGCCTCCAAAAACTATCGAAAAAACCCAACAAACGCAAATGCCTTAAAACTAAAAATAGCACAATATCAATTAGCAGGCATATATATAAAGGAACAGACAGAATACATTCAAAATCAGATAGATAAGATTCGGTGGAAGATAGACAATCTAGGATAGCCTGGCAAACAATAAACGAAGTGAGTAGAAGAAAGAACACAGCCAAAGCAAAACTGAAAGCAGCAAACCAACAAGAAAGAATAAAACTGTGGCAACAGCACTTCGAAAACCTACTAGGAAACCCACCGAAAATAACACATGAACCAATCACCAGAATAATTAGTAAACAATTAGACATTAAACTAGGACCGTTCACACAAGAAGAACTTGACTCGGTTCTCAGAAAAATTAAAAATAGGAAAGCTGCAGGGCTGGACGAGATTCCCCCAAAAATATATGGAAGACCAGACAATTCAACGACATACTGCTCCGACACTGCAATGCAGTATACAATCAAAGCCCGATAGATAGATGGATGAAGGGATGCATACTCCCCTTCCCTAAAAAGGGGGACCTCGGATTAGCCAAAAACTACCGAGGCATAACACTTACATATATATATATATATATATATATGCTCCCCTAACCCTGTAGAGTGGAGCTCTCTAGTAAGGGAAGTAAAAGGCTTGCCACTAGCGTAATGCCAGGCTCTTCATATGAATCGAGCTCTTGGTAGCCGTTAAGCGGATATATGTAAACAAATACAATGTGATACATAAGCGTTTAAATTTCCCTCGTTTGCTCTAGTTTCCTCGTGGCTCAGTGGTAGATTCTTGGATTTTCGTTTGAGTTAATCGGGTTTCGATCCCAGCTTCTGGTATCTATCCTATCTAGCTACACTGAAGAGTTCTGATAGAACAAAACAGCTCTGTCTATGGATGACAGTATGTATATATTTCAAAATGAGTACGTCCAATAAGAAATTTTTATTTTTACATACGTGTATGTTTCCAGCTTGTTGCTTTCGTCAGAGAATATATATGGCATAAGGCCTTGTTAATGGAGTACTTGTGCGTGCAATTTGAATGATTTTCAGTTGGTTATGGATTTATATAGAAGTCATCCTCTCTTTTTCTTAGAGTGTGTTTACCTTAGTCTTCTTTACCCACCTTTGATATTTGATATGGTTTATTAGTTTTGTGTATGTTGGAATGGTTTTGGATTTCACTAACATTTATTATATTCGCATGCTGACGAGGTGAGTATTCTTTTAAGATTTTTACTCACCTCTTCAACATTCGGAGAAAAACACAGCACAAGGATTTACCAAATGTAATAATAAACGATGCAAAATATGTGATATAATGATAGAAGGCAAATCCTATACCTTTAAAAACCCGGAAACCAAATTCAAAATAAATAAAAACTTAAGCTACAACTCAAAAAACGTAGTCTACATAATTGAATGTAGCGAATGCAGAGAGATATACATAGGGTCAACACAAACCCTTAATACAAGGACATCACTTCACAGGATTAATATCAAAATAGAAGAAAACAGAAAATTAAATGTATTGAAAAACCTATAACAAGGTAAATTTAGTCGAGGTAAATTTAAAATTTAATGCCAATATATCAAAGCAACGTCTACACGCTAAGTCAAAAAAGGAAAAGAATTTTAAAAATTAAAACAAAAGTTAAATAAAACATGAATCGTACACACACAAAAATGGAAACGAACTCACACACACACACACACACACACATATATATATATATATATATACACGCACAAAAATCTCAAGACACATTCACACACATAGAGAGAAAATAACTAAAGTGAAATCCAAAAACGCTCCAAAACACACACACACACACACACACAACGTATCAAATATCAAAAGTAAAGGAGGGGTAAAGTGGGCCAAGAGAAACAAATTCTAAGAAAAAGAAAAAAACAGCATTCATTAAAATGCATAAGTAAAACTATTCAAACTACGAACACGAGTGTGTTCAAGTCTCATTGAATACTCCATTAACTAGGCCTTGTGCCATACATGTTCTCTGACAAAAGCATCAAGCTGTATATATATATATATTCAAAAATGGACACAAATATATATACATATATATACGTATATATATATATATATATACTGACAAAAATAATTTGTAAAAAAGGGTTACCAGTAAATTTCAAACCACACTACCACACATGCACACACAAAAAAAAACTTCAAGACACACACACAGAGGAAAAATAACTGCTAGTGAAATCCAAAACCACTCCAACGCACACACACGCACACACACACACACACAACGACCAAAACATATCAAAGGGGGGTAAAGCAGACTAAGGTATACGCACTCTAAGAAAAGAGAGGATGACCTCTATATAAACACAAAAATTACTGAAAATCATTAAAATTGCAAACACGAGTGAGTTCAAGTCTCATTGAGTACCCCATTAACAAGGCCTTGTGCCATATATGTTCTTTGACGAAAGCAACAACCTGGAAACATACAGGTATCTAAAAAAAAATGAATGAATAGATTCTAAAAAATACAAGTCTTTTCGCGGATCTACTCATTCTAAAATATTTTAATTCTTTCTTTGGACCTAAAACATATATATATATATATTAGGTGTGTGTGTGTGTGTGTGTGTGTGTGTGTGTGTGTGTGTGTATCAAATGAGACAAAACATCACATACTAACATTGCCCTGAAGATGAGTGGAGAAATAGGAAAGTAAACAATGGCATATTTAACATATATAAACATATATCTCATCTGAATATTTTGTTGTTATTTTTTCAATATTTTATATTTACTTAATTTTTTATTTACGGATTTATTTTAAATTTTTTTTTAATATCTTGTTTATGGGGGGAAAAGATGGATGACATTAAGATGATTCAGAAATGTAAAAAATATTACTCTTCGTACACTCTTTTAAAAACAGGAAAACCTTTTTAACAAAATACATTCACGAGAAAGTAATACCAAATAGCATCTTTTATATTCTCAGGTATCCTCACCACATTTTTCGGGAGAATTAAAAAAATTTTCGTGGAATGTACCGTTGAAAATCTAAAATTTTCAGTAAGTTTTACTTTTCAAAAAGCAAGACTGTCGGGACTGAAATTTTGTAACAAAAATTGTATGTTTCATTAAACGGATGAGAAACTCAGAATGAAAAAAAAATCTGATGTAAATAACGTTCACATTTCCGAACTCCAACAACAATAGGAAATATATCGGTAGAAACGATTTTGTTCAAAACATATGGAGTACTAAACTCAATACAGTTGAGATAGAAGCTCTTCAGTTTAGTCTTCAATTCGTCACAGGATTTTGAACAATCACAAAATAGTGACCTTCTAAGCAATAACTATAAATACAATGATTCATATTTCGAAAAGGGATTTCATACTTTAACTAGAAGACATATAATCTCATTAAGAGATTTGTCTAAAAATAACAATATTGTCATCACACCCATCAAAAAAGGTGGAAGTGACGTCATTGTGGACTCTACACAATATAACAACAAAACTAACAGATACTAGTTGTCTAAATTTCTGAGACGAAGCTTGGTGATTTTTATCATTAAGGGTTTTCGGACTACTGTCTTCATCTTTATTGTTATTTTCACAACCTTTCGGCTGATATGTCCTCCGGCCTTCTTCATACATAATAGTGGTAATCCTAATCATTATTAGTTGACAAAAACACATAAACAAACTGCAAAACAGATCATAACTAAAACAAAAAAATATTTTCAATGAGTCATATGAAAAGTAATCATAATAGAAGAAATTCTGGTCTTTGTTATTTGATTACCATCCGATAATTCATAGAATTTGGCCTAGTGGGTAAAGTGTTCACCAATGGTCCGGGAGACCTGGGTTCAATTCCATGTCGCATCATACCAAACACTTTTAAAATGGTACTTGATGCCTCCTTGCTTAACACTCAGCAATATAAGGTACGTATCGAGGGTAAAGTGGAGCAATCCAGGGAAAGGAGTAACGCCCTCCCCTACACCTTGGTGTAGTAGCTATTGAAAAGAGAGCCATTACTTATTTCTAGAATAGAGCTCCTCGTCAGATTCAAAATATTAATCCTCTTTTGGGTACGATTAGCAGTTAATTCATGAAGAATTCGGGTTGTTTACTCAACAACATGAATAATATATGGGTTCATCTCTTAGTGAGATCCTATTTCTAGAATTTCTTCAATCAGGTTACTTTAAATTTATATCACCCAAATATTCAAGATATTTATGCTAAATAGACGATATATGATTTATATATCGAAGAATTAACGACTTAAAAATTATGGATGAATTAAACAAGATAGAACCTACCATAGATTTTATCTATGAATTAGCAACTAAAAACAAATTATAATCTAAAATTTATTGCTAATGTACTAATAAAAATGACCAAATGCATTTTTACTTACATAATAACACCAAAATAAAAGTGTAATAATCAAAGGTTTTTATCTTAGAGCCCTTGGAATTGGTACCACCGAATTTTTAAATGACGAACTTGATTAAATAGAAAATTTATTTACATCTTAATTTTTTTATACAACGTGCAAAAATAAAAGCTTTTAAAATTAATAAACGGAAAAATTTCCAAATATTTCCAATAATAATTTTTTCACTAACAATCTGTTACATGGATATTATTTTACCCCAAAATCTCAACAACCTTGGTATCCTGACCGAAACTCTTCTAGAACAACCAAGAAACTAATTGATAATAAAATCAGAAAGTGCTATATTTTCAATTACATACACTGGATGGGATGATAAAAACTCTATTAGTGAAATTTTTAGATCGATCAAAAAACGTATTAATGAAAACATCAAGAATTTCAGAAACGCGGATGACAGAAACGCGTTTGTGAAACAATTTAGAAACCAAACATAATTTTACATTCAAAGACTCTAAAATGTTTATTGATAAACATAATAAACGATACAGAAATATCATTGAATCTAGCATCATTACTAATCATAATACTATCAAATAAAGGGCCGCTTAGGGCCTTGTGCACAGTTGCGAATATAAGAATTTGCAATTAATATATAGCAAATGAAGAGCCAATTTTTTCAACTTATCTCGTTTAGTTAAATTAGTTCTAAATAGTTTGAATGTCTCTCATTTAATTTAGTTTTTATTAGTTAATAAGGAATTATAATTAAATGAAATAATCTCGAAAAATATATTTTATATCATATTATTTATATTTTATAATCTAGATTTTTATAACAAACAAAATCAACAAACACGTTATTTTATTTAACACAAAATAAAAATAATGATAAAATTTCAAAAGATTTTTACAAGTTTTTAAAACCACCTGATCATTATTTTTTCCTAATTTTTAGAATCCTAATTATTTAAAAGTTACAATTTTTCTTAAATCTACAGTAAATATGTAACATTTTTGAAAAAAAATATCATAAATAAAGATTACGTCACATTTTGAAACAGAATGATAGGACGCCAAGAATTTTCTCTTTTATCGTTTCATCTTATCTTTCGGATAAGACATAATGCAACATACTAACATCGCCCTAAAGTTGATTTTAAAAATCGATACACTGAACATTGGCATATCATACATATATAAATATATACATCCACCGAATTTTTTTTTTTTCATATTTTCATATTTCAACATTTATTCACACACACACACGCACACACACACAAAAAAAAAAAATATATATATATATATATATATATATATATATATTGTCATCCAGAGACAGACTGTTTCGTTGTAGCACAACTTTTCAGTGTGGCTAGTCACGTTCGACCCTTCAAATATGAATATTTCATAACTTTATGAATTGATTAACTAAAGTTTATTTAGAATAATTGTTATGGGGAAATTTCTATGGCTGAAAGACAGAAAACAGACAAAAGTTTACGGATAAAATAAATTCACAAAACTCCTATTAAAATGTGACGGAAGTTGTTATCTGAATAAAATTCTTCCTTCTATGTGATTCGTAAATCCTTTACTGTCAGATTCTAACCTTAGATTTACATATATCTTCCTTATTTTGCCACATTGTTTTTACTTTTTAAACTTTTCAGAACTATTAAAATGTTGAAACAGCTACGAAAGTGTAGCATACAATCTCATTTAGAAAACGTTTGATGGCTAGTGATATATTTTGCATATCAATTGAAAATAATAGCTTGGAGGATTCTTCGTGTCTGAATGGCCAAAGGGTGAGACTAAAGTCTCAAAGTAAACGAGCTCGAATAACAGTCTCACTATAATGTCCTCGTGGTGTAATGGTTAAAGCGATTGACTGCGGAATCGTAGTAAGCGAGTTCGTACTCCAGTCGCCCTATTACGTTCATTTTCGGGCAAATACCCTTGGGAAAGGTTTGAACCCCGTTATCCTCCCAGCTATGAGTTAAATAGTACCACAACTGTTCCTCAAGGAGAATGGCTTTGATATTAAATAACCTATAAAGGTTGATATGCCATTAAACGAAGAAACCAAACCTATCCCACGGGGACTTTCCGGAATGAAAGGAAAAAGAATATGTGGGTTACTATTTTACTCGACAAAAGAAAACAAAATTTATCCCTCATTTCTGTTTGGGGGCTGTGAGTAGTTTTTAAAAACTTTGTTGTTTTATTGTTTTTCTCGTGAAGAAAGGCAAAAATATTATGGTGACGTAATATTATAACATTAATCTGTCTATTTTCTGCTTGAGTTTCTATGCACAAGATCAATTGCTTAGTTTTTGTTTTGTTTTGTTTTGTTTTTGTTTTACATTGTTTCATTTCTGTCAAATTTTGCTTTAGTGATTCATAATCCTGACGGCAGGTGACTAGGAACGGGGCACATACAGCATTCATTGATTATATCAACATAAGATAATACCTGAATTTCGCTGGGTTAGAGTAAAGACTCAAAATAATTTCATGCTGTATTTCTGCTTATATTCAAAACTTTCAAGAAATTATGGTAAACATCAAAACTGAAATAAGAAAACAAAAATTCTTTGCTGATTTTCTTTTCGAACCGAATAAATTATTTATCAACGCTTCAACTTGACAATTACACTTAATCCCATCGCTATCCCCTTTAAACAATACGAGCTCACACAACCCGTGATTACCTGCCAAGTAAATTGGACTCACTTTTATACTCGTCCCTAATGCATCAGTTTTACTCTTTCTTGCTTCTTCATTTGTTAATAATATAAACTTTGTCCTGGCCAAATTCAGGGTTATGAATTCTGTTTCGATTCTGTGCGTAGCAATCACTCCCAATTCCTGTTCTGGCCGAGGGCAAATTTATTACTTGATGAATCTCAAATTTACTAGCCATATTCAGCAATGGGTCAGACATTAACAGCAATAATTTGCTATCTTCTCACAACATAATACAGTTCGAAGCACTATAATATTTCCATAACTCTTCAATAGGATCTACTGGCAATATCGATGCGGTAATTCGACCCTTTCAATAATAAATCTCATTTTAACAATTTGAATCGGCCCCAACTCCTTCACCAAATTACCGACCACCTCTCGGTTGGCTTTCGACAACTGATAAAAATTCCTTAATTTTATTATCTCTTGACAAGTAAAGAAATAATTCCCTAAAAAGAACGAATAAATTAAAATTAAAAGTAAAAAGAATCTTTAAAATGTACTTTAGCAATTTGATGAAAATCATAAAAATTCTCTCTATATTCGAATTGTAAATGAAAAAAGTTCTCAATTCTCACTTAGAATTTCTTTGAAAAAAATCGTATATACGAGGATACGAGGATCATTAAATAAGTTTCCAGACTTTTTTCGTGTGGGCACTTTTATTGATAGTACACAGATGAAACTCTAGTCCCCTTCAAAGTAATCTCCTCCGTTTCAACAACTTCTGGAAGGCCCCATAGAAGTCCTCTTGTGTGAGTGTGTCAATGACCTTCGTCACAGACTCTTTCATTTCCTCAATTCTCTCATAACGACAGCCTCTGAGCTTAGGGAATAACCAAAAGTCACAGGGAGCAAGGTCAGTACTATAGGGAGGCTGAGGAACTGTCTTGATGCCCATCTTGGTCAAATAGTCTGTGACAAGGATGGAGTTGTAGACTGGTGCACTGTCCTGGTGGAAATGCCATTGACCCGATTTGAAGAGTGCTGGTCTCTTCCCTTGGAATCTCTTCCTGAACTCCCTTAAAATCTCAACATAGTAACCCTAACCCTAACCCTTTGGCCAATCAATTGTGGTGTATTGACTTCCTTACTCCTACCACACCTCCCATCATCCCTTACAGACTCCCTGCCTTCCTTGAATCTCTTATGCCACTCAAAAACGGATGCTCGATTCATGCAAGATGGTCGAAAAGCAGTCTGAAGCATTCCATACGTTTCTGTGGCATTTTCTCCAAGTTTAAAATGCAATTTTATTGCATATCCTTCTTCTAAAGTGTCCTCATGTCCAGATTGCATTTTTGAAAGTCACCAGCTGTGACAATCAGGCTCTAGTTGGGTGCATTCCAGTTGCTGCTGTAGCTGTTCATTTGAACCTGAAATCATAAGAATTGGTCAGTCATCTGATAAGATGTATAGGAATAACATACGGAATTTTCAAGAGTCTACGACAATTTTAAATGCCTATACAAAAATGTCTGGAAACTTATTGGATGTACCACGTACATCAATACACGGTGTCAAGTATTACATTAAAAAGAACAAAGAAAGCCTAATTACAGTCACCAATAACAGCAATGACAAAATTGAAAGAAACAGAAAGACAATAAAAATTAGAGAATAGAAATTGAAAGGAAAGCAAACTGTATGGATATTACAAGCGACAAGCAAGAGAGATTGATCACAAGAATGCGAGGAGAAAGTGTAGAAAAGCAAATCTCAAGTGCGAAACTAAATATTTTTAATAGCAGCACAAAACAATGCCATAAGGACCAATTATATAAAAGCCAAAATTGGCAATACGCAATTTAATAGTAAGTGTATATTGTGTGGAGACAGAGATGAAACGGTTGATATAATAAACGAATGCAGAACACGAGCAGAAAAGGAGTACAAGACAAGGCAATGATTGGGTGGGAAAGGTGATCCACAAGGAATTATGCAAGAGATAAAAATTTGCTAAATTGTATATGCACAAGCCAGTACTTGTTTAAAAGAATGAGATGCATAAAATTCTTTGGGATTTTTGGTATTCAAATGGATCCCCTAATAAAGGTACGAAGGCCTAAAGTTGATTAACAAAAAAAAACAACCCAAAAAAAACTTGCCATCTCGTCGATTTTGCAGTTCTGGCTGACCACAGAGTGAAAACAAAAGAAAACGAAAAGATAGACAAATATTTGGGCCTTACTAGTGAACTAAAAAAATCTATGGAACATGAGAGTGAGGTTGATAACAATTGTAGTTGGTGCACATGGAGTCCTCTCAAAGAACTGGAAAAAAGACTGTAGGAATTGAAAATCAAAGGAAGAATTAAAACCATCTAGAACACAGCATTGTTACGATCGTCTTGAACACTGAGAATAGTCCTGGAGACCCGAGGAAACTTGCTGTCACTCAGACTCCAGTGAAAGGCCAACAGTTAACATTGGTTTGAAAAACTCATAAGAAATGAAATACTTATAACATCTATCCATCATCTACTACATAAAGAAATGTATGTCTATGTTTAGATATATATATATATATATATATATATATATATATATATATATATATATAATTCATAGCCCTTATCTATCTATCTATCTATCTATCTATGATTTGAATAAGATTTGCAGGCCATAAACGTTCAAGTTATTTTCCTTGCAAATCTCATTAAATGATGTTTCAACTTTTTCTTTCTGTTCGCCATTGGCTGCACATTAATTTTAATAACCAGGAACAGCGGGGTTATTTTTTACTCTATGTTTAATGGAATAAAATACAACCGAAAGAAGAAGAATACGAATGTTTGCCATGATTTTTGCTAAGACTGGCAACAAAGTTTAACGTTAGGTGCTTGTTTTTTTTTTCAATTCCTTCCAGATAAGAATTCGCTGAATTTTCCGGAGAACCTTTTTCAAATCTGCCGCTTCGAATCAAAACTTTCTTCCTTTATGCAGAGAGGAAAAACAATCACTTAATATCACCAGTGATCATTTGGAGATCGAAGTAGGAAAAGAAAATCGTTTAGACTTGATTAGCTTTTTTAAAAACTCAAAACTTCTAACTAATTCTCCAGTGATTGATGATTGAGTTGTAATCTTAATCATTCCGTTAATAAGAGAATACAAATTTTCTTACTGGGATTAGCTTTATTGCTAGAAGATGAAACTTTTTTACTCAACAATGTTTAATCCAGAAATATCAACTGGATACAACGATGTCGATTTACAATGAAAGTCAAATCTTTTATTTTATATTAATCTTTACAAGATCCTGCTAATCTCGAAAGCCATAAACTGCATAGCAGGAAAAATTCAATGTGATTTCAGGATTAGATTATTTTAACAGCAAGTCAACCCATCAAGAGTTATTTAATAGAGAATCACCTTCAAGTTGTTTCTTAAGGTTGGTTGTGTTATGACCGGTTATTACGGGTCAATAAATAAATAACTCAACACGGAGATATGAGGTGCCACACAAATGTATCCAAAAGTCTCTGAGGAGGGTTTCCTGGATTCAACGTACATGAAGACTGGCAAGGTGCTTACTACGGCTGCTGCTTCTGCTCTCGTTAGTTCTTGATTACTATATCCTTTGGGTAAGTGCATTATTCTGTCATAGGTGAGTCACCCACGACAGATTGATTTTAACGACCGGTCAACATCTAAAGGGTTATTTCTTGCCGTGAAGTTAAGGAATCTTGATCAAGTTGTTACGCAAAATTGATTGATTAATTAGATTTTAACGGAATGTCAACTCATCTAGGGTTATTTCATGCCTAGATGTTAAAGAATCGCATTCATTGTGAATTCATATTTACATCTTTGGTGTAGTTGTTTTATTACAGCTTTTTTAAATCTGCATATGGTTCTATCAATTACAAAAAAGTAGGGACGAGCTCATAAGTGATGCACTCTTGTGGACCCCTTCACATGGCCGAGCAATGGCAGGGTGACCATCTCGAACATACATACAGCAGCTCTGTGTAGATACGGGATGTAGCCCTGAGGACCTGCCGGAAGCGATGGACGTATGGGAGGGGTGGCGAGAGAGGGCCAGGGATATCCATGCTGGTGGCGTGACATGACGATGATGATGATTACACTCATAGATGGGACTCTAAAAGTTATCACTAGGCCGGGTCACATCTTCTGAACTGGAGTCTTATAATCTGATGCATCATAGCCAAGATACCTCTTTTTGATGGGGGTCTTACTCCTCTGTAGCGGATACAGTCTTCTTCTTCTTCTTCTTCTTCTTCTTCTTCTTCAATTAAGCAATGAAAATAGTCCACCGGCTGAGATATTCGTATATTTCCCTTCATGGTCAATCGTCGGTAATGATTTCGGATCATGATACTCGAAGTAAACAATTCTTACTCATGAAATTGGCGTAACTCAATTTCCCTATCAACAATTACTTTTATTTGGCTTTATTTTACCCTGCTATCCACACACACGTACATGTATATATAGTTAGAAATAAAGCGATATATATATATATATATATATATATATATATATATATATATATATTGCTACTCTCATGAGTATTTAAACAAACAGACAATTTGCTTCTAATCGCTTGGTTTTGAGAACTAAAAATAAGAAAACTAGTCTATTTATTTAATGGCATATCAACCTTCGTGAATTATTAATGCCTTAGTTTTCTATGCAGAAGACTACTGATACTATTTAACCCATTGCTGGAGGGGGAATATAGGAATTTATACAGTTGCTTGTATGAAGGTAAACTTTGCTTCGGAAATGAAAAGGACAAAAGAATCTCGACAAACAAGAAATAACAGGAATACAGAAATACCTGAAATAATAACTGACTTCTTTTTAATCAGGTGAATTATGGTGGAGAGAGAGTCCTTGGCTATTTTTTTTTCTTTTGGTGTGAGAAGCATACTTACCATAACCATTCTTTATGTCTACAAAGAAAATTATTCACTCGAATATTTTGTCATTTCTTTCTTTTTTTTTGTTCTGGTGGAGCTGGTTTCTTATACTTCTGAATAATTTGCAGGCTATTTGTTAGATGAGTTCTTCTTACTTAGAATAGTTTTCTCTTTTTCCTCTTTCTTCAGACTTCTTTTAAGCTATCGGTCCTTTTATATATATCCCAAGAATTATAAGTTGTAGGTGAAGATAAATTTTGCTTTTTCTAATTCTATTGGTTTATTTCGACCCGTAAGGAATCAGGAATCTGAATTTTTTTAAAAATCAGACGTGGTTGTCAGTTAGTCTGAGATAGGACTATTTTTAGAATGTATGAAATGTGTTTTTTGGTCTATATTTTGCATTTGCTTTTGTTTTGTTTTTTTTGTTTTTTTGTTTTTTTGCTGAGAGGACATTTTTAGAAAATACTTTTAATCTCTTTTTTGTTAAAATATAGTACTTAGAACCAATACTATACTATACTATACCTTTCTCAAAGGAATTAGTTCGAAATTGAACGTAACAGCACAACTAGAGTTTGAACTCTTTTACTTTAAGTCCACAGTAGAGCACTTTATCCGTTACGCTCCCGGGAATTCCCCGAAAAAACGGAAGGTAAGAACCCAATTTTATTACATAAACATTAGTCATGCATTTAGAAATATTTCGTCGTTCTGAATGTCATAGTTGTTGAATATTTTGAATAGAATGTTTTCTATATTTCTAAAATCTTGTTCAGAATCGATCCAAGAAATAAAAAAGGCAAACATACTTTACAATTTCACATGAGTGAAAAGGAGGACCCGTAGCGTCGAAGCAAACGTGCTCGATTTCAACACCGTAGTAAGCGGGTTCGAACTCCAGTCGCACAATTATGTTCACTTTCGGACTAATACAGTTAGGAAAAGTTTGAACTTCCTTATCTTCTCAGCTTTGGGTTTAATAGTACCACTATTGTTCTTCTACAAAGATGGTTTTGGAATTAAATAACCCACGAAAATTGATATGCCATTCAACAAAGAAACCAAACGAAAGCAAACGAGTGGACTTTATGCTAATCCCGTCCCAAACAAAACCCTTAATGACCCAGGGAAGTTGAGATTTGAACCTTGTTCAAATATTTATGAGTAATTTCTGTAGTTTTCATGGTTATTACCAAAAGAAAATATCAGTCATCAGTATTTAAAACACGGATAACATTTCAGTAAAAAGTAGATTTTTGCTAGGTGAAGTTACTTATTATTTTATTTGATCTTATTTTCTATTTGCCGATATGGTACTCGACAAAAACACAAAAATACAATCCACCGACCAAAAATCTAAAATAACCAAAAAATAGCCACAACTATAGAACCAAAATGTCCACAGCAAACTCTACCAAATAAAAACAATATCAAAAGAAAGAAGAATCCGATCCCAATGAGATCAAAGGAGAAACGACTACTGTGAGTCGGCTTAGCATTGGCCATAACAAACCAATTCATCCTTTTATCGTAAAACAAGGGTTATATAATAACGGAATGATTTTTTCATATTAATCATTTTTCGTTAATTATATTTTATCATTCTGTTTGGTTGGGCTTTGAATTATTCGGCTCTTAGTTCAGGTGCACAGACATTGGGTACAGTTTACGCTCGTGCGCAGAGGATATGACAGTCACAATTGTCATAATAAACCTCAGATAGGAAATGAGGGTTGGAGTGTGAATAACGTTATGCCCGGAAGCGATAGGCTGAGAATTTGGAGATTTTGAAAAAAAACCTCAGTTGGGAGTTGACTGTGGACCAGTCGAGTTGGTAGTTTACTGGGGACCAGTCCAGTTGGTTGTCGAATGGGGACCGGTCGAGTTGGTAGTCGACTTGGGCTATGTCGAGAGTTGAAGTTGAGTTAAGACCATGGTGTAGGGAAGTTGAAGTCTGACCATGGAGTGCTGCAGATCTCTACCGACAGAGATCTTAAACACTACGGGATGCGCAGCGCGTTTGTGGGGTCCGACCAGGCATTTGGAGTTTCGTTAGTATAGAATGATTAAGAATTGTGTGTCTCTCTCTCCTCGTGTCGAAGAACCGAACTCAGAAGTTAATAAACGTTCCTACCTGAACAACAGTGAGTTCGCCTGTTAATGTGTTGTGTATTTCCCTGTATTTGAATTTGTACATGTACCGTTGGATTGAGATATCATTATGATTATGATGTGGGTATACAACACAAGAACAACCACAAAATGTTCATGTGGAAAACCATCTACAGTGAAACACATTTTGATGGACTGCAAAGCTGTGGCCCATCCTCGAAGAAAATTCTATATGAGAAATCGATTTGAAACAATAAATTTTAATAACACAATCAACTTCCTGTAAATTAAAACCAGTTTCCAACCGAAGAAATAAGTCCATAGACCAAAACTTCACCCATAAATAGATATACACACACTTGGTTGCAGAAACCCTTAAAAGAAAGCAACCACTGAACCCATACAACTAAACTGAATGTTCGATTACCCTCAGAAAAAGTATCACCTTAAATAATGACCAAATAACTGCACAAGTAATGACCATACTCAGCAAAGAACGAATAAAGCAAAAATGACTTCGGTATAAAATAACCCAAATAGGGTTGACATGCCGTAAAAACCAACCAACCAACCAACCAACAAACCAACCAACTATTCTATTTGTCGATAAATGAGGAAACTGGCTCATCTGGACTTTTTTTCTCACCATAGGCTTCATCGATCATCTTCTTCGTTTCCGCTGATATATTTCTCAACTTGAAAAGGAGAGACAATACACAATATCGCACATTTATCATGTTCACCGCCATTTTACTTTTTTCTACACACCGGATAATCGAACTTTAAATACAGAGCCCTCAAAAACACTTTTCAACAGTGGATTTAGTTCCTTGTTTTAAAAAAGTCGACGCTGAAGATTTTCGCACATAACTAATATGTAATTGTATTACTTTAAAACTTTACAACCATTGGCCGACGGACGTCAATTTTTCTTTTTCTTTCAAATGTGCTTCATTTTATTTGATGGATGAGAATTTCCAAGCGATGGTAGAATCTATTAATATTCATAAAATCAGAACAAAACCCATTGTTAAAAAGGAAAGAAATGCTATTTATATCAACTGATTAAGTCAGTTGGGTTGACTGCTTCAAAAATACGTTTTATTGCTTTGAATAATTTTAAATTTTCTTGGAAGATTGAATTCCCTGGTGTGATATTTTCTAATCCTCTGATTATTCTGAAAGAAAACTGGAGATGAATTATGTCCTCAGCCCCCACATAAAAAAAAAAAAAAAATTGAGAAAGACAACTTGTTGTTGTACAGTGAGTAGCATATTGGTTTTACAATTTAAAGAGAATGCTTGGTTTGGTTTCTTAGTTTTATGGCATATCAACCTTTACGGGCTATTTGATGCGAAAGCCACCCTTGTAAAAGAACAGTAGTGGTACTATTTGACCCATAGCTGGGGGGATAATGGGGCTCATAGGGTTCCCTAGGGCATTAGCCCAAAAGGGAACGTAATAGTTCGATTGGAGTTCGAACTTGCTTACTATAATTTCCCAGCACATTATACACTACACCATGAGGGCCCCTCCCACAAAGAATGAACTCAGTTCTGCTGTGTAATCTGAAAAAGTGGCCCTCTGTCTAACTTTGACTACTTTAATGAATAGCATTGTTTGCCGAGACTATTTCGCTCAAGTATTGATGATTTTACAAGAACATCAATTTCTCAAGCCATTAATTTTTACTAAATTTGTTATGATATCATGACGAGATGATAATTATGATTTGAGGAAAGTCCTGGCATTTTAGGAATCATACAATGAAGTCCACTCTGACCGGGAGTGGAAACATCAGTCAGGGTTCCGTCTATGGGTCAAATAGATCTGTTTAAAGATTATTAGTATTCGATAAGACCGCGTGAAAAAAAATCAAGCAACACAGAACAATGAAAATATAAGTAAAGTTGGCGACTGGAGTCGAGGATGACCAGAAGGTTCCCTTTTCAATAGCTACTAAACCGAGGTTTAGCGGGGGGCGCTACTCCTTTCGCTGGATTGCTCTACTTTACCCTTGATACGTATCTTATATTAAGTATCATTTTTAAAATCTTTGGTATGACGCGATCTGGGATTGAACCCAGGTCTCCCGGACCATTGGCGAATTGTCATGCCGTTGAAATCTCTCAATTAATCAATCAATCATATATTCATTAATAAATTGTGGTTAATATCGGTGATAGAGAATATTTAAGTTAGGATGACTTAGACATAGTGTCAACGGCGCTTGATGACTGTCAGTTTTTCGCCTATGTGATCTGCAGACCAAATTGGATATTTTTATGTAAAATATGTTTTGTTATAAAAAGTCTACGGACTTATTGATACACACACACACACACATACACACATATATATATATATATATATATATATATATATATATATATATATATATGTGTGTGTGTGTGTGTGTATCAATAAGTCCGTAGACTTTTGATAACAAAATATATATTTCACTTAAAAACATTTATTTTGTAACATAGTTTCCTGCCATGAAAAAACATTTAAGACAACAGTTCTCCTGGTGATCGAGGTATAATTGTTATAGTCGTTGGAAGTGGACACAGAGACCCGAGTTCAAATCCTAGACGAGACTGTTTGTATTTCACATAGAACTAATAAAATTGAGAAAGGTATGAATGCCATTATTCTCCCTCTAGCTATGAGTAAATAATAGGACAGACTAGGCTATTTAACCTTGGAATAGCAGCCAGTCTAAGAGAGGGAAAACTCCGAATTCAAACCAACTAAACTCTGCCTTCAAAAATTAATTTTGTGTCGCATCTTGCTTGTGCGGAGGGGTAGGGGGAAAAATTAGGGGAAAAAAACCATTTCTGCATTAACTCGAACTAACATATACGCACTGGCTATTTCAACTCAGACTACAATTATTCGATGATTTTATTGATGTGTCTTACTTATGTGTAAAATAATCGACGCAAACAGTGGTAAGTAATGGTTAATAAGCAAAAGTACCAATTCAGCAGTGTATCGATTTTTAAGGAATCTAAATACGTCTTTATCTTATTTCTACGTACTTTATTGAATTCACGGGGTCGCCTGTTCTGATTCCATTAGCCATAACCGGGTACAAATGTTAAGTATTCCTGTATTGTTACTCGCCTGCAGTCAGGATTGAACCTGCAACCTTCGGATGATTGTCTCCTCAGAAGTTTAGGGAACCAACACCTATAAACCGTTACGCCATGTGTCAAGTAACAATAAATAAAAAGATAAAACAAAAATAAAACAAAATAAACCAATAAAATGTAACGACATGTCTTTTTTTGTGTGCGAAATGAAACGCAGACAACCTCATCCACGATTTGAACTCGTGTCCCCAATTCCATTTCCGACAACGATAACCGTTACGTTAAACGCAGCTCCATTAGGGATTGTAAATGTTTCACAATTCCGACCTTCGACCAAATCGGTTAAGTTTCCGAAATAATGAAATGTACATTAATAAAATGTTTTCATTCAACTATTTATGATTTTTCCCTTTAAAGCGATGAGGAAACATACGACATTCAATTTTTTCAGGATTTGTTTTGGTTTCTTCAATATTTAAAAACAGATCACCAAGTGTTTCATTTATTTCAGACAATATTATTAAACTGCATGTCTTATAAACTGTTGTTACTTGTCAAGAGAAGCTTATATATCAGCATTTAAGTGTGGACATGCAGAAACCTGTCGCCTGAATCACCGTAAAGGTTTTTCTTACTGTTTACTTACTCAAAATATTTCCAATTATATGACTAAAAATTAAATCTTTTCCACTTTTCTATCATCTACTTACCATTATTTACTAAACTAAATTTAAATTTGATCTAAGTGCCCTACAAATATAAGAGTCACATAGATCAAATTCAATACATTAGTAATGGTATGCGATTAGAGCACACACTTGGAAAATCAAGCAATTTCCAATTCAACAAAAGCAGCACATAATAGCGAGATTTTAATCAGAGTAATACTTAGAGAATACAGTCTCACTTTGAGAATAAAGCAATTTTCAGTCCCGTTTGTAGAAGCCCAGTCGGCTGAGGCTGTAGAATACACCGAATGTATCTCCCTCAATTGTGTAAGACCCCCTCCCCAACGAGTGTACTGGATATGACACAAGACCATCTGATGGTGAAACTCCAGTTCTTGGAGCTTTGAGGAATGTGGAGTGTCTCTTTATTGCCATTACCCTCAAATCTACTCTGACCCGGAGTGGTAGTACATGTTAGGGTCCCATCTATGGGTCAAATAGGACTATCTAATCCTTTATTATACTTGAAACCATTTAATTATGTGCAAACAAATGATTAATATTAAACTAAATTATTGGTATTGCATAGCAATACTTGAAACCATTTAACACAATGTAAATAGAACAAGTGATGTTTGATAGCAATACTTGAAAGTATTAAATTGTGTGAAAATAGAATTATTAGTGTTAAATAGCGATACTAGAAACTATGTGCAAACAAATGAGCTCTGACTCGTTTGAAAAATGTTATCTTCAAACTATTCACTTAAAAATCATATGTATAACTAGGATTTGGTATCGAATAACTCATAAGGGTTGATATGCCATAAAACACAACAAACCAACCAATTTATTGGTGAATGATTATTTTCTGAAGTTGCGTCTGCGCAAAACGCTATTTTGTAATAATCCTCTGAATTTTCTCTAATTATACTATTCTAATTAAAATCCAACATGCCTTCCAAAAGGTAGCCTTAATCTCATCATAAAGATCTATTACAACAAGAACCCTATACGTTCACGAGTAGTCTATATACAAACTTATACATATTCTGGCCCAGATTTCATTAAACAAGCAAATGGTTCTATAATATATATTCGTTAAGCATCACACTAGTGTTGAAACGTGGGTGCCAGCTTTTGAGTATCATTTTAATAGTTTACCATTATTTCGACAAGAATGCTTTTTATTTGGGGTTGAAAAAATTCTGCATCGAAACTCTGACTTTGTAATCTACAAGTGTGTATTTACCCAAACCCCTGACACAACCAGGATGGGACACAAGGTGAAATTTTAAACAGAGTAAAGCTGGTTTAAATTCAGTTTTCATTTTCCTTGACCAGTTGCTGTAACAAGGCGAGAGAGCACAGTCTGTTCTACTATTCTGTTCGTTGTTGGTGGGAGGGGGTGAAGGAAGAGATGGATTCATGCTTTTTCCAAAGACATTAGCATCAAGTAAAATGCAGAAAGCTTCCTCTGGGATTTGTACTCGGGTCACCGATTCCATTTCCTACGACGATAACCGTTACATTAAATGCGCCTCTTTTAAGAAAGATCTTCGACTAGATTTAAGTAACAAGAAAAAAAGAGACTAAAATAAACGGATTAGAAAGTATTTTGACAGGTAAAAAAGAACAACAAAAATTTACTTAGAATAATCTTAAAAATCAATCCCAGTTCAACATAACATGCACTTTTAAAGAAAACACAAAAAATAAGTTTTAAACACTCAAGTAACAATGAATAAAAAGATAGAATAAAAATAAAATAAACCAATAAAATCAAACTACATGTCTTTTTTGTTGTTTTATCTCCGGTAGCTGTAAAATAATTTCATTCTGCCTCCAACAAACTTCAGCATGTCTTCGGGCAAGCCTTAGGCAGTCAAGTCGCTCAGCAAAAAGAAATGTTTGGTCACTTATTGTAAGCAACAGTTAAATGTGATTAGGGCCGAACAAAATCAGACTAACACTCATTTGTATACAGCAAATTCTTATTCGTTATTGCTTTGTTTACCGGCTATCTCTGGCCGGCTGGTTCGTTATATCCACTGGAGTGTGAAACTTTATTTGCTAATCTTTTGTTTTGGAATAAACAAACATGTCTGGACACAAAGTTTTTTTTTATTTGTATATAACTAGAAAAAAGGAAAAAAAAAACGCAACAAAAGACGCTGCTTTTGATACTCTGCTTTATGCAGCATGTCATTTGGGCTTTAGAATAAACTGTGTACACCTCTGCTGAGGAATAAGAATCCCCAACAAAAGTATGACACAGCATCTGATGATCAGGCTAGGGCTTAGAAGAAGATGAAGTTGTAGGGATGCCAGTGTGAAGATGGCTTTGTGTCAACATCTCACCCCAAGCATTTAATATTCAACAGAAGAGCATGTAACATTAACAATATTTATTTTGAACCAACCGAAGTACGAAAGTAAGTTTAAAATGTGACGTGAGTCATAGTGTGTCAGTGAAGTGCTCTGTTTGAGTGATGGGTACGCAGGTAGATGAGTACTTAACGCCGAAGAGAAGGTTTGTTCGTAACGAGGAGAAAGGGTCCTCACTGTAATAGTTCCAATTTGTTGTCGTCTGTAGCTGAGGGAGATTCGACCGTTTTCAAATGGTCGCCTAGTGACTAATGAAAACTCTACTGGAATTCTTGGCTGCTAGAAATCATGTAATGTCTGCTGTGAAGATAATGCCCTTGGTGTTTGAGTCAAAAAGTGTTGTTGTCTGTAGGCCCTCGACTGTTGAATGTCAAATCTCGACTGACCCTTTAACTCCTTCTGCCTGTATTTATACAATAAATAAGTCCAGGAATGGATAGACCACAATGATGCCAAAGACCGGCTCCAGTAGGACAACGCCATGATATGGGCCAGGCGTAAACCTGATTGTTCGGAAAATGAATTGGAACTTCACATAACGCGCAAGCAACAACATCGGTGCGTTCTATGGCGGGTTCAGTGTTTTGGGGTGCATTCCAAATTAGGAAACAGTAAGATTATTTTATTTGGTTTCTACAGAATACTCTATTATTTTCATTTCTCCAAGGTTGATCCGGATTGGAAGTATCTGTTCGGGTTCTGTCAATCGATCAAATAAAACTTCAAAATGATTTATTAAGGATTATAATTATCACAAGTCATTTCAAATCACACAGCTATGTTTGGTTTATTTTGGTTTTATGGCATATCAACTATTACAGGTTATTTAATGCCAAATCCTGTTTGCACATACATATTAAATATATATATGATTTGTAAACACATTTTGTTGATAGCATTCTCAAACGAGCTTGAGCTCTTTTTTTGCGCACAGTTGAATTGTTTTAAGTATTGCTATATAACAGTCACAATTTAAGATCAGTCATTTGTTTGAACACATAGTTTGTTCTATTTGACCCATTGATCCTATTTACCAACCCCTCCGCTCGGGTAGGATATGACACAAGGTCAATTTTTAAGCGGAGTTCAACAGGTTTGAATTCAGAGTTTTCCTTCTCCTAGACTAGTTGCCTCACCAAGGCTGAAGAACCCAATCTGCCCTACTATTTACCCATAGCTGGAGGGAGAATCATTGGATTCATACCTTTCCCAAGGGTATTAGTGCTATGTGAAATGCAATCATTCTCGTCCAGGATTTGAACTCGTGTCGCCGTGTCCATTTCCTACGACGATAACCATTACACCACGGGAACCTCCATTATTTGACCCATTGATAGGGCCCTATCAGTTGCTAGACCTGGGAGCAATGGCAATGAAGTGGTACTCCACAAATCGGCGGACAAATCACCAATGCTGGAGCTTCGCCATCAGGTAATATAATGTCATATCCAGGATACTTGTTGGGAGGGGGTTACCCCTCTGCAAAGATGCAGTCAGTGGCCTGTAAAGCTATATTCGGAATACTTGATAAATAAAATTGATAATGTTAGATAGAAATACTTGAAACCATTTAACTAGGAGCCAACAAATGAGTTCTAACAACTCGTTTAAAAATAAAGTTTCCTACAAGCAATTCGCTACAAGTCATATTTATATAAATAGGATTTGGCATTAAATCCCCCCACAATATGCCATAAAATCCCAACCAACCAAAGAATACACCGACTAAGTCCTTTGCAGGCTTTAAGGCACTCACAAGAAAAGAGTGTCCCGGGTATAACACTAAACTACATCTGACACCAGTTGTAGGGGGGTCTTACTATTACTCTCAGGAACACCCTGACCTAGAGTGGTAGCACTTGTTAGGATCCCATCTATGGGTCAAATAGATCTGTTTAAAAATCATTTGTATTCCATAGAACTGTATGTAAAAACTCTTACGAAACAACTGTACAAAAAATATGAATGTACAATGGACGCGATTTCAACCTTTTGGCATGAACTAATTCTAGACGGGTTGATATGCCATAATAATCAATCAAGAAACTTATCAATCATTCAAACACTGTTTTATGTTATTAATTTCATTTATTCTGTCTTTCCTAGTACCAAGCAATTTAATCTAACAAATCTGTTTAGTTTAATAAGTTCATTCCTCATCATATACCATACTCTTTTGTCAGACTAAGCTAAGATTAACAAATATTTTGGTTTCATCCTGCATAAAAAATCATTGACGAGATCATCTGACAGACTAATTCACTAATGTAGTACGCTTGATCCCCTCAGCATCTTCTGAAATTCTAGCCTTGTGCCAGACAAAAAAAAACAACCGTAGTAAAGATCTATTACTTCTGCAAGTTTTGCTATCACTAAATATTCTTGCATTGCTATTTTCATGTTCTTGTTGTTTCTTTTTTTGTGTGTGTGTGTGGGGGGGTACGCCGTCGTCAATAGTTCTTTCTTTTTAACGTTATAATCATTGTAATTCTTTTGGTTTTATTATTGCTTTATTGCTACACAATTTTGTCTAGACTTTCTATTTTATTTTACACCTTTTGAGCTTTTCAAACCAGTTTTAACAGGTTGTTTTTCGCCGAACTCTGAATGACATCAAATCTCCTCAGGTTATCCAAGACTCTCCTTTACGATGCTGTTTTCTGGATGATATCGATTGTTCTTCTGGTCTTTTTGCCAGGCGTTTTTGACCGTTTCAAGTGTTCCAACTAAAAACTGGTCACCTTCATGTTCCACTGCTTTTTTGGTTTGTTTTTTCTCCCTCTCAGGCAAGATCCAAGTATTTGTTTATCCTTTTACTTTTTTAAATTTTTCACTTTATTGTTCGCTAGAACGACTAAATGCATCAGATGACAATTTCTTTTTCTTTTCCTTCTTAAATAACACTAGGTCTGCTTTTCTGGTCGGGATGGGGTGATCTTTTGTATTATTGTTATTGCTGTTATTGTTGTTTTCCTTTCACCTTTTTTTTTCACTTTGCGTTATTGTAAATTATAGTTTTATTTTTGTTGTTTCTTATTCGTCCTTAACTGACTTTTTATTTCTAAAATCTTGGTAAAAGTCCTGGGGATGATCCTTCTAACATATGATAATTTAGAAAATGAATATTATCATCAGTATCATCTCCTTCGTCATTACTGTCATCTCTCTTAATTCTGATTCTAAGAAAATTCTAATCTGGTTGACTATAAGTTCAATGCCAAACATTCGTGAAATCTAGAATATACGAACCACAACTAATATACTTAGTCATGGATAACTTTATGATTCTTTTATACCCTTGCCCACCGAATCAAGTGGCTCCGAAAATGAATAGTACTGGAGTGACTGACTGATACTGGACTGTTGCGGTGAGGAGCAAATATAACCGCGCTGAAATGGTGGCGTGCAAAATCCGATGGAGCTGACTGCGGATACTCGAATGGGACCTTCGAAGACCGAAATGGAGAAGGATTCAGTGCCAATCGTGGTCCTAAGATGTGAGGGAAAGTCTTTCTGAAAGGCACAGGATCCCTTCTTCTTCACAACAAACTTTTCCTAATTGATGCGCAAAAGAAATTTTGTATAAAAAAATCATGAAAACTAAACGTTATTAAACGGTCAACTTCCTGTCAGAAGAGAATCAGGTAATTATTCCCTATAAAATCTAGAGTTAGGTCGAAAAGAATTCAAAATTTCATTGAAAATGAAGTGGTTCAAAACTAACGACAATGGATTGTGTCATATCTAAAAAAAAATCAGTTTGGTTAATTAAGTAAAAATATTTTGCATTCAAAATTGCGGCAAAATATCCACTTTTTATTGCAAGTCAAACGGCTCAGTAGATTTTTTTGTAATTCTTATTTTTCCCTGATGTGGAAGTGACACGTGAAAGCGACTAACGTAAGCAAAAATGGTGCAAATGACTTTTAATATTTGATTTCGATTTTTTTCTTTATGGCCATTTTCCTTGTCGATTATATTCAAGCAATGTGTTTATTTAATCATTACTATTGTAATATAATGGCCGAGGGATTTCGTTTTATGCCCTTGGGTTTAGTTAGGCTGAGAACCTTTCGGCTCAGTGCATGGGTTACTTAGGTGCAACATTAGCGCAGGTGTTCACGCGCGTGGGTGGAGCGGACGTGTCACTCAGAGATGTCACAATAGCCCAGATGGGAAACTGGGCTAGAGAGTGCGGGTGACGTCACACACCGGAAGCGCGTGCGCGGAGGATTTTGAAAAAGTCAGTGAATTGAGTTCTGCCTCGGGAGAAGACGGTTGGCTTTCGCTTGCTAGCCGAAGCCAAGCCAGTTGCCTTGTGGCGGGTGACACACGTGTTGGGGGGTGGGGGCAGATAGAAAAATCATCATAGAAATATTGTGCATCTCTCTTCCTTATGTCGAAGAACCTTTAAACTCAAAGGTAATAAAAAGTTTCGTATCTGAACTAAGAAGTCGTAAGTGTTTTTCGTGTTTTGGGACTCCTATGTTCTATGTATATATGTTATGAACATTCTATGTACATTTCACATATTCCTGTATGGGTATGTTACACTATGATGTCACAATCTGACTCGTTAACCACAACGTCAAGTGGAATATTCTTAAATCATAATCAACAAAAACGATTCTGTTCAACTGTGAAGAATCGTTCAGAAAGATACCTCCATTGTCAATCATTTTGATATGTCACTTATTTTTAAAATTTTCTCCATAAACCGTGCAAATCTTTTTTTGTGACTTACCTTCCTTAACGTAAAATTCAAAAAATCATGCTATACCGAAAATTTTCGTTATTTTCTTCCATATCAAATTTTAGTATTAATCAACAAAAATATACCAATTTGGACAATTAAAACCTCACTTAAATGCAATCATTTTGAATGAAAATCGTTAGAAGTAAATGTTCTTAAATATGATGTAAACAAAGAAAAAAATGGACAGAATGGACTTTTGTTCAACCGAAGGTTTAAAAATTGTTCAATGAAGATCAGTTCCTAAAAAAAAAAATGAAATTTCTGGTGACAAACAAAAATGTAGACAAAATAACGAGAACATTACTGCACGGAGGATACGTGAAATGAGAAACTGAAGTATGAATAACGTGTGCAAATTAGTTTTAGGTAAAAAGTGATACAACTCAAGAGCATACTGCAAATGAACAAGACGAAAATGTGATTTATTCTAATTGAATTGACATAAATAAATTAGAAAACGTCAGAAGCAGAAGAAACGTTATTGTTCTTTTTTTTTTTTTTTGAATGAATGAATCTTCTCCTCATTTCTTACTTTTGTCGTTTACATACGACGACACGAGTGAGAATCGAGACAAGACATAATTCATGAACTGACACATCATCGTAATTGGACAAAAAAAAAAGAAGATTTTTTTAAAAGTCAAATAAGATTGAATTAAAAACGGCAGTGATTTTGAAGAATATTCTTCCTTGAACTTAAATGCTCACCGCTGAAGATTCCGCAATGGATAGTCTTCACGGGATTAACAAATAATGTCTTGTTGGTTCATTTTTTTACGTGTTGCCGCCATTTATGACCCACTTTGGTCAAACTACTTACATCATCATCATCATCATGTCACACTACCAGCGCTGATCTCTCTAACCCTCTCTCACCATCCTCTTCTATCGTCCATCGTTCCCGGTAGGTCTTCTAAGCTACATCCTGTATCGGCAAAAAGCTGTTATATATAGATTCTAGCTGGTCGACCAACTTTTACTCGTCCATATGAAGGGGTCCACAAGAGTACATCGCTTATGAGTTCATCCTTACTCTTCCAGCAGTGTTATGCATATATGGTTCGTCTAACTTGTATAGCTTTTGTGATGGGTGGTAAGTGGCCGCACAGTTGTAGCTTTCTGGGGTGCTGCCTCCAGGACTTGTTCAATATTACTTGCAGCATTCTTGTGTAACTGCCGTCAAGCTTTTTCTCCAGACGTTTAGTTAGCGTCCATGTAGTGCATCCATACAGCAATATCGATACGACTGCAACTTGGAAAAGAACTGTGTTTTATTTTATCGGTCAGGTCTGACTTCCATATGACCAATAGCCTATCGGTAGTTGTCCATGCCTTTGTTAGTCACGTGTTGATGTCTGTCTCAGTTGATGAGACACCGCTTCCTAGGTAGGTGAACTTGTTTACTAGTTTCAGAGAACTACCATTTAGTGTAGAGTTGTCACCTATTTGATTAAAGCACATGTATTCCGTCTTGTCTGCGTTGACATGGAGGCCCATGCCTGCAGCTGCTCATTCCGGACCATGTAGCAGGGTTTCGGCTTGTGCGGGTGTATTTGCCAGAAGCGCTATGTCATTGGTGTAGTCCGCGTCTGTAATTGTTTGTGCGGGGGTATCTTCTGCTTCTTTCTTTTGTCTGGTTGAAATTGTTGTCTTTCATTTTATCAATAGACGTTCTAAGCCCGTAATCTAGACAGATGATAAAGAGGTATGGGGCTAATGTATCTCCTCGCAGCACACCTGCTACAATGCCGGAGTAGTCTGTGTCTCCATCTGGGGAGCGGACTTTTACTTTCGTGTTTTTATACAGCATCATTACGGTTTCTTTGGGTAGGCCGTAGGCGAGTAGTATTTGCTCCATCTTTCCTCTTTGCATGGAGTCGAAGGCCTTCGAGAAGTCGACAAATAATATTGTTGCATCTAGGGTTTTTCACGTACATCTTCAAGAATTCGACGTATAGTCAAAATTTGTGACGGCGTGGATCTATTTCTCCGAAAACCATTTTGGTTTTTCCTAAGAATCCTCTCAATTTTGGGTTCTATGCGGTTGCGTAGTAGAGAATTGTAAGTCTTTGCCACTATGGATGTAAAGGTTATACCTCTGTAGTTCTTAGCAAATCCAAGAGCGTTCTTTTTAGGGAAGGGGAAGATGCATCCCTTTGTCCATCTGTCTGTTGTGTTTTTCACTGCGAAAGCTAAACTGAAAGCTACCAGCCAACAAGGACGAATATACCTATGGAAACAACATTTCGAGAATTTACTCGGAAACCCTCCAAAAGTTACATATGGACTAATCACGAGAATTATTGGTAAACAATTAGACATCAAACTAGGATAGTTTACGCAAGAAGAACTCGACTCAATCCAAAGAAAAATTAACAATAGAAAAGCAGCAGGGATTGATGAAATACCCGCAGAAGTATGGAAGACCAGGCAATTCGACGACATACTACCCCGACACTGTAATGCAGTATATAATCAAAACATACACTACTTTACATAAACGAAATTTTAAGAAAATCAATTCTTGTGGTGGAAAAGAGATCAATTTTTTCAAATATTAACAGACTAATTTTTGAAAGAATTTCCTGATCCACAACGTTGACTTTTTCGTAAATTCCTCAAGTTTCAGTTAAAATAAAAAAGAAAAGAAAAACTAATAAGGAAAAGAAAAATGCCCCATTTTCGATATTCTGTTTGAAGATGAACTAAATTTTCGAAAGTGTTCTTCAATATGAAAAGAAAATTCAATAAAAGTCCAGAACAACGAGTATTTTGGTATTCAGAAAATAGAAATTATTTTCACAGCCGATTTGTAACAAATAAATAAAATCATTTCTTTTTTCCTCATATATTTACGACCAATATCTTTTCCTTTATTTTTCATTTCTATTTTTCACAAGATGCATTCTAGAAAGATATCAAGTAATTCCAGCTATTCAAATTCTATGGCTTGATACAAAATTTGTGGACAAATTAGATTATTTAGACAAGTAAAATCTACACAACTTATGTTGTGTGTAAATATAAGTTTTAACTTAGGTCAGACTAAATCAGATTTAGTGGGCATCTCTGAAATATGAATTTAAGTTGCTTCCATAAAGGGGCATTTAGATAATAAATATGAACGATCATTACAAACTAAGTGAATTAGATTCTCACCGGGTACAGCTTTTTGTGGCTTTGTACTTGTGCTAATTTGAACACCCCAAATTAACTTTAAGGTAAGTGTTTAACCAGTAATTCCTTTGATAGATTAAGCTCGACCCTCCGAGCACGAACCGAATTTTCAATACCTTTTTACTTGGCGGCATTTAATTGTCAATTTGTAGAAACAGAATTCTTTGACTTTTCTTCACATTTTGATTGCAGATTTAAGTTTAACAGAATAAATTTTCCATTTGTAGATTAAGATAAGTTTGTTATTAACATTAATCGTTTGCATTTAGATGAAGACATTTTTCTGGTTTAATATTTGACCAGATTAAAATTAACCAATTACAATTATTCACCAATTCGTTAACTTTCGAAAGAAATCAAAATATTTTATGAACGGTTTGAAGAGGAAATTATCGACCTGATAAAATTAAAATGGGATCTTTTCCAAGCTGTAACAGTGTAAATACTACTGTATGGTTGCACTACTCGGACTCTAACGAAATGCTTTGAGAAAAATCTACATGAGAACTGAAAAAAGGATGCTGCATGCGATTTTGAAAGCGGCAACCTAGAAAACAGAAGCTTTACGGCCACTATCGTCCCATCTCACAAACCATCCAAGTAAGACGAACAAGAAATGCAGGTAAAGTAATGACGAACTTATAAGAAATCTTCTCTTGTGGACTGCTACACACGGACACACCAGTGTAGGCTGATTAGCAAAACCTGACATTAAATTAGCTTGGTGCAGACATTAGGTGACGTTTAGAGGACTAACCAAGAGCGATGACTGGTAGGGATGAATAGTGAGAGAATCAAGAGAATCTGTGTAGTCAGCTCGCTTTAAGGAGGTTGATGAGTTTCGAATTGTGATAAGAATTTGGTTTTGTTGTTTAATGGTATACAACGGTATAAATGTAGAAGAATAGTAGATATACTATTAACCTTATAACTGGGCGGTGGGGGGGGATTAGGGATTTCATTCCAAAAGTAAACATAACACCGAGAATGGAGTTCGAACCTACTTCGTGGCCACAGATAAGCACTTTAACCATTACGCAACGAGGTGTCCCCACGCGACTAGGGATGTTTTTTGATATACCACCCGACTTTGAAAAAGCCTACTACATTTTTCCTGACTTTCAAACAGAAAAAAATACTGTGGCAAATCTTCTATCACTACAACGCCAACTCCTCAAAATACCCCAAATATTCAAAATATCCTAAGTTTTAAAAGATTTGAAAGATTAATAATTTCTAAAATGAAAAAAAAAATCAGAAAAAGAAGTTAATTTGAAAATAGAGAGCTGCAAATACCGACGAACGTTGACCGGATCAACAATATTCGTGGTTGGGGGGCACAAGTTTTAATGGGTACAATTCTAGGAAAACAAGAGAAAATGATGAAACAAGCAAACCCCCCAAAAGTTTTGATATTTTAAGTTGTGTCAATAGAAGAGTTTGATCACACATCGCAGCGGATAACATCAGTGACACTAATGCCAAAAGAATAGGCATAATTAGAGGGGGTGGAATTTGTGGCGTCGAAATTTGACCCGGCGACATCCGAGCTGAGGTTAAAGAAAATTAGAATTTAAAAAGGGCAACAGTCAGGAAGGATGTACGGTTTCCAGGAGACGGGATGTGTGTATGTATATGGAAGGGGAGGACTTCTGGTTTTGTGACTGCCAATTTGATTATATATGCGTGCGTGCGTGCGCGCGCGCGACGTATATGTGTGTGCAAGAGTCGATACATCAAATCACTTGGTATGGACTCTTCGCCTTGGAAAAGTTGTGATAATGCTAGAACCGCAAAACACTTTATACAAAGTTCAATCCATACTAGCTACTTATATCTCTCAACTTATGACAGATTTTATGACAAGTTGAGTTTTGTCATATCAACCTCCATGGGTTATTTAATGCCAAAGCGATCATTGTAGAAGAATAGTAATACTTTTAAACCCATAACCATGGGGAAAATGTGGTTCTTACCTTTCCCAAGAGTATTAGTCTGAAAGTGAACGTAATAGCGCGACTGGAGTTTGAACTTACGTACTACGATGTTGCAGTGCAGTACATTAGTTGTCAAGTCGGCTGGGGGTGGGGCTGTAGAATACACAAACTGCATCTCTGCAGAGGGGTAAGACACCCCTAACGAGTGTCCTGCATATGACCCTAAACAATCTGATGGTAAGGTTCCAGTAAGGATGGGTATTTGAGGAATACGGAGTACCCCTTTATTGCCAACGCTCCCAGGTCCACTCGAGCCCGGAGTGGTAGCACGTGCTCGGCTCCTATCTATGGGACAAATAAAACTAAACTGCGTACTTATGTTAAACTGATTTGTTTGAAATCGAACTGTTTTTGACATAACTGTATGTAAAAGAAAAACTATACTCATATTCAACTGAATTGTTTAAAACTTTTTCAAAATGACTTAATTCGGCGTTAAATGACCCGAAAAACCAACCAACCAACCAACCAGCCAACACATTAGCCACTACGCTACGGGTACTCCACCCAAAAATTAAGTAAATGCACAATTCTCTCACGATTTTTATGCATATGTGTGCAGTAAGTTGTGTGCAGTAAGTCGTATTTCCATTTTTGCGAGTTCTTCAAACCAACGTTAGTTGGTGGTTTTATATAGGAGTCCAAGTGACAGCAAGTCCCTTCTGGTCTCCTCACTTCTTCTCAATATTCTGATCTCAACAATGCTGTCTTCTGGATAGTTTCAATTCTTCTTATGATTTCTAATTTCTCCAGTCTTTTTCCTAGACTGGAGGACTGTTCTAAGCGTACTAACTACAATTGGCATTATGTTCACCTTCATGTTCCACAGCTTGTTTAGCCCGCTGGCAAGATCCTACTATTTGTCTATTTTTACGCTTTCATTTCCCCTCTGTGGTACACCGGAACAGCAAGATCAACTGGATGACAAATCATTTGATTGTCATTTATTTACTTCCACCATTACTTTCCTCTGAGTCGAAACAAAAGTGCAATATGTAGATACAATATATTCATTCTAACAAAAATTACCGAAAGATAAACAAAGAAAAAACCCGACACCTTACATTATATTGATGAATTCATGGATTTGTGTCTGTATAAAAGTAAAAGAGATTATTTTAGTATAATCCATACCAGATGGAACTTCATATTTTGTAGAGACCAACGTGTTGCATTCCCATTTATAAAAGATATTCCATTATTTGTGTGGGAACCGAAGAGAATTTTATTGACAAATTCCTAAAAAGGCGGTATTAATAAAGATTCAACATAGACCAGTCGGCTGGGGCTGTAGAATACACTGACTGCAGAAATGCAGTTATCAAATTGCCTTTCAGCCTAGTCGGCTGGGGCTGTAGAATACACTGACTGCAGAAATGCAGTTATCAAATTGCCTTTCAGCCTAGTCGGCTGGGGCTGTAGAATACACTGACTGCAGAAATGCAGTTATCAAATTGCCTTTCAGCCTAGTCGGCTGGGGCTGTAGAATACACTGACTGCAGAAATGCAGTTATCAAATTGCCTTTCAGCCTAGTCGGCTGGGGCTGTAGAATACACTGACTGCAGAAATGCAGTTATCAAATTGCCTTTCAGCCTAGTCGGCTGGGGCTGTAGAATACACTGACTGCAGAAATGCAGTTATCAAATTGCCTTTCAGCCTAGTCGGCTGGGGCTGTAGAATACACTGACTGCAGAAATGCAGTTATCAAATTGCCTTTCAGCCTAGTCAGCTGGGGCTGTAGTATACACTGACTGCAGAAATGCAGTTATCAAATTGCCTTTCAGCCTAGTCGGCTGGGGCTGTAGAATACACTGACTGCAGAAATGCAGTTATCAAATTGCCTTTCAGCCTAGTCAGCTGGGGCTGTAGTATACACTGACTGCAGAAATGCAGTTATCAAATTGCCTTTCAGCCTAGTCGGCTGGGGCTGTAGAATACACTGACTGCAGAAATGCAGTTATCAAATTGCCTTTCAGCCTAGTCGGCTGGGGCTGTAGAATACACTGACTGCAGAAATGCAGTTATCAAATTGCCTTTCAGCCTAGTCAGCTGGGGCTGTAGTATACACTGACTGCAGAAATGCAGTTATCAAATTGCCTTTCAGCCTAGTCGGCTGGGGCTGTAGAATACACTGACTGCAGAAATGCAGTTATCAAATTGCCTTTCAGCCTAGTCGGCTGGGGCTGTAGAATACACTGACTGCAGAAATGCAGTTATCAAATTGCCTTTCAGCCTAGTCAGCTGGGGCTGTAGAATACACTGACTGCAGAAATGCAGTTATCAAATTGCCTTTCAGCCTAGTCGGCTGGGGCTGTAGAATACACTGACTGCAGAAATGCAGTTATCAAATTGCCTTTCAGCCTAGTCGGCTGGGGCTGTAGAATACACTGACTGCAGAAATGCAGTTATCAAATTGCCTTTCAGCCTAGTCGGCTGGGGCTGTAGAATACACTGACTGCAGAAATGCAGTTATCAAATTGCCTTTCAGCCTAGTCGGCTGGGGCTGTAGAATACACTGACTGCAGAAATGCAGTTATCAAATTGCCTTTCAGCCTAGTCGGCTGGGGCTGTAGAATACACTGACTGCAGAAATGCAGTTATCAAATTGCCTTTCAGCCTAGTCGGCTGGGGCTGTAGAATACACTGACTGCAGAAATGCAGTTATCAAATTGCCTTTCAGCCTAGTCGGCTGGGGCTGTAGAATACACTGACTGCAGAAATGCAGTTATCAAATTGCCTTTCAGCCTAGTCAGCTGGGGCTGTAGAATACACTGACTGCAGAAATGCAGTTATCAAATTGCCTTTCAGCCTAGTCGGCTGGGGCTGTAGAATACACTGACTGCAGAAATGCAGTTATCAAATTGCCTTTCAGCCTAGTCGGCTGGGGCTGTAGAATACACTGACTGCAGAAATGCAGTTATCAAATTGCCTTTCAGCCTAGTCGGCTGGGGCTGTAGAATACACTGACTGCAGAAATGCAGTTATCAAATTGCCTTTCAGCCTAGTCGGCTGGGGCTGTAGAATACACTGACTGCAGAAATGCAGTTATCAAATTGCCTTTCAGCCTAGTCAGCTGGGGCTGTAGAATACACTGACTGCAGAAATGCAGTTATCAAATTGCCTTTCAGCCTAGTCGGCTGGGGCTGTAGAATACACTGACTGCAGAAATGCAGTTATCAAATTGCCTTTCAGCCTAGTCGGCTGGGGCTGTAGAATACACTGACTGCAGAAATGCAGTTATCAAATTGCCTTTCAGCCTAGTCGGCTGGGGCTGTAGAATACACTGACTGCAGAAATGCAGTTATCAAATTGCCTTTCAGCCTAGTCAGCTGGGGCTGTAGAATACACTGACTGCAGAAATGCAGTTATCAAATTGCCTTTCAGCCTAGTCGGCTGGGGCTGTAGAATACACTGACTGCAGAAATGCAGTTATCAAATTGCCTTTCAGCCTAGTCGGCTGGGGCTGTAGTATACACTGACTGCAGGAATGCAGTTATCAAATTGCCTTTCAGCCTAGTCGGCTGGGGCTGTAGAATACACTGACTGCAGAAATGCAGTTATCAAATTGCCTTTCAGCCTAGTCGGCTGGGGCTGTAGAATACACTGACTGCAGAAATGCAGTTATCAAATTGCCTTTCAGCCTAGTCGGCTGGGGCTGTAGAATACACTGACTGCAGAAATGCAGTTATCAAATTGCCTTTCAGCCTAGTCAGCTGGGGCTGTAGTATACACTGACTGCAGGAATGCAGTTATCAAATTGCCTTTAAGCCTAGTCGGCTTGGGCTGTAGAATACACTGACTGCAGAAATGCAGTTATCAAATTACCTTTCAGCTTAGTCGGCTGGGGCTGTAGAATACACTGACTGCAGAAAGGCAGTTATCAAATTGCCTTTCAGCCTAGTCAGCTGGGGCTGTAATATACACTGACTGCAGAAATGCAGTTATCAAATTGCCTTTCAGCCTAGTCAGCTGGGGCTGTAGAATACACTGACTGCAGAAATGCAGTTATCAAATTGCCTTTCAGCCTAGTCGGCTGGGGCTGTAGAATACACTGACTGCAGAAATGCAGTTATCAAATTGCCTTTCAGCCTAGTCAGCTGGGGCTGTAGTATACACTGACTGCAGGAATGCAGTTATCAAATTGCCTTTAAGCCTAGTCGGCTTGGGCTGTAGAATACACTGACTGCAGAAATGCAGTTATCAAATTACCTTTCAGCTTAGTCGGCTGGGGCTGTAGAATACACTGACTGCAGAAAGGCAGTTATCAAATTGCCTTTCAGCCTAGTCAGCTGGGGCAGTAGAATACACTGACTGCAGAAATGCAGTTATCAAGTTGCCTTTAAGCCTAGTCGGCTGGGGCTGTAGAAAACACTGACTGCAGAAATGCAGTTATCAAATTGCCTTTCAGCCTAGTCAGCTGGGGCTGTAGAATACACTGACTGCAGAAATGCAGTTATCAAATTGCCTTTCAGCCTAGTCGGCTGGGGCTGTAGAATACACTGACTGCAGAAATGCAGTTATCAAATTGCCTTTCAGCCTCGTCAGCTGGGGCTGTAGTATACACTGACTGCAGAAATGCAGTTATCAAATTGCCTTTCAGCCTAGTCGGCTGGGGCTGTAGAATACACTGACTGCAGAAAGGCAGTTATCAAATTGCCTTTCAGCCTAGTCATCTGGGGCTGTAGAATACACTGACTGCAGAAATGCAGTTATCAAGTTGCCTTTAAGCCTAGTCGGCTGGGGCTGTAGAAAACACTGACTGCAGAAATGCAGTTATCAAATTGCCTTTCAGCCTAGTCGGCTGGTGCTGTAGAATACACTGACTGCAGAAATGCAGTTATCAAATTGCCTTTCAGCCTAGTCGGCTGGGGCTGTAGAATACACTGACTGCAGAAATGCAGTTATCAAATTGCCTTTCAGCCTCGTCAGCTGGGGCTGTAGTATACACTGACTGCAGAAATGCAGTTATCAAATTGCCTTTCAGCCTAGTCGGCTGGGGCTGTAGAATACACTGACTGCAGAAATGCAATTATCAAATTGCCTTTCAGCCTAGTCAGCTGGGGCTTTAGTATACACTGACTGCAGAAATGCAGTTATCAAATTGCCTTTCAGCCTAGTCAGCTGGGGCTGTAGAATACACTGACTGCAGAAATGCAGTTATCAAATTGCCTTTCAGCCTAGTCGGCTGGGGCTGTAGAATACACTGACTGCAGAAATGCAGTTATCAAATTGCCTTTCAGCCTAGTCGGCTGGGGCTGTAGAATACACTGACTGCAGAAATGCAGTTATCAAATTGCCTTTCAGCCTAGTCGGCTGGGGCTGTAGAATACACTGACTGCAGAAATGCAGTTATCAAATTGCCTTTCAGCCTAGTCAGCTGGGGCTGTAGTATACACTGACAGCAGAAATGCAGTTATCAAATTGCCTTTCAGCCTAGTCAGCTGGAGCTGTAGAATACACTGACTGCAGAAATGCAGTTATCAAATTGCCTTTCAGCCTAGTTGGCTGGGGCTGTAGAATACACTGACTGCAGAAATGCAGTTATCAAATTGCCTTTCAGCCTAGTCAGCTGGGGCTGTAGTATACACTGACTGCAGAAATGCACTTATCAAATTGCTTTACAGCCTAGTCAGCTGGGGCTGTAGAATACACTGACTGCAGAAATGCAGTTATCAAATTGCCTTTCAGCCTAGTCGGCTGGGGCTGTAGAATACACTGACTGTAGAAATGCAGTTATCAAATTGCCTTTCAGCCTAGTCAGCTGGGGCTGTAATATACACTGACTGCAGAAATGCAGTTATCAAATTGCCTTTCAGCCTAGTCAGCTGGGGCTGTAGAATACACTGACTGCAGAAATGCAGTTATCAAATTGCCTTTCAGCCTAGTCGGCTGGGGCTGTAGAATACACTGACTGCAGGAATGCAGTTATCAAATTGCCTTTAAGCCTAGTCGGCTCGGGCTGTAGAATACACTGACTGCAGAAATGCAGTTATCAAATTGCCTTTCAGCCTAATCGGCTGGGGGTGTAGAATACACTGACTGCAGAAATGCAGTTATCAAATTGCCTTTCAGCCTAGTCGGCTGGGGCTGTAGAATACACTGACTGCAGAAATGCAGTTATCAAATTGCCTTTCAGCCTAGTCAGCTGGGGCTGTAGTATACACTGACTGCAGGAATGCAGTTATCAAATTGCCTTTAAGCCTAGTCGGCTTGGGCTGTAGAATACACTGACTGCAGAAATGCAGTTATCAAATTACCTTTCAGCTTAGTCGGCTGGGGCTGTAGAATACACTGACTGCAGAAATGCAGTTATCAAATTGCCTTTCAGCCTAGTCAGCTGGGGCTGTAGAATACACTGACTGCAGAAATGCAGTTATCAAATTGCCTTTCAGCCTAGTCGGCTGGGGCTGTAGAATACACTGACTGCAGAAATGCAGTTATCAAATTGCCTTTCAGCCTAGTCGGCTGGGGCTGTAGAATACACTGACTGCAGAAATGCAGTTATCAAATTGCCTTTCAGCCTAGTCGGCTGGGGCTGTAGAATACACTGACTGCAGAAATGCAGTTATCAAATTGCCTTTCAGCCTAGTCAGCTGGGGCTGTAGTATACACTGACTGCAGAAATGCAGTTATCAAATTGCCTTTCAGCATAGTCGGCTGGGGCTGTAAAATACACTGACTGCAGAAATGCAGTTATCAAATTGCCTTTCAGCCTAGTTTCCTGGGGCAGTAGAATACACTGACTGCAGAAATGCAGTTATCAAATTGCCTTTCAGCCTAGTCAGCTGGGGCTGTAGTATACACTGACTGCAGGAATGCAGTTATCAAATTGCCTTTAAGCCTAGTCGGCTTGGGCTGTAGAATACACTGACTGCAGAAATGCAGTTATCAAATTACCTTTCAGCTTAGTCGGCTGGGGCTGTAGAATACACTGACTGCAGAAAGGCAGTTATCAAATTGCCTTTCAGCCTAGTCAGCTGGGGCTGTAGAATACACTGACTGCAGAAATGCAGTTATCAAGTTGCCTTTAAGCCTAGTCGGCTGGGGCTGTAGAAAACACTGACTGCAGAAATGCAGTTATCAAATTGCCTTTCAGCCTAGTTGGCTGGGGCTGTAGAATACACTGACTGCAGAAATGCAGTTATCAAATTGCCTTTCAGCCTAGTCAGCTGGGGCTGTAGTATACACTGACTGCAGAAATGCACTTATCAAATTGCTTTACAGCCTAGTCAGCTGGGGCTGTAGAATACACTGACTGCAGAAATGCAGTTATCAAATTGCCTTTCAGCCTAGTCGGCTGGGGCTGTAGAATACACTGACTGTAGAAATGCAGTTATCAAATTGCCTTTCAGCCTAGTCAGCTGGGGCTGTAATATACACTGACTGCAGAAATGCAGTTATCAAATTGCCTTTCAGCCTAGTCAGCTGGGGCTGTAGAATACACTGACTGCAGAAATGCAGTTATCAAATTGCCTTTCAGCCTAGTCGGCTGGGGCTGTAGAATACACTGACTGCAGGAATGCAGTTATCAAATTGCCTTTAAGCCTAGTCGGCTCGGGCTGTAGAATACACTGACTGCAGAAATGCAGTTATCAAATTGCCTTTCAGCCTAATCGGCTGGGGGTGTAGAATACACTGACTGCAGAAATGCAGTTATCAAATTGCCTTTCAGCCTAGTCGGCTGGGGCTGTAGAATACACTGACTGCAGAAATGCAGTTATCAAATTGCCTTTCAGCCTAGTCGGCTGGGGCTGTAGAATACACTGACTGCAGAAATGCAGTTATCAAATTGCCTTTCAGCCTAGTCGGCTGGGGCTGTAGAATACACTGACTGCAGAAATGCAGTTATCAAATTGCCTTTCAGCCTAGTCGGCTGGGGCTGTAGAATACACTGACTGCAGAAATGCAGTTATCAAATTGCCTTTCAGCCTAGTCAGCTGGGGCTGTAGTATACACTGACTGCAGAAATGCAGTTATCAAATTGCCTTTCAGCATAGTCGGCTGGGGCTGTAAAATACACTGACTGCAGAAATGCAGTTATCAAATTGCCTTTCAGCCTAGTTTCCTGGGGCAGTAGAATACACTGACTGCAGAAATGCAGTTATCAAATTGCCTTTCAGCCTAGTCAGCTGGGGCTGTAGTATACACTGACTGCAGGAATGCAGTTATCAAATTGCCTTTAAGCCTAGTCGGCTTGGGCTGTAGAATACACTGACTGCAGAAATGCAGTTATCAAATTACCTTTCAGCTTAGTCGGCTGGGGCTGTAGAATACACTGACTGCAGAAAGGCAGTTATCAAATTGCCTTTCAGCCTAGTCAGCTGGGGCTGTAGAATACACTGACTGCAGAAATGCAGTTATCAAGTTGCCTTTAAGCCTAGTCGGCTGGGGCTGTAGAAAACACTGACTGCAGAAATGCAGTTATCAAATTGCCTTTCAGCCTAGTCAGCTGGGGCTGTAGAATACACTGACTGCAGAAATGCAGTTATCAAATTGCCTTTCAGCCTAGTCGGCTGGGGCTGTAGAATACACTGACTGCAGAAATGCAGTTATCAAATTGCCTTTCAGCCTCGTCAGCTGGGGCTGTAGTATACACTGACTGCAGAAATGCAGTTATCAAATTGCCTTTCAGCCTAGTCGGCTGGGGCTGTAGAATACACTGACTGCAGAAATGCAGTTATCAAATTGCCTGTCAGCCTAGTCGGCTGGGGCTGTAGAATACACTGACTGCAGAAATGCAGTTATCAAATTGCCTTTCAGCCTAGTCGGCTGGGGCTGTAGAATACACTGACTGCAGAAATGCAGTTATCAAATTGCCTTTCAGCCTAGTCAGCTGGGGCTGTAGTATACTCTGACTGCAGAAATGCAGTTATCAAATTGCCTTTCAGCCTAGTCGGCTGGGGCTGTAGAATACACGGACTGCAGAAATGCAGTTATCAAATTGCCTTTCAGCCTAGTCGGCTGGGGCTGTAGAATACACTGACTGTAGAAATGCAGTTATCAAATTGCCTTTCAGCCTAGTCAGCTGGGGCTGTAATATACACTGACTGCAGAAATGCAGTTATCAAATTGCCTTTCAGCCTAGTCAGCTGGGGCTGTAGAATACACTGACTGCAGAAATGCAGTTATCAAATTGCCTTTCAGCCTAGTCGGCTGGGGCTGTAGAATACACTGACTGCAGAAATGCAGTTATCAAATTGCCTTTCAGCCTAGTCAGCTGGGGCTGTAGTATACACTGACTGCAGGAATGCAGTTATCAAATTGCCTTTAAGCCTAGTCGGCTTGGGCTGTAGAATACACTGACTGCAGAAATGCAGTTATCAAATTACCTTTCAGCTTAGTCGGCTGGGACTGTAGAATACACTGACTGCAGAAATGCAGTTATCAAATTGCCTTTCAGCCTAGTCAGCTGGGGCTGTAGAATACACTGACTGCAGAAATGCAGTTATCAAATTGCCTTTCAGCCTAGTCGGCTGGGGCTGTAGAATACACTGACTGCAGAAATGCAGTTATCAAATTGCCTTTCAGCCTAGTCGGCTGGGGCTGTAGAATACACTGACTGCAGAAATGCAGTTATCAAATTGCCTTTCAGCCTAGTCGGCTGGGGCTGTAGAATACACTGACTGTAGAAATGCAGTTATCAAATTGCCTTTCAGCCTAGTCAGCTGGGGGTGTAGAATACACTGACTGCAGAAATGCAGTTATCAAATTGCCTTTCAGCCTAGTCGGCTGGGGCTGTAGAATACACTGACTGCAGAAATGCAGTTATCAAATTGCCTTTCAGCCTAGTCAGCTGGGGCTGTAGTATACACTGACTGCAGGAATGCAGTTATCAAATTGCCTTTAAGCCTAGTTGGCTTGGGCTGTAGAATACACTGACTGCAGAAATGCAGTTATCAAATTACCTTTCAGCTTAGTCGGCTGGGGCTGTAGAATACACTGACTGCAGAAAGGCAGTTATCAAATTGCCTTTCAGCCTAGTCAGCTGGGGCTGTAGAATACACTGACTGCAGAAATGCAGTTATCAAGTTGCCTTTAAGCCTAGTCGGCTGGGGCTGTAGAAAACACTGACTGCAGAAATGCAGTTATCAAATTGCCTTTCAGCCTAGTCAGCTGGGGCTGTAGAATACACTGACTGCAGAAATGCAGTTATCAAATTGCCTTTCAGCCTAGTCGGCTGGGGCTGTAGAATACACTGACTGCAGAAATGCAGTTATCAAATTGCCTTTCAGCCTCGTCAGCTGGGGCTGTAGTATACACTGACTGCAGAAATGCAGTTATCAAATTGCCTTTCAGCCTAGTCGGCTGGGGCTGTAGAATACACTGACTGCAGAAATGCAGTTATCCAATTGCCTTTCAGCCTAGTCGGCTGGGGCTGTAGAATACACTGACTGCAGAAATGCAGTTATCAAATTGCCTTTCAGCCTAGTCGGCTGGGGCTGTAGAATACACTGACTGCAGAAATGCAGTTATCAAATTGCCTTTCAGCCTAGTCAGCTGGGGCTGTAGTATACACTGACTGCAGAAATGCAGTTATCAAATTGCCTTTCAGCCTAGTCGGCTGGGGCTGTAGAATACACGGACTGCAGAAATGCAGTTATCAAATTGCCTTTCAGCCTAGTCAGCTGGGGCTGTAGTATACACTGACTGCAGGAATGCAGTTATCAAATTGCCTTTCAGCCTAGTCAGCTGGGGCTGTAGAATACACTGACTGCAGAAATGCAGTTATCAAATTGCCTTTCAGCCTAGTCGGCTGGGGCTGTAGAATACACTGACTGCAGAAATGCAGTTATCAAATTGCCTTTCAGCCTAGTCAGCTGGGGCTGTAGTATACACTGACTGCAGAAATGCAGTTATCAAATTGCCTTTCAGCATAGTCGGCTGGGGCTGTAAAATACACTGACTGCAGAAATGCAGTTATCAAATTGCCTTTCAGCCTAGTTGCCTGGGGCAGTAGAATACACTGACTGCAGAAATGCAGTTATCAAATTGCCTTTCAGCCTCGTCAGCTGGGGCTGTAGTATACACTGACTGCAGAAATGCAGTTATCAAATTGCCTTTCAGCCTAGTCGGCTGGGGCTGTAGAATACACTGACTGCAGAAATGCAGTTATCAAATTGCCTTTCAGCCTAGTCGGCTGGGGCTGTAGAATACACTGACTGCAGAAATGCAGTTATCAAATTGCCTTTCAGCCTAGTCAGCTGGGGCTGTAGTATACACTGACTGCAGAAATGCAGTTATCAAATTGCCTTTCAGCATAGTCGGCTGGGGCTGTAAAATACACTGACTGCAGAAATGCAGTTATCAAATTGCCTTTCAGCCTAGTTGCCTGGGGCAGTAGAATACACTGACTGCAGAAATGCAGTTATCAAATTGCCTTTCAGCCTAGTCAGCTGGGGCTGTAGTATACACTGACTGCAGAAATGCAGTTATCAAATTGCTTTACAGCCTAGTCAGCTGGGGCTGTAGAATACACTGACTGCAGAAATGCAGTTATCAAATTGCCTTTCAGCCTAGTCGGCTGGGGCTGTAGAATATACTGACTGTAGAAATGCAGTTATCAAATTGCCTTTCAGCCTAGTCAGCTGGGGCTGTAATATACACTGACTGCAGAAAAGCAGTTATCAAATTGCCTTTCAGCCTAGTCAGCTGGGGCTGTATAATACACTGACTGCAGAAATGCAGTTATCAAATTGCCTTTCAGCCTAGTCGGCTGGGGCTGTAGAATACACGGACTGCAGAAATGCAGTTATCAAATTGCCTTTCAGCCTAGTCAGCTGGGGCTGTAGTATACACTGACTGCAGGAATGCAGTTATCAAATTGCCTTTAAGCCTAGTCGGCTGGGGCTGTAGAATACACTGACTACAGAAATGCAGTTATCAAATTGCCTTTCAGCCTAGTCAGCTGGGGCTGTAGTATACACTGACTGCAGAAATGCAGTTATCAAATTGCCTTTCAGCCTAGTCAGCTGGGGCTGTAGAATACACTGACTGCAGAAATGCAGTTATCAAATTGCCTTTCAGCCTAGTCGGCTGGGGCTGTAGAATACACTGACTGCAGAAATGCAGTTATCAAATTGCCTTTCAGCCTAGTTGGCTGGGGCTGTAGAATACACTGACTGCAGAAATGCAGTTATCAAATTGCCTTTCAGCGTAGTCGGCTGGGGCTGTAGAATACACTGACTGCAGAAATGCAGTTATCAAATTGCCTTTCAGCCTAGTCAGCTGGGGCTGTAGTATACACTGACTGCAGAAATGCAGTTATCAAATTGCTTTACAGCCTAGTCAGCTGGGGCTGTAGAATACACTGACTGCAGAAATGCAGTTATCAAATTGCCTTTCAGCCTAGTCGGCTGGGGCTGTAGAATACACTGACTGTAGAAATGCAGTTATCAAATTGCCTTTCAGCCTAGTCAGCTGGGGCTGTAATATACACTGACTGCAGAAATGCAGTTATCAAATTGCCTTTCAGCCTAGTCAGCTGGGGCTGTAGAATACACTGACTGCAGGAATGCAGTTATCAAATTGCCTTTCAGCCTAGTCGGCTGGGGCTGTAGAATACACTGACTGCAGAAATGCAGTTATCAAATTGCCTTTCAGCTTAGTCAGCGTGGGCTGTAGTATACACTGACTGCAGGAATGCAGTTATCAAATTGCCTTTAAGCCTAGTCGGCGTGGGCTGTAGAATACACTGACTGCAGAAATGCAGTTATCAAATTACCTTTCAGCTTAGTCGGCTGGGGCGGTAGAATACACTGACTGCAGAAAGGCAGTTATCAAATTGCCTTTCAGCCTAGTCAGCTGGGGCTGTAGAATACACTGACTGCAGAAATGCAGTTATCAAATTGCCTTTCAGCCTAGTCGGCTGGGGCTGTAGAATACACTGACTGCAGAAATGCAGTTATCAAATTGCCTTTCAGCCTAGTCAGCTGGGGCTGTAGAATACACTGACTGCAGAAATGCAGTTATCAAATTGCCTTTCAGCCTAGTCGGCTGGGGCTGTAGAATACACTGACTGCAGAAATGCAGTTATCAAATTGCCTTTCAGCCTAGTCAGCTGGGGCTGTAGTATACACTGACTGCAGGAATGCAGTTATCAAATTGCCTTTAAGCCTAGTCGGCTGGGGCTGTAGAAGACACTGACTGCAGAAATGCAGTTATCAAATTGCCTTTCAGCCTAATCGGCTGGGGGTGTAGAATACACTGACTGCAGAAATGCAGTTATCAAATTGACTTTCAGCCTAGTCGGCTGGGGCTGTAGAATACACTGACTGCAGAAATACAGTTATCAAATTGCCTTTCAGCCTACTCATCTGGGGCTGTAGTATACACTGACTGCAGGAATGCAGTTATCAAATTGCCTTTCAGCCTTGTCAGCTGGGGCTGACTGCAGAAATGCAGTTATCAAATTGCCTTTCAGCCTAGTCGGCTGGGGCTGTAGAATACACTGACTGCAGAAATGCAGTTATCAAATTGCCTTTCAGCCTAGTCAGCTGGGGCTGTAGTATACACTGACTGCAGAAATGCAGTTATAAAAAATTGCTTTACAGCCTAGTCAGCTGGGGCTGTAGAATACACTGACTGCAGAAATGCAGTTATCAAATTGCCTTTCAGCCTAGTCGGCTGGGGCTGTAGATACACTGACTGTAGAAATGCAGTTATCAAATTGCCTTTCAGCCTAGTCAGCTGGGGCTGTAATATACACTGACTGCAGAAATGCAGTTATCAAATTGCCTTTCAGCCTAGTCAGCTGGGGCTGTAGAATACACTGACTGCAGAAATGCAGTTATCAAATTGCCTTTCAGCCTAGTCGGCTGGGGCTGTAGAATACACTGACTGCAGAAATGCAGTTATCAAATTGCCTTTCAGCCTAGTCAGCTGGGGCTGTAGTATACACTGACTGCAGGAATGCAGTTATCAAATTGCCTTTAAGCCTAGTCGGCTTGGGCTGTAGAATACACTGACTGCAGAAATGCAGTTATCAAATTACCTTTCAGCTTAGTCGTCTGGGGCTGTAGAATACACTGACTGCAGAAAGGCAGTTATCAAATTGCCTTTCAGCCTAGTCAGCTGGGGCTGTAGAATACACTGACTGCAGAAATGCAGTTATCAAATTGCCTTTCAGCCTAGTCGGCTGGGGCTGTAGAATACACTGACTGCAGAAATGCAGTTATCAAATTGCCTTTCAGCCTAGTCAGCTGGTGCTGTAGTATACACTGACTGCAGGAATGCAGTTATCAAATTGCCTTTCAGCCTAGTCAGCTGGGGCTGACTGCAGAAATGCAGTTATCAAATTGCCTTTCAGCCTAGTCGGCTGGGGCTGTAGAATACACTGACTGCAGAAATGCAGTTATCAAATTAGCTTTCAGCCTAGTCAGCTGGGGCTGTAGAATACACTGACTGCAGAAATGCAGTTATCAAATTGCCTTTCAGCCTAGTCGGCTGGGGCTGTAGAATAAACTGACTGCAGAAATGCAGTTATCAAATTGCCTTTCATCCTAGTCGGCTGGGGCTGTAGAATACACTGACAGCAGGAATGCAGTTATCAAATTGCCTTTCAGCCTAGTCAGCTGCGGCTGTAGAATACACTGACTGCAGAAATGCAGTTATTAAATTGCCTTTCAGCCTAGTCGGCTGGGGCTGTAGTATACACTGACTGCAGAAATGCAGTTATCAAATTGCCTTTCAGCCTAGTCAGCTGCGGCTGTAGAATACACTGACTGCAGAAATGCAGTTATCAAATTGCCTTTCAGCCTAGTCGGCGGGGGCTGTAGAATACACTGACTGCAGAAATGCAGTTATCAAATTGCCTTTCAGCCTAGTCGGCTGGGGCTGTAGAATACACTGACTGCAGAAATGCAGTTATCAAATTGCCTTTCAGCCTAGTCAGCTTGGGCTGTAGAACACGCTGACTGCAGAAATGCAGTTATCAAATTGCCTTTCAGCCAAGTCGGCGGGGGCTGTAGAATACACTGACTGCAGAAATGCAGTTATCAAATTACTTTTCAGCCTAGTCGGCTGGGGCTGTAGAATACACTGACTGCAGAAATGCAGTTATCAAATTGCCTTTCAGCCTAGTCAGCTGGGGCTGTAGAATACACTGACTGCAGAAATGCAGTTATCAAATTGCCTTTCAGCCTAGTTGGCTGGGGCTGTAGAATACACTGACTGCAGAAATGCAGTTATCAAATTGCCTTTCAGCCTAGTCAGGTGGGGCTGTAGTATACACTGACTGCAGAAATGCAGTTATCAAATTGCCTTTCAGCCTAGTCAGCTGGGGCTGTAGAATACACTGACTGCAGAAATGCAGTTATCAAATTGCCTTTCAGCCTAGTCGGCGGGGGCTGTAGAATACACTGACTGCAGAAATGCAGTTATCAAATTGCCTTTCAGCCTAGTCGGCTGGGGCTGTAGAATACACTGACTGCAGAAATGCAGTTATCAAATTGCCTTTCAGCCCAGTCGGCTGTGACTGTAGGATACACCGATTGTATCTTTGCAGAGTAAGATTCCCCCAATCTGAGATATGATCATAAACTATCAGATGGTGAGACTCCAGTCTTGTAGCTTTGGGGAATGTGGAGTATCCTTTCACTGCCATTACTCCCAGGCCCATTCTAAACCGGAGTAGTAAAACTTGATAGAGTCCTATCTATAGGTCAAATACAACAGTTTGAAATTTTAACTGTGTGCAAACAAATGACTAATGCTAAATTAAATTGTTAGAAATAGAACTTTTCGATCATTTAAGTTGTGTGTAAACAAATGACTAATGTTTAATTGAAATGTTAGTGATACATAGAAGCACTTGGAACCATTTAACTGTGTGTAAACGAATGAGTACTGTTCAATAGAATTATTAGCGTTAGATAGCAATAATTGAAACGTTTTAACTGTGTAGAAACAATAGCAATACGATTGTACGAACAAATTAGTTCTAACTCATTTAAAAATGAAATTATCTCCAAACTATTCACTTACGAATCATATATGTATATCCATTTAAACGTGTGCAAACAAATGTTTAATAGTAAATAGAATTATTCATGTTACATTAAAATGCTTGAAACCATTTAACAGAATGCAAATTAAAAAATGCGCTCACGGTCATTTAAAACTGTTATCCACAAAATGTTTTTACAAATCATATTTAATATATATGTATAAAGAGGATTTGGCATTAAATAACCAAAAATGGTTGATATGCCATAAAACGCAACCAAACTAAACCTAATATATATATATATATATATATATATATTGTCATCCACAGACAGACTGTTTCGTTCTATAAGAACTTTTCAGTGTGGCTAGACACGTAGATATATTCCGTAAATTCTGGTGTGCGAGTCGATCTTAAGATTTTTTAGTCAACATTCGGGGTATGATTAATACCTGCCGTATAGGTTGACCTACTAACATACAGAAGTTAGACAGTCGGCCTATGTGAGGATAGGTTGATCGACTAACATACAGAAGTTAGACAGTCGGCCTATGTGAGGATAGGTTGACCTACTAACATACAGAAGTTAGACAGTCGGCCTATGTGAGGATAGGCTATGATAGCCTATATCAAGAACATAATTAAAACTAAATACTTGCATCAAGACATTAACTGTAATATCTTTCTCTCTACAGATCATTATACATATTACTGGAAATTTTCAAGTTAAGTTCTTTTACAGTTTTATTACTTCATACTTATCTTTTTGATTTTTTGTTAAATATGTTCACCAAACATGAATTTACATTGGAAATATGTATGACTGTCTATTGATGGGGACGGTTTGTGGTCTATATCGATTGTCAACAGGACTGTTCCATAACTTGACCACTCTGTGGTAAAGGTTTGGATTTTAGCCGTGCCATATAAGTTGAACCTTATATATATATATATATATATATATATATATATATATATATATATATAGTAAATTAAAATCATATAAAATAGTAAATCAAAAACACATAACAGGTTAGAAATAAATTTATAATCCTAATGTGACCGGTTTTGTTTTTTCTTAAAGATATATATATATATATATATATATATATATATGTGTGTGTGTGTGTGTGTGTGTGTGTGTGTGATATGATTAAAATTCAATACTAAAAATGTTTTTAATCCATAATGTCTTTATAGTGCTTACTGCACGAAGATGCAAAACTAGAACACAGTATCTTTCAAGTAAAAAGAAAGATAAGTATGAAAAAAAAAAAAATTCTCGAACCAGTGTTTCACGTTGTCCATCCTCAGGTAAGCGATTATTTTATTCGTCTGACATCTGTTAGGTTCAATTAGTATGTTAACTAACAAAGTGTAACAAAAAAAAAAAAAGGAAAAGAAAAAAAAAGAATACATATTTGTTCGGTTGAATATAACAGATTAAGACGTGTTGCATAAAAACTCAAATGAAGATTGACAACATGAAATTCTCAGGAGTGAATTTTTATCTTTATTGTTTTGTTTGTTTGTTTGTTTGGGTTTTATGGCATATCAACCTTTGTAGATTATTTAATACCAAATCCATTTTTATACAAATAAACAGTTCTATATCAAATAATTCAGTTTAGCATAAGTACACAGTCTAATTGTCAAAAACATTCCTATTTCAAGCATTTCAGTTTCGTAAAACAGTACTATTTCAAATAATTCAATTTAGTATAAGTATAGTTCTTTTGTTTATACAGTTAAATGCCAAAACAGTTCTATTTAAACAATTCAGTTTCGCGTAAGCACAGTTTTAATGTAAAGAGTAGTTCTGTTTCAAGCAATTCAGTTTGCCATAAGTATGCAGTTTAAATGTCAAAACAGTCCTATTCCAAGCAATTCAGTTTAGCATTATACAAAGTGTACATCTGTTTGACCCATAGAGAAGATCCGATCTGGTGCTACCACTTCAGGCCAGGGTGGACGTGAGAGCAATGGCAATAAAGAGGTTATCCGTATTCCCCAAAGCTCCAGCATTACTGGAACCTCACCATCAAATTGTTTAGAGTCATAGTTCAGGACACTCGTTGGTGGTTGGCTTACCCCTCTTCAGAAAAGCAGTTGGTGAATTCTACAGCCACAGCCGACTGGGCAATATTTTTATCTTGAATATATATATCATCATCATGTCACGCCACCAGCACCGATCTCCCCGACCTTCTCTCGCCACCCGTCTCTATCGTCCATCGCTCCCGGTAGGTTATCAAGTTTACATCCTGTATCGACACAGAGCTGTGGTATATAGGTTCGAGATGGTCGTCCAGCCTTTGTTCGTCCATGAACAAGTGGTTCACAGGAGTATGTCACTTATGAGTTCGTCCCTACTTCTCCAGCAATGTCCCGAACGTCTGGTTCGTCTAACTTGGATAGCTTTTGTGATGGGTGGTGGTGACCGCAGAGCTGCAACTTTGTGGGGTGCTGCCTCCAGGACTTGTTCAATATTGCTCGCAGCATTCTTGTGTAACTACCGTCAACCCTTTTCTCCATACATTTAGTTAGCGTCCATGTAGTGCATCCATATAGCAATATCGATACGACCGCTGCTTGGAAAAAAACTGCGTTGTATTTTATCGCTCAGGTTTGACTTCCATATGACCGAAAGTCTACCGATAGCTGTTCATACCTTTGTCAGTCACGTGTTGATGTCTGTCTGTTGATGAGACACTGCTTCCTTGGTAGGTGAACTTGTCTACTAGTTTCAGAGAACTACCATTTAGTGTGGAGTTTTCGCCTGTTTAATTATAGTACATGTATTCCGTCTTGTCTGCGTAGACATGGAGGCCTATACCTGCAGCTGCTCGTTTCACACAATGTAGCTGGGTTTCAGTTTGGGCGGGTGTATTTTCCAGAAGCACTATGTCATCGGCGTATTCCGCGTCCGTAATTGTTTGTGTGGGATATCGTCTGCTTCTTTTCTTTGTCAACTTGAAACTGTTGTCTTTCATTTTATCAATAGACGTTCTAAGCGCGTAGTCTAGACAGATGATAAAGAGGTATGATGTCGAAGTAGTCTGTGTCTCCACAGAGCGGACTTTTACTTTCGTGTTTTATATAGTATCATTATGGTGTCTTTGGTAGGCCAATTTACTCCATCTTTCCTCTGCGTATGGAGTCAAAGGCTTTGAAGAAGTCGACAAATAATATTGTTGCCCCTTGGTTTTTTGCACATATATCTTCAAGAATTCGACGGATAGTCAAAATCTGTGATGTCGTGGATCGATTTCCCCGAAAGACATTTTGGTTCTTCCTAAGTATCTTCTCAGTTTTAGGTTCTATGCGGTTGCGTAGTAGAGCATTGTAGATCTTGGCTGCTACGGATGTAAGAGTTATACCTCGGTAGTTCTTGGCTAATCCGAGGTCACCCTTTTTAGGGAAGCGGATGATGCATCCCTTTGTCCATCTGTCTATTGTGTTTTGAATATATACGGCATTACAATGTCGGAGTAGTGTGTCGTCGAATTCCCTAATCTTCCATACTTCTGGGGGTATTTCATCAAGCCCTGCTGCTTTTCTATTTTTAATTTCTTTAGTACTAAGTTGGGTTCTTCTTGTGTAAACTGTCCTGGTTTGATGTCTAGTTGATTACTAATAATTCTTGTGATTGGTTCATGTGTAACTTTTGGACGGTTGCCGAGTAAATTCTCGAAATGTTATTTCCATGGTTGTATTCGTTCTTCTTGGCTGGTAGCTTTCAGTTTAGCTTTTGCAGTGCTCTTCTTTCTGCTAACTTCGTTTATCGTTTGCCATTCTATCCAATATTGTCTATCTTCAACCGACTCTCTAATATTATCGATCTGATTTTTATGCATTTTGTTTGTTCTTTTAGGTAGATGTTAGCTAATTCATTTTGTGCTTTTTTAAGTTTCAGGCCATTGGTATTGGTTGGGTTCTTCTTATTGCATTAGGAGGCAGTTTTCACGTGTGCACGCTTTGTTCTAACCGCTAATGTCTCCCATGGGACTCGAGATTTAGCTCTCTGTTTAGTTGGTATGCATTCTGCTGCTGCTTCTAAGTGAGCATTTACGAAATTCTCATATTCGTCATTCGGAGTCTTTGTTTCTGACTTTTCTTGTAGTGCATCGAAATTGTTTCTTAGTGTTATCGGATATTTATCTCTAATATCCCTGTTATTAAGCAGGGACCAATCATAGTGTACGGTGGTTGTTGTTCCGGCCGCATTCCTTTTTAGGCTCAGTTGTATCTTTGCCGTGACAATTCGGTGATCGGAGGACACACCCTCGAAAGAGGAATATGCCTCGCTATTCAATGTGCTATTGTTCCATTTCTTATTTATAAAGATGTGTCTGTGCTTTAGTATTATTTGCTGAGGTGTAGTTTTCCCTCCCTTTTCTGAAATTTTGTATTGAGGTATATTAATCTATTTTCTAGCGTGAAATCTGTTCGATGTTCCCCATTTCTGTTTGACGAGTTATGTAAGCTGAATTTGTGGTTTACGTTTTTACCAACTTGGGCATTCATGTCTCCACTGATGATGAGAACGTTGTGTTTCGGAATGCTACGAACAAGGAAGGATAGCTCATTATAGAAGGTGATGAGGTCAGTTTCTACACTAACATTGGTAGGGCTGTAGCAGGAGATGATTATTGCGCTGGGGTTTTTAATATATGTGATTTTCCAACCAAAGTTGATCTGATGATCCCAGAGACGAGAAATTATTCGCAAACGGCTCAGCGGTAAGTTATCGGCCTAACGTAAAGTTAGGCGGTTTTCGATCCCACCTTGAAGCGTTCAGCGTGTCTAGCCACACTGTAGAGTTGTGATACAACGAAACAGTCTGTCTGTGGACGACAATATATATATATAGAGAGAGAGAGACTTTAAAATGAATACATTGATAAGAGGATTTCCTTTTAGAATATTTATTTTTGTTCAACACGTGCTTTTGACGTTTTAATTCGTTTTCAGGAAAGCAAATTCTCTTGTGGATCTATTCATTTTAAAGTATTTAATTTCATCTCTCATTGGACCAACGAAAAATAGAATATATATATATATATATATATATATATATATATATATATATATATATATATATATATATATATTCTATTTTTTGTTGGTCCAACGAAAAATAGAATATATATATATATATATATATATATATATATATAAAGGCACTGAACGAATTGTAAGAGTTAGCAAACTAAATTAGCCGACTATTGCTAATGAGTTATATTCCCACTGGGTGCCCATAGTTCTAGCCTTGTTCTACATTTAAGCTTAGCTTAGTAAATAGCTACGTATATATATATATATATATATATATATATATATATATATATATATATATATATATATATATAAAGACACATTACCAATTGGACGTATGAGTTCTTGAATTAAACACAATTTTTAAAATGTTTCCGTATTGAATTTTATTAAAATAATTTAATCTATATTTTACTTCATTCCCAAAAGCAAAATTTTATAAAGAACATTTCCCTGCGTAAATCAACGTAGGAAAATTGCTGTGTAAATCTCGTCATAAATAAATCAAGCTTCATTACTACAACAAAGAAGCCAGAGGAATTAGGTAATAATCCAAATGTTGGGGTTTGAGCTTAAATTGCTAGTTAAATAAATAGAAATAGATTGAAAGAAATTTCTTCTTTCAGACAAATTGTTAAGGCATGTAAAAAATTCGTCACAGCCATATCATCATTTTCTTAGACAGGAAGACTTTAAGAACGTTAGAAAAGGCCTCTTTATTACAAAGGAAGACATGATTGAGTGATTGGTTTTAACGGCATGTCAACCCATCAGGGATTATTTTATGCCAAGAGATTTACATTTACATTATTGTGTAGTTTCTTGAGATTTTTGTACACGATTATATAATATAAAATATGATATAAAATATAAAATAAAATATGATATAAAATATAATATAAAATATAAGCTATAATATAAAATATGATATAAAATATAATATATAATATAAATTATGATATAAAATATAATATGAAATATGATATAAAATATGATATAAAATATAATATAAAACTTAATATAAAATATGATATAAAATATAATATAAAATAAAATGTAGAATATTTCTAGCAAATACGAATGCAATTATATTTGTTCAATAGAGAGGACCCTAAAAGACACTATCAGTCCGGATGAAAGAGTACCTAACAGTAATGGTAATTAAGGGATAATCCACACTTACCTGACCTAGACCCACACTACCTGATACTGTTCAGTGTCATAACTAGGAGCCTCTTCTAGGGGGTCTCAATACTCTTTAGGGATACAGAGTATTGTAAAATGCACCGACTGGGTAGAGGAAGGCAATCTAAAATACACCGTTTAATGAATGATATGTACTGAATTTTCCTGAGTATGGGACTGGGCATAGAAAGCATTTTTATTGTTACCAAGACAGGGGGTAAACCTACCGTCATTCATTACTCGCGCTAACAACGTCCTGTACACCAAAGATTTAAGGTTCACAATTTATACTGTGTGCGTAAGTAGACCCCAAATTTGGGGGAGTATTTCTAAACTTTAAAAAGTCATTTTACACGTTGACATATCTTTATAAAATCCCACTGATAGCAAGGAGTTCATTGATTCTCTCCATCCATCGCTATTGTTCATCACAACAAGCATGGCCTTTAGACTACATGCAGTGTCTTCACTGAACAGATAGATCTATGTAAATATTTGCTAGTTAGTCATTACTGGTGTGTTCAAAAATAAGGGTCCATTGAAGATTCTCGCTTATGGGTTCGATTTAATACTTTGACAGTCTTATTCATCCTTCTTGGTTGGTTGGATTTAATGGCATATCAACCTCTATTGGTTATTTAATGCCAGAGCCTTTTTACACATATATTATATATATGATTTGTAAACGCATATTTTTAGGTTGGTGATGGTTGGGTTCTATGGCAAATTAATCCCTTAAGGTTCATTGAGAGTCAAATTCTGATATATATATATATATATATTAATTGTAAATAGTCCGGAATTAGTGTTTTAAAATAGGTCAAAGCTTTTTGTTTGTATAAACTTGATGGTCGAAGGTATTGGTAACATAGTCTATATCTTAATAGGGGGCCAATTGTTTTTAAGAAGTCGATTATGTTTTTGAGAGCAATCTTTTGAAAATAGTTCCTTCATGCTGTTCGCCATATATAAATCTTTTTCTTGGTGTGGTTGAGTTTTGTGCATTCTATCAAAATGTGCTTGATTGAGTGTTGGTTTCCACAGGGATATTTTTTTGGGGGGAGGTTCTTCTTTAAGAATGACGGAGTGAGTCAGTTGAGTGTGTCCAATGCATAGTCGAGTAAGGGTAGTTCCTTCTCTTCGGGTATTATTTCTTGATTTGTGAGATGGGCGATAAATGACTCGTCGGATGTGTATTACTATATAACATTAATAAGATTATGGACCCTAATAAACACGGATTGTATAGAGACGACGGGCTGATTATAGTGGATAAAAGTACGCCGAGGAAGTGTGATGGGATTAGAAAAAAATTGTATAAGCTGTTTGATGACTTTGGATTTAGGTTAGATGTAACAACGGATTTAAAAATAACTAATTATCTTGATATTACTTTAAACTTATATAGTGGAACAGTATCTCCATTTAGAAAAAGGAACCAGGATCTACGTTATGTAAACAGGGGATCTAATCACCCAATGCAGGTTTTTAAACATGTACCTAAAGGAATAGAGCACAGATTATCTAATAACTCCTCCAGCAGGGAAATTTTTGAACGAACTAAGCAGGAATATGAGGAGGCTCTAAAAAACGACGGATATAGGGTCAATTTAGAATATAAGAATAGGGGTAGAATTGAAGCACAAGGCCTAGAAAAATCTTATGGTTTAATCCACCTTACAACATGGAAGTAGTTAATAACTTGGGAAAGGAGTTCTTCAAGATATTAAAAAGAAACTTCCCTAGTGGGAGCCAATTACATAAGATATTTAATAAGAATTGTATTAAATTAAGTTACAGTTGCATGCCTAACATTAACGGAATAATAAATAGGAGTAATATAGCCAAATTAGGTAAAAAGAAGCAGAAGGTGATTGACAAATGCAACTGTCGGGATAAGGTTAGGTGTCCTCTGGAGGGCAAGTGTAAACAGGAGTGTGTAGTGTATAAAGTAGAGGTATATAGTGATTTGAATAATAAGAGTGATAAAAAGATATATTTTGGGTCGACCCAAGGGGATTTTAAAACTAGGTACTACAATCATAGAACAAGTTTCGCGCACGAAAGATACAAGCATAGCACTGCGTTATCTAGTTATGTGTGGGAGCTTAGGGAAAAACAAGGAGTAGATCCGATAATGAAATGGGAAGTAATAAAGAAATGCCGCAAATATAGGGCAGGCAATAGAACCTGTAATCTTTGTATGGAGGAAAAATTGTTTATAGCAGATTGTAAAAGTAAGAATATGCTAAACAAAAGATCGGAGGTGTTCAATAGTTGTAAACACAAAAGAGCGTGGTTACTTTATAATTAGGAAATATTATAGGTTTTTTTTTTTTTTTTTTTTTTTTTTTCGAACTATAGGAATATTTTTCGAACTATAGGAATTTTTTTTTTTTTTTTTTTTTTTTTTTTTTTTATGCAAATTCTAGGATAGGTGGAGGTTTTTGGTGAATAAAGGCAAAGCAATTTTCTCCTTAGAATGAGGTAGGCGAAACTTCCTGACGATCCGTTAAGGTGAAACTTTAGTAGAAGATTTTCGACTAGCGATTTAAGTTAATTCTATATTTGGCTCCATTGTTTAATGTTGAGCACTTTAGTAATTATAGCATTGCAGTATTCGCGGAGGGTTTTTTGGTTTTCTTTTGGCCACTGACTTAGTACCCCTTGATTTTTTTCAAGGAGTAGAACGAGGTTGGTCTTTTCTTTCTTTTTTACCCAAAAAACTTTTTCTTTTTCCTCTGGACCGTGACTCGAGACATTTTTTTCTCTTGTTCCTGGGCAGGGGTTTTTTGTTTTTTTCTGATACCGTGATTACTGGTAGATATTTGATTAGTAAATATATATATATATATATATATATATATATATATATATACGTGCATTTTCCTTAGTTTGAAATATATATATATATATATATATATATATATGTGTGTGTGTGTGTGTGTGTGTGTGTGTGTGTGTGTGTGTGTGTGTGTGTGTGTGTGATGATCAAATTATGCAAATTGGAAGGAACCTGTCTTCATTCGGTTCTATTGTTCATGAGCTCGCCCTTTCTTCTATTTTAGAGCACAGCATGTTTTGTAAGTCTTAGTTGGATTGTTTGTGAGATGAGAGTAAGATGGCCGTACAACTGTTGTTTTATGTAGTGATGCTTTAAGGATTTGTTCAAAACAGCACTTAGCATTCTTGTATAGGAGCCATTTAGCTTTTCTCCATACATATTGCTACCGAGGTATGTAAATGGGTCCCCCATTTTTTCAGATGCTTGGCATTTTATGTGGATATGGCTCCTTCTGGTTTAAAACAAATGATATACATATATATATATATATATATATATGTGTGTATATATATATATATATATATATATATATATATATATATATATATATATATATATATATATATATATGCCTGAATATGAAAATACATTTCTGCACATTCAAATAGAAATAACTTCCATTAATTTTTAATTAAGCTGATTTCGTCGATTGGTTCTCATTTTGTCGTTGATGAGATTTGGCTGCCAGTTTTTCTGTTGTAAATTAGATTTACGCAGTAAAAATGACGCTACATGTTTTGTGGGGGGGGTGCTGGGGGGGGAGTTATATTTTTGGTTACTTTTTTACTTTTTGAATAACAGTTTCATCATATTTTCAATGAAAAAAGTCCCTTGTCTTCTGCCCTTCGTTGTGGGAGTATCAGTATTTCCTTGATGCACCTCTTCAATATGTGAACGCATAGCAACATTTAAATAAGTATTTAGATATAAAATTGTATAAAAGCAAGTCGTACATTTGCAGTTATATAGCTACAAGGTTAGCAACCCTAATTATATATTAGTGAACGATCCCACCCAGCATATATATGTGTGTGTGTAAACACACACAGACATACACATACACAATCGGCTGTATTACACACGTTGATGCAAGTGAAATAGTTTGATCAGTATATTTGCCTCTGTTTTTTTCCCGCTTGAACATCAAGGTATATCTTTTACACTTTTTACAAGTTGATGAGTATAGAAATAAAAACCCGAGTATCGATTCGAAACTGTTATCTGATGGAAAAAGAAAGTTCAGCATTAAATATTGCGATTTTAAAATTCTATAAAACATTGTCAATAATTTACTTAAAATATTTGTTATCATGCTTGATTGAAACAATACTAGGGTCTTTTCTACGGCTAACAAACAGCATTGCTGGTAAAGTATTTTAATTTGTTACAATATGAGTAATGATTTTAATTGGTTATAATATTAAACTGGATAACTGTCTTCCTACAAATAGATTAGTTATTGTGTCTTTCAGATTTGAACACGCAATCAAACTGGGCATACGAGGAGCACAACTTATCAATTGAAGAGTCTGGAAGTTACTATAAATTCATTTGAAAAGTTATCTATTGCTTCCTATCTGTCGACCATATACGGAAAAATATATAGAATAAATTCGATCTTGCAACAAATTCTGTTGAAACAAGGAAGAACGAGATGGAAGAAAGAGATTACAATACATATAAACTTACAAAAACAAAAGAAAGAAAGAAAGAAAGAAAGAAAGAGTCATGAAAAGAAAAGAGAAGAAAGATGGAAAAGACGTAGAAAAAATGAAAGAAAGTAGTCAAATATATAGATGAGACCTGTCAAAGACTTTTGGCACCGGGTATTTTGGGAGTCACAGTTTTATGCTTAAAGAGTTTGAACTGTACAACTAGCCCTGGCATAAAGTTTTAAAATCCAATCCAAACCCTATACCCAGATACTAATATTGATATTTTATAACAAAACCAAATTAATGGTGAGTAAACTAGATATTAATTTCTATGGTTATATTTTAATAATGAATTGGATTGATATAGCAAATTAAGATTTTTACATATGAAACGAAAATTTTGATTTTGGCGCCAAAATATCCTAGAACAACTATTTTCTTCTTTTTTTGTTTCTAATGAAATATCTGCAACAAAAATGTCCGTTTGTTTAAATGGTTGATTCTTACTGAATATGATAGACTGATTAAGTGTTATAATTATTATTTTCGTTTAGCAGATTATTATTCGAGGTTAGATATTGTATTGGTTGTTATTAATGTTAACAATGCAACAAAGAATAATCTCGTTTAGAAAACATGGAATCGCCTACGTTACAAATGTTGCCGTGAATAAGTAGGTCAGATCAGCATATTTTTACATGAATTCAAGACAAATATTGATAAAAAGAGCTCTACTATACAGTAAATTGGCGACGAAGAGGTGGTCACACGACTATAAATGTACTATAAATGTTCAAGTATCGATTTTCTAAGAAAACATTTTAGTCAGACAACTTTAAATTTGTTCGAGAAAAATGTATTTGTAGGTAATCGATATCTTATAAATAATCGAGTGAATGGAGCCAAATTTTTAAATCTTCTTCCGAGAATAGACTTTCTTATATTTCGTCCGCAAATATTTTGCTTCAACTTTTTTTGATTTTTCTGAAAAAAGTCTTTTTTTGAAATGTTCAATCAAAAAACAATTATAAAGATGTTTCTCGGAGTTACTTTCATCCTTTCTATATCATCTCTTTTTTTTATGCTGTTTTCAGAACATATCTTTCTAGACATGATGTCATAATTTTTCAACTGGGTGATTTTAATCTACACACTCTCGCCGAAGGAATTGGTATCGGACTGAGAACAACATCAGCGAATTGTTGATTCTGTCATGTGCGATTCCAAGACTTTCACCCCGGACTGACGGTATTAATAAGGAGATTAATAATCGCGTTGGATGCTGTCGTTCATATTTCGCGTTCGAGCACGAAAAATTCGATCTAATCTGAGCTAAATAAACAGGCCCATGTAAACACGATTCAACAAATCATATCGATTTACCTACTGTTTAAAATATATTGTCTGCTAGGCAACACTAAAATAAGAGCAGTTCAACAAAGACAATAGATTAAGGGATTAGGTCCAGTCAAGGTTGGCAATAGGTGTAATAGCTTTGTCATAAATTCCCACGAGCTTGTTAACCTTCTCCATAATAACAATGACGATATATTTTCCCTAGCCATCTCAGGGGAACAAAGCAGAAGAAATCGATGTTTTTTCTGAAACATTAGTGCAAAGCCAACGTTAACTACAACATGATAATGTACTAATTTTTTTTCAGTTTTTTGTAGATTCTGTCCTTATATATATGGCTGAGCGGTATGATACTAAGTCTAACGTAAAGTTTTGCGGGTTTCGATCCCAACTTGAAGTGTCCTACGTGTCTCGCCACACTGAAGAATTTTCATACTACGAAACGGTCTGTCTGTGGATGATAATATATATATATATATATATATAGGAGTCTTCAAAAAGTTCTAAACCACTTCCAGAAAGAAGAGCAAAGCTTTTTGATGTTGCAATACACAATCACTTCATAAAAAAAGAGTAAAATCTGAATTGGTTTTTTTCCAATTTTATAAGATGTCATTTTGTGTTTAACTATTGCTATTCTTTCTTGGTTTGGCTAGGAACTTTTTGAATCAAACTCGTAAATATTTTTCCTGGATTCATTAACTCACTCACAGAAAGAAAGAAAAAAATAGAAATATTTAGAAATATTAGAATTTTCATATTCAAGTTGTAGGGATATAAAAGCATAATATATATATATATAGTATATATATATATATATAGTATATATATATATATATATATATTCTATAATTCTGATGGTATGAAAAACCTAGATGATAAATTGTAAATAAAAAATATTAAACAAATTGATGATCCGATTAGGTGAAACCTAGGTTGATTACTTTCTGGCTTTGTAAGTATATATATATATTATATATATATATATTATATATATATATATATATATATATATATATATATACATATACTATATATATATATATATATATATATATATATATATATATATATATATATATTCCTTGTTTCTGGAGAATAAAAAATATTCACGCATATGTATTTGAAACATACGTGTATGAATATATATATATCGTGCAAAAAACAAACGCATCAGCACACTCAGACTCTCATACACCCACCCACACACACACATCCATCCATCCATCCATACATACATATGTACACATAAAGACACATATATTTGATTAAATAAACATAAAAGAGCATTACGTCTCTTGTAATAATTACGTAATTCATTTGATCATCTTTTATTGAGAATGGACTTTGATCCCGATCGTGTGCCTCATGTTTGTTTGTGACCAGGTACAAGGATTAAACGATTCAAAGTGATTAACTATATATATATATATATATATATATATATATATATATATATATATATATATATATATATTATATAAGCGAGAAACTGACCGTTAAATCGATGTCTAAGTGATCTTAATTTAGATTTATACGCTCAATCACTAGTTTTGAGTTCACTTAATTAATATTGTAAACTACGTTATAGAACGAAATATTACTACTTTTCCACTTATTTTTAACATATATATATATATATATATATATATATATATATATATATATATATATATATATATATATATATATATGTGTTAAAAATAAGTGGAAAAGTAGTAATATTTCGTTCTTTATTAAAAGAAGAACCTCTTCCTTGAATAAAGAACGAAACATCACAACTAAAACCGTTGTAAGTGTTTGATTTATATACTTTTCCACTTATTCTTATCATCTTTTCAGATTTACCAAAGTCTACCGATACTCCATGTATATATATATATATATATATATATATATATACTTTAAGAAAAACAAAGAAACCGGTCACATAGGATCATAAATTTATTTCCATCCTGTTACGCATTAAAATTTAAAACGGAAGTGGGCTTAATGAGGAGATAACTCTTCACCCCTCTTCTATCCCCTCCCACTTTTCCGTGTCTATTCTAGTTTTTTTTTTATCAAAACGATCTGAAGAAGTCCTGTTAATTTTTTTTCGTGTTTTTGGAAATTTCAAAAATGCGTAGCAGGATTGAAATAAATTTATAATCCTATGTGACCGATTTTGTTGTTTTTCTTAAAGAATTTATTGCTCTGTATTATTGGTACATTGAGCTCTTTACCAGGAAAATTTTAAATATTCACTCATGAATAATTTCTTGTCCTGATGGAATTACTCCCACCTCCTGTTCCACTGGACCAAAGAATACCTATATATATATATATATATATATATATATATATATATATTTTTCGGAGTGTTAAAATTTCAGTTTCATCTCCTTCAAAATAAAATGCTTTCTTATACTTCTTGTGTATTTCATGGTTTTAAATGCCTTGTGATTTTCAAAGATTAGTCGTAGGGCCTGAAATTTTTAAAAAAAGACAAGTTTTATAAATGTTAATTTTCAAAGCTCCCTGGTCGGTGATATCGAAGTGAGTTCGAACTCCAGCCACGTTATTACCGTCATTTTCTGATTCATACCATTAGGAAAGGCATGAACTTCATTATTCCACCATCTATTAGTAAAAAAACGGATCACTACTGTTCTTCTTCGACGATAATATAGATAATACACGAAGGTTGATATGCCATTAAACAAAGAAAAAGCACTCGAACGATGTCTAGCCGATTTGTCTTGCAGACAATTCATCCTCTACTGACCTGGGGAGGGGGTCGTGGTGTAATGGTTAACGCGCTGGACTGCAAAATCGTAATAAACGAACTCGACTTCCAGTCACGCTACTACTTTCACTTTCGGACATATACCCTTGGGAAAGGCATGAACTTCCTTGTCCCCCACAGCTATGAATTAAATCGCATCACTGCTGTCCTAAAAGGATGACTATGGCATGACTAAGTTCATTAGAATATTTTGTAAACTTTAAATCCCCTTTTACTGCATTTGGTTTCGTTTGACTTGACCCTCGGCTGTGGGATTAGGCGTAAAAAAAAGCAGCATCTAAATATTCTTTTGTTTTTTGTTTTTTGGGTTTTTTTTTTTTTTTTGTTCAGCCATCTGTTCACATATTGGTTCCTTCAGCTCATAGAGAAATTCTGTTTTCACAGGTTTCCAGTCGTTTCTTTCAGTTGATATTACATATCCTGCTAAACCCGGCTTTTCGGTCCAAACATATTATCCACGCTGCTTGGCGTTATTTTTGGTGTTGAGTTGAGACAGTTAATGACTGTTTTTGGTATTTTCTATTTCTAAAATAGGTTGACTCAATAACAAGTATGTCTCTGCAACTATCGATTCTTGCAAGAACCTGTCTCTAAAGAATTCCTTCGATTGGAACTCTACACAAGGAATCGGCAACATTTATCACCAGATTAAAAACAAATATGAATATTATAGCGATCGAATACGGAGATTAGTGATGTTCATTGTATAAGTAGGATTAATAAGATTAATAAGATTCGTAGAAAGAAGATAACAAATGTACTTCTGGAATGAAATAATGTCTTTAAAAAGAAGTCCAAAGACACATACATGAAGGCTACTGGGTTTTAAAATGTTAATTTTACTTATAAAGAAATACACTTGGCACAGGCCCAGTCGGCTGGAGCTGCAGAATACATCGACTGCATCTCTGCAGAGGTGTAAGTCTCCCCCAACGAGTGTACTGATTATGACACTAAACAATCGGATAGCGAGTCCTTAGTAATCCTGGAGCTTTGGGGAATGCAGAGTATCCGTTTATTGCCATCACTCCCAGGTCCACTCTGGCCCAACGTGGTAGCACCTGATAGGGTCCTATCTATGGCTCAAATAGAACTAAACTGTAATTACACTGAACAATTCAGTTCAGTGTTTGAAATTAACTGTTTTTACATTTAACTGTGTCTTTGAATTGCGTACTTATGGTAAACTGAGTTGTTTGAAATAGAACTGTTTTGACATTTAAGTACGTGTAAACAAAAAAACTATTCTTTCACGAAAAAGAATTGTTTGAAACCTTTATCAAAATGACTTAATTCGGCGTTCAATGACCCGAAAGGAGTTGATACGCCTTAAACCAACCAACCAACCAACCTATGAGACGGCGACACGAGTTCAAACCTAGACGAGGCTGTGTGCATTTCACATTGCTCCAATACTCTTTAGAGGAGTGTGGAATCCGACTATTCTCCATTCAGCTTTGAGTAAACAGTAGGGAAAACTAACTTCTTTAACTTTGGTATGGCAACCAGTCAAGGAGAAGGAATAATCTGAATTCTAACTTATAAACTTCGCTTAAGAAATTCATCAAATGTCATATCCTACTCGTGTGGAGAGATTTGTTCATACATTTAAAGAAAAACACTAAAGTTAATGAATTCTAAATTATTCAATGTTAAAAGAAGATATATATACATAAAAGGTTATATATATATATATATATATATATATATATATATATATATATATATATAAAGTATACAAAGCGGAAAGACTTTGATTTGGGGGACTCTAAGGAAAGCAAATATTCTTTCAACGGATGTTAACAAAAGTTTAAATACACAATTCAAAAACGGGAAGTTTGTAGGTCCTATCAAAAAAGGTGGCCCTAACGTAATGGTTATCGTCGAAGCACGTGCACTCAGCTATCCGAGTTCAAGTCCTGAACAAGGATGTGGTGTGAATTCAACTATTCTAACTCCAGTATTGAGTAAATAGTTTTGGGTTTGGTTTAGTTTCTTTATTTAATGGTATATCAATCTTTGTGGGCTATTTAATGCCAAGGACATCCTTGAAGAAAGACAGTATTGGTACTATGTAAACCATAGCAGGGGGGATAAGAGGGTTCATGCCTTTCCTAAGCTACTAATTTGTTAGTGAAAGTATTAGTGTATCTGGAGTTCGAATTCGCTTAACACAATGTCACAGTCCAGCACGTTAACCACTACACCACGGGGACTCTTCTCATGGGTAAATAGTTGAGCAGAATACGATCTTTAACCTTGGTATGGAAACCAATATAAGAGAAGGAAAACTCTAAACTGAAACCAATTGTGTACCAGGTGAGGGATCGGCTCCACTGTGCTACTCCTGTCCAAAACATACTACATGAGTGGTGCTCTTACAACCTGACCAGGTTACGAAACTTGTGACCAGTGACATGAAAAAAAAGCAAGTCGTGTTTTCTACGTTAAACAAGTTATTTGAAGTTTTCTTAAAATAAGGGCAAATAACTCGATATTTAATGACAAAACTAGGAGATAGGAAAATGTTTTCGGTCTTGCTGTGTGGGGGAATAACAAAGGGATATGAAATATGTACTATTCGATTTAGTTACTCAACAATTAAACATACTTGACATAATAAATTAATAAATGCCATTCTGTTGTTGGTTGGGCGATCAAGAAATTTTAACACTCACTAGTAACTCGTCGTCGGATATTTGTTAGTTCTTTTCTTTTCTTTTTTCAGTAAAAATTTAACAGAATTGTAATATTGTGCTTAAAGCACTTCAAGATTCAGCTGACATGCATTCATTTTGACAGCTGAATCCAGTTTTGCTCCCGAGACACACTTTATTTAAGAAATATAAGATGACAGTAAAAAGGAAAGGCATTCCTTAAACATGAGAGAGCAGACGATGCGGATTTCTGGGGGAAAGAGATTAAAAAAAAGAAGAAAAAATTTAGAAAATTATAAAAAGGAAGATGAAGAAAAGTTTTACATTGATCTGACTGGATGGCAAAGTGAATAGAGATAGTATCTTTACCAACACTGGCATAGTCTGCCACAAGGTTACAATAATGGAGGACTCAATGTGAATCAATTTCACCATAGAGACTACGATAAATATTCAAAAGAAAATAGAAGCGAGAAGAAGAGAATAAAACTAACGTATCAGACTTTTCAGACTTTCGGAGAATAAAAAACTGATATCTGCCCGTGGTGTTAAGGGAGGTGCCCGTGGTGTAATGGTTATCGTCGTAGGAATTGAACACGACGATACGAGTTCAAATCCTGGACGAGACTGATTGCATTTCACATAGCACTAATACCCTTGGGAAAGGTATGAATCCAATTATTCTCCCTCCAGCTATGGGTAAATAGTAGGACAGATTAGGTTCTTCAGCCTTGGTGAGGCAACTAGTCTAGGAGAAGGAAAACTCTGAATCCCAACCTGTTAAACTCCGCTTAAAAATTGACCTTGTGTCATATCCTGCCCGAGCGGAGTCATGCTATCACGTCATTTTTCCGAATAATAACCCAAGGAAAGGTATAAATCCCTTTATTCCCTTTGCTATAGGTTGAATATTACTAGTCTTGTTTCACTATAAGGATGGCTATGGCATTAAATAGAAGAAGAAGAAGAAGAAGAAGAAGAAGAAGAAGAAGAAGAAGAAGAAATGCACAAAATACAAATATGAACGTGCAATAAACGCGATTCTTTAACGTCTAGGCATAAAATAACCCTAGACGGATTGACTTGCGGTTAAAATCGATAAATGATTTTAATAAAAATGTTTCAAATTTATTTAACTTTCACCTAAAAATTTTATGTTATTTTGTGACGCACTACAAGGACTATTTGATCGCTGTTATTTTGTTGAAATCTACCGCCTCGTGCAAGATACGACACAAGGTTGATTTTTTAAGCGGAATTTAACAGATCTAGATTCAGAATTTTTCTTCTCATAGATTGGTTGCCTTAGAAGAGTTAAAGAACCGAACCTATCCTTCTATTTACCCTTAGCTAAAAGGGGAATAGTTCGATTCCTACATTTCCCAAGGGTATTATAGTTTTCTGAAATGCAAATAGCCTCGTCCGGGATGTGAACTCTGGTCAATTTGATGTTCTTGTTTGATTTCTTTATTTAATGGCATATCAACCTTTGTGGGTTATTTAATGCCAAAGCCATCCTTATAGAAAAATAGCTGTCATATCATTCAACTCAGAGTTAGGGTCGGGACGGAGAAGGAATTCATGGAAGATTTTGTTAATAAAAGATTGATTACCAACATATTTTTTATCGATGAACGCCAATCATATATTTCCGTCTTTTTAATAAACTATTATATCGTTAACAAATTCTGTTTCATTTGTTTAACTCAAATATTTACCATGTTAAATCCAAAATACAAACACTGATTGAAATAATCTGTTCACAACAGATTTTTATTTTATTGAATGATTAATTTACTAGATGATAAGATTTTTCTCCATTTATGTTCACAAAAGGTCTGCATCTTGAATGCAATAAGACTACACGGACATTTGGTTTGTTTGTTTTTTGTTTTTTTTTTTGTTTAATGACATACCAACTTTCGTGGGTTATTTGATGCCGAAGCTATCCTTGTAGAAGAACAGTAGCGGTACTAATTGGTTTCATGCCTTTCCCAAGGGGATCAGTTAGAAAGTGATCGTAATAACGTGACTGGAATTCGAACTCGCTAGCTACGATGTCGCAGTCAAACACATTAAGCACTGCTTCATAGGAACTCCTCATCTTTGTCACTATAGAAATGTCATTAGAATACCAAATATTCAAAAGATATTTTCTTTAAGATCTTCTTTGAGTCTCAAGAGAAAAAAACGCATTATCGGTGAGGTTGATTGTATCCCTTACATTAAGTCATAATACATCAGTTCTAGAGCTTTAAGGGGAATTACTCCAACATTGTCATAATGCCCACGCCCACTCTGATCTAGAGTGCTAGTAAATGTTTGGGTCAAATAAATCTGCTTAATAATTATTTGTATCAGACAAGAATCCTTGTTATCATATAGCCGTATGCGAAAACTTTTCAGAAACTATCCAGATGTAAATATTATTGTACAATGTGCGTGATTCCCTAACATCTAGGGATAAAATAATCCTAGACGGGTTCAGATGTCGTTAGAATCAATCAATCTATCGTTAAATAAATAAACTTGAAAAAAAATATATGTTTAATTATTAAATAAATCGTTAATTCTTTTAGTGAAAAAGAAAAAAAATTGTCTCATCGTAATTATAATCAAAATTAGACGCAGAGTGTCTTAATAGACATGCCCCCAACCGCCTCCATGTGACGGCTAATAACACTACATATAATAAATGTTGTGTTCTTTTTTGTATCAGATTTAAAAATAGTATATACTATAACAACTATTAATTCTCGATCACAATGCCTTGGACAAGAGAGGAAAATATTTTGCTTATCGACTTATATGGAGACAAAATCATTGAAAACTGTCTCAAAATAGAAGCAACTCCTTCATATGATAATGATTTATTACTGGGACAAGAAACTAAAAAAAGGTTGTATTTGCTGGAAGCTGATATAATAGCAATTTTTTAAAAATTGATGTCTCCAGCACAAAGGATACATTTTTTACAGGACATATTCCAAATGACTGGCATTGTGCTTGTCTCAATAATAAATCATTAATGGGTTGCATCTATTTTGAGACACCCAGTATAAATATTAATGCAAAATATTGGATACTTTATTGGCCCTAAGCAGAAGTTTATCATAAATCTCCGTCTCTCTTATTCAAACAAAATATTTAACAATTTTCATTTCAATTTTCCAAATCTAATTTAACAGTCGCCACATTTAAATAAAATTCAATTAATGACAAGAATAAAATAAAATATATTTTCAACCCTGTTGGCTTAGAAATACGCTGATTGCATTCCTTGCTGGCAAATGAGAGCCCTTCCCCTCAAAAAAAGAGTTACCCTAAATATTACTCAAAACTACATCCAGTAGTAAGACTCCGTTCTTTGAGATCAAGGGAATGTGGAGTACTTATGCATTGCCGTTACTTTCAGCTCCCCTCTGATGCCGAAGGGTTTGATGTAAAGGTCAAATAGGTTTCTTTAAAAATTAATCCTATTTGGTCAGGTCGTGTGTGAAAAAACCTCATAAGAAACAATTAAACAAAGAATGAAAGCATGAAGTACAATGGACACGATTCCCCGACCTCTATGTATAAAATAACCCTAGACGGGATGATATACCGTTAAAATCAATCAAGAAAGATTATTTGTCTGTCACCCAAAATTTGCTCAAAAATCAGGTAAATTATTTGATTCATTTTAAAATTTCTAAAAAATCTAAACAGTGATATGCTTGATAAATACAGAACACAGGAAATTATATATATATATATATATATATATATATATATATATATATATATATGTGTGTGTGTGTGTGTGTGTGTGTGTGTGTGTGTGTGTTTGCATGATAGGTAAATTGTCACCATTTTATTAATTTTGTGCAAGCGCTTTATTTATTGTAGGTTTTGTCAACTTACGGCCAACTAAAGTCAGTTGGACACTGTCTATGAAAAAAGCAGCACCATTATGCCATTTGATCCAATAAAAATTCGGAAACAGTATTCTGTATTGTTTGACTTTCATGCTGTTAGGGTCAATACAAAGATTACAGAATGTTTGGCTGTCAATCTGAAGACATATACGTCTTCCTATTGATGAAAAACAAACACCCAAGTCACATAATGATTTTGGGGGTAAATGGTCACAACATCACCATCACTTGTGACAAGTGATGGTGATGTTGTGACCATTTAACTTCCCATAAGGCTAACACCGCACGGACGCCAAAATCAAGTGTCTGGAGAAGGTAGTGTTGCCCTGGATCGGGAGAGTGTCTTTTGGAAGACCCTACGTCTGGCAATAGGACTTTATGACTTGCCAGACATGCAGAATCTAGTCTTGGGTGTAAGAGAAATTTCTGCGACTACATCATCCCTAACATCTGGCTGCCTGAATCCGGGTCGTAATCCCCTTGTTGGGTACAATTGAGCAACAAAACCTGGTGCACACCAAAGATGAACTAAAGACAAGGATAACGACAGCATTTACAAATTTAAACAAGGATACAGTATAAAAAGCTAACAGGAGATTCCGAAGTTATCTAAAGACCATAGTTGAAGCCAATGGAGATTTCCTTGAATAAATTTTATCCATAGTATTTCACGAGGTTTTCATTTAATCTGGATAACAATATCTGGTAAAGGTGGATATCAGAGTTATTTTCATTTTGGTGTAATTTAGATGACAGTTTACTCATCGCACCGCATATATATATATATATATATATATATAGATATATATATATATATACACGAGGTGCATACGATAAGTTTCTAGACTTTTTTTGTATGGGCACTTTTATTGATAGTACACACATGAAACTCTACTCCCCTTCGAAGTAATCTCCTCCGGCTGCAATGCACTTGTCCTACCGTTCCAACAACTTCTGGAAAGCCCCATGAAAATCCTCTTGTGTGAGCGTGTCAATGACCTTCGTCACAGCCTCTTTTATCTCCTCAATTGTCTCATAACGACAGCCTCTGAGCTTAGGGAATAACCAAACGTCACAGGGAGCAAGGTCTGGACTATAGGGAGGCTGAGGAACTGTCTTGATGCCCATTTTGGTCAAATAGTCTGTGACAAGGATGGAGTTATGGACTGGTGTATTGTCCTGGTGGAAACGCCACTGACCCGATTTGAAGAGTGCTGGCCTCTTCCGACTGAATCTCTTCCTGAACTCCCTTAAAACCTCAGCATAGTAACTCTAAACCTAACTGCAACCCTTTGGCCAATCACCTCTAGTGTATTGACTTCCTTACTCCTCCCACACCTCTAATCATCCCTCACAGACTCCCTGCCTTCCTTGAATCTCTTATACCACTCAAAAATCGATGCTCGATTCATGCAAGATACTCCAAAAGCAGTCTGAAGCATTCCATACGTTTCTGTGGTATTTTCTCAGTTTAAAACACAATTTTATTGCATATTGTTCTCACGTCCAGATTGCATTTTTGAAATTCACCAGCCGTGACAATCAGGCTTTAGTAGGGTGTATTCCAATTGCTGCAGTAGCTGTTCATTTGAACGTGAAACCATAAAAATAGGTCAGTCATCTCATAAGATATATAGCAATAACATAGTGAAGTATCAAGAGTCTATGACAATTTTAAATGCCTGTACAAAAAAGTCTGGAAACTTATCGTATGCACCTCGTATATATATATATATATAAGCACACATACACAAAGATATATATGTATACTGCAAGAGCAATGTATAAGTTAAACGAGAAATATATTTTCTATAGAAGATGGATGTTAAGATTTTATTGCCAACTTGACATCACTATGTACTTACTAAACTCAGAGTGTCATCAATGGAAAAGAGGAAATATATAAAGATCATCCAAGATTGGGAAAAGGTTACATATGCATGAATCCGCAAAAGAAAAAGTCTGATGGTTTCGAAAGGTATATCTAAGATACCATTCGTTAGTGTCAACGATACCATTGACCAAAAATCATGTGTGAACCAGTTTCAGGGCCATTTTTTACTGCATAGTATATTTTGAAATATAATGCCATTTGTATTATTATCTTAAGTGGAAGAAAAAAATGGCAATGCACAACTATGCGTACACATCGTGAAACTTGCCAAATACGATATTCCTTTTCATGACAAATTTTTGTTGTTGGAAAGAAATTTGTAGTCCGTCTCTACATTGAAAAAAATACTGTTTTGTCTTAACACAAACATCGTGTAGGTTCAAGGACAAATAATCATTGAAAACGTCATCAGACAAGCATAAATCTGAAGTGTCTTGAATTTATTTACCCAACACTTCTGTTCGGACAGGTACGACATAAGGTCATTTTTTAGCGGAGTTTAACAGATTTGAATTCAGAGTTTTCTTTCTTCAAAACCAGTTGCAATACGTAGGCTAAAGAGCCCAGCCTGCCCTATAATTTTACCCATAGCTAGAGGAAGAATAGTTGAATTCATACCTTTCCCAAGAGTATTAGTGTTATGCGTAACGCAAATAGCCTCGTCCAGGATTTAAATTCTGATTGCAGTTTCCATTTTTAACCACGATAATCACCTCTGGAGGATCTTGTAGATAAATTTTAAAGTAGCACAACAGATGCTATATCGTAATTAGTCGTCAAGAATAAAAGCACACGACATTTGGCGATGTAAAAAATAAGCCGAAGACTAGAAAACAAGAAAACCAATGCTCACGAGGACAAGTTACTTGAGAGAAAAGAATCCAGTTCAGCAAGTGGCTTTCTTTCATATCAATTCCATACTATATCCCAGAACTGTTAATAACAAATGGTAACACCTCGTTCCAAAATTGAAAGAATATTAACAAAGGTGCATTGATGGAATTTTTCAGAACATTTACTTTCAGAAGATGATATACTGGCCAAATAAGAGTCGTTTTCTAGTGCTCCTCAAAGACCAAAGGCACCAAAATCAAATCCTTCAAATATACATTGTACCTCATTTTAATAATCACCCACTGATATCATGTCTCATCTTCATAAATGACATTGTCAGATCACATAGAACACGTATAGTTAGGGAATATCTAAAGCGTATCCTTACTGACACTCTCATGGCATGCTAGAAGCCCTGATATTAATTCTATAGAATATTTGTGGGATATTTTGGGCCGTGAAACGCAAGCTAGTATCCCTCCCTGGTTTAAATACATAAAGAAGTTATACTGCCATTTCAGGAACAATGGCAGAATATTCCCTATATGCAAACCAGATGAATAAAAAGCGTGTGAAGATTTTTTAGAAAGATTTATTTTGACAAATGGTAATTCTATCAAATCTTGATATCTTCAACAAGTCTAAAGACGTGTAAGTGTTTTGGAAATTTTTTTAATAATTGTGAGTTTGTGCTGTATGTCAATAAACGTGTATAAACTTGTTTCTAACAACATTGTGTCAAAAATTGTCTTCTTTACAAAATTGCCATTAAAATACTCTTTTCTCTTTTAATGTTTGGCTTTACACCTACTCGCAAACCCATAACATGTTCAGATTTTGCATTTAGTCTTGCTTAAAATCTGAAATACCGTTTTTTAAGTCAAGTCAGTCTTACTTTTGAGCGAAAGAAGAACTTATTGCTTTTTCGTGACAGTTCCTCAAGAGATTGAGACAACTACACGAAGTAAAATATTAAATATTTTCAAGGAAACAGACTACATTTTAGATATTTAAGAAAACTTCGTGAAACTGACAGTAACGCAAAGAAAGTGTTTGCGTATACATATATATATATACATATTGCTGTTTACTATGAAATAGTCTCGTTTTCTTCTTGATATCATCTTAAACATTGTGACAGTGTCGATTTGTAAAACTTCTGGTCGCCCTCGGCCATAGTCGGTGCAGATTAGCACACAGTAAATTTATCTTGAATTAAGATTCATTTTTAAGTTTTTTCAGCTTGAAGCCGAAATGAAAAGTCAAAACTTTGGCACATCGACTAAAAATGTAGTCTTTGTTATAAGTCACGTTTGAAAAGTATCTCAGTTTAATTGACTTTTGGAAACGTCCATCTCTTGGATTCGTTAGATTTTCCTTAATATGAAAGTTAAGACAAAATGTGGTTTTGAGGAATTTTTAAATTTCTATTCTGAATTTAAAACTCGGAAAACAAATAACATTCGACTAGACTTCGTTTCAAGACAAGTAAGAACGTTTAGAATGGTAACATTTTTTGGAGCATTCACTTTTAGGAGACGACGCATTGGTCAAATAAGAGCCGTTTTCTCAAAGACCAAAGGTACCAGAAGCAAATCCTTCAAATCGCCGTAGTACCTCATTCAATAAATCAAAATTTTCCTACGAAGAAGATAAATATACTAGGATACGACAAAAGCTTTGCAAAATTTTGGTACTCGCTTTCTTTCTTGCAGAGCATGCATTACGTGACCGAAGAAGTTCAAGCTGTTGTGGGTATCCACTGTGGTTGGTAGTATTATGGAAGTTGATTCACTCCGTGCGTGATTTGAAAGCCGCACAGACTAATTCGGAAACTTATAATTCACGAGTTTCAGGTGGGCAGGGAAAACGACCGCAAACATTTGCTCTTCGAAGCGGGAAGGCGATCAGGTAGGGTCAAGTAGGCCTAAAACCATGCATTTCGAGGCCGTGCTCCAAACCATGGAGGCAAATCCGGTGAGTAGCACTCGGAGAGTATCAGGCAAACTAGGTTTCTCTGTCTAGTGTAGTCTGTCACTCTCATGACCTCGCCAAAAGCATCCGGGGCTTTCACTGAATTGTGTCTTACTTTACCAAAATATTTCAAAACCT
>OY757920.1:2584285-2746785 GCA_963585895.1 Sepioteuthis lessoniana
TTCGTTTAGCCCTCGCAAAAGAGGATGATAGAGTTACCGCTAACAAACAGGAGGGGTGATAAAGTTACAACTTGCATTCAAGAGGGGTAATAGAGTTACCTCTAACAAATAGGAGTGGTGACAAAATTAACACTAACAAACAGAAGAAGATGATAAGGTTACCATTAGCAAATAGAAGGGGTGACAGAGTAACCACCAGCAAACAAGAGGGGTGATATAGTTGCCAATAACAAACAGGAGGGTGATAAAGTTACAGCTAGCAATCAAGAGGGGTAATAGAGTTACGTCTAACAAATAAGAGTGGTGATAGAGTTACCACTGTCAAAGAGGATGGGTGATAGAGTTACCAGTAGAAAACAAAAGGACTGATAGAATTACCGCCGGCAAACAAGAGGGTGATAGAGTTACCTCTAGCAAATAGGTGTGTAGTGATAGAGTTACCTCTAGCAAACAGGAGGGGTGATAGTATTACCACTAGAAAACAGGAAGGGGTAATAGGGCTACCACTATCAAACAGGAGAGGGTGATAGAGTTACTCCTAGCAAATAGGAGGGGATGATAGAATTACCGCTAGCAAACAGGAGGCATGATAGAGTTACCACAAGCAAAATAGAAATATAATTTTTTTACTCAGCCATGTAGAGGGTATTATGGAATGACCTAATGTTGAGGAACATGTATCAAAAATAATCTTGTAACTTGTATTCCTAAAACAAACACCTGTATTTCTTGACGATTTCAACTCGCCGTTGGACATTCCAAATTGAAATAAAACATGGTTCCAACAAAAGAACTGACAATTAAACCATATTAGAATGAATTGTAAAACAATCATGCTCCACAAAATATTAACTTCAGTTTAAAGAATTTTCTCACCCGTTTTATTCAACTTCAAAAGAACAAAGAGACTCCCCGTAGCATAGTGACTAACATACTGGACTGTCACATCATAGTAAGTGAGTTCGAACTCCAGTCGCGTCATAACTTTCACTTTCGGACTAACCAATAGATCTCGTTTTATGTTAATGGCATATCAAACGTTATTGGTCATTTAACACGAAAGCCAAACTTAAAGAGTAGTGGTATTATGTAACCCATAGCTGTGAGAATAAGGGTGGTTTCATGCCTTTCCAAACAGTATTAGTTCGAAAGTGAACGTAATAGCATGACTGAAGTTCGAACTCCCGTAATTCAATGTCGGAGTCAAGCACAAAAAGTCATTATGCCACAAGGACTCCCTCGTGAAACAATAGTCAAGAAAACCTTTGGATCGTTGGCGATATTAGTTGGTTGGTGTTTAATGGCATATCAACCCTTGCGGCTTATTTAATACTAAATCTTTTCATATATATATATATATATATATATAAATAAGAATTGTAAGTAAATATTTTGCAGGAGAATAATTAAGTTATATATTAGCTGAGTCTAACACAAGACTCAAATGAACTTAGAAGCAAATAGAAACAAATCTCGATCGCCTTTATGTTTTACTTTCGATTCAAACTTGAAATTACCAAAATAAAATACTGAACGTGTTTACTTAAACAAACGTAATCCAGTTTTATTATTAAGTAATGAAAAGTTCCTTCTTAGATTAAGTCATTTTATTCTCCTATTTCAAGTAGATTCTATTGATGCCATCAGAAATATAGGAACGAATTTTCCCCGAATGACACTCATCTAGCCGTTTTTATCTTTTGTAATCACCATTAAGCAAAGTGCAGACAATTTTTGCTGATTAGAAGCTAAAACAAATGTCAAAATTCCTGAATATTTGTGTATTCACGTAAACAGGACTTTTACTGTTTGCAATCATAAAAGATGGGACAAAATATTTGCTCAGATAAATGCACAAGAGGCTTAATCAGGATAATGAAATACGCCATGTAACTTTGAAATAAAACTTCCATCGATGCGCAGGTTTGGTTTCGTTTCTTTTGTTTAATGGCATCTCAAACTTCCTGAGTTATCTAATGACAAAGCCATCCTTATAGAAGAATAGCAGGAATTGTATTTAACCCAAAGTTGGGAGAATAAGAGAGTTTATACATTTTCCGAGGGTCCAAGATTTTTAGTGAAACGTAACAGTGGGATTGGTGTTCAAACTTACTTACTTTAATGTAGTAGTCCAGCACTTAAGCCATTGCGCCAAGAGGAATTCCTCTGATGTACAAGGAAAACATTAAAACTACGTTTAAGGCATAGAAAAGATAAAACAATTTGGGTTTTATAGATAGATATATAGATAGATAGATAGATTGCAATTTTTTGTCGACACGAAAACATTTTGCTGATTATTCCATATCAGTTATTATTATCCAAGGTAAAGATATTGGAATTAATACAAAGTATTTCATTTGGCAGTAAATAAACTAATAGCAAACATGACAAACATTTCTTTCTTAATAGCTGAAAATTCTGGCTTCATAAAACATTCCCTAAACAAGCTAGATTGAATTATTTAAATGGTATAATTTGTTTTCAAGCCATGAAGAGGGAAAATATTATGAAACAACCCAATGTTGAGGAAAATATACGAAATGATCTTCCAATTTGCATTCCTCTAACAAACACCAGTAGAAGTTTAGATATGCAAATTAGTTTACACTTAAAAGATAATTCTTGCAGACGATAACAAGAGACTGAGTATAGAAAGGAAATATGGCTCTAAAGATAACTATCAATTGAAATAATGGAAAGGGTCGTAAAACTTATTGAAGAAAGTAATCCCTAATAGAATGCAGCGAAAGACGTTGGTTGTTCCTAGTCTACTGTGGGTCTAAAGCAAAGTGCGAATATAAAAGAAACTGGTTGGTTAAAAAAGAAAAACTTACGGGTCGATCACAAAAACACAAAGTAATATGCCGCGAAATAGAAAATGTACAATAAAACGAAGGAAAAAATGGGTCCAAATAGGAGTCATTGTGATAGAATTGCAAGAAATTGGCTTAATGAAATGGAATTTATATAGAGAAAAGTCAAATCAAAAGCAGTATTGACTCACAAACAGAAGAAAGTGAAGTTGAATTGGGTTGAAAAAAAATAATTATGGCGTGTGAAAAATTGGATGAAATTGATGTTCAGTGAAAAATTAAAAATCTCCATTGCCCAAAGCGATGAAACTGGAACATTTTTCTGACACTGTACAAAGGAAATCTATGAAGATGACTGTTTAAAAAACAAGCAAATTTCACACGTTATCAATGATAGAGGGTTTCATCACATTTAAATGACCAGGAGACGTGAAAATGATTACTTCAATGATCAAAACACATGTGTACATTGAAATCCCGGATAATTTTCTCGAAAGAAAAACGGTTTAGTGATGATAAAGTAATTTTCCTGGATAATAATGCATTTTGACACAGAACAAAGGCCATTAAAGCGTTTCTTTGAGAAAGGCATATAAAATCAATTACATAGGCAGCGAACAGTCCGGATCAAAATCCAATCGAAAACTTAACGTGGAATTTAAAAAAACATAGTCTATGGTAGACTCAATCCATCAAAGAAGATCTATTAACAGTCATCCGGGAAAGCTGAAACTACTTCAAAGAAGAATGTTGCTTAAATTAGCGAAAGATTTAAGGCTCTTGGGTGGGGGCTACTAATAATTAATTGAACATTTTTTTTATCGATGAATTCCATAATTTTTCCTCAATATTAGTTAATTCCATAATATCATTTTCTCCTTGGTTTGGAAAAGATTATAGAATTAAGAGCGTTTTGAGTTAGCAAGTAATATTTCATGGAAGTGAAGCTTATTCACGAAATTATTCACTCACTCTCCTTTTGATCAAATATTGAGACATACCAGTGACGAGATATTTTTACATGAAAGGAAAACTATCCTAATGGATATTAACAGTATTTAACGGGATGTGATGAAAATAAAAAAGAGAGTGTTTGTATGTGTGTATTTAGATCGTTTTGCCCAGTTCAAATAAAACAGACAAGACTAATCGATAAAGATATTAGTCTTTAATAAACCTGATTTTTTTTTTTTTACTTTCTTTTTTGATTTTAATGCTTCCAGGCCGAGAACTTTAATGAAATGATGTCCGTTCATGTGAACGTCCGAATCCAACGTAAATAGGACCGCATTATTTTGCTTGACCTGTTCACCCGAAACACCCCATTTAGTTTTATTCGTTGATCACGCAATGCAATTTACAAACTTATGATAATACGTACCCTTATTAAGAGAACCTACCCAACAATCGACCAACCTTTCAGCAAACTATCGATTAAATGCTTTATCTCTGTTCGCAGAATTTTTATGGCCACCCAATTTCGCTAAAAGTCATTAGCGATTTGCATCTCACTCGGTTAAATTATTCAAACTGTTTCCAATTACAATCCTTTCAACTTTGGACATTATTTCAGTTCTGGCATCTGAAGATCTCCGGGATAGTTCCTTCCTTTGGCGTATTTTGGCACTTGTACTGATATCATCCTTTTGTTTCCTTCCGTTTGAGCGTTGTTGTAATTTGGCGTCATTACGATTGTAGACTTTTTCGTTTTTAGTTTTAATTGCATGACATGTTTTGATTTCGATTTTTCAAGTTATTTAGACTCCATCTGCGCACGTGCACACAAACTTGAACTGTCGTCATCCATTTTAATAGATTCACATGCATCGTTCTCTCTTTCGAACGCACATGTTTACGGGGGTAGTGGGAGTGAAGTAGGAGGAGTCAACACACATGTAAATACACACATGATTGCTTGGAAAAATGAAATTGAGGGGAAAACACTGAGTTTGATACGGATGCGTTTCTACAAAAGATAAAATGGATTGTATAAAATAATACATGAAATCACCGAATGTGAAGAACATAAAGGTCATTATGATGAAATATAAATAATAACCACATATATTCTCTCAATGTGTTTGAGTATATATATATATATATATATATATATCAACTTATAACGAATAAACAGTTTATAATAAAATTACAAGAAGCTATTCATGTTTTATTCCAAAACAAGAAAATCGTTAAATAAAAATATGAAACAAAAAGCTTCCTCGTATCAAAAGGAAATATTTGCATAAAAATACGATAGGAAGAAGGTAGAACTAGATGTAGGATAATACTTGTGAAAATTGCTTATTATAATGATAATAATGATAACAATAATCTAGAAGAAAAATAACTATATAGATACTTCAAACGACAAATTGGGAAGATTGCGCACAAAATAAACTGGATGTGGTTCATTAAAGGAAACCTCAAAAAAGAAACAGAATATCTTTTATAGCAGCACCAAACAACGCCATGAGGACCAATTATATCGAAGCGAAAATTGATAATACGCAACAGAATAGCAGCAATAAATTATGTGGAGACAGAGAGGAAATGATCAATTGCATAATAAACGAGTACAGCAAACTAGCACAAAAGGAGACTAAGCACGATTGGGTGGGAAAGGTGATCCACTGACAATTGTTCAAGAGATTAAAATTTGAACAAACTATAAAGTGATATATGCACAAACCAGAATCCGTCTGGTAAAGTGAGATACAGAAAATTCTTGAGGACTTTCAGATACAAACGGATCACTAAATCCTGACCAGTTGATCAGACCTGGGGTTAATTAACAAGAAAAAAAGAATTGGTCATTTAGTGGATTTTGCCGCTTAAACGGACCATTGACCGAGCTTCATCTAAAAATCAATCAATCAATCTATTTACACACACACACACACACACACACACACACACACACACATATATATATATATATATATATAATACATTTATAAAATGACTGATGTGCAAACAGCAGTAATGCTTCCAATAAAGCCTTCATCAAATGATGACTCTGGTTCTGGCACGGGTTCGAGGCTGAAACATCATTACCACTAACCCAGAGTGCCTTAACAGTATGATACCACCAGGCTTTGTTGGTTTGCTGTCAATTCGTGGGAATGGCATATCCATAAGGGTACGGTTAGGATCTTATTTTGGGTCTTATTTTAATATATATATATATATATATATATATATATATATATATATATATATATCATTAATATACTGTCAGCGTCCGAAGACAATGGGTGTGGATTATTCGTGTATAGAATATATGACGAATTTCAAATAAATCTCTGGGAGTGCTCGATATATGGTTATTATTATATATCCCCTTTCAGGTTTATATAATAAAACTCATATACAGAGCGTATACAATGTAATTAGTAGAAAAATCAAAACTATATAAATTATCATTATAGATTTATATCACCTAAAGATGCATATATAGTTTTTTCATACACACACATATATATATAGACTGTGATCAATATTTGGTGTTTTTCAACCTCAAATTAAACGTGTGAAATCATCAGATGAAACGAAGAGTATAATAATATTCTTCGGAAGAGATTTATAATGACAATTTTATAATGACAATGACCAAGTTTGAATTTTCTTCAAATCACATTATATATATATATATATATATCATCATCATCATCATGTCGTGCTGCCAGCACGGATATCCCTGACCCTCTCTCGCCACTTCTCCCTATCGTTCATCGCTTTTGGCAGGTCTTCTGGGCTACATCCCGTATCCTCACATAGCTGCTGTATGTATGTTCGAGCTGGTCGTCCTGCTTTTGCCCGGTCATATGTGGAGGTCCATAGGAGTACATCACTGATGAGTTCGTCGTTGCTTCTCCAACAGTGTCCTGCGTGTCTGGTTCGTCTAACTTGTATAATTTTTGTGATGGGAGGCAGGTGGCCGTATAGTTGGTGTTTTGTGGGGTGTTGTCGCCAGGACTTCTTCAATATTGCTCTCAACATTCTTGTGTAATTGCCGTCTAGTTTCTTCTTCAGCCGTTTAGTTAGCGTCCAAGTAGTGCATCCATATAATAGTATCGACACAACCGTTGCCTGGAAGAAACTGCGTTTCATTTTATCGGTCAGGTCTGATTTCCATATGATCGAGAACCTATCGATAGCTGTCCATGCTTTCGTTAGTCATGTGTCGATGTCTTTTTCGGTTGATGAGACGCTACTTCCAAGGTAGGTGAATTTGTCTACTAGTTTCAGAGAGGCTCCGTCTAGTGTGGTAATGTCGCCTGTTTGGTTGTAACACATATATTCTGTTTTGTGTGCATGACATGGAGGCTCGTTCCAAACTATGCAGTAGTGTCTGTCTCAGCTTGGTTAGGCGTATTCGCCAGTAACGCTATGTCATCGGCGTAGTCGGCATATGTATATATATATATAAAGTTGGCGATCGTTGTTGAGGGTGACAAGAAGGCTCCTTTTCAATAGCTATTACACCGAGGTGTAGGGGAGGTCGCTACTCCTTTCCCTGGATAGCTCGACTTTACCCTTGATACGTACCTTATATTGCTGAGTGTTAAGCATAGGGGTATCAAGTACCATTTTTAAAGTCTTTGGTATGACGCGACCTGAGATTGAAGCCAGGTCTCCCGGACCATTGACGAACACTCTACCTACTAGACCAATATATATATATATATTTATATATCCTTGTTCGCTGACATTTGGACAGAGTCATATATTCAATTTGGGTTTATAGTAAGCGTGTCTTTACATTTAAAACGCACAGTTTTAGCATTATTTTACAAACAAAAATACAACATAACATTTTGTAAAATTCAGCATTTTAAATTAATAGGACTTAAAGACATACTGACCAATATTGAAACATTTTTCCTCTGTTGGCACGTGAGTTCAAATCATTCTTCTTCCTTTCAGCGTTTATTTACTACTGAATTTTTGGTATGTTTGGAGACGGCCTACTGTTCGAGACAGGGGTGGGGAGGGCTACTAATTTCATCATTTTTTTTCTTTCTTTCTCTTTTTTTTTGGGGGGGGTGCTGTGGTAGCTTTAGGCTTTTACTTTTTCTTCTAAACTACAGTTAGGCCTCTAAGAATTTTAAACTTTTATAAAAGATTCAAAAACGTTTGGCCGTGTTCGCTGACATTCGGACTGAGTCATATATTCAATTTGGGTTTATAGTAAGCGTGTCTTTACATTTAAAACGCACAGTTTAACCATTATTTTACAAACAAAAATACAGCATAACATTTTGTAAAATAATGCTTAGGAAAAACCAAAATGGCTTCCGAAGAAATAGATCCACGACCTCACAAATATTAACCATCCGTAGAATCCTTGAAGGTGTACGGGCAAAAAACCTACAAGCGACATTAATATTTGTCGACTTTACCAAGGCCTTCGATTCCATTCACAGAGGAAAGATGGAACAAATCCTACTAGCGTACGGAATACCTAAAGAAACAGTAGCAGCAATAACGATTCTCTATAGAAACACCAAAGTAAAAGTATGATCACCAGCTGGAGACACGGAATACTTCGACATTGTAGCAGGAGTACTACAAGGAGATACGCTGGCTCCGTACCTCTTTATCATTTGTCTAGACTACGTACTTAGAACATCGATTGACAAAATCAGAGAGAATGGCTTCGAGCTGACGAAGAAAAGAAGCAGAAGGTACCCCTGCAAAAACAATTACCGACGCCGACTACGCCGATGACATAGCGATACTGGCAAATACACCCGACCAAGCCGAAACACTACTGCATAGTTTGGAACGAGCAGCTGCAGGCATAGGCCTCTATGTTAATGCACACAAAACGGAATATATGTGCTATAATCAAAAGGGGGACATCTCCACTCTAGACGGAACCCTCTTAAACTAGTATACAAATTCACTTACCTAGGAAGCAGCGTCGAATCAACCGAAAAGGACATCGACACGAGGTTAGCGAAAGCATGGACAGCTATCAATAGGCAATCGATTATATGGAAATCAGACCTAACCGATAAAATGAAACGCAGTTTCTTCCAGGCAGCGGTCACATCGATACTGCTATATGGGTGCACTACATGGACTCTAACAAAACGGCTGGAGAAGAAGCTAGACGGCAATTACACAAGAATGCTGCGTGCAATCTTGAACAAGTCCTGGCGGCAACACCCCAGAAGACACCAACTGTACGGCCACCTGCCTCCTATCATGAAAACTATTCAAGTTAGACGAACCAGACATGCAGGACACTGTTGGAGAAGCAGGGACGAACTCATAAGTGATGTACTCTTATGGACCCCCACACATGGCCGTGCAAAAGCAAGACGACCAGCACGAACATACATTCAGCAGCTATGTGAGGATACGGGATGTTGTCCTGAAGACCTGCCTAGGGCGATGAACGATAGGGAGGAGTGGCGAGAGAGGGTCAGGGATATCCGTGCTACCAGCGCGACATGATGATGATGATATATATCCTCTCTTATGATAATGAAAGTCCAATATTTACCAGATATGTGGATGTTGGGTAATGAAGCCCCGGCACCCAAACCTGATAGGAAATATATTTTTTATCCATCCATTTATAACACATTGTTCTTTGAGATCTTATTTTTCTATCTTATGCCCCCAGTTGATATTTGCTACAAAAAGGAACCGTTCATTCGATAACGAAAATTTTCAAAATGTCGATATCTGGACGTAAAAGGCATTTAACTATATTTCAGTTAGAAATGCAATTGATTTTTCAAATCAGCTGCAACGAACCAGTCCGTGCAACCATCAAACATTGATAATCTCTGTCTTGAGTTGCATCCTCTTTAACATTGGACACGTGGGTCGACAAACAAAGGGACCCTGGATATGATGATAGTTCTCCTGGCTCTGGTTCCCTTTAATCTATCAACCAATCAATCAATATATATATATATATATATCCTCTTGTTTGATCGCAAAATTTCAGGATATGTCAGGTATGCAGAATTTAAGTTTGTAATGAAACCTCGGCATCTGACCTCGATAGGAAACATTTGTTATCCAGCCATTCCTGACACATTATTCTCGCAGGTTTTCATATTTTTCCAATTTACACTGATGCGCTCCATTGATACTTTCCTCAAACGGGACTATTAATTTATAATGAAAACTTTCCTGAAATTAAAGGCTCAAAAGGGAATGTCTAGACGCTGAGAAGTTAAAGTTATTTCATTTGTAAAATTCGAGTTGATGTTACAAATTAATGCCAGTGTATATATATATATAAATATATATATATATATATATATAAATATATAGCTTAGCTTTTTTGTTTAATTGCATATCAACCTTCGTAGTTATTAAACGCTAAATCTGTGGCTGTGTTAATTTAGGGTGTCTCAATATACGTAGGACCCTGTGACCGCTAATAACTCTAATAATCTTGTGTTCTTTTTTTTTCAGATTTGAAAATAGTATGCAATAACAACTATTAATTCTCGATAACAATGAGAGGAAAAATATTAATTCTCGATCACAAGAGAGGAAAAATATTTTGCCTCACTACTTATTTGGAAACAGAATCATTCAAAACTGTCTCAAAATAGATACAACACATTAATTAGATAACGATTTATTACTCAGACAAGAAACTAAAAAAAAAAGATTACATGTCCTGGAAGCTGATATAATTACAAAAAAAATACTGATTTGACGTCTCTAGCACAATGGATATATTTTTTAGAGGACGTGTTCCAAATGACCACCATTGCACTTGTCTCAGTAATAAATAATTATCCCATTAATGGGTTGCTTTTATGTTGAGACACCCTGTACTAGTACACTCATACGTACGAGGGTTAGTTCTGTACAGGCGGATACACTCTAGAGGGCCAGCCAGGAGCGATGGAAGAAAGGATGATAGCAAGTGCGATAGAGAGAGATAGAGATGGAGAGTGAGAGGGAGAGAAAGAAAGAACTCCATGCTGTCAGCACGACTTAATAATGATATATATATATATATATATATATATTCCGGTTCAGACATGAGTAATATGGTAGTTAAGATATATTTCCTTGACTTAAATGGAAGTCTTATGAAAAAAAGTAACGACCATATTTGAATCGGAAGGTTTAATTGGAAATAAATGTTTCATTTCGGTTAGGAAAGTTTATAAGAAGTTTTCAGTGTGTATATTTTGCATAAACATCGACCATTGTAAATAAAATGGATACTGATGATCGAGTTTAGAATTAAAAACAGCAAAGGAAAAAAATATGCTTATTTCATTCTATTTTATTTTTTTCATTTCAGATTGCATGCTTCGACGTATTTTATTTTACACACAGCGAACTTAATTTACAGAAATTTTCTTTATTTGCTGGTTTTAATTTTTAGTTATACCCAATTATGGAAAATATGTTTTTGAAATTCTAAAACTGTACCGAAAAAATTGATTTTTTTGGCAGTGTTGAATATCATGTTTATCAGAAATCTAATCTGATGATTTGGAATTTGTTTAAAGAAAACGTGACATTGATTGATATTATCGGCTGGTTAAGTTCTTTCATGAGTTTGCTGGATTTGAAATGTACTCACTGCTTCATCCTAGTGAAAGATAAATGATACCAATATGAATATATACGTACATACACGCATACATATATAAATTGAAGAGACAAAACTTAGAAACTGTCGCCAATTGAAGTGTAGCTTCTTCCTTCCTCAAATAACGGAGGCCGTAATACAATGACATAGAATCAACGAATTAATGGAATCACAGCTAAACTATACCCATCCAGTTTTCCATAACTGACTTGAATGGCACATTGATTTTAACGGCATTTTAACCCGTCTAGTGTTGTTATATGCCTAGAGGTTAGGGAATTTGGTTCTTTGTATGGGTATAATGGCATTTTTGCGTAGTTGTTTTTTTAAGAATTTTTGCACACAATGAGATATCAACTATCGCTATCTTATACAAAATATTTTACGCGATTGTATAGTTGCAAGTATTCCTATCTAATACTAATAATTATAGGTTTGAAGTAACTATTTCTATTTAATTAGTCATTACTTTGCACACAATTATATGGTTTAAAGTAACCAATAATAAACCTTTATAAACATTTATAGCATCAATTATTCCTACCAAATATGAATAATTTTTAGCAAGATCTATTTGACCCATAGATAGGACCCTAACAGATCTATTTGACCCCTAGATAGGACCCTACCAGTTACTAATACTCCAAGTCAAAATGGACCTGAGAGTAATGATAATGAAGGGTTTCTCCACACTCCCCAGAACTCCAGAACTGGAGCGTTTGTATCAGATGCAGTTTAGTGTCATACGCAAGACACTCTCTTTGTAGGGGAGTTGTACCCTTCTACTGGGGGTGCAGTCAGAGCTTTTTTTAAACCCTGCTGATAGAGTAGGTTAAGTGTGTTGTATTTGTTTGGTGTGAATGCTGGACATTTGGTGATGTCTGCAACATGTTTCTCAATGGCTTTTATAATCAAAACTGATAATCATAGCGTACATAAAAGAGGTTGGGGTAAATAAGTTGGGACAAGATGAGATGAGGCAAACTATATGTATTAGACCTGTCGTGACAGTCCCTGCAACTGCCAGTAGAACATGCCTCATACCCACGTCCAGCTTGCACAATATCCTACTGACAGACGGCATGAATAGCATCACATGGAATCCTCTATGCAGGCACTCGTTCGTCTTCCCGAAAACGCGGGAAACTTGGCTGGATCGTAAGCCTTCCACTGTCAAATAATAATTGTCTGTTTCAGGCAAGAGGTTAGGTTAGATTAATTGATTCAATGGCATATTATTGTATCTGATTCATATATTTATCTGATATCTGAACTATATATATATGTTATATATCCTTAATCAATTTCCTTAAATTTATAATGACAACACTTTGCTCTTCAGTTAGAATCATCATCGTCCATAAAAACACTATTATTGTAACCCCTTCATCATTTTCGTGAAATATTGTGTAAATATTATATATACTATAGTTATCTTTGATAATACGTGCATAATGAAAATAATGAAGGGGTTGCAATAATCAAATTAAAATAATTATTATATCCTAGCCCAATTCTCTTCCGTAAATATAATACCAACATTGTATAATATTGTATTTTAATACAATATATCCCTACTTATACCCATTGTGATTCTGGTCTACCATAATATAACCGTTTAAATACGCTTACAAATCAAATCTTTATTCATTCCCCTCGACATGCAATGATGATGTTTTGTTCCTTTGCTATTGTCACCAACACATACAGAAATAAAATAATGTAGCAAAAAATAAGATACACCGACGAATTTATATCCGGTTAAAACAACGCACTGCGTTTGTACCTTCACATACACATACACTATATGCCACCCACACATACACACAATAATACGCAACTAAAACCCACACAAACACACGCAATCACCCCCCACACACACTCTCACACTTACAATCACTAGTAAAGATTCCGACAAAATCCCAACGGTTTTTTGACTGTATTTTTTCGATTTTCGGTTCATTTCATTTTGTTAACTGCCTGATAATTGTTGTTTAGCAAAAACTCCATGAAACCCCGGGGCTGCAGTCTAAATTCTATGAATTAGATATATATACCAAATATTTATTATTATTATATAATAGCTCTATCTTTGATATTGAGCACTCTCCATATTCTATTGCACTTGGTTCGACACAAACCCACAAAGTGATTTACTGACAACCAACACTGTTATATATATATATATATATATATATATATATATATATAATTTATTTGAGAATCGTTTGCAGGAAACTTTATTTTTAAACGAGTCAGACTTCATTTGTTTGCACAGTTGAATAGTTACAAGTATTGCTATTTATAGTTTGCACACAGTTAAATGGTTGCAAGTATTGTTATCAAACATTAATAATTCTGTTTCATCTTTATTATTTGTTGGCATCCAATAAAATTGTCTGAAGCGTAATCATCTAATACAAATTATTCTTCTTAATAAAAAAACATATCTTTGCACACAATTGCATTGTTTCAAGTATTTCTATCAAATGCGAATAATCTTATCGTTTATGAATTATTTGTTTGCACACAGTTAAATGTTTTCATATATCCCTATCTAACACTAAAAATTTTATTTGATATTGAAAATTTATTTGAACAAAATTAGATAATTTCAAGTACTGCTATTTAACACTAATAATTCTATTTAATATTAATGAATATTAATGATAGTTTCTAGTAAGAAATTGAACAGCTCTAGTGGACTCATAGATTGGACCTAACAGGTGCTATCACTCCGTCTCAGTGTGAACTAGAGAGTGATAAAGGAGTACTCCGCATTCCCCAAACTGGAGTTTCACCATCAGATTCAGTTTAATGACGTAACATACCCATAATAAACGGATGTGTGAAATAGACAAAGGGAATCTAAAAACACGAAACTTCACGAAATCTTATTACATTTGAGTTAAAGGTTATTCGACATGAGCAGAGAGAGAGAGAGAGAGAGAAAGAGAGAGAGAGAGAGAGAGAGAGAGAGAGACAATCTTTCTATGCTGACTGCTTTTACATCGTCAGCTCTCAACCCAACCAACGCGCGGCACCCGCAGCGCACAAATTCGTCTGGCCTCGCCCAGCTCGGAATGTCGACTCTCTCGTTTGGAGGCAGGAACTCAACTAACTGCTTTTTCTCAAATCCCCAAATGCTCAGCCCACGCTTCCGGTGCGTGACGTTACTCACATTGTCTGGTTACAATTCCTATCTAGGATTTTTATTTTGACATCTCTGAATGACACATCCTCTCCGTGCGCGCGTGAACACCTGAGTTAATGTTGCACCTAACTAACCCATGCGCTAAGCGAAAGGTTCTCAGCCTAACTAAACCGAAATGCAAGATATATAAAACGAAATCCTTTCGCAAATATATTACACCATGTTTCAGGTGAAATGAAGTGACTGATATCGTTGTGTCAATAAGAGTACATTTGTTAGTAGATATATTTGAAACCCGATAAAAAGCTGTGTTCATTGATATACATCTGAGAAGTTGTTGGACACCAGCATTGAGGTGGAATGAGATGCAATATTCTCTTCCCTTCAGTTAGTTACAGTCCTTGTCAATAATCTTCGATTGCTTGTCGGTGCTATTCAGATTTCTCGAAAGGCTTAATATATTCTTGCTACTCTTGCTTAAAGAAAACTTAGAGCAACTGCCGCCACGAAGATAGATTTCCCTATATTTTTGGCACCAACAATAAATCTGTAGTCAAAAGGTATTAAATACTGTCTTCTTCCCATGTCTGCCATACCTACGTAGCCACAGCTATAATACCTCTTTACTAATAAAGTTACACAAACGCCATCATGTCAAGTCCATTTGTATAATTTTCGGAACGTTTATATATATATATATATATATATATATATATATATATATATATATATATATATCCGAAGCCATCACAAACATTGAATACTGCTTGTTATAGCTGGGATTTAAACGGTCTTCAGGTTTTAATAATCGTTTTTAATCGGTTCCCAAAATTTTATTTTATGGCATATCAACCTTCATAGGTTATTTGACATCAAAGCCATCTTCGTAGAACTGTAGTGCTTTTATCTAATCCCTAGTTGGAAGGATAAGGGAGTTCATACCTTTCCCAAAGGCATTAGTCGGAAAGTGATAGCACCAACTCGCTTACATCAAGTCCGCAGTCCAGCTCGTTAGTCGCTACATCACTATGCTATTACGGCCCTGCTTGAGTTGATTTTTGTTTGTTTTCTTTTGCCGATTATTGATAATGTATATAAATATATACATATTTGTGTACATTTGTAAGTGTATGTATTTACCAACCCCTACACCACGAGCAGGATGCCTCACAAGGTCAATTTTTACGCGGGGTTCAACAGGTTTTAACTTAGGGTTTACCTTTTAGACCAGCTGCCATATATATATATATATATATATATACGTTAAAATCGCCTATTTGAGTGCTTGTGCTATTTTAGGTGACTTTTTAAGTCCAGAAAGCTTCTTAAAAATCTTGTTTCAAATTAAGCAAACAAGCAGGCTTGTATGCAATATTCTGCTTGTTCTTGAATATTTCCATGTAACGTTTTAGGCCTCCAGCTGTTTTTCCAAAGTTTATTGCATTTGGGACATTTTTTGTCATTTCCTAAATTGTAAATTATGGCTTGAGTGGATTTGTGCGAGATCATATGACTCATTAGTTCTGCCATTGTTTGGCATACACTCCCATATATCAAGCAGGGGAAAACGGTTTTATTTGGTATGTCACGTTTCAGTTTTAGGGCTGCATTCGCTTCAGTTCGAATTGATACGTACACACGCACATACATGCACACATATATATATATATATATATATATGTGTGTGTGTGTGTGTGTGTGTGTGTTGGTCTGGAGTTTGTGGATACAACAGCTCGATGAAAATACACTGGCTCCATTGCAATAAGGCACCTTACTATTAACGGATCTACTAATGGTTATTATTTGGATAAAAACCTTCCGCTCTATGCAAACAATGATGAAGAAGTATAATTTAATTCACAATCGATCTTATTATTGTTTTAATTAAAACCAAACACAGACACACCCGACCATTGGAGTACTAATACAAATCTACGTTAACTTCCAGGGAGACTTTAATGCACACACACACACACACACACATATATATATATATAGTAAAGTAAGTAAAGTTGTCTCCCTTTAGTCGAGGGTGACCCGAAGGCTCCTTTTTCAATAGCTACTACACTGAGGTATAGGGGATTGCTCCACTTTACCCTTCATACGTGCCTTATAATGCTGAGTGTTAAGCAAGGAGGTATCAAGTACCATTTTAAAAGTCTTTGGTATGATGCGACTCGTATATATATATATATATATATATATATATATAGAGAGAGAGAGAGAGAGAGGTGCTCGTAGAGCAATGGTTATTCTCATTGGAAATGGACACGGTGACGGAATTCAAATTCTGAGCGAAGCTGTTTGCATTTAACATTTCATTAATAACCTTGGGAAACATATGCATCCAGTTATTCTTCCTCAAGCTATGGATAAGCAGTAGCGTAGGTTGGTTTCTATAATTTTTCTATGCCAACCAATCTAGGAGAATGAAACTCTGAATTCAAACCTGGTAAATTCTGCTCAGAAATTGACCTTGTGTTACATCCTGCTCGCGGTGAAAGTGTTGTTAGATACACACGCCCATACACGTATATATATATATATATAGTTGCTCAAAAAATTGCTTTCAATGTCTATCACAGATACTTATTTTCCATTTCTCACCCGGTAAAGATCCCACTTTCCTGTTATGCGTTACAGAAAGTGGTTGTATGAGTGTTGTTGTTTGTAAAATTTTGCTTCGCCTGGCACACAGATCCCTAAATGCTTATAATTCTTTCTTTTACTAAGTGGTCACCCTTTTCGGAACTGGACAGGCCTATTCCTATATAACTTCGGTCATCTAATGGGAACTGGTGCTTCCAGTGAGATTTGATCGTAAACCAAGGAGGCGTGTGAATATTATTAAAAGTAGTAGCCTTGTAAGCACCACGATGACAGCTCAAAACAGCATGTATGTATGTACATATGTATGTATGTATGTATGTATATATGTACTATATATACTGAGGGATTTCTTAGTCTTGTAAAAATGCAAGCAACTTGAAATACGTAACCATTTATTGTACATAATTATACATAGAAAAATCATATCACGCATAAATTTTTTGATAATGTCTTATTTTTATTTGCAATCTAATTATTAATGATAGTGTATCAAACTCATAATATGTAAAATATTACAGTCATTTTATAATAAGAGGACAATGATTATCAGATTTTCATTAGATTTTTAGTGCGTTCCGAAACAAAAACTTGCTTGAAATGTCTATCATTTGAATGCCAAAAGTGTTTACTCTTTTTTTAAAAAAGATAATATGACCTTCATCCTAATACCAACTTTATAGATTATTCTCTCGTCAAAGACGACCAGAGTTTCGCCTTGTCGACTGGAACTGTAAAATACATCAACTGTACTTCTGCAATGGGGTAAGACACTACCATCAACGAATTTGTGGATATGACACTAAATTGCATCTTATGTTGAGGCTCCAGTCCTGGAGATTTGGGTAACATGGAATACCCCTTTATTACCATTACTCCCAGGTCCACTCTGACCTGAATTTGTTGTACCTGTTAGGGTCCCATCTATAGGTCAAATAAAAATGTTCAATCGTTTGCGAAAGATTATTATTATTATATGAAACTAAAAAGCTATGTGCAAATTTTTTATATTCAATAGGAATTCTTGATAAATAGAATCACAAATATTAAATAGAAATAATTGAAATCATTTAACTGTGTGTAAAGGATTAATATTAAATAGAACTATTAGCGTTTGATGAGAATACTTGAAATTATTAAACCGTGTGTAAATAAACGAACTCTAATAAAAAATAATGTTACCGACAAACTATTCTCTTACATACATTGTCATCCACAGACAGACTATTCCGTTGTATTACAACTCTTCAGTGTGGCTAGACACGAAGGACGCTTGAAGCTGGGATCGAGACTCGCCCAACTTTACGTTAGGCTTAGCATCAGACCGCTCGACCAACAAGCGTATCACGTTAGCTGGGGAATTATAAGTTATTATGTAGCAACAGCAGCAGCAGCGTTCGTTTGTTAACATTTTATACCTTACCGGAAATATATATATATATGTATATATATATATATATATATATATATATATATATAAACGGGATTTAGCATTAAATGACCAAAAAGAGTTGATATGTCATGAAACACTAAGCAACCAACTTAAACTGAAGTAAACCTGCATATTTATGGGATTATCTTTCTAAAAATTGTTTATGACAGAAACCCTACGCGACAAAACAACCACAAACAAAAAATCATGCCAAGAAAATAAAAATTATGCAACTGAATAATATATTTTTTATTTATTATATAAAATCTATTACTAATATATTTTTTATCCATTACCTAAAATTTATATTAATATTTCCTTAACATACATTTTTTTTTTCATTTATTATGTAGAATTCAAAATTATACTTTTTTTTATATATTGTACGTAATTGATTAAGAATATTTTTTATAATACAGAATTTATAAATGATTTATTTTTCTATTTATTATATACAATCTATTAATAGAAGATTTATAAAATATGATATGAAATTATATGAAATTTACATATATTAATTGTATTCGGCCATATTTATAATTAGAATGAACTGTTAATTTATATTTCAACAAAAAATCTATTGCCTTACTTAGGAAAGAATCTAATATTTAATGTCATAGCCAGTTGATTATTTTACGTCTTTTGAATATAAAGACGTATTAATTTTACGTCTTCTGAATATATAGGCGTATTAATTTTACGTCTTCTGAATATATAGGCGTATTAATTTTACGTCTTCTGAATATATAGGCGTATTAATTTTACGTCTTCTGAATATATAGGCGTATTAATTTTACGTCTTCTGAATATATAGGCGTATTAATTTTACGTCTTCTGAATATATAGGCGTATTAATTTTACGTCTTCTGAATATATAGGCGTATTAATTCGCAAAATAATGTTCCGGTTTTCGATTTACAGTCAAATTTGAATTTGTATCGATTAATTTCATGCAAAATATTCTCAAGTTTCGTATAAATCAATTTGTTTTCTTTATTCTTTCATTTGTATTTAATTGTCTAAAATAGATTTGACTTTATTAATCTTGTGCCTTTAAAGTTTCATTTTGCATTGGAGTCGTCAAAAATATATATACACAATGGATTCATGACATTCGCTATGGACTGGTTTCTGGGAAAGATAATGAACTACTATCATTTTTAAACATTTACGGATTAGAACTATGAAAAATATAGTTTAGAATGGTCAAAGCAAAATGTTACAAAGTTGTTCACAAGTCCAACACAAAGAAATAAACAAATCCAACGTAAAGCAAACAAAAACGAAATGTTCACAAGTCCCCCCCTCTCTCTCCCTCTCTTTGTCCCTCTTTCCCCTCCTTCTCTCTCCCCCCTCTCTCTCTCTCTCTTTGTCCTTCGGTCTTCCTTCTTTCCGTTTGTCTGTCGCTTTGACAACATGGCTGTTCAACGCTTGATGAATTAACTGATTCTGCCAATGGTTTATAAAGCCACTTTTGCTACCCATAATTCTTTTTTTTTCCCACCCATTATAACTCTGGGTAAGGCAGGTAACATCCATTATAAGTGATATTTTTCTTTTCTCTCATTCAAACCACAAAAATCTTATATATATGTATATATCCTTGCTATTTAGATGGAAAACACAAAGTAGTTCATGTATTTCACGAAGAAAATGAAAATCCATTTATTTGCCGCTTTTAGAAGAGGATTTATTTGTTATTTCATACGATTATTAGAAAAAATGTAAAACTTTTTTTTTAAATCATGAATACCTTTGTGAAAATTTTTTTAAATTTCAATTTATTTTTCTTCTTGGTTGAATTTTTATTTTTATTTTAACTCTAACATCTAACCAAAAAAATGCAACGAATATGCCAGTGGCTTAATGCTGGTTGTTGCAAATGTATTCTAATAATGTCAAATGTTTATCATAACACCTGCTCATCAACAATGCAAAAATGTGATCTTCAGTTATAATAAAGGCATAGAATATCATTTATTTTCTGATGTACAGTCCCAGTTCCAGTCTTCTTGGTGTAGTTTTTCTAGAGTACCGTGCGAGAAAATATGGAAAGCGATAGGGAAGGTTGTTTCTTTTATTAAGATTTAATTCAATTGGAAAATGTCAGTCTCCAAAGAGGATTTATGTCACGCTCAGATGCGAAAGGTAGCATAAGAAATTTTAATGTTTATGGTCATAAAACTGTTAAAAGAGAAACTATTAAATCTGTCTCTTTATCTATATCTCAAAAAAAAAGAAAGAAAACTTTAAGAATATTAATGAATCAAACATTTTATAAATGGCTTCAACGTTGTAAGGTTTTTGTAACTAGTTTACCAGAATTAGTTTCTATGTAAGTGTTTTTGTTATTAGTGATAATATATTGTTCATATTTGGAGAGTTAGTAGAATTAAGATTACTTCCAAATTCCGGAACTATTTAGATAAGTTAATGGAGTAAATGACCAAATTTGGCGACAACGTTGGTCTCTGCTCAAACACTTAAAGTGAATCGAGTGTTGCGTTTTATAAAACCAACAAAACAAAAGAATTTTATATCGCTTTGTATTATTCAATCTATTGTTGTTATTTTTCTTTAATGTTATTGAATGATGCACAGATTAGAGAGGAATCTAAACTGAATTTCTACAAAAGGTTTCTTTGGGTGGGGTCTGCTTGAAAGCTTCGTGAGATTATCTATTGCTGGCTTAACGGGAAAAGTTCAGCCACGGAGTGTGAATATCTTCAAATGTTTCAAATGGCTATTAAGCTTTCTCATTTTCCGACTACTTCAAAATGTCAAATAAGATTTTGCTTTCTCCATAAGTTATTGGATCTAGTATCTTCACCCTTGTTGCTTCGATTACAACATTTTTACTAACAAAATCGTGAAGTTACACATGATATCTTGTTTTTATGTGTTAAAGAAAATAGTCAATAAATATAAAGAACAAATGAGAAAATTTCAGCCATTCAGAAATGCAGACATTATTTTCGGTTAAAAATTCTTGTTATCTAGTTTTTTACTTTTCACATTACGAACAAATATATGCATGGTACCACCTCTCTCTCTCTCTCTCTCTCTATATATATATATATATATATATATATATATATATATATATATATATATATATATATATATATATTATAAAAGGTTACTCCATATTATATAGAAGGTACTTTACAAATCATCCTGTAATGAAACATCCTGTTTGTGGAAGAAAATATAAATGCTCCCCCCACGGAGTGGGTGTTGAGCACTTTGGTGAAGGAATATAACGGTTGCCCCTCACGTAAAGTAAAGCTCTTCTAAAATATTGAGTAGTCCGACATCCGGTAGCGCAAAATGTAAACTAACAAAATTTGATACATATACGTTAATTCCCGTGGTGATGTTGAGTCGCAAGTTTGGCCTAGTGGTATGTCATCAACCTGACATAAAGTAAGGCGGGTTTCGATCCCGGTTGGAGCGTCTAACATGTCTAGTCATACTGAAGAGTTGTGATATACGAAACAGTTTGTCAGTGGATGACATATATATATATTACAACTTTGAATATATGTAAAATGAAATACCTATATTAGAGGAAAGACATTTAGAGAATAGTATGTGGTTATATATATTATATAAATATACTATTAGGGGAATCACATGGGATTTGGGAGAACAAAAATAAAAAGGATATAAGTTCCCCTTCGTTCGGTACTTTTCAAACACCAAAACGATTAAAAATTGGATATATTGGAATTATAGAGCGATAGATAAATTAAGCGGGAAAAAAGGGGGGGGACTTTATGTTACACTGGAACGAAGAATGTCTCCCAATATATGCAAATTATGACTTGGTCTCTGTCTACATAGAGAAGGTCGATTTAAGAAAATATAGATTGCCTCTAAAATGTTATGATGGATTTTACTTCTCGCTCTATGTAGAAAAGAGAACCAGTCATCTTGATATTTGGTCCTGCAACTAAATAATGACAAAAGGCGTTCGTCGATAGCCTGTGAATGCACGGGTGTTATTCGTTCAGTGTTAAGAATACCTCGGGGAGCATATATTACAACTTTAAAAATATATGATATAAAATACCTCTATTAGAAGAAAGACATTTAGAGAATATATATATATATTTGACAGTAAATCATTTTTCAAACAGTTTTGGTTGAATACTGCTGGTTGCTTTTTTTTTTTTTAAACTTCAAATGAAGACGTTCAAGTCTTCTTTCTCCTGGGTTCAAGTTGGCAAAGAAAAAACCTTATATTAGCCCAAGTGCTTTCGACCATTTTGCTGGTCATCTTCGGGGGTCGTGTTAGACATAAGAAAGATCCTAATTAACAATACAAAAATCATATATAAAAATAACAATAAAAACCGTTTACAAATCCTTGAAGCAATAACTATAAAATTTAAAAAAAAAACACAATAAATAAAATAGCATTCCCCACAAGTATAAACATATTAAACGAATTCAATAACTAAACACCCATCCTAATAGAATGGACCAAGCCCATCTATAATTTATTTAAAAAAAGCCACTCCGAATAAATATAAAACCCACTGCAACCAACGATCTAAAACGAACCCCGAAGATGACCAGCGAAATTGTCGAAAGCGCTTGGGCCGATATAGGGTTCTTTCTTGACCAAGAGAAGTAAGAAAACTAGTGAGAAGACTTGAACGTCTTTTCTTGAAGATTTTAAAAACGAAACAATCCACAGTATTCAACCAAACCTGATTATATATATATATATATATGTGTGTGTGTGTGTGTGTGTGTGTGTGTTGGCAGCAAGTTAGAGTCTTTACAAGTTTAGTTTAAGACAATAGAACTTTCTTTTTTATGGTTTTATTTTTTTTCTAGCTTTCTGGCTAGTTTCTTTGTGTCAGGATCCTGTTGATAGAGAAATTGCCCAAGGTTCTGCTGATCAAAGCACCCTGAGCAATTATAAACGTTTCTTACAAAATAAAGATTTGCGCCTAAACTTAGCAAAAATTATAATTCCAAAATAAAATAAAATAAAATAAAATAATTCCTCAGAACACATTCACTCAAAGTGAGAGAAACTGCTCGGGCTTTAAAAAAATCGTATAAAACCACACACACACACACGCACACACACACACACACATATATATATATATATATTCAAGCATGTTGTGGAATGAAATTAATATTTATGTATCTGTGGTGAGGTATATAACCTCAACTACACTATCAAGACGACTCATTACGCATCACTCTGATACTAGTTCAATAGGTCAATATCTAAAAATAGTTCGAACCAAAAACCGAGTTTCTGAAAATTCTTACCGTAAACACAAAGTTAAAACAATAAAATAACAAGTAAAAATTACAGATTCTCTAAGAGCTCCATATCAGAAAGAAACTACCTAAACTCAATAGAATCAATTTCGAATCCAGTACTAATGTACGTAAATGTCTTTAGCTACTGCTGCTATTTATAGAACCAATTTTAAAATAAACGCTACAACAACACACCAGTATTGATAATAAATGCTCAACACTTAGAAAGTAGTTTTGTACATGCAAAGTCACATCCTTTTTGCGATATGCACATCCTTGATGATGGCCTAAGATCAGGCAGAAAGTACTTAAGGAACCAATTAATAATGATTTATTATCTAATTCCCACCAGATACCATTAAATCGATACTGTGACTCGAAAGGATTAATACAAAAATATGTAGACGAACGATGTCTATATTGTTTAAACAAATATATATATATATATATATATATATATATATATATATATATATATATATATATATATACGTGTGTGTGGGCGTTTTAGAATAATAATAATTGAACGACAATTGAAAACTAAAAAGTGCTCAGTAATAAACATTAAATATAAAAATCACAAAATTTCCCTCTAAATTTTATTTCATTCATGCCAATAGTCAAGTAGGCGGCTGGATAGAATAATGACGGAAATATTTCCCCGTTTAATCCAAACAGTAAAGAAATCATATTTTAAAACGTTTGTCTCCTGTTAAAATATGTCACGTGGTTTGTTTACATTATTGATATGATAAACACATTTTATGTTCTCCTTTTTAGATCTAAATTTAGATATTTAAACTGGTCGAGTTTCATGTCTGCATTCGTATAGCAACTCACAATGTTTCACAATGTTCAATGTTTCTTCAACAATTCATTTTATTCAGGGATTCCTATGATGCAAAATTTCTCTTTTAATCTACTCAATTTTGACCTCTGCACTGCATGTATGTTCTATTTTGTAAATTTCCATTTGTTCTGAGATTTCATTCAACTTCTGTTTTTTTGAATCCCTGAATATATTTGGAGGCTTTATGATAGGTAATGAACACACCGACCTGAATTCAAAACCAGAACGAGGCTGTTTGAACTTCATATGGCGGTTATACCATTGGGAAAGGCATGAATCCAATTATTCCCTTCCAGCTATGGGCAAAAAATTGAGTAGATTAAGCTCTTTAACCTTACGATAGCAACCGGTCAAAGTAAGGGAAAATTCAAACCTACTAAACACCGCTTAAAAATTGATCACATGTCACAACCTGCTCATGTCGAGGGGCTTATATATATATATATATATATATATATTTCTTCCTTTTGACTTGAATTCTTTCTCGATAAACAAACGTAACATAAATTCTATACAATATTCCCAATAAGTCAAATGACGTAATTTAAAACAAGAAACGCTGATTCACCAATTAAGCGGTCAACGTTTTCTTATTATATAAATTTTCCCCTAGGTTTTTGTATTTTGCATTTTTAAACAACGATCGTTGACATAACATCGCTAATATCACCCCTCATGGTCCTGATGATGGTTCAGTCGAACCGAAACGCTATAGTATCGACTTCTCAATAAATCTCTCTTTCCACTTGGATTACCTTGTTATCAATTTTTCTCTTCATATCGTCGGATTACAATACTTCATTTACTTTCATTTATAGTGTATTAATATTCACGTAGCGTCCATTTCAGAACAAGTTTTGATTATAAAATATTTGGTTCCAAGTTCTTTGGAGATTAACAAACTTCAATATAAATCCTGTCTTATCCTTGGTTTGGTTTGGTTTCTTTGTTTTTAATGGCATATCAACTCTTTTTAGGTTATTTAATGCCAAAGCCATTCTCCTAGAAGAACAGTAGTGGTACTATTTAACCCATAGCTGGGAGGATAAGGGGGCTCATACTTTTCCCAAGGGTATTTGCCCGAAAGTGAACGTAATAGCGCGACTGAAGTACGAACTCGCGTACTACGATTCCGCTGTCCAACGCTTTAACTATTACACCATGAGGACACCCCCGTCTTATCCTTGTTCTTGGTCACAGTTCCTAGATATACGACGTGCATACGATAGGTTTCCAGACATTTTTGTACAGGCATTTAAAATTGTCGTAGTTTCCTGAAAATTCACTATGTTATTGCTACACATCTTATGAGATGACTGACTATTTTTATGATTTCAGGTTCAAATGAACAGCTACATCAGCATTTGGAATACACCCTACTAAAGCCTGATTGTCACGGCTGGTGAGTTTCAAAAATGTAATCTGGACGTGAGGACACTTTAGAAGAACGATATGCAATAAAATTGTGTTTTAAACTTGCAAAAAATGCCGCCAGGGAAACGTATGGAATGCTTCAGACTGCTTTAGAAGCATCTTGCATGAATAGAGCATCAGCTTTTGAGTGGCATTAGAGATTCAAGGAAGGAAGGAAGGGAGTCTGGGAGGGATGGTGAGAAGTGTGGGAGGAGTAAGGAAGTTAATACACCAGAGTTGATTGGCCAAAGGATTAGGGTTAGGGTTACTATGTTGAGGTTTTAAAAGATTTCAGGAAAGAATTCCGTCGGAAGAGGCCAGCACTCTTCAAATGGAGTCAGTGACATTTCCACCAGGACAATACACCAGTCCACAACTCCATCCTTGTCACAGACTATTTGACCAAAATGGGCATCAAGACAGTTCCTCAGCCTCCCTATAGTCCAGACCCTGCTCCCTGTGACTTTTGGTTATTCCCTAAGCCCAGAGGCTATCGTTATGAGACAATTGAGGAGATGAAAGAAGCTGTGACGAAGGTCATTGACACGCTCGCACAAGAGGACTTCCCTGGGGCCTTGCAGAAGCTGTTGGAACGGTAGAACAAGTGCATTGCAGCCGGAGGAGATTACTTCGAAGGGGACTAGAGTTTCATGTGTGTACTGTCAATAAAAGTGCCCATACGAGAAAAGTCTGGAAACTTATCGTATGCACCTCGTACCATATTTTCTGTGAGGCACTTTTCATGTAAAGAACATTCTTTCTTGAGTTAAGTCCCCGTGGCGTTTCAGCTGAACTGATATATCATTCGAACTTCATTTGCACTGTTACGTTCACTTTCGGGCTAATACCCTTTTTAATCAATCATGTTTAAATGGGAATATATACCTAAAAAATTCCTTCGCTTACGCTAAGAATGACGAGAGCTCAGGGGTCAGATATCCGACTGACGTAAAATCAGCTGGTTTTCGATCCTAGCTTGAAACATTTCACGTGTTTAGCCACACTGAAGAGTTGTGATACAATGAAACAGTCTGCGGATGACAATATATATATATATATATATATATAGAGAGAGAGAGAGATAGAGAGAAAGAAAGAAAGAGAGGGACATCTATGTTAAGATAATGTAGACAGAGATTAATCGATTATCAGATTGAGATCTTGGTCTGCTGATAGCCGAGTCACCAAGCCCCGTTGATTTTATCCAAACTTAAATCAGCATATACTCTATCACTGATATTGATTATTCTTTATATCTAAATAAAAACACGTTGTATTATCATTATTATTATAAAAATGAGACCAATGATATTCTCTGGATACGATAGGATATCTCAATCTCGACCAGGAGAGCAGATCTAAAAGAAAAAAGATTTTTATCTATTAGATTTTGCCGTTGCAGCAGACGACAGGGAGAGAAAATGAATAAAAGCGAAAAGATTGACAAGTACTTGAATCTTTTCAGAGAGTCGAAAAAATCTGTGAAACACGAGAAACATATTTGTTGCTGATTCGCTTGGAACGATCCTGAAAGGATTGGAAATCAGAAGAAGAATAAAAACCATTCAGACCATTGCATTGTTAAGACCAGCTAAAATATTGATAAGAGTATTGTGAAGATCGGAAGAGACTTGCTGTCACTCCAGTGAAGGCCACCAGCGAGCACTTGTGTGAGAGATTCGCAGGGGTGAAATAAACAAAATCGTAAATCTAGATTATGTGGTGACTGAGACGAAACGATCGATCATATAATAAGCGAATGCAGCAAATTAGTGAAAAAAAGAATATAAGACGAGAAACGACTGGGTGAGGAACGTAATCCACAGGGAGTTGAGCCCCAAAAGTTGAAATTTGACTATACGAACAAGTAGTATAAGCATTGCCCAGAATCCGTCATGGAGGATGAGACTCCCAAACTTCTCAGGAATTTTGAAATACAAACAGATCACATAATCTCAGCCAGACGACCAAACCTAGTGATAGTCCATAGATAAAGAAAAGACAATCCGCCGAATAGTGTACTTTGTTGTCCCGGCAGACCACAGGGTGAAAATAAAAGAAAGTGAAAAGAGAGATAGATATCAAGACCTTGCTAGAAAATAGAAAAAAAAAAACAATGGAACAAGAAGGTGACGGTGATGCCATTTGTAGTTGGCACACTTGGAATAATCCCCAAAGGATTTGTAAAGTGACTGGAAGTCTTAGAAATAAGAGGACACGTGGAAAACATCCAGACTACACTATTATTAATATTGGCCAGAATACTGAGAAGAGTCCTTGAGGCTTGAGGAGACTTGCTGTTACTTAAATTCCAGTGAGAAACAATCGGCTAACGCTGGCGGGGGAAAAAACTCGCAGAGTGTATAATAATATGTGTACGCATTTATAAGCATGTATGTGTGTGTGTGTGTATGTGTGTGTTCTGAACGACATTATGGACTGAAGCTATTTACAGTTCCACCAGTTTCTTGTTCCTGCCAGAAAATTTACAAGGCAGACATAAGAAGAACGTCAGTTATTAGATTAACTGGTAGTCTAATAAAGAAAGTCATCATAAATCCGCCTAATTCTTAATGCTAATTAGTAACATTGCACTTGCCATCACCCAACCATTGACATCTCACGTAACATACGACTAAGACCACCAATTCTAAACGTGGCTTTTCCAAACAGCTTACACTCCGAAGTAGGTTCCAAGGGATAAATAAAAGTTTTCGATTATCACATATTCTCAATTGACGAGGAAAACATCTCGTGTTTGTCTGGTTTACTTTATAGTCCTAAGACATTGGGAGTTATATCGCAATGGAGATATTTGTATATGCGCATGACTTTTTGTATCACTAAAGGTGTAGACACACTGACAGAATCGATACGAATGTTGTAGATGAAACAAGAAGTTGCAGTCAATAAATACCAATCAGTATTGTGGGGTCGGCACAAAGCCCTGGTCTATTCCCTCAATGATCGATATAGAATATTGATTTAGTCAGTGGCGCGCTGTTGTCGCTGAAGTAAGGAGAAAACTAAGGATTACGTACAAACAAGTAAAGACTGGACAAGAAAATTTGAATTCTCCCACTTCTTTGAAATATGGGTCAGTTGGGTTGTGAGAAAGAATGAATTACCAATGACAAGTAAAGAAAATAAAATCACTGAGAAGACTTGTTACATCTCAATCGTAAAATACAAGATTTTAAAAAGCAGAAGTTTTATATATTTTTTCAATTATAAAATCAACCGGCCATGTTTAGAAGAGGCAGAACTATTCAAGGGACACATAAACTTTAGTATTTTCGCTGCCCTGTGAGTGAGGCTTGACTACATTGACTACCATACAGATGAGTCTCCCAAAAAAGGGGTATCCAGGATATGACTCTAAATTGTATCTGATGGTGATGCAGCAGTTCTGAAGATCTGTAGAGAGTGGATAACCCCTTCATTGCCATTACTCACAGGTTCACTCTGAACTAGAGAGGTAGTACTGTTTAAAAATAATTTGTATTCGATTGGACTGAAAAAAAACTCTTAAGAAGCAGTTGCTTAAACATTGTAAATATCAATGTATTATGAATGCGATTCGTAACTTATTGGTATAAAATAATCCTTTTCGGGTTGACATGGCATTGAAATCAATCAATCAATCAATTAATTGATAAGACAGTGAGCAAAAAAAAAAACCTTTTAGGAAACAACTAGAAAAATGTAAATATGAATGTAAATGAATGTGATTCCCTAACCTAATGGCATGTAATAACCCCAGAAGAGTTGACAAGTCGTTAAAATCAGTCAATCAACCGAGTATTTTGGTTGGTTCAAATATAAAAAAAAAAATACTCCGAAGAAAATCAAACTTGATAAAAAAAATAGTAGGTTTTATAACTTCAATGAAACATTTCGCCATTTTCAGTATCAAAGTGGATTTTAACGCCAAGATAAAATTTTATTAAATTTTATTAAATTTGTTGAAACAGTATAAGAATCTTTGAAAGATCTTCGCTTTAAAAGTGCAGGTAAATAACATTTTGATCCATTGATTACCTTGATTCCCAGAAAGATCTCGCTTTTAATGAATCGTCGATTTATTTAGCTTATCACATTTTAAACGAGAAATACGCAAAGTCGTTGAAGAATTCGATGAAGAGCGAGCGAGGACAGACGACAAATCACTTTTCAATCAAATAATTAATCACTTCTCCAAAAGACACTTTCTCTTCTTTCCCTAGAAATTCACTAGTTTTCTTTGATATTTTTTAAAAATTATGTTTCCATGGTTCTTTTGTTTTCAGCTTTTTCATTTTTATTTTTCAACTCTCTCTCTCTCTCTGTCCCTCTCCCTCTCTCTCTCTCCTCCCCCCTCTCGCTCTCAACATCGTTATTTTATTTTCTTTTATCGTTCGTTTTCCTGCGTTCTGCTTTCATCATCTCTTTCCTCATTTGTGTTTTTTCTTTCTCCAACTTTTTAGGTTTTTTTATCTCCAGTTTTTCGACGATCTGAATATTCTATCCTTATCTGAATGTCAACGTTTTTTTAGCTTCTCTTATGATTATTTTTTATCTATTTAAAAAAGGATTTTTTTATTTATTTAAAGAATACTTTTACAAAGCAGAAGTTGTTTGAAATTTTTCATCTTCGAAACAAGAAAAATGCATCCAACTATTTTATCAAACTTATAGATTTTACGGATACAGGACTTTTTGATTCTTTCATTTTCACGTACAAAACTTATCTACATTTGTATTATTGATTTTTTAAAATCAATGACAATTCTACAAATAATTAACAACCGCACATTGGCATAATGGTTAGAGTGATCGCCAATGGCCCAGGAGACCTGGGTTCAATCCCAGGTCGAGTCATACCAAAGACTCAAAAAATGGTGCTTGGTTCTACCTTGCTTAACACTCAGCATTATAAGGTAAGGATCAAGGACAAAGTGTAGCAATCCAGGGAAGGGAGTAGCGCCCTCCCCGACATCTTGGTGATAGTAGCTATCGAAAAGGGAGCCTTCAGGTCACCGCTGACTACAGTCACCAACTTTACTAACAAATCATTAAAGATTTTATGGTATCCACTAAAATTCAAAATGAAAATAATGACTTTGTTTCGAGTCTGAAACCAAAAATTTACCAAAATGAATTTATATTAATTGAAATGACATTCATTAGTTTTACTGTTAAAACATCCGTTTTTAAAAAAATGATCAAAATCTTTTTTTTAATGATAGACATCTTTTTTAAAATGATATACATCTTTAAAAACTTGTGAAACGCAATCTTTGATCGGAATATTTTATTCAGTAAATGTAATCATCATTTTTCACCCAAAATATTTTGATTCGATTTGTCCCGATAAAAAAAAAAACAGGTATAATCAAACGATAATTGGTTATTTACTAAAGTTTGCTTAGTCGTAACACAAGTCCAGATGTATGGGAACACAGTGAAACTCGAACATAGTTTAGTTGCTTAATGGCATATCAACCTTCATGGGTCATTTAATTCCAAAGCCAATGGTATTAGCTAAAAAGTGAACATAAATAACGCGTCTGGAGTTCGAACTCGTTTACTGCCATGTCCCAGTCCAGTACTTTAGCCATTTTTCCATCGGTTTGTTAAGTCAACGATTCTTGAGATGATTAAATTCTAAATTTATTATTGCTGTTTATAGTTCGACGATATTGACTTGTAGACACAATATGAATCCCATTTCTTTGCGAAAATGAAAATTGTTTCAAACTGAATACATTGCGATTTTTGAGTGACATTCTGTAGCTCTTTGGATAAGATAATTCGGGCATGAGAACATTTGGAGTCGAGCTTTAAATTCCGGCTGAAATTTAACAGAGTTCAAATCCAATTAAAAACAACTGAGTTCACTTTTATATGTGCACATCATGTACCTATGAATGGAGAAAGCGAGGGACAAGAGTAAAAATATTGCTTTCATCTAAATCAGTCAGTCATATAAAAATTGTCCAGATGAAATTGACAAAATATTGTCAAATTCATTTCGTCGATGCAAAATAGATCTATCAAATAACATCGAAAACTCCCCAATAGAAGTTGGTAAGGTATCACTATGTAAAATGCAAACTGTTTCGTCCAGGGTTTAAACTTGAGTTACCGGGTCTATTTCCTACGATAACATACATTACACCATAAATGAAACGATGAAAAATAAACAGAAGACTTAGTATTCCTATTCGTGGTACATAAGCTGAGTTATTGGGCGGGGGGAAGCTACAATGTATCTCAGGTCCAAAGTATTTTGAATTAGTTTGTCACATGCTTCAAAATTGACCGGTTTTTTTCTCGTTGGCTTTTTAAATTGTATTTTTAAGCTTCTTTTAAACCGGAATCGAGAGTTTTATTTTTTTTTAAGAAAAATCTGCCACTGAAAACGTTGTGATGCTTTCAGATGTTTGTAAAGACGAAATTTTATTCCTTTATTTTTGTAAAACAAGTGTACAAGGGGCTGTAGAGTTGCAAACATGATGAAATATCATTTGAAGACCAAACACTATCAAGTCCACCTGCAACAAGAGGAAATGAAAAATTTGAAAAACATCCCTATGCAATCAGTAAAGATCCTTGGAGTATTGTCGTGATATAGAATGTGTCTTATTTTCTATAGAATCCCTGACAGCGAAGTTTAATAGAAGATTTGGAAATAAATCACATTCCTACAAAATCCGAATCTCGTTATGTACCAAAATTTGAGAGAGCAGATTTAGAATGACTCACAGTTTCGTTCTAAAGTTGTGACTGAGATTGGGTAAACAATTCCGGATATGTTTGGTGCCTTATCGTATATGAAATAGAAATAAAGACCTAGAGACAGAAAGAGAAACAGACTTGAATAGAATGGCAGATATAACGTTTCTAAACAGATGAATACAGTTGTGGAACCCTAACCTCCAAACTTGCCCTTTTCTTCGTTACACAAGAAACAGCCGACTACAACTCACACTGAAACAATCAATCATTTTTACAACAGCTTTCAAGTTTAAGAATTTCAATAGAGTCGCCAAATATTTCTTTGTCTGCATCACATTGGCTTCTTTCCACGAAAGCTGCCTCATTCAATCATTGCATATCTTCAGATCTTCCCTTCTCGGAAATAACAATATTCTACTTTGATAGAGACATCGGTCTTCATAGGCTGAAATTCTTTGGAAATATAACCCAATTCTTTCATGCCTGAATTGTCGATCACTTAAAAGATGGGGAAGACTTCTTTCAGCTACGTGGTGGGGGAAAACAGTACCTCCCATTTTTTTTGTAATCAAAGCCATACGATTATCAAATGAATTGAGATTTTACCATTACATTTTGGTATTTTAATTTTTTACTTATATTCTTATTAGTTTCCTCGTATAAGATTATATATATATATATATATATATATATATATATATATATAACCAAAGAACGAGCTGAAGGCAACACAATTGTGAAGCGGAGTTAAACGAATTAGAATTTAGAGTTTCCCTTTTCTTAGACTGGTTACAAGAGCAAAGAATGAAGGGCATTGTCTGGTCTTTTATTTTCCCATACCTGGCTGGAGAATAGTTGGAAACATATCTTTCTCAAGGGCATTAGTTCAATGATAAATGCACTCAGCCTCATCCGGGATTTGAACTCAAGTCGCTACGTCTATTTCCCATGATGATAGCCATTACATGACAAGTGCCTCCATATATATATATATATAAATATATATATATATATAAAGGATTCCCTGTGACGCAATGGCTAATATAATGCACTGCGACATCGTATGAAGTGAGTTCGAACTCCAGTCACAATAGTACGTTCACTGTCAAGACTAATAGTTTTGGGAAAGGTATAAACATTCCTATCCTCCCCAGCCATGGGTTGAATAGTACCGCTACTGTTCTTCCACAACGATGGCTTTGGAATTCAATAACCCACAAAAGTTGATATGCCATTAAAGAAAGAAACTCAATATAGCTATGTTCCATTCACATCTGTCTATCTATTCATAAATACGTCAAACAATAACATCTCTATTAATTTTATCGTATTTTTAGTTAAATACACAAAAACTCCAAATACTAAAAACAAAAAAAAACAGTAACCAAACTATCTTTGTCCCGAGGAGCAGTGGTGGGGTCTTAAATGTATTTAACGTTTGGCAACAGTCTACATCCTTGGAGATATCACATTTAGTTCACCTTTGACAAACCAGTTTTCAAATATTAAATTTGTCACCTCTGTTTGATACTGTTTTACACATGATAACTTTAACGCATAAAGAAAGAGTTCATTTTAAAATTGCAAATCTTACTTGATAATTCCACAAATGTCCAAGTAATTTCAAGTATAGCAGTATAGAAAACTTACGCTTTTGTTGATAACCAAGAATCGTCAAATGAAGCCGAATTAAAACTAAAACGCAAGGGGAGGGGGTCAATTTTAAGGCAGTCTTCATCCACTTTTGCGACATTTTAATCGCAAGCAAGAAAAACTGTTATATTTAATGAAATATGTCTTAAAATGAAGTTAATGCTTATATATATATATATATATATATAATTTATATATATATATATACAAGCTTCCCACGGGGTTGAGCACTCTGTGAAGGAATTAACGGCTACCACTGGCATAATGCAAAGCTCTTCGAATGAATTCAGCTCTTTAATATCCGGTAAGCCAAAAAATGGAAGCATGATACCTTATAATTCCCGAACTGTCGTGGTTCACTTGCTGGCTGGGTGGTATGATACTAAGTCTAACGTAAACATCGGTTTCGATCCCAGCTTCAAGCGTCCTACGTGTCTAGCCACTCGGAAGAGTTGTGATACAATGAAACAATCTGTCTGTGGATGACAAGATATATATATATATATATATATATATATATATATATATATATACGCAAAATGCAAATAAGAAATGTGCATGAAAATGAGCTTGATAGAAAAGCAGATTTAAAACTAAAATATTCAAATTATGTCTGTTACTTAACGTTTCATGGGAATTACACATTTATCAGACGGATATATATATATATCATTCCCACGAAACTTATATATATATATATATGGAGAGAGAGAGAGAGTGAGAGGGATGAATATATAAATATATGCATGCACATAGACGCACATATAAGTATACAGATATATATATATATATATATATATATATGTATATGCATTTACTGTTTATAAAAGTTTTAAAAAGAAAAAGTTTTCAGCGATTACTTGGTTCATTTTTTATCAATATATCGATAATAATATTTTAACAATCTAATATATATATATATATATATATATATATATATACGAGAAAATGTGCAATTATGAAAGGCCCTCGCTTTTCTATCTCAGTCTATTAATATCTTCCCCCTCTCTCTCTCTCTTTCTCTCTCTCTCTCTCTCTCTCTCTCTCTCTCTCTCTCTCTCTCTAGATCTACCTTAGTATGTTTATAATTATCAATCTATCTATCGAGCAATCTATCTATCTATCTATCTATCTATCCAATCGTCCTATTTAAGCTTATGAACTGAGAATTCCACATTGAATGACCCAAGGATCACTTCGGTCACCTTCCTATCTTTAGCGTCCTGTCCAACACTCTGCCTACTCAGTCGAACAATCCATACAACTTGCTGCTCCGCCGCTTGATTACCGTCCAGTCTATGGTCAATGCTTGAAGGTCATCATTTACCATTTACCATATTGCTTCTTCTGTTAACTCATCCATCAATTTCTTCTTTCTTTCTTTCTTTCTTTCTTCCTTTTCTCTCCACGATTCCTATATTCCTTTCTTTCTCATCTCCCTGTCTATTCATTTGTGCATTAATAAGTCATCAATAATCCTCCATTCCATCATTCGAATATTCTCATTTCTGGACGCTTTTCTCATTATCGATCTGCTCTTAAAGATAATTTTAGAACTGTGTAATTCTACAAGTGAATAAATTTATGTCCATCAATATTTGAAGAATCTAACTGTCGCCGATTTTACAAGAGTGACGGGGAACTTTTATTTTGATAATGGAAAAAGGAAATAATAATAATAATAATAAGAAGAAGAAGAAGAAGAAGAAGAAGAAGAAGAAGAAGAAGAAGAAAACTGAAAGAAAGGGAAAAGAAGGATAAGTACCTCGAACTTGCTAGGGAATTGAAAAAACTGTGGAACATGCAGGTGACAATTATACCAATTGTAATTGGTGCGTTTGGAACAGTAACTGAAGGATTACTAAAGGGACTGGAGGACTTGGAAGTTGGCGGACGAGTGGAGACCATCCAAACGACAACATTATAGAGAACGGCCTGAATACTGAGACGAGTCCTGGAGAGTTGAGGAGACTTGCTGTCACTCAAAGTCCAGTAAACAACCATCAGCTGACGCTGATGTGAAAAACTCTAATGAGTGAATAATAATAATAATATTTCGGTTCCTGCCATCAAATGGGGAGGGGAAAAAGGTTTTTTTTTTTATACTCTAAGAAATACCGTCACCAAAGGATCGATATAGGGACTGGGAGACTTGGAAATAAGAGGACGAGTTGAGACCATCCAAACTACGGTATTATTAAGATTGGCCAGAATACCGAGGAACGTCCTGGAGACATGAAGAGACTTACTGTCTCTCAAACTCCAGTGACAAACTCTCGGCTAACGCTGGCGTGGAAAACTCGAAAAATTGTAAATAATAGAAAAGAAAAATGGGATGAAAAACATTATGGATGTTTTAAGCGACTGATAAACAACATCTGAACGAGAAAACACGGACGTGGCTAAAAAAGGGAAGCCTTAAGAGAGAAACGGATCTCTCCTGATAGCATTACAAAACAACGCTATCAAGGACCAATCATATCAAAGCAAGAAAACAGTAAATGTAAGTTATATGGTGATAGAGACGAAACGATCAATCACATAATAAGCAAATGCTGCAAATTAGCACAGAAGGAGTATAAGACTAGACACGACTGGGAGGGTAAAGTGATCCACAGGGAGATGTGAAAGAAATTTCAATTTGACCATACCAACAAATGGTATATGCACAACCCAACATCAGACATGGAAAATGACACACACAAACTGCTCTGGGATTTGAGATACTAACCGATCACCTAATCTCGGCCAGAAGACCAGACCTTATAATAATCAACAAAAAATAAATAAATACAACTAGCAAAATTGTGGACTTTGCTAACCCGGCGGACCACAGAGTAAAATTGAAAGAATGTGAAAAGAGGGATAAGTACCTCGACCTTGCTTGGGAACGGACAAACTGTGGAACATGAAAGTGAATTTTATACCAATTGTAATTGGTGCTCTTGGTACAGTCACCAAAGGATTGATAAAAGGACTGGAGGACTTGAAAATAAGAGGATGAATGGAGACCATCCAAACAGTACATTACTGAGATATGCTAAAATATTGAGAAGAGTCCTACAGACTTGAGGAGACTTGCTGTCACTCAGACTCCAGTGAAAACCATCAGCTAACGCTGACGCAAAAAAAAACCCTCTCAATCTGACGTTGCGAATCCAGCCATGGCCGATACGTCTTATTCCGACTGGGAATTTTCGCCAACATTCAATTCCTCGGCTCGCTTGCCAATCCGAGATAACTACTACCATTCGCCACGTTGTTTATTTTGACCCGAACGGCAGTGTTTTAGCTACCTCAGATCGTTTCCAATTTGGGCTGGAATCCACGCCAAAATAAAATCGCCGCTAAGAGAGAGATTGTACCTGTCGCGGTTCACAAAAATACACAAGAAGAAAGAAAACAACGCTTTCAAATTTCTCAAAGCTTTTGTTTTTATCTAACTATATATATGTATTTACAGAAGTGTGTAGAATACCAGAAGAAAGAAAGAAAAAGGTCCTATGAAACTTATTCGTTCGTCGGAAATGTGACAGATCAAACAGAAGGTGTAAGGGGGGCAACAATCGTTTCTTGGTTATCTTAACAAAAAAAAAAAAGAATTGTTCGTCTCGGCTTTTGCTTTGAACTCCCAGTTCTAGGCTAATCTTGGTTTCGCCCGAAATTAAAGGACTATTCTCGGATGGGTTCTTCACTGGGCCCTTCTCTGTCTCTCTTGATCTCTCGTCTTCCTTAATCTGATCTGTACTATGGGCGTCGTACCCTGCTTATATAAATTGGGGGCGGGGTTTCGATGATCTCTGGGCACGCCCATGTATAATGATATGTAAATCGCCAAGCTCACCAACTTTCTCCTCATATGGTCGACGCTTTGTTTAAAGAGGTATTAAAAAATTAGATTCAGTCCCCACCCCCACTGATTTCAGACTGCCAGTACTTGAGATAGGATAAATCCACTTTTATTGTCTCAATAGACCCCACAGATTTCATTACTGTTTTTATCGTAAGATCCACTTAACAAATCTTGGGACGTCGGTCAAAAGTTTAAAAAATAAATAAATAAAATAGGATAGGAAATGTAATGATAAGTAGATGAGAAAAATATATGAATTTTCCTTAATTATTTCCTTAGAATCGTTAATTAATCAATCAGTCTGAGGTGGGGTGGAGTTCTCTCTGTCACATTAAGGAGCAATAATAATAACAAGAGGACGAGTGGAGACCATCTAAACTACTGCATTGTTGAGATTGGCCAGAATACTGAGAAGAGTCCTAGAGACTTGAGAAGACTTGCTGTCACTCAAACTCTGGTGAAATACCATCATCTAACGCTGATGTGAAAAACTCTCGAGGAATTTCATCTAAACTATTTCGAAATCACGAAATAGATTTGTTTTAATTTGCCCCCTTAATTTCTATATAGCTCATCTATGACTACTCTTAATCAATGAAAATACGTTCCTGATGTAGCCTAAAAGCATTATGTAAGAACAGTTACCGTCCTCCATATAACGGGGAAAACATATTTTTCAAAATATGACCAGCTTTAAGGGAAATAAAGTGTCAAAATAGGACAGTAAATATAAACCATAAAGGTAATACAGGAACACCTTATGCTAGTTCATGTACTCAGTTAAGAAATAAACTATTAAAAAATAGGTTAATCCACTTTAACTAAGTTAGAACATTGGGTTTTTCTTGTGACCCGCTGTTCATGAACAGTCAATGTGGTAACTGTTCTCGGTCACATCTGTGTTCGGTGCGCAGATAATAAACAACCCCTGGGTGTGGTATAACCACAATATACCACCCATGATAAAAATTTTGAACAAAATATGACACAACGTGGGACCCAGGTAACAGGCTTGGGTGTCATAATCGGCAGGTGCTCTCCTGATTACCAACATGGGAGAAACGATCGTCATCCTGTGAATGTTGGCTGTTCTTTTTTCTGGTACAGGAATGACGAGTTAAGGCACCACAACAACCGGAGACGTAAACACAAAACATTGACAAGTGAAGATAACCAACTTGTACTACACTGCTATTTTAGGAGCAACCCTACTCAGAGAGGGTATAGGAAAAGAATGATAGAGATCTGGCAAGAATGTTCTAGGCAAAGACAACAAGGCAAAGACTTGCTGATAATAAAGAAAGGTTGGTTTTCTGACCTTGAAATACTAGAAATACACCAGAAAATAAACAATGAAAAAGATAGTAATACAGTACCTGAAACATAAAGTATTAACAAAAAAACCCAGCTCAACCGAAATGAACCACCAACTTCGGAAAATGGAAACACCACACAACCAAACAACCAAACAACGCACAACCAAACAACCCAAAACAAACACTAACCCAAGAACAAAAGGTAAATCTAGAAAATTGAAAGAGAATTATGAACAGTGAAAAGATTACCTTACATCATTAAGAAACATAAAATAGAGAACAGTTAAGACAGAAATGAATAAATTAAATTAAGTACTACCATATATATCAACGAATAATATAATTGAAATAGATTAACTAATCTATGCAAGGGCGAAATTAATTTGTAAGAAAGTTGGGATCCCCTCAAAAATCACGGAGAAAAAATCAAAACCAGGATGGGAATTTCGACTGGAAACGCAGATAAAAACCGGCCAAAATGATAAAACAAATGAATGACGCCAGTGTAGGAACAAAAAGGATAAGGCAACACAAGAAAAAAATCAGTACAACTTGAAGAAATAAACCAGAAAATACTGGCGAAGATTAAAAAGATGTCGACAAAGGGTAAAACAATACAGACAAAACAGGACATTCCAAAACAACGAAAGGAAATTCTACCAACAGCTGGGAGGAGATGACGCGAAAACATACCAACAACCTGATGTAAAAGAAACCGCGACGATTTTGGACTAAAATATGGCAACCAAAAAAAGAAAAAACATAACGAAAAGGCTGAATGGACAAATAATATGACAATAGAATTAGAAGGGCTCAAAGAAGGCCCGAAAGCGGAAATACACATCCATTTACTCAAAACGACACTAAATAAATATCAAACAGGAAAACGCGAGGCCATGATGAAATACATGGTTTTTGGCTCAAGAAATTCACCTCCATTCACGATAGACTAGCACTAGAACAGATGCCTACAAGGAGCACACGTACCTGAATGAATTGTACCATATTCGCAATTAACGGTATGTGCGAAATGGACATGTAATGTTCATAACGATAGAATATATAAAGAACAGGAATCTCAAAAACACGTAACGACTTCTTGTTCAGGTACGAAACCTTTTTATTAACTTTGAGTTAAAGGTTTCGACGTAAGGAGGAGAGACAAAATCTTCTATGCTGTCTTATTCATTTGGCCCCCAACTCGAGCGGCCCCCATCGGGCGCACGTTCGCCTCGCGCCAGCGAGCTCCAAGGGTCGATCCTTCTCGTTCGGCGTCCAAAACCCGACTCCTATTTTTTTCAAATTCTCACACAAACTTCTGCGTGCTTCCGGTGCGTGACGTCACCCGCACCTTGTCACCCAGTATCGTCTCGGACTGTTATGACATCTGAGTGACACCTCCATCCGCTCGCACGCACCCGCGTTAACACCTGCTTCAATCTTACACCCAACCAACCCATGTGCTGAGCCGAAAGGTTCTCAGCCTAACTAAACTCAAAGGCATGAACCGAAATCCCTCGGCTATTTCATAACAGAATGACCAAAGGAAACACCACATTGATCCAAAAGGACCCATTCAAAGGAACCGTCCCAAAAAACTACAGACCCATAACCTGCCTACCGATGATGTGGAAAATATTAATAGCACGAATAAGGGAAGAGAGTTACTACTCGCTAACAAGCCGTGAGTTGTTCCCGTAGGAACAGAAATAGATGAACAGAGCCTAAACGAGAGCAAGACCTGACGGAAAAATCTAGCTATATCCTGAACTGATTACAAAAAGGCTTATGATATGGTTCCGCAAGACTGGATAATAAACTGCCTCAAAATGTACAAAATATAAAATGAAGTCATAAAATTTATCGAGAAAACCATGAAAGCCTAGAGAGTGGAATTGAAAGATGGAGGGAAAAGCTTGACAGAAGCAAAAACCCAAAGAGGTATATTTAAAATAGGACTGATAACAGCCATCAGAAACGATACTGACAACACGATGACCAACAGAATGACAATAACTAGAAAACAAAAATAGGAAGAAAAACAACTCTATTGGCGTTTTAAAAGACCAATAAACAACATTTCACACGAGAAAACCTAGACGTGGCTAAGAAAAGGAAACTTTAAAAGAAAAACAGAATTCCTCCTGAGAACAGCACAAAACAACGCCTTAAGAACCAATCATATCTACTCAAGAATAGACATGACCTTACAAAATAGCAAATGTAGATTATGTGGTGTTAGAGAAGAAACTCTCAATCACATGATAAGCGAATGCAGCAAATTAGCACAGAAAGAGTATTGTTGCATTGTCATCTGCTGATTCATGCAGAAACACACACATATATATATATATATATACTGGATACATACCGACGCAATGATAACAGACGCATGATAAACGACAGACGCACGAATAAAGGACTTCTTTAACAACATATTCTACCTCTCACTTTATTGCAAGGTTTGAAAAGGGTTACTCAAAGTTTGCATGTGAGAGGGTGCTGGAGACTGAACATAAACTTCATATTTTGACCCCACTGTTATGACCGTCACGTTGTGTCTTTCTTGTTCTCCTGATGTTGGGGTCCACTCCATCGGGGCTTTCCGAGGGCCCCCTCGGTCGGGTGTGGCTTTCCTTACCACATCTCGTCTCTAACTCTCTGGGAGTCTGCTGGCAACTGCATCGGGGGTTTCCGAGGTCCCCCTCGGTCGGGTGTGGCCTTCCCTACCACATCTCGTCTCTAACCCTCTGGGAGTCTGCTGGCAACTACACTGGGACCCAAACTCAACTGAGTTAAATAATAACTCCACGCCCACACGATCGCCTACTGGATCTTTGAATCGGATGTTTAATCGTCATCAAGCGGAAATAACTGTCATGCAGTTCAGAGGTTACTCTCTTCCGGTGCATGACTGTAATGGCACAATGGGACCTTCACCTTATCCCATATCATAAGCCTTAATCCGCCCACGCGATCTCTTTCGATTACTAGCCATTGGAATGTGTCACTTCCTTCCGGTGTATCACCTTGGAATAGTATTTTTGGGCCGGGTCGAAGGTCAAAATATAACAGTATAAGACTAGACACGACTGGGTGGGCAAGGTGATCCACTGGGAAATGTGCGAGAAATTTTAAGTTGACCATACCAACAAATGGTATATGCACAGCCCAACATCTCACATAGAAAATGACACACACAAACTCTTATGGGACTTTGACACACAAACGGATCACCTAATCTCGGCCAGAAGACCAGACCTTATGATAATCAACAACAATAAAAAAAAAAAAAAGAGAATTAGCAAAATAGTGGACTTTGCTGTTCCGGCTGACCATAGAATAAAACTGAAAGAAAGTGAAAAGAAGGATAAGTACCTCGACCTCGCTAGGGAATTGAAAAAACTATGGAACATGAAAGTGACAATTATACCAATTGTGATTGATGCCTTTGGTACAGTAACTAAAGGATCATTAAAGGGACTGGAGGCCTTGGAAATAAAAGGACGAGTGGAGACCATCCAAACAACGACCAGAATACTGAGAAGAGTCCTGGAGACTTGAGGAGACTTGATGTCACTCAAACTCCAAGGAAAAACCATCAACTAAAACTGATGTGAAAAAAACTCTAAAGGAGTAAATAATAATATTTAAAAAATTGATTTCCTCAAACCGACTCTAAAAAATATCGAACTGGAAAACGCCTGACCATGATGCAATACATAGTTTCTGGTTCAAGGAATTCATCTCCATCCATCATAGACGTTGAAGATAGCATCGATGTATTAATACAAGGACTTGAAGATTACATTAAAAAGAGCTCATAAAGACGAATTACATCCGTCAATAACAGCAATGAAAATTAAAGGATAAAAAGAATATCAATGACAACGAAACAGAAATGGGAAAAGAAACAACAGTATGGATATATCAAGCGACAAATTGATGAAAAAAAGGAAATCTCTTCAAATAGCAACACAAGACTTTGCCATCAAAACCAGTTATGTTAAAGCGAAAATTGATAAGACGCAACACAATAGCAAGTGTAGATCATGTGATTCATAGAGACGAAACTATTAATCATAATATAAGCGAATGAGACAAATTAGCGCAAAAGGAATACGTAATGAATTCAATAAGTTTCCAGACATTTTCTTTACAGGCATTTAAAATTGTTGTAGACTCTTGAAAATTCACTATGTTATTGCTATACATCTTATGAGATGACTAACCAATTTTTATGATTTAATGTTCAAATGAACAGCTACAGCAGCAATTGGAATACACCCTATTAAAGCCTGATTGTCACAGCTGGTGAATTTCAAAAATGCAATCTGGACGTGAAGATACTTAAGAAGAACGATAGGCAATAAAATTCTGTTTTAAACTTGGAAAAAATCCCACAGAAACGTATGGAATGCTTCGACCATCTTGCATGAATCGAGCATCCGTTTTTGAGTGGCATAAGAGATTCAAGGAAGGAAGGGAGTCTGTGAGGGATGATGAGAGGCGTGGGAGGAGTAAGGAAGTCAATACACCAGAGTTGATTGGCCAAAGGGTTAGGGTTAGGGTTACTATGTTGAGGTTTTAAGGGAGTTCAGGAAGGAATTCCGTCGGAAGAGGCCAGCACTCTTCAAATCGGGTCAGTGGCGTTTCCACCAGGACAATACACCAGTCCACAACTCTATCCTTGTCACAGACTATTTGACCAAGATGGGCATCAAGACAGTTCCTCACCCTCTCTATAGTCCAGACCTTGCTCCCAGTGACTTTTGCTTATTCCCTAAGATCAGAGGCTGTCGTTATGAGACAATTGAGGAAATAAAAGAGGCTGTGACGAAGGTCATTGACATGCTCAGACTAGAGGACTTCCATGAGGTCTTCCAGAAGCTTTTGGAACGGTACAACAAGTGCATTGCAGCTGGAGGAGATTACTTTGAAGGTGACTAGAGTTTCATGTGTGTACTATCAATAAAAGTGCCCATACGAAAAAACCCTGGAAACTTATTTAATGATCCTCGTATAAGACTTGACACGACTAGGTGGGAAAGGTAATCAACTGGGAATTGTACAAGAAATTGAAATATGACCATACCCTTAAATGGTATTAGCACAAAGCAGAGTCCATCCAGAAGAATGAGATGCATAAGATTCTCTGGGATACAACAGATTACCTAATCCCGACTTGTGATAATTAGCAAGAAAAGTAAACTTGCTCTCTAATGGTCTTTGTAATCCCAACGGACCACAGAGTGAAAATCAAAGAAAGATAAAAGATAGACAGCTTGCTGGATCTTGCCAAGGAACTAAGAAAGCTATAGTACATAATGATGGCGGTATACTAAATGTAATTGGCATGCTTGGAACGGTCCCAAAGCCTGGAAAAGGGGCTAGAAGAGCTGGAAATTTGAGGACGAATCGAGGCCATCCAGAATACAGCATTATTGCCATCGGCCAGAATACTCAGCAGAGTCCTGAAGATCATGAGGAGACTTGCTGTTACTTAGATACTTGTGAAAGACTAGTACCTAATGCTGGCGTGAAGAACTCGTTCAGAGTACTGACCATAGAGCAAAATTGAAAGAAAGTGAAAAGAAGGATAAGTACCAGGACCTTGCTAGAGAATTGAAAAACTGTGGAACATAAAAGTGACGGTTATACCAATTATGATTGGTGCTCTTTGTATAGTCACCAAAGGATTAATAAAGGGACTGGGGGACTTGGAAATAAGAGGACGAGTGGAGACCATCAAAACTACATCATTGCTGAGATCGACCAAAATATTGAGAAGAACCCTGAAGGCTTACGGAGACTTGCTGTCACTCAAACACCGGTGAAAGACCATCAGCAAAAACTGATGTGAAAATCTCTGAAGGAGTTAAATAATAATAATCGTATCCTTAATAGTGTGTTGAATGACAAACTACAAAACTTTAGGAATATGCATATTTAAACACACACACACACACACACACACATATATATATATATATATATATATATATATATATATATATATTCGCATAAAAGTGCATATAAAGGGATGTGAGCTAAGTGAAACGGCAATCATCTTAGGATATAAAATCGGTGACACGAGTTCAAATCCTCTTCGAGATTTTTGGCTTTTCGTTTCGTTTAATGCATCCTACTTTTTCCAGCTCTATCTAAATAGTAAAGTGGACTAAGTCTTTAGCCTTTGTTTGGCATCCAGTTTAAGGGAAGGACAACTCTGAATTCAAACCACCTTTACACCACTTAAAAACTGACCTTGTGTCAAATCCTGTTTATGAAGGAGTGGTTGATTAAATGCATACAAATATAGACACTCTAAAATAAATACATGCACATAGAGACACTCTAAAATAAATACATATACATAGAGACACTCTAAAATAAATACATATACATAGAGACACTCTAAAATGAATACATAGACATATAGACACTCTAAAATAAATACATATACATAGAAACACTCTAAAATAAATACATATACTTATAGACACTCAAAAATAAATGCATATACATAGAGACACTCTAAAATGAATACATACACATATAGACACTCTAAAATAAATACATGTACATAGAGACACTCTAACATATGCATTAAATGCCATGGTCACGGCGCCAATTACTCTCTAAATCCAACGCAGAACTGACCAGTTAGATTCACAAGCTTAACTCCCTGAAGAATCACATCGATTATCTTCGTCGCGAATCACGTGGCTATCAGTGTTGAACCATCAATAGACTGAAACATTTATTCATAACACGTTTCATTTCTATTGATGCAAGAGCATTAATTAGAGAAAACTTCACTAATATTCTAAATATATCAGGTTTTCCACAATATCAAAAGCATTATGTATTTCATTCAGTGGATACCTGTCATCTCAACTCAATAAATTACACGGAAATTCCTCGTGGGGTAGTGGCTAACGCTCTTGACTATGACATTGTTGTAAGCGAGTTCGAATTCTTGTCGCGCTACTACGTTCATCTTCCCTTGGGAAAGGCATGAACTCCCTTATCCCACAAACTGTGGATTAAATAATATTACAACTGTTCCTCTACAAGGATGACTTTGGTATTAAATAACCCACGAACGTTGATATACCACAAAATAAAGAAACCAAGCCAAATAAATAAGTTGCACTGAATGATGGACCCAAATGATGGGAGACTGTACACATTATATGTCGGCAAAGACGCTTGTCATTTTATTTAATCTAATTATTGTTTATTATGAGACACAAACCAGCTCATTGGTCTAGTGGTTAGGGTGTTCACTAATGATCCGGGAGACCTGGGTTCAATACCAGGTCACGTCATACAAAAGACTTTAAAAACGGTATTTGATCCCTCATTGCTTAACACTCAGCAATATAAGGTACGTCTCAAGGGTAAAGTGAAGCAATCCAGAGAAAGGAGTAGCGCCCTCCCCTACGCCTCGGTGTAGTAGCTATTGAAAAGGGAGTCTTCTAGTCACCCTCGACTACAGTCGCCAACTTTACTCTTTTTATTTTATAAGACAAATTCGTCGATTGATTTTCTACTTGCAAAACTTGCAATTGTTTCATTATTTGGAAATTTCATTGATATAAACAGTTGTTGGTGTTCCACAATATCTTGTGTGTTCATTATTTGGAAAGATTCCAAAATACCTCCCCCCCCTGCTGATTCCTTTCTTTTAGAAACTTTTACTTCGTGTTCTACTTATCAGGTGAATTCATTCTAAGAAAAGATTCATCGTTTTTCAGGTAAATGAGCCGATTCACTGTTTGAAATGGAAATCTTTGTAAACAATATTTTTTTTTTTATTTCCGACGTGTCATATGTTTCATTGGGTTGAGCCATAAATAAATTCAGTTTTTTAAAAGAAAATTATTCGTATGCATTTCAAACTTCCAATGTTTTAAACGCAACCGGAAATTACCTAATGAAAGAGTGCATTCTTCGATCATTTTTATTATCATCGGGAAAAAGTGTGCATCATAATTCAATATATAATATAAAGAAACAGCTAAGAAAGTTTGTAGTGTTTATGGCCAAAGCGTCATTACTGATCGTCAAGTGCGAAACTGGTCTTCAAAGTTTCATTCTACCGATTCGTGATTGAGAAATGAACCCAATTGTATTATTCATTTTGAGTTTCTAGACTGCAATTAGACACTAAATTCAGACTTATATTCTCAAGAACTTTAACGTGTTCATGAAAACGTCCTAAAAATGTTTTGCACTTTTCACTAAGAAAAACATTGAGCTTCTTTATCTTAACGGAAAGACCACATTCAGCAAAAACCACGCAGGAAAAAAATCTGTTTCAGTTTATTCTGTTCTACACGATTCACCATATTCACCAGGCCTTTCACCAAGCGATTTCCATCTTTTTTATGCACTAAAAAATCCTTTGAATGACACATAATTTTCTTAAAACTATCAGGTAAAAACGTTTATGGAAAGCTTCTTGAACTTGAACGAATCAACAATCTACCTGATAAATGGCAACAAGTGATTCAAAATGATGGTGAATATACAATTGATTAAAATTATTTCATTGTTAATTTATTCAGGAACAAATCATATTTAACGAAAACAGAATTATCTATGACTCAACCCAATAAATATTTTCATGAGAATTACGTAATAGTTTAATTTTTTTTTATTTGTAATCAGCTTTTTGTAATGTGTGCAGTGAATTTTTTAAAGTTTAATATAAATAAGCAAATCAGGAAATATTAATGAGTAACGATTTTCTGCTTGAAAGCTTTTTATCATCAGAACATTATTTGAAAACAAACAAAGCTTTTCGATTCAAATAATCTCTTTTCCTCATTCAATTGTTTCCAAAACATCAATATTCTGTTTAAGTAAACCCGCTTAAAGGGAAAACTAGTTCGTATGTCCTCAGCATTCGTTACACGTCTAAATTTCTCAGATTGAAAATTAAATAGGAGACACGTTTCTGTATTGTGAAAATAGGATCTATAATCTGGCGACTGTAAAATGCAATCGACCGGAAAAGGCTGCAGATGTTAATGAAATAAATGTGTGGAAAAAAAATGTTGTTTGTCTTAGGTTTAAGCATCTGTTTGTAAAGCTTTGGAATAAATTTGTTGGCTTTAATGATTTGATTTATTCTGGAAAAGCAGCTGCATCTTTCAGCGTTCAAGAGATTTTTGGACTCCAATGAATTGTGGCGATCAATAAAATAGTGAATAAGAAGAGAAATTAGAAAAAAAAACGGAAGAAGACATTATCTCCCAATGGAGTCAAAAGATATTGAACAAAGAAAGATGATTGAAAATCTTCTCATGTCACCAGAAAATATCTAAATGCGCGTCACCTCCCGAGACGACACAATACTTTTCGAGTAAATATACATATTCGCACATGAGAGTGCATGTATCTATACAGATGTATTCATTGGCACATGTATATGTGTGTGTGTGTATGTATATGTGTGTGTGTGTATGTATATATGTGTGTGCATGTATATGTGCGGGTGTGTATGTATATGTGTGTGTGTGTGTAGGTATATGTGTGTGTGTGTGTGTGCACACGTGTTCATATAAACCAGTAAAAAGCAACGGTTAGCAAGTTACTTATGAACCATTGCTTGTATCTAAGATATAGGAACCAAGATCGCTTTATTGTGGCCTAATAGACTAGATTATACTTATTATTTGAATACACACACACACACACACACACACACACACACACACACACACACACATATATATATATATATATATATATATATATATATATATATATATATATATATTCTCTTTTCTTTAAAGAAAAAAACAAAGACCGGTTACTTTAGGATTATAAATTTATTTCCATCCTGTTTTGTGTTTCTGATGTAAACCAAAAACTCGAAGAAAAATATAACAGGACTTCTTCAGATCTTATGGATAAAATAAATCAGAATAGACACGTGGGGAGGAGGAAAAGAAAAGAAATAAAATAAAAATAGAATAAATAAAAAAGTTAAATTACCATAATTCCAACCGACGGTAAAATTAGAAAAATAAGAATAGATAAAATAAATAAACAAATAAAAAAACGGAAGTTAAAAAAACGAGGAGATAACTCTTCACCCCTCTCTGCCTCCCCATCCCCTAGTGTCTATTCTGATTTATTTTATCCATATGATCTAAAGAAGTCCTGTTATATTTTTCTTCGTGTTTTTGGATTACATCAGAAACACAAAACAGGATGGAAATAAATTTATAATCCTAAAATAACCGGTCTTTTGTTTTTTCTTTGAAGAAAGTATTGTTCTGTAATATTAGTTACATTGAGCTCTCTACCAGGAAAATTTAAATGTTCAGCTTTTGAATGATTTTCTTGTCCTGAAGGAATTACTCCCAACTCTGGTTTAACTGGACCGAATAATATATATATATATATATATATATATATATATATGTGTGTGTGTGTGTGTGTGTGTGTGTGTGTGTCCTGAGGGATTATTTGAACAAATCAAACACAAAAAGAACTAAATGGTTCATTGACTACAACGTAATTCATTTATTAAATTTACCAACCCCTCCGCCCGGGAAGGATATGACACAAGGTCAATCTTTAAGCGGAGTTTAACAGGTTTAAATTCAGAGTTTTCCTTCTCCTAGACTAGTTGCCTCACCAAGACTGAAGAACCTAGTCTGCCCAACTATTTACCCATAGTTGGAGGGAGAATAACTGGATTCATACCTTTCCCAAGGGTATTAGTGCTATGTGAAAATGCAATCAGTCCCGTCCAGGATTTGAACTCGTGTCTCCGTAATTCATTTATTAATATTTATTATTGTCTTTTTTTGTTTTAATTACAGTTTTCATTTTCCGTGGACAAATATTGAATCTAATCTTGGCTCGTTCTCTTTCGAGGCTTCTCAAAACTGAGTTTTCTTAGTTTAGAATTTCCATAAGTTTTTCAACCGAATTTAGATAAGTATTATGAGGAGACAACTTGATTATCAACAAGGAACGTTTTCCTTACTTGCAGACTGTACTTGGGATTGTCATTGTGTTTAAAAAAACATTCAGCATCCAAACTCATTCCTACCCCTATACTCAGCAACATTGTCACCAGCAAAATGTTTAAAAAATTGCTACGTTTTCAAATGAACCAATAATGTGGTTGTTTTTCAGCCCTAAATGGTGCAGATAGCCATAATTATACTCTTCTACTCACTGTAATTAAAGGTTCCTCTCATTTCAGATCAAAAAGTTCTTTTAGCCATCCACCTGACATCTTTTTAACTTCTTGAAAAACAGGACCCAATTTCAGTTTTCCTCACTTCAACTCTGCTGTTCTTTTACAAAAGCAAAACAATATTTTTTTCTTTTTTTTTTTTTTTTGCAGTTGACAAAATTGATAAATCGTTTCCTTGCTGCTAGACAGCCTCTTAAGTCAATCTTTTTTAGCAGTTGCTTAGCAATGCAAGAGGAAATAGGTGGTTCCGCTCCATTGCACATCTCATTCAAAACTGTTTTGAAGTCGTCACACATTGAGATCGTTTACATCTTCACGTCAAAACTTTTTCTACTCCTTCTTGATTTGCCAGAACAACCTGCACGCAACAAGTGCAATGGTGATTTGCGTCAGTTCTGTAGATCTTGTGTTTATTTTCATCCAACCCATGCGCAGTCATCCGATTGACGAAAACATACAAAATAACGCGTGGTCGTTCTGTCATCTCCGACCAACAAGGAATTTACAGTGCACACTTATTCACTCTCGGTTAAAAATGATGCTCCTATAACTCATCGGGCTTTTTGTTAGTACAAATGCAACAGTTGCAAGATGCATGTTAGTTTCACTCGCCAACTATACATCATACCCGGTATATAATCATCATCATTATCACTATCATCATCATCATAAAGTCAAGCTGATAGCACAGATTCCCTTGACTCTCTTCCCTTCCTTCTCTATCATACATCGTTCTATATGTCCTCTAGACAGCGTCCAATGCCTACGTAATTGCTAGCATGTCTTGTTCCTCTTATTCGGATGGTTGGGAGGATAGAGCGATCGTAGCCATTCAACTGCAATATATTCCCTCGAAACATTTGTTTTACAATTACTAGATCATCAGGTGAGAAATTGGGATCAAAAACATAAAAGGTAGTAACCTTGTTTATATTCTCATCAGTCGTTAAACTCCCGTAGTTACGAGACGACATCATGAAATCACTTGAAATGATAATCAAGTCATTGTGAATTTGAAAGTTGTAATTTAGAAGATTTTCTTATTGTGCTTTTCTTTTCAATAATAATATCAATAGATTAACTCTTTGGCATTTTTTGTATCTAGTATTATTTTACTTGATTTTATTAACACTGTTGTTTTAGTTTTCTGATGGACGGTAATTGTATGTATTTTAAACTAACAAATATATATATATATATATATATATATATGGAAGTAAATGATGGAAGTAAATCCGACGATATAGAGAAAAATTGATAAACAAGGTAATCCAAGAAGACAAAATTATTTTTCTTGGATTGCTTTGTTTATCCATTTCTCTCTCTCTCTCTCTCTCTATATATATATATATATATATATATATAAAAGTGACAGTCAGTGTATATATATATATATATATATATATATATATATATATATATATATATATATATATATATATTTAATACACTGACTGTCACTTTTTGCAGAAAAGGGCCAGCTTGGCAATTAGCTGTGTACAAGTTGTCGATGGATTGTCAAGTCAAAGCTGATTTCCCAAAATAAGTATCATTGGGAGCGTGTGTGACTCTTCCCGGCAAGTAACTCCTTGCAAGCCCGATTTCAAGAGTAAAAAATGACTTAGCTGTCTTCTCCATTGACATTTCCTCCGTGTTCCCTTATATAACGTCTTAAGCCTGCTGCAGACCCACATACATTATCACGAAATTGAAACGAGTTTCCAGTAGGTTGCTACGGGAAGACTTTTGTCAATCAAATATTCGAGAGTTTGCTGTCATTAGATCACCTATTAGACGAGGAAGTCCGGCTTTGGGCAAACAGACGCTACTGCAGATGTTAGAAATATTTTTAGGATGTAAAGTGTCAGAAAGCAAAGGTCAAGTTCTTGTTGATACTGAAGTGTCCGATTCTCTTTGAATGCTCTACAGCTTTCCTAATTCCTTTTTCTTTTCATGTTGATCGATTTACAGTCATCTGCTTCCAGTCTCCAATGTCTATATTGAGAGCTCTGAGTTTGTTTGTGATGACATTTTTAAAACATAAGTTGATGTCTAGAGCGTCTAATGTGCTTCATCTCTCCATAGAACAGCTGCCTGGGTAGCCAGATGTCCTCTATCGTGTTAAGGTATTTTTATCCCACCGCATTTGATTATGTATGAGGAGCGTTTCATTATTAAACATATAGGCTAACAGTAGAACAACGGTATCTGGTGTTAGAGACAGCAGTCCTCCTAAGACATGCAGGATGGAATCTTTCCAAGGTTTTTATCTGATTCCGATATGAAGTCCAAGTCTCAGAAGAGTATAAAAGGACAAATAAAACGTACGTTTCATAGACATTGAGATTCGTTTTGATGGTGATACCTCTGTCAAATCCCAAGCGGCTTTCGAACTTTCCGAGGGCTAAGCTGGCTTTTCGATCTTTAGATTTATTTCAAACAATATATCTATCTCTAGAGAGAGTGCTGCTGCCAAGGTATACGAAAGAATCAACCTCATCCAGTCTTGTACCCTCCAGGAAAATGTTACATTTATCCTCTCTCTCTCTCTCTTTCTCACACACACACACACACACACACACACACATATATATGTGTGTGTGTAGTATATTAGTCAAACAACTGGAAAATTTAGATAAAATATTTAAAAACTATTTAAGAAAAAATATTTAAAAACTATTTAAGAAAAACTCAAACCTTATTTTTAAGACTTTCCGAAGCACACTGGTGTTTCCTTGTGAGTCTGAATACCAAAAACTATTAATACTGAAAAGGTATTTAGTGAGCCTAGATTAAACACATTCTTTCTCGTGAAAATGCATTTTAGAACATATTTCGAGGAAATCACCATTGACTAGACAATCAATCGACAACTGATACAAGATATTTTATACAAAAGGACGATGCAAGTGTAAAAGTAAAGGTTCTAGGAGACCATCAGTATCCTTATAAACTGTAGTCATTGTAAAAATCTAAGTGAACAGGACAAAACGGTTGGAAATGATTCCTTCAATAAATAAATAAGAATATCAAAAATAATACATGCCGTGACTTCAGTTCAGAAATGCTGTAAGTGTCAATATGTAAATATTTTTAAGAGGTTTTTGAAGCTATCCACACGTCTTCTGCCAAAACCAAAGGTTATCAATATTTTTTAAAGAGAATTTGAGCCCGTTTAGAATTACTTACATTCTTCTTTTTTAAAAAATCTTTTAGAAAACAATATTTCCTTATAAATTTCGTAACAGAAGATCATTAGGGGGTGATTCTCTGTGGCGCAGTGACTAACATATTGGACTGCGACATCGTGGTAAATGACTTTAAACTCCAGTCGCACAATTTTATTTATCTTCAGACAAAATCTTCTGGCTTACCCACCCACCCCTGCTGTGGGTTAAATAGTACCGCTGCTAACCTTCTGCAAAGATGGCTTTGGCATTACATTACCTACGATGGCTGATATGCCATAAAACAAAGAAACTGAAACCGCAAATAGTTTATGTCGTTACTCTGGTGAGTTAAAGATACCCAAAATTCACCCTGATAAAATGAAATTACCCAGAATGCACCCTGATCAAATAAAATTACCCAGAATGCACCATGATAAAATAAACTTACCCAGAATGCACCCTGATAAGATAAACTTACCCAGAATGCACCCTGATAAAATAAATTTACCCAGAATGAACCCTGATTAAATAAACTTACCTAGAATGCACCATGATTAAATAAACTTACCCAGAATTCACCATGATAAAATAATCTTACCCAGAATGCACCCTGATAAAATAAACTTACCCAGAATGCACCATGATAAAATAAAATTACCCAGAATGCACCCTGATAAAATAAACTTACCCAGAATGCATCCTGATAAAATAAACTTTCCCAGAATGCACCATGATAAAATAAACTTACCCAGAATGCAACATGATAAAATAAACTTACCCAGAATGCACCATGATTAAATAAACTTACCCAGAATGCACCCTGATAAAATAAACTTACCCAGAATGGACCATGATAAAATAAACTTACCCAGAATGCACCCTGATAAAATAAACTTACCCAGAATGCACCATGATAAAATAAACTTACCCAGAATGCACCCTGATAAAATAAACTTACCCAGAATGCACCATGATTAAATAAACTTACCCAGAATGCACCCTGATAAAAATAAACTTACCCAGAATGGACCATGATAAAATAAACTTACCCAGAATGCACCCTGATAAAATAAACTTACCCAGAATGCACCATGATAAAATAAACTTACCCAGAATGCACCATGATAAAATAAACTTACCCAGAATGCACCATGATTAAATACAGTTACCCAGAATGCACTCTGATAAAATGTAATTCCCCAAATCCATCTCTACTTGTTAATTGAAAAGTAATGCTCAGTTTTCTTCTCTTATTCATTTCTTGTAAAATTATTAAGAAACAAATTATAAGAATTTTAAAATGAGGTAGTTACTTTTGAATCAACCTGTACGGATATCTTTACTGAAATCCATTTTTAAAAGTTAAACATCAAATTTTTTTTGGAGACAAATAAAAAAACAAAGATAAAAGTTGTAATTCCCTTTTGAAGACTTTTGTATAAAAATCGCCATGTTGTTGCAACCATTTTTGTCAAAGAGTTAATACTATTTTCACTTTACTTCAATAATAGGATTCACTTGGTGCTTCGCTCTCGCGTTTTGTCCGGATTTAGACCCTCCTTTTTTGCTTAGGCTTATGATTCACTATTTCTATTCGCTGCTTCTCCTTGTGATACGAAGCTGTCATTTGATACTGACTCCAACTTGCACTTTCAACATTCTGTGCTAAAAAGGAAATCCACTCTACTCACTGAGGTACTGTATGAGCGTCTTACTTACCCTCCTTACTCCCTGCCTTCATTTTCTTCTTTTTCTGGACAAAATACCAAAGTCCTTTTCAATATAAATGTTGGTTGTTTGGGTGGGTTTTATGGCATATTGTAGGTTATCTAATGCCAAATTCTTTATATATATATATATATATATATATATATATATATATATATATATATAATTTGTAAACGCATTGTTAGTAACAAATTTTAAACGTGTCAGAGCTCATTAGTTTCCGCATAGTTAAATGATTTCAAATATAGTTAATGATTAAACATTTCTACTTGATCCATAGATGGGACCCTAACTGGTTAGATCACTCCGGGTCAGAGTCGACCTGGGAGTAAAGGCAAACTAAGGGGTACTTCATATTCCTTAAAGCTCCAGGACTGGAATCTCACCATCAGATTCAGTTTAGTGTCATAACCAGTTCACTACTTCTATTTGATCCTTAGATAAGACTCTTACCGGTACTATAACTCCCGATCCGAGAGTCTTAGCAATGAAGGAGTACTTAGCATTATTTAAAGCTCCAGGACTAGAGATTGATCATCAGTATGTTTTGTGTCATACACAGGACACTCATTGGGTTTTTTTTTACTCCTCTGCAAAGATGCAGTCGGTATATTCTACAGCCCCAGTTGACTGAGCTATCCAATGTTACGTTTCAATTTTCTTAGAAATATAAGATTCTTGGTTGTTAGTAAGTCTTTGTTCTAGTTTGTATTTATCAAGAATTATTCAGATATCGATTTCTGTGTTTCACAGGATCATTTTTAACTCCAGCGATTCCTAAAAAAAACTACTTCAAATGTTTTTTTAAGAAGAGATTTTCTTTGGCTTATAATCTTGATATATATAAATATTTTGGTTTGGTTTCATTAATGGCATATCAACATTCGTGGGTTTTTCAATGCCAAATTTATGCTTGCTGAATAGTAGTAGTACTATTTAATCCATAGCTGGTGAATATAAGAAGGTTCATATCTTTATCAAGAGTATTAGCCCGAAGGTGAACTTGAAAGCGCAACTAGGGTTCGAACCTACTTAGTACAATGTCACAGTCCAGCTCGTTAGCCACTTCGCTATGACAGCTCCTCCAAAATCTTTCTCAACAAATTTAAAGAAAAAAAATTGTGATGTAATGCGTTATTATCAAGTACAGAATTTAGTAAGTGGGTTTGACACCAGGGTGAAACATTCGCGGAAGTGGGAATTGAATGCTTACAAGTCAAAGGTTTTGAGTTTGTGTATGAATAGAATGAAATAGATTGTTTTTTTTGTTTGTTTAAAATACGCATACTGGTTGGTTAATGGTTAATCACGTGGTAAGAAAGCAGTAATCTGATTTCCTATGTTACTTTTTAATTATTAAAATGTTTTTAAATGTTGCAGTCTTGAAGGTCTTAACTTTTAGAAGCCCTTTTTAGGGGTTACAAAAAATGAAGTAGTAAAAAATTTCTCTTCCTTTTAAAATGACAGTTGGAAGCCTCACGATAAATGTTGAAACTCTTACTTTCCCTAAGACATTGGCCTCCAAAATATTTGCAGAGTAAAAATGTCAACTGTTTCATCGAATAGCACATAAGTTTGCTTAAGTTTATGTCTTTTGATCGGATTGATTGTTTTAACGGCATATCAACCTGTCTAGGATAATTTAGTGCCTAGAGTTTATCGAACTGTGTTCATTGTATATTCTCATTCACATTTTTTATGTCGTTGTTTTTCCTTTCTTTTTTTTTTTTTTGCTCTCGGTCATATCAAATAATTTATTTGACTAAAAAAAGAAGCACTAACAGGTACGATCACTCCAAGTAATAGTGGACCAGGGAGTAATGCAATGAAGGATTACTGTTCACTCATCAAATCTCCAAAAATCAAATCTCATCAGTAGATGAAGTTTCGTGTCATACCTAGGACACCTTTTTGGGGGAGGGTCTTACTCCTCTTCGGTGGGGGGGGATACAGTCAGTGTATTCTAAGCCCCAACTAGAAGGAAGGTGCTGTACCAAGCTGAGTTGATTCAATGTTAACATTGTCTTTGACGTAATTGTAAATTACCGTTTCTATATTCCATTAACTATATCTTTGCTTGTTGTTTAAGATTCTCGTATCATTCCAAAGATTTGACAATTTCTTCAGTTCTTAAAATTTTCTTGGTTTTTCTTTTCCTTCCAAATTCCTGCTGTGACATGTCAGTGTCCCCACATCTACTTTTAGGTATTTTTCTCTCTTTATTGCGATCTTTTCAAGTTGATCTCCAGGACTGGAGCCTCACCATCAGATGAAGTTTAATGTCATATCCAGAATATACATTGATGAGTGGGGGGGATCTTCTGCAGCGTCAACATATTCTAAGCCTCGCCGACTGGGCTTATTTTGAACAAAATATCTGAGATGAAAAATTGTAATTATTAAAAACTTTATTATACTTTTTGTTCGGTTTGGTTTGGTTTCTTTATTTAATGGCATATCAACCTTCACGTGTAATCTAATGCCAAAGCCATCCTTGTAGAAGAATAGTAGTGATACTATTAAACCCCTCGTTAGGGAGATAAGTGGTTTCAAACCTTTTCAAGAATATTAGTCACAAAGTGAATGTAATAGTTCGAGGGGAGTTCGAACACGCTTCGCACGATATCACTGTTCAGTACATTAGCAACTGTCATGGAAACTCCGTCCTGAATATTTGGTGTCCTCTTCTTGATTATTTAATATGGTCACGTTACGCATAACAGAATTTCCATTGGATAAAACAAATTGATATTAAGTGTCAACAAATGTAAATTCAAGAAAGTTTCTGGCCGTGTCCTCGTGGTGGAATGGTTAAAGCGATGTAGAAAGCAAGTTCGTACTCCAGTCGCGCTATTACGTTCACTTTTGGGCAAATACCCTTGGGAAAGGTATGAGCCCTCTTGTCCTCCCAACTATAGGTTAAATAGTACCACTACTATTCTTCAAGGAGAATAGCTTTGGCATTAGATAACCTACAAAGGTTGATATGCCATTAAACAAAGAAACCAAACGGAAACCAAACCAAGAAAGTTTCTTCCTAAGGCAAAATAAATCGACAGCAAATAACTCAAGTAAATAAATAGAATAGAATTGAGTTTATTTAAAGAACAAATCATCGAAGCAAGTGCAACCATTAAGATTAGTCTATCTTATTCAGTTATAAAATCATTCTGGAATATTTAAATGATGAGAAACATGTAGAGATATAAATATATTTAGTTGTTTTTGTACAAACATTATGAAAATATGAAAATAGATAGATAGATTGATAGATAGATATGAACTGATTAAAATACATATGAACAGGGATAGATAGATAGATTGATAGACAGATAGATTGATTGATTGATTTTGTAAGCTAAAAATAAACGAAATGAAATAGATAACTATGAACAGATATAATCAAATTCATACATATATATATATACAGGAAATACACAGACATATATATATATATAGGAAATTCATATATATATATATATATATATATATAGGAAATTCACACATATATATATATATAGGAAATGCACATATATATATGTATATAATTGTGTGTGTGTGTGTGTGTGTGTGTGTGTGTGTGTGTGTGTGTGTGTGTGTGTGTGTGTGTGAATTTATTCAATCTTCTCCTTACAGACAGGATGGGACACTAGGTCATTTTTTACGTGGAGTACAGCTGATTTGGAATTCAAAGTTTTCCTTCTCCTAAACTGGTGGTCTAATCAAGGCTAAAGAACCCTGTCTGTCCTACTATTTTCCGATAGCAGAAGGGGAGAACAAATGGATTCATGCCTTTCTCAAGGGACTCATCCAGGATTTGAACTCGAGTCGCTGATTCCATTTCCTATGATAATAAACGTTACTCTAAGTGAGCAGACATATATTTGTCTCTCTCCCTTTCTCTCTCTCCCTCTCTCTCTCTCTCTCTCTCTCTATATATATATATATATATATATATATATAAAGGCAACAGAATAAGCAGCAAAAAATGACAACGATGTTAAGACTGTTTTCTTCAAAGCAATGACTTGAAAAGCTAAAATGAATTATCATTTTCTTCTTCTTTTCATTCAGCATTTATTTTATCATTTCTTCGCCTTTTGCTTACATGGCAAATATTTTAAACACTTTACCCCCACCGATACTCATTGATGGGTTTGAACTCACGTCCGGTTGGAATTTTGCCACAATTTCAGTAAACAGAATCAAAAGAGAAAAGGAGCCTTTCAAAATGATACAAAGAACGCCGCTTATTTAAAAAAAAAAAAAAAAAAAAAAAAAAAGTAGCCTCGTTTGGTATAAGAAAAGGCATGAAAGAATGAACGAAAAATGTTTGTTATTTTTATTTTCCGTCGACCTCCGCTCCGCTCAGAAAAAAAAAGGATCGTCTTCTCTCGTAAATCTACTCATTATCTTAAATGGCGGAAAAGCTCGGGTTTCTTAAGGCTTTTCCTTTGTGAAAATACTTTTGTCAAAACTTACTTTTCCGGTGCGCCAAAGATGAAAGTTTTCGATACATTGTTATGAATTCCAGACTTGTTTTGTCTATAAACGGAGGTTCATGCCTTTACAAAGACCTTGTCGACTCGTGTGTGAAATCGAGAAGCAGTAGTATGTGTTTGGAGGGAATATCTAAAATCTTTTCTTTCTCCGTGGAAGATTATCTACTTAATAAGATTGAATTGATAAGCAGATGTAGACATATAATTAAACTTCTTTTATGTTTATTAGCACCAAACTAAAAGAATTGTGAGTTGTTCATTAATTTTTTTACTCAATACATTTATATATTACTATTTATATCCATATTATATTTTGTTGGCGATGACAACTGTCACCACCTCTAAATTTATGCGTCTGATGATTGAGAAAATCTTATGATAAAACTGATAGTAACATGGAGAAAGAGTTTCTGTCAGAAATCCTGTATTAATTCGTCATATATATATATATATATATATATATATATATATATATATAAACGGCACGAACACGTGGCGTAATAGATACTATCGTAGGAAATGCATACGGTGACCAAAGTTCAACTCTTGGACGAGTGCTAATACCATTGGGAAAGGCATGAATCCAGCTATGGGTAAATAATAGAACAGACTGTGGTCTTTATCCATCTTATGGTAACCCATCAAGGAGAAGGAAAACTCTGGCCTCAAAGCTATTTAGCTCCGCTTGAAAATTGACCTTGTGTTACATCCTGCTCGTACGGAGTGCTTGGGTTGATATATACATACATATATACATATATATATATATATATATATATATATATATCGTTCCAGTGGCGCATCTTCCTGATTACATCCGATGTCCGCACAGAGTTGATGTATGTAAGTCTTTGCTCGTCGGTCAACACTGGCGCGGAGAAGGTCACTGATATGTTCGTCCTTACTTTCTCCAGCAGTACCTACCCTGTCTTGTTTGTCTACCTTGGATAGTTTTTGATATTGAAGGATATTGCCCATAAGTTTGCTATTTTGTGGGATGCTGCTTCAAGGATTTTTTCAAAAGAACCTATAACATTTTTGTGTAGTTCCTATGTGGCTTTTATGGTTATTATCAAAATTCAGCCCAATTTGAGTGAGCAAGAAAAGAAACGACAAAGAATCTATAATTTGCTTAACGCCGAAACCAAGACAAAATTACTTTGTCTACTGTATACAAAGCAAAGAAAAAAATTGCAGAAAAAGGAATGGAATAAAATGTCTGAAGAATCTATTTTGAAGGCATACAAATCGTTTCGAAGGCGTGTTGATAAAATGACTGACAAAATGGCGGCCATATTGAGTAATTTTACTGTTTTGGGTCTATCTTCTAAATTTGTGGTTTATTTTTTAAAATTAAAATTGTTTTATAATTGAGTCGTTTATTGTAATACAAGAATATTCCTAATTTTTCTTCCACACCCTATATATATATATATATAGTGTGTGTGATGGTAAACTGTTGTCTAAGTTACACATATATAAAAATAACTCGAGTATATCTCTTTATCAGATATATTTCCTAAAAGTACGAAAAATATCTTGAAATACTATAGATACAATTTAATCAAAGAAATCGCCATTGGCTTTAAGCACAGTCTCCTAACGAATTTGGAACCTCAGACGGTCTGCTTATTTAAATCGATAAATTCTGACGTTATCCTTTTTTTTTCAGTTTATCTTTAGTGTTACTCAGAGTTTTATTGGTCCCTTGACCAACCGCGACTCACATATAATAATCAAGAGGGCTGCAATCTGAGTAGTTAGGCAGGTAGATGTTAGGGGTGATGTGGTCACAAAAATCTTCTGTTTGTGTGACATGGCGCCGAGTCCTGATGCTAGACGATGGGTCTTCCAGTTGCTACTCTCTCTCTCTCTCTCTCTCTATCTCTCTCTCTCTCTCTCTCTCTCTCTCTCTCTCTTGGCACTTGATTTAAGCCTCCTTGTTGAGTCTGAAGCCATGTAGGAAAATGAATGGAAGCATAAAGTTACCGCTGCTACTGACCACCTTAAACAACTGAATGTTTAGCTTTCATCAAATGAATCTGTCCACTCGTTGACATTCAAACACTGTAAAATCCTCGTATTTGAGCATCCGGAAGAGTGAATTGTATCATGGCGCTGCAAGACATTGGCAAACTGATTCGAGTTTTCTGCATAATAGAGAAAGCATGAAACCAATAAAGTGCGCGCACAGAATTAATAATTAAAATAGCGACAATTAACCTATATATATATATATATATATACTTTCATTAAGAAAAAACACAAACCGGTTATATTAGGATTATAAATTTATTTCCATCCCGTTATGTGTTTTTGATAAAATCAAAAATCACGAAAAAATTAACAGGACTTCTTCAGATCTTATGGATAAAATGGTTTTATCCATAAGATCTGAAGAAGTCCTGTTAATTTTTTCGTGATTTTTGATTTTATCAAAAACACATTACGGGATGGAAATACATTTATAATCCTAATATAACCGGTTTGTGTTTTTTCTTAATGAAATTATTGCTCTGTAATGTCTGTTACATTGAGCTCTTTACCAGGAAAATTGAAATGTTCGCTTTTGAATAGTTTTCTTGTCCTGATGGAATTACTCCTAACTCCGGTTTAACTGGACCAAATAATACTTATATATATATATATATATATATATATATATATATATATATAAACAAAAAGATAAACCAAATGTTTTAAATAATCTATATATTTGAACAGGGGTAGCTCTGAGAAACGGTCACATCTATACAATGGAATTTATACGATGTCCTATGTGTATAAGGAAGCAGTTACTTCCCCCTGATGTTATTGCTTTCGCCATAAAACGTCTGTTCATGTCATATAAAAGAACATTGTTGTATTGATCTGTGGAGAAACATTTTTTTTTCTTCTATTCACTGCTTTTACTCTCATTAAAGTGTCTTTTGCCTGCTTCGTTTTCACACTAGATATTCAAAATGACCCAACTGTAAAACTCAATTTATGTGAACCACTTTATATTCAACGACTATGAAACATTTAAATGTTGAATCGTTAAGAAATAATGACCAGAACACCAATAAAACCCACTTAAACTCAACCAGATATTCCTGGAATTTTTTTATTCAACTTAAAAGTTGTTTTTTTCATGGCTGCTTGCTGAAGGATCTTAGAGACACCCCAATAGATATCATAAACCTTTTGTCTACTTCAGCAGTTTTCTTAAATGTGTTTTAAATGGTTGTTTAACTTGCGAGTTCAACTTCGCTCTGTTTTCTCAGAGATTTTAAGGTAGTTATTTGAGCTTATATATATATATATATATATATATATATATATATTATGAATATGAAGTAATGGACTTCGCCTTAATAATTTGATATTTTTGTGGGTTGCATACCTCCTCTGTTGTAATGATGTCAAGCACTTTTTCTTCCAAACTTCTCTCATTTTCATATATATATATATATATATAGGTTCTTTGTTAATAGAGGTATCAAACTTTGTGAGTTATTTAATGACAAAGCCAACTTCGTAGAAGAACAGTAATGATACAATTTAACATATCGCCGAGGAATAAAAGAGTTCCTACTCTTCCCAAGGGAATGAGTCTAAATGTGCATGTAATAGCGCAACTGGAGTTTGAAAACACTACAATGTCACATTCCAAAGGTTTGCCATTATTCAACGGGGACTCCCTTACATAGTAGCACGACTGTTCTTTTACAAAAATTGCTTTGGCATTACATAACCTGACAAGGTTGATATGCCATCAAACAAACAAAACGAAATCTCAATACAAAATCTTCCTGTCTACGAATCTTTTGGACACAATTCTCTTACCTAACTGTCCCCGTATCTATTAATGATTTTATTTGAAATAAAAAAATCTCTATATTTAATCATGATATCTATGGTTCTAGGCAGATTTACTCGGCACATCCTGTATTAAACTATTGACGTTGCTTCTTCCTCTGTTAAGATACTACCAGAAAAATAGGGCTAATCAAGCCTGGAAGAAAAGGAAATTCTTCATCATTCTTTTTTCATGTGTTTAATGGCATTTGAGCCGTTACAGGTTATTTAATAGCAAATCCTGTTACACACACACACACACACACACTAATATATATATATATATATATATATACGTGGTGTATTCACTAAGTTTCCAGACTCTTGAAAATTCACTATGTTATTGCTATACATCTTATGAGATGACTGACCAGTTTTTATGATTTCAGCTTCAAATGAACAGCTACAGCAGCAATTGGAATACACCCAACTAAAGCCTGATTGTCTCAGCTGGGGAATTTTAAGAATGCAATCTGGACGTGAGGACACTTTAGAAGATCGAGAAGCATTAAAATTCTGTTTTAAACTTGGAAAAAATGCCACAAAAACGTATGGAATGCTTCATACTGCTTTTCGACCATCTTGCATGAATCGAGCATCAGTTTTTAAGTGGCAATAGAGATTCAAGGAAGGCAGGGAATGATGATGAGAGTCGTGGGAGGAGTAAGGAAGTCAGCGGAGTTGATTGGCCAAAGGGTAAGGGAGTTCAGGAAGAGATTCCGTCGGAAGAAGCCAGCACTCTTCAAATTGCGTCAGTGGCATTTCCACCAGGACAATGCACCAGTCCACAACTCCATCCTTCTCACTGACTGTTTTAGCAAGATGGGCATCAAGACAGTTCCTCAGCCTCCCTATAGTCCAAACCTTGCTCCCTGTGACTTTTGGTTATTCCCTAAGCTCCGAGGCTGTCGCTATGAGACAATTGAGATGAAAGAGGCTGTGACGAAGGTCACTGACACGCTCGCACAAGAGGACTTCCATGGGGCCTTTCAGAAGTTGTTGGAACGGTACAATTGCATTGCAGCCGGAGGAGATTACCTCGAAGGGAACTAGAGTTTTATGTGTGTACTATCAATAAAAGTGCCCATACAAAAAAGTCTGGAAACTTATTTAATGATCCTCGTATATTATCTTTGTAAACGAATAATTAGTAGCGTCATTTTAAAAAAAAACCATAGCTTGTTTATTTGCACAAAAATGGTTTCAAGTCTGGTAAATAATTTAATATTTCTATTTGAACAAGGGATATGACGCTAACAAGTATTACCACTCCGGATCAGAGTGGATTTGAGAGCAATAGTAATGAAAGGGTACTCTACATTCCCCAAAGCTGCAGCATTGGAGCCTTACCATCAGATTGTTTAGAGTCATAATCAGAACATTCATTGGGAATTGCGTCTTACCCCTCTGAAAAGTTGCAGATGACCTATTCACAAGCCCCAATCACTGGACGATTTTTTAAAATTATAAATGACATTTCATTTTAAATTTTAATGCTAAAGATAACATGACTTTAATATTAGAGCTAATGATATTTTCTTTCAAATTTTCCATGTAGAAAACTATCTAAAAATTTCCATGAAAAAATAGATGAAAAATGAAACTTAGGAATTTCTTTACATCGTATTATCACTTTTATGATTACAAATTTTAACCACTTCATATATACAGTTTTAAGTGGTGGTCTTCAGTGGAGTCTGAGAGGTACCAAGTCTCCTCTGGTCTCCCGGACTCTTCTAAGTATTCCAGCTGATCCCAAGAGTCCTGCAGTCTGGACAATTTCAATTCTTCCTCGGTTCTCCAGTTATACCGATCTGTTATCTAGATTTTTGGGATTGTTCCAAGTGCTCTATGATTGGTATAACCATTATCTTGTTTTTTTTTTCCTTTTTTCAACTATCGAGAAAGGGACAGTCACTTTCCTAGTTTTTCACTTTCCTTTGTTTTCACTTTATGATCTGCTGGAACAATGAAGTCAAATTAGCCAACATTTTTTTTCTACAACTCTCTCTGGTTTTCTAGCTGGTGTTGGATGATCCGTTTGTATCCCAGAGAATTTGGCGTGTCTCATTTTCTAGGAGAGATTCTGGATTGTGCATATAACTTTGGTCTGAATAGTAAACATTTAGTCCCTTGCACAATTCCCCCCTCTCTCCGCCAATCTCTCTCTCTTCCTCTCCCCCCCTCTCTCTCCATCTCTCTCCTTTACGTAGCCATATTTTGATAATATCATGCACTGTTTCATGAGTCTGATTCTAGAATGCCTGTGTATTTTTTTCTTCCCATTTTTGTTTTTCTCAATTAATAATTCTCGTTTTCTTGTTAGTTCTTGTGTTATTTTTCTTGTAGTTATTGGCTGTTGTCATTAACCTCCATGTTCTCTTTTTTTATATATCTTTCGAGTCCCTCATTTACCCAATTCTTAATACTAGCGAAGCCTCTTCCTCCTCTTCTTGTAAGATAAAATCCATCAACATCAGCTCTCAGGTGTGTAGCTTTATGCATCGTCATTAATTTCGGTTGGATGATATTTCCTTATTGTATTTTCCCAGTCGTCTCTTTGCTTTTCTGACGTTTTTTTTTTGTTCATATTAATGCAATTGATATTTTATTTTAAATTCTAATGCTATTAATATTTTATTCTAAATATTAATGCTCATAATTTTGTTCAGTTTGATGACATCTGCTCATCATATTTTCCTTGTAGTTTCTTTACTTTCCTGATTTTTCTCTACATTTTTGTTTAATAAAATCTGCTTCTAATATTCCAAGGTATGTGGATTGGTTTGGCTTGGTTTCTTTGTTTAATTTCATATCAACCTTCGTGGGTTATTTAGTGCCAAAGCCATTCTTGTAGAAGGACAGTGGTGAAACCATTTAACCCATAAATGGTGGGAATAAAGGGAAATTCATAACCCCGCCCCCTGCATCACCACCACCAAGTGCATTAGTCCGACAGTGAAGGCAATTGTGCGACTGCAGTTACTACGATATTTTATATGGATAATTTCTTTTGTTTTTATCTTTGCTTGTTTATCATTAAGGGAACTTGCATTTTTGAAATATATGAATCAATGTTCAAGCCACTTTACGGCTAATCGATATCTTTTTCGTTAGAAATCAGTAACCGAAACATCAAATCGATCTATTTGGAGGGAAAACCGTTACAAATGTATTATCGTTACCCCGTGTTGTTTTCAGTTCTTGGTTCTGTTTTCTGTTTTTAAATGACCTAGTTCTATTTGCTGTGTAAAAATGAATCTACCACAAAAAAGAAATTTATGCAAACAATTGGCGGGAAAATCTGTGAAGAATATTTGTTTGTTTTCTCATCTTTCCATAAAAATCATAAAGGATACAAAATATTTATTTCAGTTCGAATGATAAACTTTCTGTTTCAATTATCGATTATATATTTTCACAAAATCTTTTTCTTTCTTTTTGACGTTCATGTCTCTCTTAAAACTGATTTTTTCTGAACATAAGAATCGAAACTGCTACCCATCCTATCAACGGGACTTACAATGTGCTAAATATATCCTCTGCAAAGGAATAAGACCCCACTTTTAAAGAAAAAGAAAATGAGGTGTCCTGGGAATGACCCAAAACTGCATCTGATGGTTAGACTATAGTTCTGGAGACCTGGGGAGTTTGGAATAGTGTTTTATTGCCATTACTCCCAGGTCTGGTCAGACACAGAGTGGTAATACCTGTTCGGGTCCCATCTCGGGACCAAAAAAGATCTGTTAAAAGATTATTCGCATCCGATAGGAATACTTGATATAATATAATTGTAACTTATTAGTATTAAGAATAATTGCTTTAAGCAAAATTGTTTGTCATAGATTATTATTATTATTATTATTATTTACTCATTAGAGTATTTCACATCAGCGTTAGCTGATGGTCTTTCACTGGAGTTTGAGTGATAGCAAGTTTCCTCAAGTCTCCAGGACTCTTCTCAGTATTCTGGCCGTTCTCAATAATGTTATTGTTTGAATGGTCTCCACTCGTCCGCCAACTTCCAAGTCCTCCAGTCTCTTTAGTAATCCTTTAGTTACTGTACCAAAAGCAGCAATCACAATTGGTATGATTGTCACCTTTATGTTCCACAGTTTTTTCAATTCTCTAGCAAGGCCGAGGTATTTATCCTTCTTTTCATATTCTTTCAGTTTTATTCTGTAGTCAGTCAGAACAGCAAAGTCCACTATTTTGCTAATTCTCCTTTTCTTTTTTTGTTGATTATTATAAGGTCTGGTCGTCTGGCCGAGATTTGTAGATCCATCTGTACCTCAACGTCCCATAAGAGTTTATGTGTGTCATTTTCTAGGACAGGTGCTGGGTTGTGTATATACCATTTGTTGGCATGGTTAAATTTAAATTTCTTGCACATCTCCCAGTGGATCACCTTGTCCACCCAATCGTGTCTTGTCTTATACTCCTTCTGGGCTAATTTGCTACATTCGCTTATGATGTGATTGATGGTTTCATCTCTGTCACCGCATAGCCTACATTTGCTATTTTGTTGCGTCTTATCTATTCTCGTTTTGATATGATTGTTTCTTATGGTGTTGTTTCGTGCTGCTATTAGGAGAGATTCTGTTTCTCTCTTAATGTTCCCTTTTCTTAGCCAGGTCCAGGTTTTCTCGTGTGGAATGTTGTTTAATGGTCGTTTAAAACGCCCATAGAGTTGTTTTTCCTCCCATTTTTGTTTCCTAGTTATTGTCTTTTCGTTGTTCATCGTGTTTTCAGTATCGTTTCTGATTGCTGTAAACAGTCCTCCTTCGTGTTTTCCTCTGCTTCCTTTAGGAGACCATTCCTTATCAATTCTTTCTCCCTCCTAAATCAACTGGACCTTGAAACTTCTGGCTGAAAACTAAATTTCTGCTCAGCTATTTACAACTGTTTCTTCTTGCAACTTACAGCACAAGGGTTCCTTTTGTCTCAAGCTGTTATTAAAACTTCCAAATTGAAAACTATCAATATCTTCGTCAACTCATTTGTCCTTCCTTTTAATATAACAAGAGGCACCAGAACTCTACAACCTCAACTGCCATTTTGTGTAAAAGGTAATATCATCTGTCCTCATATAATAAATGGTGACCCTGATTATTATTACTATTATTATTATTATTATTAATGATATTATTATTACTATTATTATTGTTATTATTATTATTAAACTGTAAATATCAGCATATAAACTAAACACTTGGCATAAAATAACCCTAAACATGTTGACCCGTTGTCAAATCAATCAATCAATGTTTTTGATTTTTTGTTACAATGCAACCAAGGAATTCTGACAGATTGTACCTATTTCATCTGACGTGACCCAGACAAAATTATTTTATGGTTATTTTTTATCCAACGTTTATTTTTTCCTGGTTGTTTCATCTTGGCGATTAATCCGTCAAGATTCTTTTCCGTTTTTGGCATTAATCTTTTATTTTGAAATTAATCTTGGCTTTTATTTAAAAAAAAAATGGAACAGCTTTTTCCCTCTCAAGTATACATGCATAAGTGCCATATTTTTCTCCGCATATGTTTATCATCTCAATAACACTTCAGATAAACGTTAATGTAAACATAATTTTTGAGAGATGTGTAGAGATACACACACACACACACACACACACTCAAGTAAACCGCTTCCCGCCAATTCAGCATCTTTCAGAAGACGCTATTTCGAAAAGGAATATAACACGACCGATAAATGAATGTTAATATTAATAATAAAGTTATTATTAACTGGGCTTTGTTTAAAAAAAAAAAGGAAGGAAAAACTCTTTTTTTTTAAAGTCCGCCATTGTCATCGTTAACGGCAATTAAAATAAAAAAGCGTCGTTTTGATGGAGGCGGGAAAATGATCTGCATTTAAATGTGATTATATCAGGGACAATAAAAATTCCGCAAAAATAGGCGGAGGTGGTGGAATTTTGGATAATCTTCATCAACATTTTGAATAGAATGAAAATTTAAACACCTCAAGTAAAACAACTGAGAAAAGAACAGCAGCTGAAAGAAATTACGCCACATTAAAGTCTCTTCAAGAGAAAATCATATTATTACTTTGATGTTCTTAACTCGATACTGAGGCTGTTGTTGTAAAAACAATTAAAAAAGCCTTGTCGCATATATTCATATATATATAAGTCGATATTATGTATCGATCAACATTTGACTAATAATCAAGAAATTCTTAATTTATAGAATCAATTTTTAAAGATAACGTAATGCTTGTGATCATTCCCATGTAATTTGTTCAATATTAATTTCTTTTTTTATTCGTGTATAGGTCGATGTCAATTATCACCCCAAAAAGGAGGTTTGGTTTGGTTTTTAGGTTATTCAATGCCAAATCCTGTTTATATATATATATATATATATATATATATATATATATATATATATATATTTATCAAATACATATGATTTGTAAACACATTTTGTTGATAATTAGTCAGAATTCTTTTTTTTTGTATAAAGTTAATAATTTTATTTACTTTTAACCATTTTTGCACACAATTAAATAGTTTGAATTATTGTTAAGTAATTGCAACAACTTAACATCATTCATTTATTTGTAATCATTTAAATGGATATACATATATGATTTGTAATTGAATATTTTGTAGGTCATTTCATTTTTAAATCAGTTACAACTAATTTGTTTGAACACAGGTATTGCAATTGTTTCGACACGGTTAAATGGTTTCAGTTATTGCTATCTAACACTTACAATTCTATTAAATATTAATCGTTCGTTTGCAAACAGGGAAGTGCTTACAAATATTACTATTTAACACTAATTATTCAATTTAACACTATTTCATTTGCACACAATCAAATTGTTCCAAAAAGAGTTTTAAGTATTTTAAATCAACACTAATAATTCTATTCAACATTACTCATTCGTTTACACACAGTTAAATGGTTCCAAGTATTTCTATGTATCACTAACAATTCAATTAAACATCAGTCATTTATTTACACACAGTCAAATAGTCAAAGAGTTCTATTTCTAATAATTAAATTTAACATAGGTTATTCGTTTGCACGCAGTTTAAATGTCAAATATTTCTGTTGGAGCAATAAATAGGACTCTATCAGGTGCTGCCACTCCGGGTCAGAGAGAACCTGGGAGCAATGGCAATGAAGGAGTACTCCTCATTCCTCAAAGTTCTAGGTTTCGTTAATGTCATATGCAGGACACTCGCTGCAGTCGGTGTATTCTACAGCCCCAGCCGACTGGGCCCACAAAAAATGAGGTCCTCGAAATTCGACCTATTCACAAGTATGCACAGTAAATAAAAGCAAATTGGGAAAAGAAAAGATAAAAGCCTTTTTTTTTCACTGTTGAATGTATTCAATTTAGTCACATTGCTAAAGAAAATGTATTTAATTTGATCGATCTTGAAGTCTCATCTATATAGCTCTTGTTACAACCTGTGTAAGTGTTCCAAATGCACGTGTACCGGTTGTAATACGCCAGCGTATATGGGAAGGGATAAAAACTATAGTGATGAGACTTCAAGATCGATCAAGAAAACCTATTTATGAATACATTGAAGATTTCAAAATTGCTTTTGTAGTAAAACACGCTAGTAAAACACAATCTAGAAACCAAAAATAGTTTTCATTTTAAAGATGCAAAAATGTTAGAATACATTTTAAACAACACAATAACATTGTTGAATTTAGCTTTATTTTTTAAATATTATAATATCAAAGACCCTTTTTTTCTATTCATCTCTTTATTTAGTTAAATTCCTCCTAAATAATTACAATATCTTTATTCTAAATTAGTTTAAATAATTATAAATAAATCACGCTGAATCTTTATTTCCATAAAATTTCTTATCAATAGAAAATAATTATGATATTTTTATTCAAATAGAAATTTTTCAAACTCTTTTAAATTACATGGACAAACTGTTTTTAGAATTTTGAAATTTTTCATTCTTATAAATGTTTTTAAATTTTTTTTTAAAATTCATAGCAAAGGCACTATCCTTTTTAGGGGAAAAAAATGTTACGTCACAGTGTTTTGAGACAGAACAATATTAAAAAAATGTTACGTCACAGTGTTTTCAGACAGAACAATATTAAAAAAATGTTACGTCACAGTGTTTTCAGACAGAACAATATTAAAAAAATGTTACGTCACAGTGTTTTCAGACAGAACAATATTAAAAAAATGTTACGTCACAGTGTTTTCAGACAGAACAATATTAAAAATAAGAGAACGCTAAGATTTTTTTCGCTTTTTTGTTTCATTTTTTCATCTGAAAATAATTTTTGGATAAAGCATAAACATTACATTCTAACATCACTTTGAAGATGGTTTAACAGAAAATACGTTAAATGTCGGCGTATATATATATATATATATATATATATATACATTCAGTAAATATTTTGTTTTTTATTTACATTTTTATTTTTTTTTTTTTTTTTATTTACATAAAACCATCATCAGGGCGACATTGAAATGTAATGTTGTATCTTCTGAATTATATTCCATTTTAAAATGAAATTGAAAATGAGAAAACTCTTAGTATTCGTTTACTGTTAGTAGCGTCCTGTTTTAAAATTAACGTAATAACTCTTCGAAATTAATTTTAAAGTATAACCTAAATGCTAAAAATAATTCTCTTCATCACTTTACTTCTTTCTTTTCTTTTCTTTTCTTTTCTTTTCTTATTATGTAACTGTTTCAGTAATCCAGCAAGAATTATGATTAGAAGTATCATTGAAAACCATTGAAACTAAATGACTAAGAATTGAAAAAAACATAATTGAGGAAAATAACTAATTCAAATAAGGGATCGTATAACTTTTTGCAATATATATATATATATATATATATATATATATATATATATATATATATATATATATATATTGTTGAATCTATCATTATTTCTAATTACAATATTATTTAACAAAGACCCAGGATTTTTTCTCTCTTTACGTAGTAAAATTAGTGTATATATATATATATATATATATATGTGTGTGTGTGTGTGTGTGTGTGTGTGTGTGTGTGTGTGTGTGTGTGTGTGTGTGTGTGTGTGTGTACAGAGCGTGTTCCAATAAGGACGCAACCATTGATTAGATAATTTGTATTGCGACTACTTTTAACGACACAATAAAAAGAAAGTGCTAATTACACATGTTTTTAATTTCATAGTTGGAAGTATTTTCTTCCTATGAAACTTTCTTCTTATTTACATTCTCAGTCTGTGTTGTTTTTGAATCACCCACCCTCTCAGTATGATGAATTTTAAGAAGCTAACACAATATTATCGAATGCCGGAAATTGTTAGTTCAAATTAAATTTATCCCTCACACATTCAACTTTGAAAAACATACAGCTGAAACTCAGCATAGAAATGGGTGGTTAAATGAGGATAGTTAATGATTCAATCCCTAACATAAATAAATACTGTCATGTTTGAGTCCACTTTTCCTATATGGTTCTAATTGATGAAAGCTCTCATTCTACTATTTCCACCTTTGGATCGTGTCCTCTATGAAACACCACAAACTCACACACACACACACATATACACACACATTCACACACACTCACTCACACACACTCACGCATATACGCTCACACACACACACACACACACACACTCACGCACACACACACACACACACACATATATATATATATATTATATAACAGCTCTATCCTAGATATTGAGCACTCTTCATATTATATTGTACTTGGTTCGCCACAAACCCACAAAGTGATTTAGAGACAACCAACACTTATAATATATATATATATGAACTAGACATGCAGGACACTGCTGGAGAAGCAGGGACGAACTCATAAGAGATGTACTCTTATGGACCCCCACACATGGCCGTGCAAATGCAGGACGACCAGCACGAACATACATTCAGCAGCTATGTGAGGATACGGGATGTTGTCCTGAAGACCTACCTAGGGCGATGAACGATAGGGAGGAGTGGCGAGAGAGGGTCAGGGATATCCCTGCTACCAGCACGATGATGATGATGTTGATATATATATATATATATATATATATATATATATATATATATATATTGGATGTTTCCTAATTTTTAAAACAAAATGATTCGGAACAAATCAAGGATCACAAATGATAGACTAATGAAAAATTACAATCATTGAAAGGTAGAAGGTTAACATTTTAGAATCTGCCATCATTTAGTCTTAAGCGTAAATCAAAATATTAAGAGGAACCCTAGAGTACATACTCCAAATGTCTGCCGTTCAGCTGAAAGCACTGTTGATAAATGCGGCGTGCAAAGTTGTTGATAACGCTTGCATATTTATCCGAGGTGAACGGAGAGCCAAAGAGTGAAAAATCCGTTGCTCTACAATTTTTATAAGTGTTATTAGCTTTAAAGCTCTTGTTAATTTGAAAATTTCAACTCCAGTTTGAAAATGTGTTGCAAGTGAAATTCCTTTTGAATCTTGCTTGAACAATTTTGATTGACTTAGTTTTGTAATATATCTTAACGTAAAAGATCTTCAGCCCAGTCTGCTTGGGCTGTAGAATACACCGACTGCATCACTGCAGAGGGGTGAGACAACTCACCCCCGCCAACGAATGTCCTGATTGTGATAAAAAAAAATACCGTCTGATGGTAAGGCTACTGTCTGGAGTAGTAGCACTAGAAAAGTGAATGAAATACAATTATTTGACATTTAAATTGTGAGCAAACAAATGACTGATATTAAATCGAATTATAAGTGATGCATAGCAATACTCAATATGACTTAACTGAGTGCAAATTAATGAGTAATATTGAATAGAATTATTAGTGTTGAATAGGAATACTTGAAACAATTTCACTGTTGGTTTTTCTGTGTGCAACTAAAACTATTGCTGGCTAGAATACTTGTGTAACATAGCCATGATACAGAAACGTAAAATGTCCATTAGGCATAAAACGTTTATAATATTCATAGAATGTTCACACTGCATAGGAATCCGAAATACACTCGAAACACTGACGACTTTCTTGGTTCAGGTACGAAACTTTTATTACCTTCTTGACTTTTAGGTATTTGACACGAGGAGAGAGAGACACACACAATTTTTACTATGCTGACTGTTTCATCTGACCCAACAAACGCGCGCACGCGCACCCCGCAGCAAAAAACTGAAGTGGCCTCGCCCAGACTTGAATCCCAACTCGCTCCGTCTAAGTTCAAATCTCAACCCACTGCTTTTATTCAAAATCACTAAGAATCCCAGCCCATCGCTTCCTTGCATGATCTCATTCACATCCCCAGTCTCATTTCTATCAGGGGGTTTTATTGTGACATCTGTGATTGTCACATTCTCCCCGCGCGCACGTGAACATCTGCGTTAATGTCTACATCTACCCATGCACTAAGCCGAAAAGTTCTAAGCCTAACTAAACCGAAAGATAAGATATATGAAACGAAAAATGATCATATGAAAATATCCTTCCGCAATTATATAACACTTGAAACAATTTAACTGTGTGCAAACAAATGAGCTCTTGCTGGTTTAAAATGTTACCTAAAACCTATTTGCTTACAAATCATATATACTCAGAATATATATATATATATGTGTGTGTGTGTGTGTGTGTGTGTGTGTGTGTGTGTGTGATAAGAGCTAGGCATTAAATAACCTACAAGGGTTAATATGCGATAAAACAACCAAATAAATAAAAGATTTTCTGCTCCATCGTCTATAATATGATTTTGTTATATTTGGTTGAATATATCAAAGTGTAAACTATTTTCCTGCAATAATCGGAAAAGAGAAAGAGAATAAAGTAACAATTTTGACACATCCTGTATATTATTAAAGCTGAAAGAGAAGGATTTGCTGTTGAGTTTTTTATTAGTCTTCTCTTGTTCGCGAGTGAGATGTCACAAAATATGCCTCCAAGAAAACCTTCTGACTAAACACCAACACACACACACACACATACACACACACACAAACAAACATACACACACACACACACACAAACATACACACATACACACACACAAACAAACATACACACACACAAACACACACACACTCTCTTTCTCTCTCTCTCTCTATATATATATATACATAAATATATGAAGTTAAGATTGAATAAACAGAGTCACCGGCGCTTGGTGACTGTGATTTTCTCGTCAGACTCAGCATGTAAATAAAAAAAAAACAGTGTAATGAAAGCATAAACAAAATATTCGATATATGAATCTTAAAGGCACTAAATTTATACAAACATTCAATATCATTCGATAATTTTATAATTCGTCTGATAATTACATAGGCAAGAAACTAACAGTTACTAAAGGTCCATAACTCTTTGTCTGTGCTATTCTAACACAGACATATATACTCAATTACCGATATTGAACACCTTTTATTTATAAACATTGCAAACTATATTATTACTCTGTTTTATCTTATCTTGCTTGCCATTCCCTTGCAAAAAACACAATATTTTACTCAATTAGAAGTATACATTTCAAATTTTCAAGGTGTTAAACTCAACCAGAAATTACCTGATTAAACAGTGCCTTCATCTGTCACTCTTATTTCAGTAGTAAAAAACTGCATTTCTATGAAATATATGATCTTAAAATGAAAGAACTGAAAATGTTTATTCAACATGTAATTTTGTGGGAGTTAAAGAATAGCAAAAATACTACGGAAATAGCAAAGAAAATCAGAAGTGTTTTGAGCCAAGGTGCCATTACTGACCGACAAATCTGAAACTGGTTTTCAAAGTTTCGTTCTAGCGATAGGTCACTGAGAGATGAGTCCAGATTAGGACGTTTATCAGAACCCGGTGTTTTAAGAGAATTGGTGAAATGCAATCTGCACAAAAGTATTCGAGAATTAGTACTTGATAGATCCCAATCCATAATCTGCTGTCACTTGGAAAAGATAGGAAAAGGTAATAAGCTAGGTGTTTGAGTTCCTCATACTCTTTGTGGGAATAGTAAGGAAGATCACATATCTATTGTGACTAGTCTTCTTTCAAGACAGAAATAACCTGTTTCTAAAGAATATCATTACAAGTGACGGAAAATGGATCTTTTATGACAACGTTCAATGCAAAAAGCAATGGACAAGGATGATTCTCCACATCCTACCCCAAAGCTGGAACTTCGTGGAAGAAAAGTCATACTATGTATACGGAGGGATCACTGCAGTATTATTCATTTTGAGTCTTTAAACTGCAATCAGACACTCAATGCAAACATATACCCTCAAAAGCTGCAACGTGTGCATGAACATCTAATAAGACAACGCCCCGCTCTAGTCAATATGAGAAACTCATTCTTGTCCTTGTTTAGGCAAAGCCACATTCAGCAACAATCTAGCAGGAAAAAATATTGGATTTAGGTGGGTCTGTTCTACCCCATCCACCATATTCAACAGACCTCACTATGTTATTTCTATCTTTTTCTTTCCCTATAAAACGTTCGAAATGACGAAAAAATTTTCCATTTATCTACATTCTTATAAAAAATTTTAAAAATTTCTTTTATTGTAATAAAAATGAACACATGGGAACTAAGTGAAAATATTTAAACAATAAAGTCAAATGTCATAGAACTTCAATTTTATTCAAATTTTCCATTTACCAAAACAAATACGGGAAAATATTTTGAAATACAACCAAAAAATCAATTAAACAAAATCATTTTCAAAACAAAGAAGAAATAATTCATTGTTAACTGATTAAGCCAATTTCAAAGAATCCATCCAACATATTCGAGGTAGTGCCTATCAAATCCACGAATTTTTCTCTTGTCTCTCATTCAAATGCACACAATTCTGCATTCATGTTTATCGAAACGATTCCTCTCAATTAACGTCTGTTCCCACATCATCATCTTGTCGTGCCATCAGCGCGGATATCCCAGACTCTCTCTCTCGCCACCTCTCCCTATCGTTCATCGCATCCGGCAGGTCCTCAGGGCTGCTGTATGTAGGTTCGAGCTGGTCGCCCTGCTTTTGCACGGCCATGTGAAGGGGTCCATAGGAGTAAATCACTTATGAGCTCGTCCCTACTTCTCCAGCAGTGTCCTGCATGTCTGGTTCGTCTAACTTGGATAGTTTTCGTGATGGGTGGTAGCTGGCCGTACACCTGCTGCTTTGAGGGGTGTTACCTCCAGGATATGTTCAATATTACTCACAGTGTTCTTGTGTAGTTGCCGTTAAGCTTCTTCTCCAGCCGTTTAGTTAGCGTCCATGTAGTGCATCCACATAGCAGTATCGACACAATCGCTGCTTGGAAGAAAATGCGTTTCATTTTATCGGTCAAAACTTATAATAATCGAATGCGATTATTGGTTCTCAATACACAGTGATTTTAAAAATACCTGCATTGAACGTTTCGAGTCCTGTTTTAATACATTGGATTATTTATTTATTTATTTCCAAAGTTTTTTTCAGCTACATTCATTTATTTCACGCATAAATTGCTTTTGCACTTTGGTTTCTTTGTTTAATGGCATATCAACCTTCGTGGGCTACTTAAACGAAAGCCATCCTCGGCGAAGAGCAGTAGTAGTACTATTTAACCTACAGCTGGGTGGGGGGTCTGATAAGGGAGTTCATATCTTGCCCGTTGGTATTAGTCCGAAAGTTGACGTAATAGTGCGACTAGAGCTTGAACTCGTTTATTACAGTGTCGCAATCCAACACGTTAGCCACTATATCGTGGAGAATCATTTCACTTTCCTCCTGTAGATTTTTATCAAGGCTGCAAAATCTTTTATGCAGTTACCGGATCTCACTTTGATGAATCCTAGATATATAAATTATATTCAAAAATGTATTGTAAAAATCAGTTCCAATCAAGGTAATATCCTGAACAGGCCTGGTAGCAATGCAAGTGGAATGTTTGACTTAAGGCAAGCATGCTTTAGCCCAAATTATAATTCCCCTATAATTAGGGACACAATTTTTCGCATATATATATATATATATATATATATATATATATATATATATATATATATGTATGTATATATATATGAGTGATTTAAATTTACCTATAAGAATTTATTCAGTCACTGCATTTTCTATGATCAAATGGAATAAAAGCAGTATAAACACCAATTATCCTGAGTCTCATGTTAGTGATCCTTAAATGAGCCAACATCGATATGCTTCTCATGTGAAACTCAGACGCGGGATTTTATCGTCTTTTTAATATATGTAATTATTGAAACTTTTTAATATATATATACAAGGATCATTAGATAAGTTTCCAGACATTTTTTTCGTATGGACACTTTTATTGATAGTACACACTTGAAACGCTAGTCCCCTTCGAAGTAATCTCCTCCGGCTGCAATGCACTTGTTCTACCGTTCCAACAACTTCTGCAAGGCCCCATGGAAGTCCTCTTGTGTCAGCGGGTCAATGACCTTCGTCACAGACTCTTTCATCTCCTCAATTGTCTCATAACAACAGCCTCTGAGCTTTGGGAATAAATAACAGTCACAGGGATCAAGGTCTGGACTATAGGGAGGGTGAAGAACCGTCTTGATGACCATCTTGGTCAAATAGTCTGTGACAAGGATAGAGTTGTGGACTGGTGCATTGTCCTGGTGGAAACGCCACTGATTAGATTTGAAGAGTGCTGGCCTCTTTCGACGGAATCTCTTCCTGAACTCCCTTAAAACCTCAACATAGTGTGACACGGTATAAAATATTTATCCCAAGACGGGAGTTTATTTTTCGCCCGTGTGAAGACGGGGCAGCCTGGCACTTGATCCCTCGCAGAATAAGTTCCAGTTAAGATTCCCTTTTTGGGCGTATGGAAACTGGCAGATTATGTTGGGGTTAATTTGGGGTTAGACAGACCGCCGCTGGCAAGGGGTTTCCAAATTTCACATTACACACCCACCCACCAGGCCACTACCTCTTCCTAGCCCTAGGATAATGGAAGATATGGGCTTCTAGGTTTTTATATAATATTATTATTTATCGTAGTCGACAATTCCAGTTTCCCGTGTAATATTTTTAAAGGTGGATAGGACATTTAGCGAGAATAACATGAGGCGAATGAATCTGAAAAGGAACATGCAAAAAGACAACTTGATAGGCAGACAACACAATGAATAAATTTCAGCACGAGAAGAGATATAAAATATAACAAGGTTTTTAATACATGCGGACACACATATTTAACGTGTCGGCTATATTATCAGCGGATAATATCAACATATATAAATGTATTTCTTCCTTATTCTTTTCTTTCTTCCTTCTTTAAATTGAGAGAGAGAGAGTATGTAATAGCAGTACTTAGGAAGGGTAGAGGGAGAAACAGTCTTAATGTTTACTTAGCTTTTTGACGTGTTCCTTCTGAGAGTATTTTCTTTTTTACGGGCTAGCGGGGTTTTATATGTAGCTTGGCTTGAAGGCGTCTGTTATCTGCTTGTCCAAGATTCTTTCCGCTTTTCCCCGGGAATTTCGGCGGCAGTTTCAATACATCTTATCACCTCAACCACTGTCCTGAGAATCCCGGTTCTGCTTCTTCGCCCGGAGTTTGGCATGAGATTCGCCCATCCGTTCACGGCGACATCTGTCTTCAAAACTGATTTCCTTATCCCTATTTCCGTTGACGAAAAGGGTGCAACTTCCGCTTTAGAGTACTGGCCAATCATTCGGCTTCTTTCTTCTTCCTTCACCCTGTCAGGCGATTCATTCGGACTACTATATGTCCAGTATATCCCTTTCTTTATCCATCCGGTCACAGAGTGCGAACATCTGTTGGCTTTCATCCTGACCCGGATTTGTTACTTCGGCCACGAGGAATTGACCTACATTCCTTACTCCTCTTTTAACGGTCAGTCTTTGGCGGCCTGTTAATTCAAACACGGAGGGGTAGGGGAAATTCCTTATTACTCTCGTCTCAGTGGTAGTAACCCTAACCCTAACCCTTTGGCCAATCAACTCTAGTGTATTGACTTCCTTACTCCTCCCACACCTCTCATCATCCCTCCCAGACTCTCTGCCTTTCTTTAATCTCTCATGCCACTCAAAAACTGATGCTCGATTCATGCAAGATAGTCGAAAAGCAGTCTGAAGCATTCCATACGTTTCTGTGACATTTTTTCCAAGTTTAAAAGAGAATTTTATTGCATATCGTTCTTCTAAAGTGTCCTCACATCCAGATTGCATTTTTGAAATTCACCAGCTGTGACAATCAGGCTTTAGTAGGGTATATTCCAATTCCTGCTGTAGCTGTTCATTTGAATCTGACATCATATAAATTGGTCAGTCATCCCATAAGATGTATAGCAATAACATCGTGAATTTTCAAGAGTCTACGACAATTATTTAAAATAGTACAAAAAAGTCTGGAAACTTATTTATATATATATATATATATATATAGCCTGATGATCGGATTGGCGAGAAAATTACTGCCACAATGCACCGTTAACTCTGTGTCTTCGTTATTCTGATATATATATATATATATATATATATATATATATGTGTGTGTGTGTGTGTGTGTGTGTGTGTGTGTGTGTGTGTGTTATGAGTACCAATTAATGAAAAGGAAGTCATACAGAAACTGTGAATTTGTAACTATTTCAGAAAAGCCATTCATGTTAAAATCTTATAAAAACACGAATGTTTCTTCCCTCTTATCGGTAGCCTTTCCATAATCACAATGACATGTTCTTAGGCTTGTTTTACCCAGACATAATGTCTGTATTTGGTCTAGCCACCATTTCATTAAATGATACATTCGAAATGATTTCTTAAACTACTTATTATTCTTCCTATTTGAATCTGGAAAATAATGTGCCATTCTTTTGGGTATGCCGTCGCAAGTTCTTGAAATGTTTTGTCCAAAACATTTTGGAAAGGTTCTATTGGGCTTAGACCAGGATTCATGCCGGGTACTGATGAGTGTCACTGGTTAACCTGAATGTGCACTCTGAAGTCGGATATTGTCATCTCTAACTACTGGACATGATATCAATTTGTGATCATCAAAATAAGGCACAACGACTATTTCAGGGAATTTCTTTTTGTACCTTTGGCAGTTGAATTGTGCGAGCAGCTAACCCGTATTATAACTGATTTACTACCAATTAAAGAACTTCCTGAATGTTAAGTTGATTATATCTTATCTTCGAATCAAACTATATTCAAGCTCTGACATCAATTACATACAATAGAAGTCGTCTCTTGTTGGTAAAGTGAAACCTCTTCTAAGAGCTGATGTCCCGACCAATTTGGTTTTTGCACCACGGTAAATGTTTTATCTCATGTCTTGGAATAAAGAGTGATCCTCATTTGGGACGTTGCGAAGCAAAACTAACGACTTTTAGCCTCTTCTTTTTGTCAGTGCTGAAGGATGATACACTGGAGTTTAAATGCTATTGGTTTAGGTTGGTTGGCTGCTCATTTGGTTTTATGGCATATCAACCATTGTAGGTTATTTAATGCCAAATCCAGTTTATACATACATATTAAATATACATGATTAGTAAACACATTTTCTTGAAATTTTTAAACGAGCCTGAGCTTTTTTTTTCACGAAATTAAATGGTTTCAATAATTGCTATTTAACATTAGTTATTCTTTTCAACGTCAGTCACTTGTTTACACACAGTTAAATGATCAAACCGTTCTATTTCTAACAATTAAATTTAGCATAAGTCATTTGTTTGCGCACATTTTAAATGACCAAGCAGTTCTATTTGACCCATAGATAGGATCCTATCCGGTGCTATCAAAGTGGATCTTAGAGGGATGACAATTAAGAGGTATTCCGCATGTCCCAAAGCTCCAACATCGGATGGTTTTGTGTCATCAGGGCACTCGTTGTGAGGGGGGATCTTACCTTTGTGCAGAGATGCAGTTGGTGTATTCTACAGACCCAAGATGACTGGACTAATTAGTTTTGGAGAAAGTGATTTGTTAAAGTGGTTTCTTTTTTGTTAAAGCTCATAAGCAACCTGTCCTCACGAGCATTAGTTTTTTTCTAGGATCATCTGCACCTCGCACTACCATTTACATTGCTGCCTGTTGCCGTTTGCTTTTCTATTTGACGACTGGTAACTGCTTGAATTATGTTGTGCTGCCTTCCAAGTAATCTACAAGATATCTCAGTATTTTGTATCTCAATAATCTATCGAAGCTGATTGTCAATAATTCTTTGCCTCAGGATTACGCTATGTTTGACTTTAGATTAGAAAAAACTGTGCTTTGTTAAGGCAGAGTTACACAATGAGATGGTTTCCTAAGACGTAGTTAAACTGCGAATTTGGCATGTATGTGTATAGCGAAGATTAGCAAATGTCACGACGCATGCGTAAATCATGGTAGTCTATTTCCTTTTTCCTTCCACTTGAGACACGATAACCCAGTAAACAACATTATATTTTCTTGGAATGGATATTTTTAATTAAATTATTTGATGATAAATTGCGTGGTTCTTAACTTTTGATCGTATATATATATATATATATATATATATATATATATATATATATATATATATATATATATATATATTGAAATAGACAAATCATCATTTCTCAAATCAAAAAATTGTTCAAATATTGGCCAGTAGGATACAACTTAAAATAAATAAATGTTTTCTCATCGGCATTTTAAAAAATAAATACAGTCAAAAAAGAAAAATCTGAATTAGATTTTCAAGTTTTATAAGAAGTGGTATCAGAGATTATACTTTTAGGTATATTTTATTGCACTTTTCTCTGACTAGACTTTAGAGATTATACAGAACTTTTAGTAGTACCTCGGTTTTCAAGGGAGATAACCAGGGTGAATTGTTGGCACGGTGGTAATGCGTTGCTACAATAAAAATGTTCTGCTTTGCCCTTCTTTCTGGGTCAGGTTTCGAACATTTTGAACGGCTCTCGTGTGTGTATATATATATATATATTTGTGTGTGTGTATGTGTGTGTGTGTGTGTACGCGCGCGTGTGTGTGTGAGTGAGAGAGAAAGAAAGAGAGAGAGAGAGAGAGGTGGGAGCAGGTGTGTGTGTGTATGCAAACAACTGAGGGAGCCCTCCAACGTACCAGCTGTGAAAATCAACATTAGAAATCTACGACATCATGGAAAGTAAAATTTCAGAATCTTTGAATAAAAAATTATTACGAGGCACTTTTATTGATAGTACACTCATGAAACTCTAGTCCCCTTTGAAGTAATCTCCTCCGACTGCAATGCACTTGTTCTACCGTTCCAACAACTTCTGCAAGGCCCCATGGATGTCCTCTTGTGTGAGCGTGTCAATAACCTTCGTCACAGCCTCTTTCATCGCCTCAATTGTCTCATAACAACAGCCTCTGAGCTTAGGGAATAACTAAAAGTCACAGGAAGTAAGGTCTGGACTATAGGGATGGTGAAGAACTGTCTTGATGCCCATCTTGGTCAAATAGTCTGTGACAAGGATAGAGTTGTGGACTGGTGTATTGTCCTGGTGGAAACGCCACTGATCCGATTTGAAGAGTGCTGGCCTCTTCTGACGGAATCTCTTCCTGAACTCCCTTAAAACCTCAACATACTAACCCTAACTCTAACCCCTTTGGCCAATCAACTCTGGTGTATTGACTTCCTTACTCCTCCCACACCTATCATAATCCCTCACAGACTCTCTGCCTTCCTTTAATCTCTTATGCCACTCAAAAACTGATGCTCGATTCATGCAAGATGGTCGAAAAGCAGCCTGAAGCATTCCATACGTTTCTGTGGGACTTTTTCCAAGTTTAAAACAGAATTTTATTGCATATCGTTCTTCGAAAGTGTCCTCACGTCCAGATTGCATTTTTGAAATTCACCAGCTGTGACAATTAGGATTTAGTAGGATATATTCCAATTTCTGCTGTAGCTGTTCATTTGAAACTGAAGTCATAAAAACTGCTCAGTCATCTCATAAGATGTATAGCAATAACATAGTGAATTTTCAAGAGTCTACGACAATTTTAAATGCCTGTATAAAAGAAAGTCTGGAAACTTATTGCATTAACCACGTAAAAGTTATTTTATGATAGAAACAATATCTACTAATTAGCTTCTTTTTTCCATCTTATTTTAATTCGAAGTGTGTTTTTTACTTACTTTTCATAAAAACATAAAAAATATAAAAAATGTTTGAAACAAATTGGATCAATATTTTTAAAAAATTCTAAACAATATTTATATTTGTATTTTAGCTTAATTTATTCATTATTCTAATTTATTTAGCATTTAAAATAAAGATTCAAACAGAAACATTAAATGCAGCGTAGAAAAATGAATTTTTCATTCAATTCTGATTTTTTTGATGATCGAAAAAAGTATCTGTTTAAGTTTTTAACAATAAAATCTTCGTTTTTTTTTCTTCTTTAAATAAAATCCAGAAAAATTAAAAGCAATCATTTTTTTGTTAAACGAAATATATCGAGGTACTTAGGTTATTATCATTTGAACAATGAATTATACTCCTTCTACAAGGAGAGCTTTCGCATAAAATAACACACAAATGTTGATATGCCATTAAACAAAAAAAAACAAACCAAACTAAAAAATTTTTTTTTTTTAAAAACGTTTTACATTTGTCAAAAATCTCATCAGTTGTCTTTTCCCAATCATATATCCAATCTGGGATTTGAAAGTTCTGGGTTGTTAATAGTTTTGATGATGAAAATGGTTTATATGTAGTTCGGTTTCTTTGTTATATTGCTCATCAACTTCGATGGGTTATTTAATGCCAAAACCATTCTTGAAGAAGAATAGCAATGATTCTATTTAACCCATCACCGTGGTATAAGGGGGTTCCAAACAATTCAGTTTAGCATAAGTATGATATTTAGTTCTGTTTGACCCATAGATAGGACCCTTTCAGGTGCTACCACTCCGTGCCAGAGTGGACTATGAAGCGCTGGTAATAAAGGGGTACTCTGCATTCCCCAAAGCTCCAGCATTAGTGGAGCCTCAACATCAGATTGTTTAGTGTCTTATCGAAGACACTCGTTGGGGGAGTTTTACCCCTCTGCAGAAAAAGAAAACGTGGTTGTCACCATTTGATTTTTAAAGCTGTAAATAAATTATTTTTATTCGGCAGATTACGTTAAGTTGACCAAGATGTATTATAGATTGACGAATAATAAACCACTTCTTGTTTTTGAGGTGAACAATTAGTCTTAAAATGTCGCTCATTACGTTAGTATATATGACAAAAGATATGATACTAGATGTAACAACTACAAACCGGAACTTGTTTTAACAACTGCATTTTTTTATGTCTGCATACACGCACGAACAAATAACTTTTTAAACGCTTGTGGCGACGTGTAAATTATCGCCATTTTAAATTATTAATTTCACGCATTCACTTTGTTTCAATTTTTATCTACTGCGCAACAAACTAGAACCAGTTGGGGGCTGTCTGTGAGGAAAACAGTATCTGAATGCAATTCACTCCTCGAAAAATTTGAAAACGGCATGCTATACTGTTTGGCACTCATGGCAGAATCTCTGATTGGAAGATTTCACAGTTTTTGAGTGTCAATCTGTGGACTGTGCAGCGGATCTGAAAAGAATTTGGATGAGTCCAATGGTGATTACAAAGGTAAGGTTGCTTGGAAACCTACTCCGATCATTTTGATAAGAAAAGAACGCCTGAATGTGTTGTTAAAATCCAACCGATGATTGACAACGATTCTAGCAAGTTAAGCAATTCCAAAGCCAGGAATATAGGAGTATCTGAGTTTCTTATCAAGCAGGTAGTGCAAGAAGACATTTGCTTTTCCTCATACCAGATGAAAATGAGCCAATTTTTATCACAGGCCATGAAAGCCTAGAGAAAAGACCTCGCTGCAAAGCTTTTGGACAAACTCAAGCATCCCCTCAAACCGAACATGCTTTGCTTTTTCTAAAATGAGAAAAACTTCTGTCAGGATCAGTTAGTGAACTCCGTGATGAAAAGCAAACATCCAGTCCACATCATGGTGTTTGAGGTGGTCACTTGCGGTGGTGACGTTATGCCTACTTTTTTTTTCTAACATGTTCTCAGACTCATCATGGAGGCCTACATCCTACATCAAGTGCTTGGAGGATGTAGTGCAGCTCGGGATCGGGAAGGTGACTGCTGGAAGACCCTACGTCTAGCATCGGGACAATGCTATTCCACACAAGCAAGAGCACCAAATTTTGCCGGTGAGAAAATTACGACGACCACATCACTCCTAATATCTGGGAGCCAAACACCCAAGATTACAAACCGCTTCATTATTATGTGGGAGGCGCGGTTTGAGCGAGAGACCAACAAAACTCTGTACAACACCAAAGAGGAATTGAAGGCAACAATAACGGCAGCATTTTCTAACTTAAACAAAGAGACGGTTCGAAAGGTTTTACAGATTCCGAAGTCGTCTGGAGGCAATGGTTCAGACTAATAGCGATTTCTTTGAATAAATTTAATCCATAGTACTTTAAGGTATTTTCGGGTAATTTTGGTAAATATATTTGATAAGTGAGATTTTAGTGCTATTTTCCTTTTCATTTAATTTAGATCACAATTTACCCATCGTACCTTGTAATAGACTAATTCAGGAAAAAATTATGGAACTAAGAAACAAAAATATTAGAATAAAATTTGTGTTACTCTTTCTCGAGACTTTACCACGGCCTTAATTCTTTTAGGTATGAATTTTACGAATTTAAAGCAATTTTCTTGTTAAAATGTGGGCCCAACTTTTCCAAACAGTAGTTAATATGTTTTCTTTTGTGGGTGGAACTTTTACATGAGCCTTTATTTTTAAATCTCCACTATAGATTTTGAGTTGTATTTACTGTTCATTGGCCTTTTCATTGAATTTATATACCTTTTCCTAAAGAAAAAACTTTAATCCCTTTGGCTCTATGATCAGAAGCATAATTGATTGTAAAATGACATCATCAGCACTAATTTTCTATTGATGGAATTATGAAAATTATGTTTGATTGATTGTTGAGGAAATCATCGCTATTTATCTTGGTCATTAAAATAACATGCAGCTTCATATCATTAAAGACTTGAAAAATTTGCTTGTTTTTTTAGCTGTCGTGTCTCTATTGTTTATTTTGACGGTACCCGATAAAAGTTACAGCATCATCGCTTTGACTAATGCACTTTTTTGATTCATCATTGAATATTACTTTCATCCAATTGTCCAAACATTATGACTGTTTCCCTTTTGTCCAAATAAAATTTTCTTGTTTGTGTATTAGTCCGGTTTTTTTCTTACCTTTTCTCTCTGTAGATTCCATTTCATTCATCTGATTTCCTTCAGTTCTATCATAAACAATGAATCATGTTTTGACCCATTTGTTTATCATTTGTTTTCCTATACATTTTCTATTTTCAAGGCATATTGCTTTTATTTTCTATTCTGACGTTTTCATGTCTTTCGTGGTCTACCAGGATCTTTTCCTTTTTAACTGCCCCAGTTCTTTTATATTTGCACCAAATTTTACACACAACTGACTGGGAACAACCAACGTCTTTCGCGATGCTTCATTGTAGATTTGCCTTTTTGAATGGGTTTTACGACCCTTTCTATCGTTTCAATAGACAATTGTATTGTTGATGCTATATTTCCTTTCAATTAGATATGACAAATTGTTTGTTGAGGTCTGTAATCTTTTAACTGATTTGCATATCTACGATTCGGCTGACGAATGCAAATTTCAAGGTGTATCTATTTTTTCATTATATTTTAACCGTGTTTTCATCTGCATGGTTCGGAGAAAATATATCATTAATTTGAATAATTTCATCTAGTTTGTTTTGAGAATATCTTATGAATCTATTAAAAAATGTTCTATGTCTTCCCTGTTATTAGTTTATTTACTGCTAAGTAAAAAAAAATAAAATAACCTATTCAACATTCCCTAATGTGAAAATTCTAGAAGTAGTTGGCGTAGTCGTTGTAGTAATCAACATTACAGCAGTCCCTATAGTGTCTGAAACTGGCAGGACAAAAATCATTTGGAGAAGAATTGAAAATCTCAGACCTCAGCAGTATTTAAATCAATGTGATGAATATTAGATATTTAATAAAATTTGCTAATACTCAACCTCTACATATGATCATTAGGAACATTTGACGCGAAGAATATATAATCAAACGAATAATTCCTTTTATTTCTGCCTTTATCAAAAAGCAAAACGACAACTGCAGACAAGTAAACACCACATGTATTCGAAAACAACATTTCATCTTTGGCAAATATCTCAAGTAAAGCTTAATGAATAAAGACGAGTAAATCAGATTAATCAGACAGATTAGTTTAATCCCTGATACAAAATAAACAAACAAACAAAACAGATAAAGCAATACCAACAACACTACAGCAGAAATTTTGTGAAAAGGAGAAAAAATTATTGTTGGCATTTCTGCAGAATGATTTTAATTTTCATTTGTTTGTTATTTGGGTGTTTGTTATTATTGGTTTGGACGAAAAAGAAAGCAACGTTGTGGTGATAAGGTAAGAAAATAATTGGTCTAATATTCAGGTCTTTGATTGGAAGACATCACAGAAGCAAGAATACAAAGGATCATTAGCAATTTTTTTAAAAATAGAACATCCACAAACATTTTGTGGGAGTAATGCATTCCAGCTCATCTGTGTGGCGTGTTTTAACTCTTTCTGAAATCTCCAAAGATAAATATATAAGTCCACTAGATGGCATCCATTGTCTACAGAGAGATGATGAATATAGATTTTGCTGGTCGGCCGGTCAGTCAACACTTAGGTGTCTGTGCGCGGGAACCCACCGTAGAACTTCGCCTATGAGCTCTTTCCTGCTTCTCCGGCATTGCACATCATATCTTCCTTGGGTGATTTGTTAGGTGGTAGAAAAGTAGCAGTACAGTTGCTCTTTTGTGGAGTGCTGCTTCCAGGATTTATTCGAAACAGTTCTCAGCATCTTTTTCTCATTCTTCAGACACTTCGTTTTTATACAGGTGGTGAAGCCATACAATAGTATTGACACGATAAAGTCTTGGAAGAATTTCCATATGACCGATAACCTGTAGAGAACAGGCCCATGCCTTTCATTTGTGTTTATTGAAATTACTCTTAGTAGATGAGATATTGCTACCAAGGTATGTGAATTGGTCTATTGCCATCGGCTTGTCATTTAATATGGAGATGGCAAAATCTTTCCATATGACCGATAACCTGCAGAGAACAGGCCCATGCCTTTCATTTGTGTTTATTGAAATTGCTCTTAGTAGATGAGATATTGCTACCAAGGTATGTGAATTGGTCTATTGCCATCGGCTTTTCATTTAATATGGAGATGGCAAAATCTTGTTTCGAACGTATGAAATATGTTTTATTTAGTGCCAATTCCTCTTTTGCTTGCTCCAGGTGATACTGCAGATATTTGGTTTGTCAGATATGTTTACGAGAATAGATAGATAGATAGATAGATAGATGTATTCACTTATATACTGAATGAGCCACGTTCATTGATAGATAGATAGATAGATAGATAGATAGATAGATAGATAGATAGATAGATAGATAGATAGATAGATAGATTAGAATAACATCGTCACAAAGTCAGCGGCACATGTAACTGTTTCTCCATAAGCCCCACTTCAGCTGACAGTCACCAAACTTCATTGTCTTTGCGTCGACATAATCTTAACTTAGATCTACATATGCTCTATCGATATTGAACACTTTTTTATGTATAAATATACCAAACTACATTATTCATATATATATATATATATGTGAGAGAGAGAGAGAGAGAGAGAGAGAGAGAGAGGGTGTAGTGTGTGTGTGAATACCGATGAAGAATTCTGGGGAAATTACAATTTGATCTAATGTTTGCGTTTCTTAACCAAGAATTTTTAAAATCGTTCAGACTCTATTTTAACCAAAACTAATAAATTGTTTTATGCCTGACCATGTTGGAAGAATGTAAAAATGTCACCAAAATGACACAGATCTTTTATAGTTATTAGAGAGAAAAACTTAGAAGTATAACAAATATTGAATCCTCAAAGAAAACGAAATATTTTCGTGTCTAGACGTATACGCCTCTCTCTCTCTCTCTCTCTCTCTCTCTCTCTCTCTCTCTCTCTCTCTCTCTCTCTCTCTCTCTCTCTCTCTCTCTGCTCAGAAAAGAATTACTTAAAAACACATATTATCAAAACCAAGTTCAATCCGAATTCATTGATCAGGCAATTTAGATCAGTTGGGCACATGATATAATCTCTGTTTAAACCTAGACAGATTTTCATCCCCCACAAAAATAACACAAGAAGGAATAATTCCTGTGTTAGAGAAGCAGACGTTAGTTTTGTTGGTGACAAAATATATCTTCGGATTAAAATGTAAAAGATATATGTTACCCGATGATTACAGAATTTGTTGGGAATTGACAAACACCAAAATGCAGATAGAAAGTTGCAGAGGAGAAAAGCTTCTTTCTATTCACCTGACAAAATTCTCTTTTCGTAACAGCCATTCCCGGAAACGATACATTTCTTTAAAAAGTATTTGAACCCTCCCCCCAAAATATCAAAAAGTTTCCTTCCGACTAAATAATAAAGATATGCGCATACAGAAAGACAAAAACTAATTCACGTATATATATATATATATATATATATATATATATATATATATATATATATATATATATATATATATATACAGTAAACTGCGGTGTCAAAGTTACTTTTTTAAATCTGAAAAATTACTACAAAAATTGTAGTTGACTTGTACAGCAGGGCAAAACTGCAAACCTTTTTCACAGAGAGGTCAACCAGTGTAACAGTTTTATTGACAATCGATAAATACAGCTTATCGAAACTTCCGCGGATCGCCATAAACGTTTCCAACTAAAACTCGTGTTTGGTGAACACATTAAAAATTCAACACAGAGATTCATATAAAATAATATAATAATAAAACTGTAATACAATGATTAATGCTATATCACTCCGCTCCATGTCAATGCACACAAGACAGGCGACATCTCCACACTAAACGGTAGCTCTTTGAAACTAGTCGACAAGTTCACCTACTTAGGAAGCAGTATCTCATCAACCGAGACAGACATCAACATGTGACTTTCAAAGGCATGGACAGCTATCGATAGACTATCGGTCACAGGGAAGTCAGACCTGACCAATAAAATGAAATGCAGTTTCTTCTAAGCAGAGGTCGTGTCGATACTGCTATATGGATGCACTACATGGTCGCTAACTAAACGTATGAAGAAAAAGCTTGACGGAAACTACACAAAAATGCTGCGAGCAATATTGAACAAGTTCTGGAGGCAGCCCCCTACAAAGCAGCAGGTGTACGGCCACCTACCACCCATCACGAAAACTTTAAAAATTAGACGAACCAGACATGCGGGAAACTGCTGGAGAACTAGGGATGAGCTCATAAGTGATGTACTCCGATAGACCCCTTCATATGGCCGAGCAAAGGCAGGAAGACCGGGAAGAACCTACATACAGCAGCTCTGTGCTGATATGGGATGTAGCCCTGAAGACCTGCCGGAAGCAATGGACGATAGGGAGGGGTGGCGAGACAGGGTTAGGGATATCTGTACTCATGGCGTGCCATCATGATGATGATGATGAAGATATATGGCTGATGTAATTCTGAATTCAAAGAAAAGAATATGTACACGACGCTCTACTGAAGTAATGGCGGTTTTAATATGACATAGTGATGCTTGATTGTATATACACATTATTGGCATTCTTACTGTACTTATAAGGTGAAACATTTTAAATAAAAGTTATCTCTGAAGGTTATTTTATTGACGATTAAAACCTTGATGCGACCTGAGACTGACTGTATACTTGGGAGTCGACATAGTAGAACAGATATATATGTCTAAACTAGTTTTTTTATATGAAAAATTTTGAGGTCGACTTATATGCTAGATTGTACTTCTCAATTTATGGTAGATATAAAAAAAATAAACAAAAATCATAAAACAAATAATAATATTTCTTTTACGTCATTCATAATTTGTTCCCAACTCGTTTCGATATTTTCTGAAGAGATTTTCTGAAGAAAATCTTTTCTTAGAAAGTTTTTATCACAGTTTTTAAAACAGTCAGTATGTCATGAGAGGCAATGAAAAATGTACTGCTAAGGTAGCATATATTGGTTGAATTTTAATCATTTTATATATAGAGAGAAGCAGATAGACAGAGAGAGAAAGATAGAGGGAGAGACAGAGAGATTATATATATATATATATAGAGAGAGAGAGAGAGGGAGAGAGAGAGAGAGAGAGCGAGAGAGAATATATATATATATATATATTCGTGTGTGTGTGTGTGTGATGGATAAAATAACACCTTTGATAGCTTCACATTCACACGTTCATATAAAATAAACATACAGACACACACAAAAAATGATACCCTCATTAAATTAAGAATGGTAAAATAATCTCTCTCAGATGAAAGCCTGAGCAAAACCTTTGAAGGTCCTAGGGTGCCCACTTGACAAAATCCCTCGCTTAGACTCATTGGTGTAGTCCAAAGGAAAACGGAGGAATAATTTGTCATCAGCTTGATTTCATGAATTCCCCGGGGTAAAACAATATTGACATTTAACTGTATTAAGGATCTACAAATTCTGGTTGGTAATCAATTTTCTGTCTCCTAGACTGGTTGCCAACCAAGGTAAACGCTTCTAGCCAGCATTTGAATGCAATTTATTTCATTTTCCTTTATGCTAATTGTTTAGACATACTGATTTCATGGTGTTGGGTTTATTTCCTGTTTTTTCTCAAACATTTATATATATATACAGGGTGACTCCCAAAAAACAGAACCCATAAACATTTTTATTACTTCTACAAAAATATATGGGTTCTGTTTTTTTTGGGGGGGGGCGGAGGTCATCCTGTACAAATGCAAAATCCTTGGGTCAAATCGAAGTCATGTGATCCCTTTAGGATAATTCAGCCATTTACACATGAGATTAATGATATGGGATAAATAAACCCATTAAAAAGATTCTCTGCTAACGTTACACTTTTCTGGGCAACCGTTCAACACTTACTTTCTGGATAAATACTTAATGATAGTCAAAAGTATTCCAATTCGGTGAAAGGAAAAATATTGATCAATATTTGCAGCATCTCAGCCGCCAACAAGAAATTAGATATATTCCGTAATTTGTCATTATCCTTATTATTATTAAATTTGTTTAATTATCTATTAATGCTTAGGCATTTTATTTATTTTAAAGTTATTTTTAAGTTATTTATTTGTGTATCTGTTTATTAGTCGTTCGAATTTTTAGTTTTAAAGTGACTTCGTAAGAATTTATTTTCATGTCTGTATTTGGATATGAGCTCTAATGATTTATTTAGAAGTTGATTTTGTTCTGACAGTCACCAAGCATCGTTGACTTTTCGTCTACGCTATTCTAACTTAGATCTACATATGCTCTATCACCGATATTGAGCACTCTCTATTTATGAATATAGAAGACTACATAATTAATGCTAGCAAAAATATACGCCCTCCGTGGGTTGGAAATATTCAAGTTTTAATGTAATAAAATAAATCAGAAAGACTAACAAAACTAAATCAGAACGTATATCAAAAAGATTACACTTATTATGATTTTCTTTTAATTGATTTGTACATAAAATTATACAAATGATTGATTTATGTCAGAGTAAATGTTAAAGATATTTAAGTGAATGTATTTCTTTTAAAGATTTATCGATAGGATTTTTTACTCATATTAACTAAAGTAAAACCAGCCAATTAAAAATGAATATTGAACAAACAAATATTTATTAAAATCGATTTTTTTAAAAATCAGTATGCAAATCAGCCTCCACATTCACTCTGTAAATGGTTATTTGTTTATATATTTGGATACAATTGCATGATATTCATAAAAAAGTTTCCAACTGGCATTCGTGTCAGATGGGGACCAAGATCAATGTCAGATTCGAGGTTGTATGACCCACAGCTTCGGCTGGGTGATCTGTATTAATAGCACAGCATAGCAGTTGACCACTTCGGTCTAGTTTAAGCTATTTGAAAGTGCACGAAAGGGACTCACGTAATATATCAAGTGAGACCAAGTCCAACTGGCTCAAATTGCACTAAGTGAGCCAATGTCCAGCATAAATCCCCCACTATAAAAGAACCTTGTGTCATGACCTTGTCTCAAGTCCTGTCTGGTGGAAGGCAGAGACAAATACCAAGTTTTGATAATTTAAATTATTTTCCTGAATTAGAGAGATTTCAAGAAAAGTACTAACATAAAGAATGTAATGTTGTTGGTGACTTAATTTTGGTTCCAGAAAACCAGACTCAAACTCTCCTTTAATTATTATATATTTACAACATGTGGACACGCTTGTGATTGTATCATTGTAGGAAATGGACACCGTGACCCGAGTTCAAATCTCGAACAAAGCTGTTTGAATTTCAAATAGCGCTCTGGGAAAGGTATAAATCCAACTCTCCCCCTTCCAGCTATGGGTAGATAGTTGGGCAGACTGTGTTCTTTGTCCTTGGTAAGGCAACCATTCAAGGAGGACGAAAACTCTGCATAAAAACTGACCTTGTATCATATTCCGCTCGTGGGGAGAAGTTGCGTAAATATACATATATACACACAAGATGTCTCAAAAATGTATCCACTCTTTGATCAGTGACTTGAAAATTGTCCAATTATACCCAATACTGATAATTCACAACACACTGTAACTTCTTGTAAGTTTATATGGTATTCAACAATTGAAGGAAGGCTTTGAGGTGCTCTGTAGATGCAATTGTTGTATTTAATTAAGCTATTTAACTTTATATCACAAAACCATCAACAATCAATGAATTGAAAGCAGCAACTGAAATACAATGCATCCAAATAACATTTGAAATGATTCGTGAAATTTGAAATTCCATCTGTTCACGTTATCAATCGTACTTTAAAGGTCATCAGTTTGAACACCTGCGATAACTGAGTGATGTTTGCAAATCTGGTCACTTTATCAACTATATCTGAAGCAAAATGGTCATCAGTTTGAACATCTGTGGGACCTCAGAATATTCTATTCTTGTCGTCTTTAACTATAAAATTTAGATATATGTTAATAAACATTTTATTTATTATGAATCAACGTGTGCATACATTTTTGAGACAACCAGTATATATATATATATATATATATACATATTGTCATCCACAGACAGACTGTTTTGCTCTATCAGAACTCTTCAGTGTGGCTAGACACGCTGGACGCTCGAAGCCGGGATCAAAACCCGTCCAACTTTACGTTAGACTAAGTTTCAGTCCTGTCGGCCACCAAGCAGATCACGTTGGCTAAGGGAATTTTAAGGTATTTATTTTAGCAAAAGCAGCAGCAGCAGCCTTTGTTTACATTTTTTCTACCCTATCGGCTACCAGAGTGCTCAATTCTTACGAAGAGCTTTGCATTACGCTAGCGGCGGCCGACAATTCCTTCGCCAAAGTGCTCAACCCCCATGGGGGAGCGTATATATTGTCATCCATATATATATATATCAGTAAATCTGTCGCATAATAATTATTTATTATGAAGTAGTTGGTAGAATAATAAGTATTTTATACTACAAATATTTATTTTTCAGCATAATCTCCGTCGTTCAGTAAAGAATTATAGACACAGAAACTGAATGCAGTGAAAAATATCTATAATCACACTCACCACCTATCCACCCCAAACATACACACACACGCACACACACACACATATATATATATATATATGTATATATAGTGTAACTAGGAGCATCAATTTTGCCCTAAATACAGTACAAAATGGTTACTGCCATAGATTCTGCTAGTCGATTTGGTTTTTTGTAACGTGCATGACGTGAATGAATTAGATGAAATTATACTGAAATAAATAGGATGGAAGTAATAGGCTAGACCCATTCACTCACTAATGAGAAATGTTTCCCTTGCCAGAGGGTTCGCTCCTCTTGACTAATGTTTTTATTTTTTTTTTTTTTTTTTATTTATTTTTTTTTTTTGGTGTCTCGTCAAAAGAAATGAAGAAACTACTTGTGTTATTTCATTTTTAGGTGACAGGAAAAGTTTTCATTTTTGCTCAAATGACATTGAATGAAATTTCTGCTTTGAAAAAAAGTTGATGAAATGAAAAAAAAAAGTCTTATAATATTGTTAGTATAGAAAGAATCATCGGAGATTTAGATTCAAACCTTTTCTGCCAGAAAAGATCATGATAGATAGCGAGAATATGTCGAAAAGACGATGTAGTTTTATTAGCATCTCACAGAAGGAACTTACAGGGAAAAGATAGATAAATAAAAAAAATCTTGTATAATTGGTTAAGAGCTGAAGAAATTGTATAATCTTTGGAATGGTGCTGGAATCTTTTACAAAAAGATATACTGTCAATAAAATATAGAAACGACAAATTATAATTATGTCAAAGACAATATCAGTATTGAATCCGCTCAGCTTGGTACAGTACCTTACTTCTCAGTGGGGCTTACTGTATCCCCAACAGAGAGGTAAAACCCCCTAAAAAATGGTGTCCTGGGTAAGACACAAAACTTCATCAAATGAAGAGGCTGAATTTTTTAAGATCTAACGTGTACAGAGAACTTTTTCATTGCCATTACTCCCAGGTCTACTCTGGCCCGGAGTGGTAGTACCTGTTAGGGTCCAATCTATCAGTTAAGTTTATCTGTTTAAAAATGATTCGTATTTATAAGGAACAACTACACAAAAAATGTAAATATGAACATACAATGAATGCGATATCTAATCTCTTGGTATAAAATAGCCCAAGACAGGTTGTTATGCCGTTACAATCAATCAATAGATACGACACATATACGTAAGGGCAGAGTATCCAGTGAGAATCGAACTCACTTAGAAAACAGCTTTTTAACAACTGCCTCATGACGAAGTTTACAAATCAGCCGTGAAATTAAGAGAGTCTGATTTTAAAGACAAACATAGCTTCCTTGTTTGATATATTGGCTAAACATTATCTCTCTATTCAAATTACCCTTTTTTGGACCTTGTGCCACACTAAAATAAACTTAGTTTTATAAAATTTTGTATTTTTCGATTTCTGAGTTTTTATATGGGGTAACTGATATCTTTGTTTCCTTTTGTCATTTGATGGCACGAAAGACCGTTTAGTTTTAACTAACTTCATTTTAAAAATATTGTACTATGCTGACATATAAACAACGTGCATTTTAACAAACCAGTTGTCAAAATTGGCGTATCTTTATTCATTGGTTCTGACAAATAAGATTGAAGACGAAAAACTATACGAGGTGTGTCTGAAAAATAACTGTACTTGTGTCACAAATAATTTATTTCAATTTCAAACAATAAACTACAGGGTTTCCTCTTCAAAGTAATCCTTCTCGATTCTAATGCACTTTTCCATTCTTCTCTGCTATGCTTCTATGCACTGTTGGAAGGTTTCTTTTGGGATGCCTTTCAGCTCCTTTCGTCTGCCCACCTGATGGCCCCCACGCTTTCTAAACGGCTCCTCTTGATGAACCTCTTAAGCTTGGGGTAAAAAGAAACAAGATCAGTTAAATAGGAAGGTTAATCCAGTACGGTGATATTTCTTTCGATCAGGAACTGCCGGATATTCCGGGCATTATGAGCAGATACATTGTTGTAGTAAAGCAGCGATCATTTGTCTTACCACATCTACTGTCTTTTACCATACTCTGGGCAAATCATACGCCTCAGGTTTTAGAAGATTTGCTGATTGGTTTTTCGGCCCTGTGGCAAGAAGTCGCTCTGAACAATACCCCTCACATCGAAGAACGTGATTAATATGACTTTGATTTTTGACTTTGTCGTGCTTACTTCATCTTCGGTGATTGTCAGAGATTTCTACTGACAGTTTTGGCGTTTGGTTTTCGAGTCAAACTCAAAAATTCATGTTTTATTTCTAGTGATGATACCAAGCTGCAAATCAGATTTAGTTTGAAAACATTCGATAATGTTCTGACACACAGGTATTCAGTGTTCCTTCTGATCATCTATTCAACAGTCCTGACATCATTTTTGCACAGACGTTCTGCTTGCCTAAATCTTTATAGATAATCTTCCAAACATTCTCCTTTCCATGCCCAGATAATTTGCGATCATCCAAATAGTCAACCGACGATCTCTACATACCACCTGCCCATCTTTGAACCTGTAGTACCACTCAAAAACACTTGTGTGTATCATAGTTTTATTTTTATAGACTTGCTGAAGCATTTGAAAAGCTTGTGATGAACTTTTTTCAGACCAGACCAAAACTTTCAGGTTTATCCGTGACTCATTGTTCTTCGTCTGTTCTATCTATATCCAGAGAATTTTATCGGGTATCATTCTATTAAACCTATTCTGGGTTGTGCATAAACCATTTTATCATATCGTCCAATTTCAATCTCTTGCACAATTCCCATTAAATCGCCTTTCCCACCCAGTCATGCCAAGTACTTCTTTTGGGCTAGTTTGCTGCATTTGATTATTATATGATTAACACTTTGATCTTTTTCTTCACACAATCTTCATTTGCTATTCTATTGCGTAGCATCAATTAATGGTACTTATGGCGTTGTTTTGTATTGCTATTAGAAGAGATTCCGTTTCTCTCTTAATGTGACCCTTTCTTAGCCCTGTCTCGTGTGCAATTTCGTCAGTTTGCTGCTTGAAATGTCCACGTATTTGCTTTTCTAGCCATTTCTGTTTCCTAGTTTTTATTTCTGTTCTTTTAGGACTTATTTTGCCACTGTTGTTATTGGCTACTGGAATTAGTCTTTCTTTGCTCTTTTTATTGTAATCTTCGAGTCTTTGTATTGATGTGTTTATGCCGTCCTTTATACTGGCTATTCCTTTTTTTTTCTTTCTCTTCTTGAGAAATATGTAATCTATCTATGTGATCTCTTGAATGTAAATCCTTTTGTATAGTCATTAATTTCCTTTTCCCTTTGTTCATTTGTCTGAGTTCTTCTCTAGTTAACTTGACGATTGGTCCAACGTACCTCACTGGGGAACTGTCCAAGAGTTTATCCCTTTAATGAAATTCCTGCTGCATAGTTCAATTTCGAGAAGCTTTCTCGTTCGTCTAAAGTACCTTTTTCTTATTTTTTTTCTTTCACCCCCGCTTATTTGATATTGTCCACATTCAATATTACTAAGCGCTTGTAATTTTCCTTCTCTTCAAGAATTTTGATTCTTTCTTGGTTTGGCAGTTCTATTTTTTTCCTTTGTTTGTCTTTTCCCGCTTTTCATTATACTGTCAAATTCCATTCCTATATCCTGGCTGTATATTCTTATTGTCTGTATCAGTCTCCAGTTCTATTTAATTTTTTGCAAATAGCTTACAAATAGTCCATGTACATAAGGTGATTAACCTTTTCTTGTGATTTTGTAAATTTGTAGCCCAAGTACACTTCCGAAGTGTGTAATTGAATAACATCATTTGTATTACAAGGAGTTGAAGCGAGAATGAGGCTTCCTAAAAGATGCCACTTTGGATTTTCGATTCTGCTTAAGGTTTTCCTCTACTTTCCGTAATGAAGTTTACGATATTCTATTATGCAAGTTGGCAAGATCCTGTTGTTGTCAATCCATGCTATGGTTTCATTTCTCCTCCTCGTTTTGATATCCTTGAGGATGTGCTGAGATATGCATAATAGATCAGCTGTTCCTCTTGTTTTACAGCGACATCCTTTCTTTTCTACCGAAAAGAGTCGATGACATAAAAGAAAATGACAGATCTCTTCTTTAATCGGTGAGCTGATATTTGTCGAACGTCTCACCAACCGGATATGTATGGCACAAGGCCCAGTATGCTTATTTTTGTTGACACTACTTGTATGTGTATAATCTATTTATTATATGTTTCTATATTTTTATGTATTATATGTCTCTACCTGTATTATTATTATTATTATTATTATTATTATTATTATTATTATTATTATTATTAAATTTTCAGGTTTACTTCCTGTTTCTTACGATCTTCATTTCAGCAGTTTCAATATAAATTTATTTCAGGTCAACAAAAATGACCTTCATCAGATGGAATATAATACATTTATGCTTTGAATACGATGAAGACAATCCTACCTTGTTTCCGGTGAGAAGAGAAAAAAAATTGTTTATTGAAAATATCATGATATGTTAATAAATATAATGTTAATTCTTTTCTCTTTTTTATTTTAAAGAACCCATTTCTTATAATTTAAATTACTATTGATTTTTTTTTAACCGGTGAATATCGGAAGGTATTACAGTGAGTTGAGATTTAATCGAATAAAGCCTAATTAAAATAAAAATAACATTTGATTCCTAATTTTCTATGAAAATAATGTTTGTTTTAAGTATTCAATAATATAGTTTTTGTAGTCGAGATAATTAACATTAATTTAACTAAATGTCTAACTAGGAAAAATATCATAACTATTTCCTAGTTATTCATATTAGGAAGGGTTATTCCTTTCGTTTTGAAGTTAACCATGATGAGTATTGGATTAATATTGGAATTGATATTGGATTAAAATATCCAAGGAACTTTTTATATACTAAATAAAATAGCAATTTCAAATATATATTTATTTAATCGAGTTGCTAAAAGTTTGTTTATCCATATCAAGACGGTGTAGTACATAGGATAGTTCCTCCTAACATTTATGACAATAGTGTTAAGTTTGAATCTTTTTTCAAGTATGTATTTTATTAAATTATTATCCTGTGCTTTTTTTAAAGGACGTATATTCATCTCTTTTTTTAAAAAATTTATTAATTCATTATGGCAGAATTTTTATTCAACTTATTTAATCAATTTTTGCTTTATTTTGCCGAAGAGATAACCATTCCCACAAATTACAATTTTTGAAATTTCATATAAGCTGTATCCACTCTTTATCCTACTCAAAGTTCACACAATTACTGGAAGGATTAGGTTTTAAATTGCCACATTTTCTCACTTTTTCTTTACTTGTGTTATTGCGTGTATGTTCTTTGACTAATGTGTTGTTATCTGTAAGCACTGTAATATCAATTAGAAGGCACATTTTTCTTTTATAGTCCTTAACCACTGTATCTGGTCTTTATTTTTCTATCAGTTTGGACTGCAAAGTCCCTAAGAATAGTAACTTTTTAGGCTTCCGTTATTGATTCTGGTTGGTGTATAAAACATTTTTCAGATTTCGATTGTTATCATTATACTAGTTGCGAGTGTTTCACATCAGCATAAACAGATGGTCTTTCTCTGGAGTCTGAGAGACACCAAGTCTCCTCACATCTCCAGGACTCTTCTAAGTATTATGACCATTCTTACCAATTCAGTAGCCTGAATTATTTCGATTCTTCCACTGATTTCCAATTCCTCCACACTTTTTTCCAAGGCCTTCAGAACCGTTCTAAGTGTGCTAACAACAACTACTATCACCATCACCCTCACGTTCCATAGTTTTTTTAACTCTCTGACTAAGTCCAAATTATTATTATGATGATGATTATTTTCTCCTTGAGAGTTTTTCATATCAGTATAAGCTGAGGGTATTTCACTGGAGTTTGAGTGGCAGCAAGTCTCCTCAAGTCTCAAGGACTCTTCTCAGTATTCTGGCCATTCTCAATAATGCTGTAGTTCAAAATGGTCTCAACTCGTCCTCTTATTTCCGAGTCATCCAGTCCCTTTAGTAATACTTCGGTGACTGTACCTAGAGCACCAATTACAATTGGTATAATCCTCACTTTTATGTTCCACATTTTGTTCAATTCTCTAGCAAGGTCCTAGTACTTATCCTTCTTTTCGTTTTCTTTCAATTTTACTCTGTGGTCAACCGGGACCACAATTCTGCAAGTTCTCTCTTTTTTTTATTATTATTATTATAAGGTGTGGTCGTCTGGCTGAGATTTGGTGATCCGTTTGTATGATAAAATCCCAATGGAGTCTCATTCTCCAGGACAGATGCTGGGTTGTGCATATATCAGTTTGCCCACCCAGTCGTGTCTAGTCTTAAACTCCTTCTGTGCTAATTTGCCGCATTCGCTTATTGTGATTTATCGTTTCGTCTCTATCACCATATATACTACATTTGTTATTTTGTTGTGTCTTATCTTTTCTCGCTTTCATCTGATTGGTTCTTATGACGTTGTTTTGAGCTGCTATTAGGAAAGATTCAGTTTCTCTTTTAAGGTTTCCCTTTCTTAACCACGCCCAGGTTTTCTCGTGTGAGATGTTGCTAATTAACCGTTTAAAATGTCTATTATTATTAATATTATTATTTCGCTTCTTTATTAGTTTTTCATATCAGTAGAAAAAATTCGAGTTTTCACTGAAGTATGAGTGTCTGTGAGTCTTATTTGTTCTCCCGGATTCTTTTCAGCTTTCTGATGTATTTTGAATGATCTCTAATCTTTCACTGATAAAGATTTTTCCGAATCTTTTTTCCATGTTCCAAGTATTCTTCTACGATTATCACGTTCAACTTTTAAAGTTTTACTGTTCTCTGATTAGGGCCAGTAATTCATCTAGCATATCATTTTTCTTTAATTTCAATCTAAATGTTTCTGGAACGTTAAAATCCACAGAATAAAAGTACTTTTCTTCCAGTTAATTATCACAAGATTTGATCTTCTGGACTAAATGAATGGTCCGTTTTTTATCTAAGAACCTCTGAAAATGTTCTACGTCTCATTTTCCAGTACAGATTCTAATCTGTGCCGAAACCATTTCTATGTATGGACAAAATTCGGTCGTTTGCACAATTTTCAGTTGATCACCTTGATCACTGTTCATGTCGACTCTTGTACTCCATCTGTGCCATTTTGCTATATTCACTTATTATATATTTTATTGCTTCATCTCTTCTTCTTTTTTCACATAATGGGCGCTTGCGATTCAGTTGAGTTTTATCTATTCTAAATATTAACACACAAATAAATGAACAAATACTTTTGTTCTTCTGACATATGTATCTGGTGTACACACACACACACACACACTCTCTCTCTCTCTCTCTCTCTCTCTCTCTCTCTCTCTCACACACACACACACACACAAACAATTTGGAGTCATTTCATCATCTTCAAGTCGCGCTGATAGCACGTATTTCCCTGACTCTCTTTCGCCATCTGTCCCTATCATTCATCGCTCCCGGCAGGTCTTCCAAACTGCACCCTGTGTCCGCACAGAAAGGATGTTACATTAATCATTTACGGATAACACGTATTTCCTCTTGGTTTGAACAATTAAAGAATGTAAATATATAAAACTAACTGGTTTTTAAAAACAAAAAAATAATAGTTTGACTTTAACTTAGTTAAAACTTGACAAATTTATGGCAAAACCCTTTTTTAAGCTTATACAACCGGAAACCTTGGGAAGCAGCATGGTGGATAGGATGAAAGGCGGGTGAATCCAATGTTGGGCCAATCACCAAGATGCTGGGAGGAAGAACCTAACAGGTCAACGGTCAGGATCAAATAGTTCAGTCAAGAAATGACTGCTACTCATCTATAAGGCTGGCGTCTATTAAAGGGGGGGGGACGGCCGAGGAAAGATCACCATGATTATAAAAACATTTAATCTTCTTGATATTGCAAGCGTTTTAAAAATTCAAAAACGTCTTAAAGCTTTGTTGAGTATCACAAAAATGGACAGTTATTTTGTACTGTATTGGGTCTTCTTTTGTGGTAATAGTGGAAATTGTTATTTCTGCAATTGACGTGAAAGTATCATGCTTAGGTTTGGTTTCTTTGTTTGATATCATATCAACTTCCATGGATGATTATTTTATGCCAAAGCCATTCTTGTAGAAGAACAGAAGTAGGACTATTTAACCTCCTCCTCCTTAGGGAAAGTAGGATCCATACCTTTGCCGAGGCTATTCGTCCAAAACAGCGCGTGAGTAGAGAACGAATATCACGTTTGATAAACTGTAAGAAAAGATTAAGGTAATTGGTCCAGTTAAGATTGAGATTCTTTTCTTATTTATAGTGTTTGATCCAGGGGAAGACAACTGTGTTTTACTTTACATTATTCTATTTTCTGTTTTTCTCAAAATTTAATTAAAGGAACATAAACACATTTACATATAGCTATCTATATCAATTGTTTGTTGCATGGCAAAAACGGATAAGTTTTTAAAAATGTCAGAATATATTTCTTTGGTTTTATACTGACAGTAAAATGAGAGATGCATGCACTTTTTTTATTACAGTTTTTAAAGAAATAGAGAAAAACAAATAAAAATTACCCTGAAAGCATGAAATGTTAACAGAACTAACATTAATGTAGACTTTTTAAAAGAAATAGTCTGTTGGATATTTTGATAAACCAATAAAATTCTACCTTGCTTCACTGGAAGTCAATGTTATTGCATGTTGGTCTTTTTATTAAACAAAAATTCACATTAAGCAGATATTGCAGCGTTTTTTGTTGTTGTTTTTTTTTTGGGGGGGCGGGGTTCTGAGAGGAAATAAAACAATACATGTGGAACTTTCTAAAGAAAAGAAAATATTCAAGTAAAAACAATTGTAACACATGTTCTACACGAACCTTTACAAAAAAATTGTTTGCGTTTCTATCAATTCTGAAAAGACAGTCACAAATGTATACTGAAAATCTAAGTTTTCTTTTCTTCCAGGGGAATTTAACTAGGCGAATAAAACTTGATCATTTGACCAAACAGTTGATCCAACCGACAACTGGTGCCATCGAGGGTCTCATATAAAGAAATTCACCTGACGCTTTAAATCTCAATAAGACTTTACGATATCAGCTTGATAGTTTTTTTTCAAAGAAAACAATACTCTTCATAATTTAATTCTGAAAAACGACGTTAGTCCGTGTAATTAGTTTGTTTGTTTTTAATTCTATTAGAAATGTTTTGAAAAACACGGAGCTGTTCTGTAACAAAATGTTCCATAACAAATATTTTGGAAACAAATATTTTAAAAAGTTAATCAAGTGGAATTTGAAAGCAATGCAATTTTGAAAAACAAAATCAGAAAAGAAAAAAGTCTTTAATGTGATAACAAATTCGTTTTGAAAATGTTTACAAATATTTTTAAAAAGAAAACTTTGAAAAAATTTTATTTTGCAAAGAAGCAAAACAATTGTCCTTCCTTTCAGTACACTGTGAAAGATTTTTATTTTTATTTTAATTATGAAAGCAATGAGCACAGACGAAGCAGGACATTTCTAAAGAATACTAAAGCCAATGATTTTTTTACAGAGAATTAATTTCTTTACCTTAGCCGACTCTGCCTTATCGCACCAATTAGAGTGCATCATGTGATGATCAAATATAATATTTATGGCTTACAAAATCAGCATGCATAAATTTAATTAGGTTACAATAACGATTAGGAACGGATATTGATTTTTACGATGAAGTAACAGAGACATGCATAAATGTGTGCAGAGCTATATTGATATGTATACGCGCGCGCACACACACACACACACACACACACACACACATAACTATATATATATATATATATATGAAAATGTTCAGAAATGGAAACATACAAGGTCTTCAGTGGATGATTTTGATTATTTATTGAATTATTTGCCAACGTTAAATGCTTCAGATTTTTGTATATTTTCATACTGTCATATTTATTTCCAGTTTCTTTCCGTCTATATATATATATATATATATATATATATATATATATATATATATATACGACCAGTTTGAAACTATCTACAACAGCTCTGTACTGATACAGGGTGAAGCATGGAAAACTTACCGAGAACAATGGACAACAGGGACGAGCCGCGGGAGAGAGTCAGGGAAATCCTTACTAGCAGCACACCATGTCGATATATATACAACCATATATGTTTTTAGATGCATTTTAAAAGAATGTCTCAAAATTGGCAAAATCACAAACTTGTATTCACCGTGATAACATCTGAAACAAAAGCTACAAGTGATTAATAATAATAATAATAATAATAATAATAATAATAATAATAATAATAATAATAAGAAGAAGAAGAAGAAGAAGAAGAAGAAGAAGAAGAAGAAGAAGAAGAAGAAGAGAAAAAAGCGCCATGCTTATAAGGAAAAGTGAGAAACAACACATGACGGACGGAATGGAACTACCAAATCGAGAAAAAATTAGAACGCTTGAAGAAAAGGAAACCTACAAATACTTGGAAATATTGGAAGCTTACACCATCTGATAAGTGAAGATGAAAGAAAGAATTAAAAAAGCGTATCTCAGGAGAACCAGAAAGCCACTCGTGACAAAACTATACAGCAGGAACCTTATCAAACAGATAAATACCTGGGCTGTCCTCCTCATAAGATATTCGGGACCATGAAGTGGACCAGAGAAGAACTTTAAAAAATGATCCAGAGAACACGAAAACTAATGAGCATGCATAAAGCATTACATACCAGAGATGACGTGATAGATTATATATGTCAAGAAAAGAAGGAGGAAGAGGACTTGCCGGCATTGAAGACAGCGTTGATGCATCGATACAAAGACACGAAGACTACATAGAAAAGCGAGGGAAAAGACTGATTACTGCTATCAGAAAAAATACTGACAACACGAGGGCTAACAGAACGGAAATAACCAGAAAACAAAAATTGGGAAGAAAAACAACTCTATGGACGTTTTAAGCGACTAATAAGCAACATCTCACATGAGAAAATATGGACGTGGCTAAGAAAGAGAAATCTTAAGAGATAAACGGAACTCCTCCGGATAGCAGCACAAAACAATGCAATAAGAACCAATAATATCAGAGCAAGAATCGATAAGATGCAACAAAACAGCATATGTAGGTTATGTGGTGATAAAGACGAAACCATCAGTCACGTAATAAGCGAATGCAGCAAATTAACACAGAAAGAGTATAAGACTAGACACGACTGGGTGGGCAAAGTGATCCACTGGGAATTGTGCAAAAAAATGAAATTTGACCATGCGAATAAATGGTATATGTACGGCCAGAATACTGAGAAGAGTTCTTGAAACTTGAGGAGACTTGCTGTCACTCAAACTTCAATGAAAGACCATCAGTTAACGCTTATATAAAAAAAAAAACAACTCTTAAGGAGTAACATAATAATAATAATAATAATAATAATAATAATAAAAATAATAATCACAACCCAGAATCAGTCCTGGAGAATAAGACGCACAAGATTCTCTGCCCATTTGAGATACAAACGGATCACCTAATTTCGACCAGACAACCAGACCTAGCGATACATATTTACCAACCCCTCCGCTCGGGCAGGAGATGACACAAGGTCAATTTTTAAACGAAGTTTAACAGGTTTGAATTCAGAGTTTTTCTTCTCCTAGACTAGTTGCCTCACCAAGGCTGAAGAACCTAGTCTGTCCTACAATTAACTCATAGCTGGAGGGAGAATAATTGGATTCATACCTTTCCCAAGGGTATTAGTGCTATGTGAAATGCAATGTCTCGTCCAGGATTTGAACTCGTGTCGCCGTGTTCATTTCCTACGACGATAACCATTACACCAAGGGTACCTCCGACCAGACTTAGTGATAGTCAACAAAAAAAAACATTGCAGAATTGTTGACTTTGCTGTCCTGGCAGACCACAAAGTAAAATTAAAAGAATGAAAAGAAGAATAAATATCTCGACCTTGGTAGGGAATCGAAACAACCGTGGAACATGAAAGTGACGGTGATACCGTTTGTAATTGGTGCTCTTGGTACAGTCACTAAATGGTTGGTAAAAGTACTGGAGGACTTGGAAATAAAATGACGAGTGGAGACCATCCAAAATACGGCCTTATTGAGATCGGCCAGAATACTGAGAAGAGTCCTGGAGACTTGAAGAGACTTGCTGTCACTCAAACTCTAGTGAGAAATAATCGGTTAACATTGGTGTGAGAAACTCTGAAAAATTATAAATTCATCACGGACGCCATTAAAAACTGGAAAGTGAAATCAACAGCGGGAATAAAAATTTTAGCAGAAGTGAAAATCCAGGGAATAAACTTTCACTATTTGTAATGACGCCACTCAATTGTATAATTAGGAATTGCACTGGGGGCTACAAATTTGCAAAATCACAAGAAAATATTAATCAACTTGTGTTAATGGACGACAACAAGCTGTTTGCAAAAAAATTAAGCAGAGTTGGAGACTCTGAGAGAATCAATAAGAATCTACAGCCGAGATTTAGGAATGAAATTTGGCATTGAAAAATGAGCTGTGATCATAAGGAAAAATGGGAAAAGACAAATAATGAAAGGAATAGAACGGCCAAAGCAAAAAAAAAGATTTTGAACGTTTGGAAAAAAGGAAAATTACAAGTACTTGGGAATATTGGAAACGGACACCATCAAACAAGATGAAATGAAAGAAAAATAAGAAAAGAATTCTTCAGACGAACAGGAAAACATATCAAAACCAAGCTCTGCAGCAGAAATCTCAGAAGAAACGACTGGGCAGTCCGCCTCGTAAAATACTCGGGACAATTCTTAATATAAACAAGGGAAGTACTCAGAAAAATGGACCGGACGACAACAAAGTTGATGATGATGCACAAGTCCTTACATCCGATCGATAACTTAGGTTGTGTATATCAAGAAAAGAGGGCTCGAAAACTACATTAAAAAGATCAAAGAAGGACAAATTACAGCGTCCAATAAAAGGATTTAGAACAAACAAATAAACAAAAAATTATAAAACAGGAAAGAAAAACAACTATATTGATATTTCAAGCGACGAACTGGCGAAATCTCAACCGAGAAGACTTGGACATGGCTGCGCAAAGAAAACCCTAAAAGAAAAACCGAATCTCTTTTAAAAGCTTAAGACAACGCCATAATGATCAATTACATTAAAGCAAAAATCGTTATACGCGACTGAATTTTTATTCGCAGAAATAATGACATTTTGTATCACTCAAAAAATCCTCTCTAAGAAACATGTTTCGACATTTAAAAAATCTCTGGAAATTTGTTTTTTTCGTTTTTTGTTGTTTTCTTTTTCAAATCTGAAATAGAATTTTATAAAATATCCGTTATTTTTCAACTAGGGAAAAATTACAAGAGCGCGCGTGCGCACACACACACACACACACACACACACATCATGCACATGTCAATTCGAGCGTGAGAAATATTTGTCATGAGTAAATATGATTTAAGATGTCATTTTAGAAATCGCCTTATCATGTAAAAAAAAAAAAGAATCGAATGAGTTTATTTAGCTACGTCTTTTGATTTTATCATTTTTGTTAATTAAAAATTTGATTTTAGAAAATCTTGCCATTAGATTTATTGCTTTTTAGGTGAGAATTTAATCAAACGATTTAAATTCTCTTCGATTGAATGCAAACTATTCGAATATTTGTGAAATATATTTGCTCATGCAAAATTAGATTTATGGTTCTCCTAATCCGGAGATATACAAGTATATCTTCAAAAACGCACGGCCTAGTGGGTTGAGTGTTCGCCAATGGTCCGGGAGAGCGGGGTTCAATCCCAGGTTGCGTCATACCAAAGACTTTTAAAATGGTTCATGATAACTCCTTGCTTAACAATCAGCAAAACAAGGTACGTATCAAGGGTAAAGTGGAGCAATCCAGAGAATGAAATAGCGCCCTCTCCTACACCTCGGTGTAGAAGCTATTGAAAAGGGAGCCTTCTGGTCGCCCTCTACTACAGTCGCCAATATATATATATATATATATATTACTGATAATGCTGTTTGCTATATTTATAGATAAAGAGTGTTTGATATCGGCGATAGAGCATATATATCTAAATTAAGATAGCGTAGACTGTCAGTTTCTCGCTTATACGATCATCAGTCCTAGTGTAAGTCTTGAGATCGCAACAGTGAGAAACTGACGGTCATCTGCTCCTAGTTGAATAACTTGACTAAGAATAAAGGATCCGACACTCACAAGAATAATGAACTATCTACCTTTCCGTTAAACAAAAATCTTACATTCCGACCGATCCGACACACACGCACATACACATACACACAAATATATATATATTTAATTTAATATATATATATATATATATATATATGAATGATCTGGACGAGGCTGATTGCATTTCACGTAGCACTAAAAGTCTCGAGGGAAGCATGAATCCGACTATTCTCCTTTAGGAGAAGGAAAACTCTGAATTCAAACATATTAAACTCCGTTTAAAAATTTGAACTTATGTCACATCCTGCTGGTGTGGAGAGGTTGGTAAATGCATCCTCGCCCACCAACACACACACACACACATACACACACATGTGGGATCTCTCGGTTGGCAGTGACATGCCCGTGAAGGGATTATTATACTATATAACTACCTTGTTCAGATTGGAAATGCTTTAAATTTTGCTTCAATATTTGTTCGCCGAAACAATTACAGGAGAAAGTCTTCGAACTGGATTTTTAAAAAATGGAGGACGAATAAACGTATTGTGAAGACACTTCAAACTTGAACAAAAATACTTTGACAGCTATTCACCGTTTGGAAGGTTTTCAACAAGCAGAATACCCGTGTAGAGTCTGCAATCAAAGGAGGAAACTGACGATTGACGGAATGAGAACAACTACAGGATCTTAGGCATTCGATGGACTTTCCGGAACTCTCCAGGCATTTGGAATGTTTCAACTTCCCATTCGGAAATCTCTTGGCTGCTTATTCTTCATGTCCCGTGCAAATTAAATGGCAAATTATCGCATTAACCAGTTCCCTCCACCTCCCGATACAAACTAAATTTGGCTCTCACTGACTTCAGGCAATTTCCAAAGCTAACATTATCATTGAAAGGGGGAATTACAAGTATTGCCAAGAAATGTAACCTTTTCCCAGGTAGACAGACATTTCCTTACTTACAGTAGACAGCCAGCGTGACATTTTTGTCGCTTTTTTGTGGCTTAATGTAAGGTATTTTTCTATTGGCTGCTTATTGACCAATTTAGTGTTAATGTATAGAAACATCGCCAGGAGGCCCCCACTGTGGTGAACGATTGTGTAAGGCTGTTTTGAAATATATCCTAATTAAAAGCAAGTACATTATTGTTTTCATTCAATTGTATCATGCCACACAATTGCTGATTAAATTATCATGTTTTGTTAGTTGTGTTTTTTATGTATGATTAATTGACTTCTTTGAACATTCTTTCATTTTTATAACTTCTCTGGAAATAATTCACCCACTCTATAATGGTTAACCTAATTAATCTGCCTGCTAAAGAGGTTAAAGTTTTTAATAAAAATTCCATAATTTCTCAAATCTTCCAAGTGATAAAAAAGACCTGGAAAATAAATTTTTAATTGATCTTAACGTTAGGAATTTCATCGCAGTTTTATCATAAAACCAGTGATTGTTGAATCTCTAATACAAGCGTATTAATAAACTGCATGACTGGCTTTGAAAATCAGCATTTGAAATAATGACTTTGAATGTCAAATGCTTGTGTTGAATGGGAAATACACGATTGTCTCAGCCACAGAACACATGAACACTTACGATGCAATATATAATGTTAAGCATTTCAATCTTGGATTAGTTTCGAAAAACTTCCGCCATTGATCATATCCCCTTCCTCCCAAAAAATTGCAATGTTAAATAACAAAACACTAGCCCGACAGTATATCATCTTTAAGATTCAGATAAATCTTTATCAGGGCAGTGCATGCTATCATAAAGATTAAAAATAAGACTGGTCAATTTTTGCGTACTAATCATCAATAGTCAAAAGTTAAATATATATCAAGTTAGAGTACTGGAAATTTCATGATGTATTATTGAATTTAACAAAATGCAAAGTAATCTTATTGTTGAGACGAATCATAGTCCTTCTAACAGTTGTTCAAGTTCAATGAATTATTTTTCAATACTGTATTTGCTTCTATCAGTTTCAGAGCTTTCCCTAGATGTATACGGGAAGTACCCGTTGTATAGTGGTTAACAAGCTGGACTGCGACATGACAGTAAGCAAGGTTGAACCCCAGTCGCGCTATTGCGTTCACTTTTGGACGAATACCCATTGAAAAGGTATGAACCCTCAGCTATGGGTTAAATAAAACCACTACTGTTCTTCTAAAAATATGATTTAGCCTTTAAATAACCCACGAAGGTTGATTACCAATAAACAAAGAAACCAAACTGTCAAATCTACAATAAGCAAAGCGACGGACAATTTTTATGGGTTTTTTTTTATTAGAAAACAAGAAATTAAGATAGGAACTGGTTTCATAACAACTATGTGAGTCGCATAGACAATACTTTATGCAACTTAACGTGCAACGAATGATCCCAGATTTATGCCCGGAAATATTCTCCAGTTCTCTCAGATATTGCTATGCATTCGGATTCGCAAGGTGCAAAACAGGAATTTGCTGTCTCTTTCGAAAATAAGAACGGGTACTGAAGTATGTCCGTAAAATTGCAAGCAGAAAATACTTTCACGGGGACTAAAGCACCATTACCCTAGGTACTATTTACCAACCCCTCCGCTCGGGCAGGATATGACACAAGGTCAATTTTTAAGCGCAGTTTAACAGGTTTGAATTCAGAGTTTTCCTTCTCCTAGACTAGTTGCCTCACCAAGACTAAAGCTCCATTACCCTAGGTAAGCCACCTAATATTTAATGACTCAATAATTTCCGGACAAATCTCCTAATATATATATATATATATATGTATTCGTGCGTTTTTGTGCTTTTGTGTGCGTATGTATGTAGTTGAATATTTTAAGAGTACATTAAATCAATGAAAATGTATCGTATTAATTTTTAGGGAATTTTTATAAAAATTTCAAATGAAAAAATTCTTGATTGTTTCCTTCTGGTTGAAAATATGTAATAACCAAGTCTATTTTTTACGGTGAATAAGCAAAATGTGTTTTTTCCCGTAGGAAAATTCCTGTCGCTGAAAATAGACTGTAAAGAATTCACACACATCACCACACACATTAATACTTGTGCTCGTAAGATATGGCTAGGGAACTCTGGGTTAGTGGTAAGGATAATTTAGCCCAGAAACCCTGTCTGACCACAAAGTCATCATCTGGTAAAGGTTTTGATGACCCCAGAGCCATTTTGTTTTGCAACGATATTTGTAAATAATAATAATAATAATAATAATCATCCCCCTTGTAAGATACTCAGGACCCTTCTTAAAATGGACAAGGGAAGAACTCAGACGAATGGAGAAGAAAATTGATGTCTCTGCACTAAGCCTTACACTCGAGAGATGACATAGACAGAATTTAGTTGTCAAGAAAAGAAGGAAGAAAAGGTCTCGCAAGCGTTGAGGTTTGCGAGGATGTATCCTTACAAAGAATCGAACACTACATTAAAAACAGCAAAGAAATACTAATTATAGTAATCGGTAATAGCATTAGTAGCATAAAAGCAAATACAACAAAAACTAGAAAACAAAAATGGAAAGAAAAACAACGATATGAATATTTCAAGCGACAAACTCGAGAAATTACACACTAGAAAAGCTGCACATGTCTAAGAAAGGAAACCCTAAAAAAAAAAGGAATTAAATCAATTCAAATAGAAACACAAAACAACGTTATAAGGATGTTTCACGTAAAAGTGAAATGTAACAATACGCAGCAGATATTAGAAATAAATATTCCTTCAATATAATTTTGCAAAATAAGGCAAAACTAATCATAAAATTTAAATAAATAATAAATAAATAAATATAACTTCTCACAAGTATTAATTTTTATGAATATTTAAAAGGACGTTTTTTATTGGTTAAGAATAAAAAGCTGTCTTTGTGTATATATTAATTTTATGAATAAATTAGCAGACGTTTTTTAAAAAAAAGATTGTCAACAAAAACTTTTCAACGTGGAAAGACAGTGCTTTTAAAGTATATCGCTTCAATTAACCAACGTTTAAAAAAAAGGGAATAAAACTTCGAAGTCAACTATTCTTCGAAAAAAGATTATCTACATCAAAGCTAAGTGTTAATTTAATTGTGCTTTTGTTTGGGTTTATATATGTATATATGTGAATAAGTACTTGAATATGTGCAATTGAAAATTGACTCGGCTACGTGTTCTTTTTTTCCAAGAAGGTTTAAAAAAAAGTAAGTATTTGGTTGGATATAATTTTCCAACACAGAATAGCAAGTGTAGGTTATGTGGAGAAAGAGACGAAATGGTAAATGACATGATAAGCAAATACCACCAACTAGCACAAAAGGAGTAGAAAACCCAGCATGACAGGTTGGGAAAGATGGTCCACCGGATATTGCGCTGGTAACTAAAATTTGACCCTACAACAAAATGATATATTCACAAGCCAGAATAAGTCCAAGAGAATGACACGTATCGGGATTCTCTGGGATGTAAAGATACAAACGGATCACATAATCAGAGAATTAGCGAATAAGAAAAAAATTAACGTGTCGTCTAGTGGATTATGCTGTTCTGGCTGATCACGATAAACAAATACTTGGACCTTGCTTGAGGACTTAACAACTATAGAACGTAAAGTTGATGGTGATACCAATTGTGATTGGTGTGCTTGGAACGGTTTCCGATGGCTCGGAGAAAAGACTGGAAGAATTGAAAATCAAAGAAAAACTTGAGACCACCTAGACTGCAGCGTTGTTAAAATCGGCTAGAATACTGAGATGAGTCCTGTTTACTTGAGGAGACTTGCTCTTACTAGTCAGTGAAAGACCATCAGCCAATGCTGGCGAGAAAAATTCACTGTGTGCAACTAGTACTCAGTGACTGGAATTCAAATCCTGGATGATTCAGCTTGCATTTCTTATCGCGCTAATATCAATGGGAACGATTTTCATCCAATTATTCTCTTTCCAGCTAAGAATAAATAGTAGGGGAGGCTGGACATTTTTAAAACTGTTATGGCAACCGGTCTAGAAGATTTCAAACCTGCTTAAAAAGTTGACCTTGAGTTATATCCTGCTCATGTGAAGGCTTTGGGTAAATACATATAGATTTTTCTTTTGAGAATTCCAAAATATAGTTCATGAGTGTGTGCTTGTACGTTCCATAAAAGTGCATGTACGTGTGTGTGTGTGTGTGTGTGTGTGTGTGTGTGTATGTTTGGGAAAGTGCTTTGTATTGTGTTTTTGTCATCGTTTTCTCTTAAAGTTGCAACCTTTGAAAGACTGGGTCAAGAAATAAAAGAAACGTGGATTTGTTATCGTTCCTGACCAGGAGGAAGTGTTCACGTCCGAAGTCGGGCTACTATGAGATAGACAAAGATTATTCGTCTCTGTAAGTAAAGAATTGCTTTCTACCTCAATCAGGTCACGAAGAAGCAGAGCTCAGATAAATATTCTGTTTGAATCAACACGGATTTACGAAATCAAAACGCGGGATGCGCTTTTTGTTTCGATTGACGTGGCATTGGAGACGGAAAAGCTTTTAATCTTTGGCTATTCGCTCGTGAATACAGAATTATTCTTCTCTGCTTGCTTAGAATTGGTTTCTGGATAAAACGGTAAAGGATTTCTGGGATAAAGATTCCTGACAGAAGATTGAATTTACACACACACATACACATACTAACTTGTTCATGTGCCCTTATGTACGTCTGGGGGTCTATGCGTGTGTATATTTGAGTGAGTGTAAACTTAGTCCGGCAAAAGGGTGCGTAAACTACCGAAAAATTCTCTTGCGGCTATCTTTTTAAAAGAGATAAACTATCCTGAATAATCATTGCTCAAAATGTCGGATTTTGCCTGGTTTGAACGTTGATTGCAGTAGTCAATTATTCCTGCGATCATCAAAGATTGCCATCTCTTCATCCTCCTTGCCCAGTCGGCTGGGGTTGTTGAATACACTGACTGCACCTCTGCAGAGGGGTAAGACACCCCACCCAACGAGTCTCCTGGAAATGACACTAAACAATCTGATGGGGTGGTTCCAGCAATGCTGGGACTTTGAGGAATGCGGAGCACCCCTTTATCACCATCGCTCCCGCGTCCACTCTGACCCGGAGTGGTAGCACCAGATAAGGGTCCGATCTATGGGTTAAATAGAACTAAACAGTGGTTGGCATTTACTGTTTTTATGCATTTAAACTGCGTATCTATGCTGAACTGAATTGTTTAAAATAGAACTGTTTTGACATTAAAACTGCGTACTTATGCTAAACTGAATTATCTGAAATAAAACTGTTTCGACATTAACTCTGTGTATTGCCCAGTCGGCTGGGGCTGTAGAATACACTGACTGCACCTCTGCAGACGGGTAAGACCATCCCCCATGAGCGTCCTGAATATGACACTAGACAGTCTGGGGCCTTGGGGAATACGGAGCACCCCTTCATTGCCAATGCTCCCAGGTCTACTCTGGCCCGGCGTGGTAGCACCTGATAGGGCCCTATCTATGGGTTAAATAGAACTAATGGCATACTTATGCTAAACTGAACTGTTTGATTAAACTGAATAGCTTGAAATAGAAATGTTTTTGACAATTAAACCGTACTTACATTTTAAACTGCGTGCTAATGTTAAACTGAATTATTTGAAATTGAACTGTTTTTGACATTGAAACTGTACTTACACTAAACTGAGTTGTTATATATAACTGCTTGAATAGTTTGAAATAGAATTGTTTTTGACAATGAAATTGTGTACTCATGCTAAACTGAATTCTTTGAAATAGAACTGATTATTTACATAAAATGGATTTGGCGTTAAATAACCTACGAGGGTTGATATGCCATAAAACCAAACAAACCAAACCAAACCAATCTTCATCCTCCAACTTTGTCTGATTTGACGTTTTCTATTTTGCTGCATCCTCTTCGATAACTTTTCCATCTTGTAGCATTTTGCAAACCTTAAAGCGAACAGATTGGTGACAGAAAATTTTAATTGATTCGGTTTTGAGCATCATCATTTGATTTTTCAAGTGATGAAGATGGAGACAAACATTAGGACGACACCAAGCAAGCTACTGAACATGAGTATTCGACATTGTCCCTTTTTCTCTAATGTCGGTTCAAACTTTCAGATCTGTTACGGCTCTCCTCACAGGGGAGATAAATCCTGTTTTAAATGTCTTTCTCCGGTCAGATCTTCTCAATACTAATTCTTCCCGGCAGAAATCAATTTTCTGTTATTTAATATTATTATTGATGTTGTCTTTGTAGTATTTCGTAAGTATGTGTTGAGAATGCTTGCCATCTAAGAATTTACTGTCGGACAGACGTTTGAGAGGCCTTTGGTCTGTCATACAAACAATAATGAGTCCTGCCCAGTGCATTTGCTTAGACATAATCAGAGAAACTATATTTGTGCATTCAACAATACTAAAAAATTCAGTATATATATATATATATATAAAACTCAACGGACCGTCATTTTGCTATTAGAAATTCATTTCAGCGGGTTACTATAAGGTCACCTACCACTTCAGATAGCGGTAAGAAAATGGATAGAAAAATACACAAGCATTGCTCTCAAAGATAAATAGATAAATAAATAAATAAATAAAAACCAATAGGAAAAGGGGGGAAGATCAAAAGGAACCAAGTTAGATGTTGTCGCCAATCCAATGTCTTGGATCCATCTTTGCGTAATCATCATAAAGTGACGTTCATAATGCGAAATTCCTTGACTCTTTAACCCCATCTGTCCTAATTATCCATCGGTTTTAGTAAGTCCTCTAAAAGGCATGTAGTGTCCGCACAGAGCTGATGAATGTAAGTTTTTGCTGATCGAACCACACAGGTTTATCCATCTGTAGGATCCCATCGGAAGACGTCGCTTTTTATTTTATCCTTATCTCATCAGTAGTGCTCTGCGGGTCTTGTTCGTCTTACAGAGATGACTTTTGAAACGGGAGGTAAGTGGCTCTTCAGCTGTTGTTTTGTAAGGAGCCGCTTCCCGTATTTGTTCAAAACAACACATTGCATTTGTGTGTAGTTCCCAATCTAGATTTTTTCGAACCAACTGGTTAACGTCCAAGAGGCGCAGCCATAGAGTGGTACTAACACGGCTACAGCCGGGAAGAAATTCTCGTTTTAGACAAAAACAAAATACATGCAGGACACTGCTGGAGAAGCAGGGACGGGCTCATAAGTGATGTACTCCTATGGACCCCCACATATGGCCTGGCAAAAGCAGGACGACCAGCACGAACACACATTCAGCAGCTATGTGAGGATACGGGGTGTAGCCCTGAAGACCTGCCAGAAGCGATGAATGATAGGGAAAAGTGGCGAGAGAGGGTCAGGGATATCCGTGCTAGTGGCACGACAAGATGATGATGATATATATATATATTTATATATATATATATATTAAAATGCGCAACATGTACAAATATAGATTTTTGAAGGTAGTCATTTATGTATATATATATATAGAGAGAGAGATAGATATACATGACAACCTTCAAAAATTTATATTTGCACATGTGTATTTTGTCATGTATTGATAATTTCATGTTAATAATTTTACACATGTAAGATCACGACACTGTTAAAAATTCTGGAGCTGGAATTCCTGTGGGGTAGAGGCTGTGTCATCGTCGTAACCGAGTTCGAACTCTAATTGTGCTATCACATTCACTTTTGGACTAATGCCCCTTGGGAAAGATATGAATCCCCGCCTAATCCCCTCTAGCTATAAGGCGTTAAATTGTACCACCACTGTTCTTCAACAAGGAAGCTTTTGACATTAAATGATCCATAAAGTTTGATGTGCCATTGAATAAAGGAAAAATATTACTTACAGGATGTTCACTTACATTTTTTTGATAAACCAATAACAAATAAAACGCTATTTTCTTTTGTAATAACTGAATATTTTTATCATTTTTTTTGTACCTTCATAAAATGTTTTCTTTAATAGCCGAACTTTCTGGCTTAATAAAATATTCCTAAAACAAACTCGATTAAGTAATTTGAATTAATGGTATCATTTCCGACCCCCCCAAGGCAAGCAGAGAAAATACAGGAGAAGAGGGAGAATAGTTGGATACATACCTTTCCCCAAGGGTTTTAGTGGTATGTGAAATGCAATCAGTCTCGTGCAGGATTAGATCTCGGGTTGCCATGTCGATTTCCAAAGACGATAACTGTTACAGCATGAATGCCTCCAAATATATATATACATATATAAAGATCAGTCAGTAAAGTGAATTTTGCCGAAGGAGTTGGCAATAGGAAACATTGTTTACAGATGCATATTTCCCAAGGAAATCAATAATGTCACTGACGACTGTCAACATGACCGTCTTTCCTGGCCGCAGCGCCCGGAAATTATCCTTTACCTGAGAGTCAGTGTTTTTCCATTCCGTGAACTGTCTTTTCGACTCGGACACATTGTGGCAAACTCTTGTTAAGTCCACTTGTACACATTTTCTTAACAATAAACCACGCAATAGAACGATTGGTATAGTTAGTTGTGGTGGGAAGATGTGAGGTTAATCTCCACTCAGCAAGGATCAGTATTAGTATCAGTATATCCGTGATATACTACCACTGAACTAAAATGTTAGAAAGAGAAAATGAATACATTTGCACATACAAGAGGATTTGACTATATATATTCCTAATGGGTAGAGTGTTCGCCAATGGTCCGGGAGACCGGGGTTTTATCCCAGGCTCAACCATACCAAAGACTCAAAAACTGGTACTTGATGCTGTCTTGCTTAACACTCAGCACTATAAGGTAAGGATAAAAGGGTAAAGTGGAGCAATCCAAGGAAAGGAGTAGCGCCCTTCCCTATACTTCGGTGTAGTAGCTATTGAAAAGGGAGCCTTCGGGTCACCCTCGACTAAGGTCGCCAATTTTTATATATATTGTAAAGGCACCAACGATATTAAAAAGATCTGCACACTGGAAAATGGTTTCAAGTATTCCTTTCAAAAACAAATAATTCTACTAAATATAATTCATTTGTTTTTAAACAATTAAATGGTTTCAATTTTTTCTATTTAACATTTGTATTTATCAAGAATTTATCAATAATTCCTACGTAATATAGATAATTTGCGCACAGGTTTTAAATAACTAATTATAATAATCGTTAGTAAATGATTGAACTATTTTATTTGACCCATAAATGTAACCCCCAACAATCACAGCGGACCTGGGAGTGATGGCAATGAAGTGGCACTCCTTATACCCGAAAGCTGCATAATTGGGGCCTCACTGTGAGCTGCAGTTTAATGTCATACGCAGACTCTCAATTGGTAGGGGTCTTACCGCTTTATAAAGATGCGGTCGGCGTATTCTACAGCCCTCAGAACTGGTCACTAATAGTTGCTTATTTAGATCTATTTCTATCCGGTATATAATTTCACTCGATGTTTTTTTATTTGTTAATTTTTTTTCACCGAGTAATGGTAATCCGTTAATAACTGCTTATCTACAAATTTCAAAATTTCAATGAGCAGCAAATCAGCGAAGGAAAAAAAATCTTCAGCCTCGAGGCAATTTATTTCCAATTCTTAAAAATTCAACTTTTACAAAAAAGAAAGCAGATATGAGAACGAAACTGTGTCGTTTCTTATATTTATAATCGACATTGACAAGACACAATAGAGAGCAAAACAGAAAAAAGGTGAGAGACGATAGACAATATCCAGTGAAGTGTCCAATAAAATTGTTCGGGGTGAAAAGTTCTAAGGAGAAAAGACGAAAACTAATAGAATAATTGATTCATTTACGACAGCCAAATTTAGACTGGATTCTACAAAGAAACTTGTTTCTATCTGAAATGGACAGAAATTTCATTTCTATCATTTTGTCAACCAGTTGTTCGGTAGGAAAGAAAGGTTACTACTGTAGTAGATATAACAACGAACAAAGTAATTACTCCATCAAGTCGTCACTCCTAAAAGGGGCTAACAAAGAAGAATAAGGTTTTATTGATAGGACTGTTACCATGAATACCGACAATGTTATATTTAAAGTGAGGAACAAGGTGTTATAAAAAATATTGAGATTGAAGCTTTATATTTTTTTTAAATGCGTGCATAGTTGAGCAGCTTATATAACAAAGTGATGATGTAGTGACGTTTAAACAGAATTCTAGACTTTCGAGTCCTTAACGATTCTTGATACTTTTTGAACAACAGTTTTTGGTGAAACACAGGATTGTACAAGTGCAGCAGACTCCACATTCATCAGACTTAGCTTCCCTCGACTTTATTTTCTGTTTCTTAAACTAAAAATGCATCTCAAGGGTAAAAAGTTTGAGGACGTGGAAGACATTAAAAGAACTATGACAATGCGGCACCACACTATATCAGAATGAACATCAATCGATAGAAAACTCGATGAAATGTGTTGAATACCAAAAGAACTATTTAAAAAAAAGAAATTAATGTTTCCTTAATTGTTCATTTCCGGTAAATACAGTTTCAGTTTCGATACTTTTAGAGGGGTTACCGTTTTGTAATGACAAATGTATAGGACTGTGAAATCATAATAAACGACTTCGAACTCTAATCAGATGATTACGTTCCCTTTCAGACAACTATCATAATGAAAGGTTTTAACTTCCTTATCTTCCAAGCTATGAGTTAAATAGTACCACTACTGTTCTTCTACAAGGCTGGCTTTGATATTAAATAACCCATGATGGCTGATATGCCATTAAACAAAGAAACCAACTGAAGTTGTCTCTACCGAAAATTCATTTGCAGATTTTCTTTCTATCAATAGATTGGTATAAGAAAATAGCACGGTATTTGTCCCAATTCCATTTTTTTTTCTTTTTTTCTCCCTTTCGAAATACATGCAGATCGATTTCTTTATTTAACGTCTTACATACAGACGTGCAAGCATATATTTTACTTAAGTATGTGGTGGTCACGGCCTCCTCTGATGTCTTATCTAGATCTCTGTCTTTGATAGATTTGGCAGTGTATGGTTGATAGACAAAGATGGCATCGGAATAAAAGAAATTCGAAGAATGTAAGAAACTCTCCGAACTAACTAGGGATATTGGTTTGAGGCTGGGGAGAACAGAGGTATAAAAGAATGAGTGAAATAGTGCATTTAGGGAGAGAGAGAGAGAGAGAGAGAGAGAGAGAGAGAGAGTATGTGTAGGATCCAATTCCTTTGGATGATGGTATGGAGACTGCAAGTTGGTTATTCGGCAGAACTGACTAAAGTGGTTTTGACCTACCTTCATGGGAATTTGGCTTCGACTATCACTTTTGTCATTCCACCGGAGTTTTTTTTTTCCTTTCTCAAACCAAAAAGGAACGGACGGTTGTCTACGATAAAGAAACGAACGAACTGATGATGCAGTGGGTGGGAGGAGCCGAGGACAGAACGACGAATCTGGTCAGATCATAAATTCAAACTGAATCCTGAAGGTATATTCACTACCTGACCCTTCCGTATTATAAAGTTGGAAAAAATATGCCTGGCCGACAAAAATATCACAACAATTCTGCAACGTTCCTGTAAAAAGAACATGAAATAATTTGATTAAATCCATATTGATATTAGTCCTAAGTAAGTAAAGTAAAGTTAGCGACCATAGTCGAGGGTGACCCGAAGGCTCCCTTTTCGATAGCTACTACACCAAGGTGTAGGGGAGGGCGCTACTCCATTCCCAGGATTGCTCCACTTTACCCTTGAACCGTACCTTATAATGCTGAGTGTTAAGCAAGGTGGTATCAAGTACCATTTTTAAAGTCTTTGGTCTGACTCGACCTGGGATTGAACCCAGGTCTCCCGGGTCATTGGCGAACACTCTAACCGCTGGGCCAATGTCCCGGTAAGTTTCCATTAATCTAGCCGGATTTAGAAAAGAATTGTTTAAAATACATTTCAGGGAGGTTTACAGCTACAGGTAAGCGATCACCTATGGACTTGCATCATTAAATGTATATTCATCACTATTAGCATCATTATCAAGTCGTGTTTCTCTTCCACCATCCCTTCCTATTCCTGGTAGATCCTCTAGACGGCACCCAGAATTCATATAGGGCTGATGTATGGAAGTCCTTGCTGGCTGGCTAACCCTACTCTCTTCATGTGCAGGAGTCGAAGGGAGAACGTTGCTAATAGGTTCGTCCTTACTTCTCTGGCAGTGCCCAGCATGTCATGTCTGTGTTACTTGGATGGTTTGTGAGATGGGCGGTAAGTGACCGTACAACTGTTGTTTTGTTGGGTGTTGTTTCAAAGATTTGTTCAAAACAGCATATAACATTCTTGTGTATCTCCCACCAAGCCTTTTTCAAGCGTTTCGTTCGCGTGGTGCATCCGGATTAGATTTCCATATGATTGACTGCCTCTCAATAGCAGGCCATGCCTTTCGAATAGGTATATTAACTTTGCTTTCAGTAGATGAGTTATTGCTGCCGAGGTATGTAATTTCGGAAGCTGATCGTTAAAAGTGGAAATGGCTTTGTTTTTATTTAAAACATATGACCTCTGTTTTATTTGCATATATATATATATATATATATATATATATATATATTGGAACTGCTCCTCCACGCACACACACACACACACACACACACATATATATATAGTGATTGTATATTCGTAAGTGTAATCTGTTCAAAAAAATCATGTCACCGGAGGAATATACTTAAACTGCCTTGATTAAGAGGATAAGGCAATTTCCAGTACAATTTGCAACTGAATAGTAATTGTGAGGTCGGCATTTGTACAGAACGTCCTTTTTTAATTACCTACATTTTTTATATAACGGAGTAAAACACTAAATGTTACTTTAAATCCTGTCATGTAAGTAGAGAGAAATGTCAAGAACATCAGATCCGTTAATAAAGACAGATACATGTGAACACACACGCGCACACACACACGCGCGCGCCCGCACACTCACACACACACGCACACACACACACGCGCACACACACACACACACACACACACACACACAAACGTCTACTTAGAATAAATACGTCTATATTTATATATTTGTTTGGTTTTTTTTTTCTTTTTTTTTTCTTTCGAAGAACTTTTGTATTTTGTTCTTTTCTAAACATTTTTTAAATTTTAGTTTTTTTGCTGTTTGTTTGTTTGTTTGTTTACTAAACTTCCAAGTGATGAGGAACGATGACTTTGATTCTTGACAGATTTTACATATACTACACTCTCATCCTCGACTGAAGTAGGATTTTTATGTATCATTCATTTTCATACACTCCCACATACGTGCACCTCTGTTATCAGATCTGATATATTGAAATTTATTTTCAATTCATTAAGGTAACACATTTGCATGTTTTCACAAAATGAATTTATCTTACATAAATAAATTATGTATTTAAATGAACACCTGTATTTTTGTAATATTTAGCAAGCTAATGACAAACAGAAAATAGGATATGAAAATAAAAGTAAAAATATATATCTGTGGTGTTTTTAAAAGAATTTCATGGCATTTTTCTTTGATATGTCTAATGTAAATTCTTTAAAGAATGCCATAAAATATTGGATGATTCCATTGGCAAGGATTTATATCTGAATTTGCGCCTATTTGCGTCGCTGTGTGTCGTCTTTGCTTAAATTCAAGAAGGCGCTCTTGATGCAATGGTTATCGTGGTAGAAATTGAACACGGTAACATGATTTCAATTCCTAGACGAGGTTTTTTGCATTTCATATAGCACTAATACCTTTGGGAATCTGACTATTCTCCCACCAGCTATGGGTAAATAATAGGATAGACTGTTCTCTTTAACCTCTGTATGACAACTTGTCTAGGAGAAGGAAAACTCTGACTTAAAAGCTATTAAACTCCGCTTTAGAAATTGACCTTTTATCACATTCTGCTCATGCGAAGGGGTTGGTAAATACACATATACAGGTACGGAATTTTATGTGGTTGTGTGTGTTCGATGTTTTATGAGTTTGTATGCGTAAGAAGAAGGCGTTTGTAGTGTGGAAGTGATCGTCATAACAAGTAGTCATGGCTAACAAGGTTTAAAACCTGATCGAGGCTGTTTATCGAGTTACTATCCTTGGGAAAGGTGTAAATCCAACAATTCCTCCTCCAACTAGGGTTAAATCGGTGGGTAGATTTGTCTCTTTAGCTTTAGTTTGGTATCTTTGATTTCAAATCAGTTGTAGACTTGGAGAGGGATGGGCTCCCCCTTGCTATACTTGAGTAGCGTCCCAAAGACCAATAAGTTGCGATATACATCGCTATGTGATTATATGCGTGTGTCTGGGAGAGTGTGCTGCTATGTTCTTGTTCTTGAATGTACGTTTTTCTTTGTGTGTGTGTGTGTGTGTGTGTGTGTGTGTGTGTGTGTGTGTGTGTGTGTGTGTGTGTGTGTGTGTGTGTTTATGTATGTTTGAGTTTCTGTGAGTTAGAATAAAGTCAGCACTTGATTCTATTCATTTTTAATAAATACTACGTCTCAAATCTTGTGAATTTTCAAAGTTGCTTTCATAAGATATTCATATGATCAGTGGAACAGAAGTGATAAAACAGTCAATAATCCAACACAATACAAAACATCTTCATGCAAAAGTTAATTGGATTCTGTTATTATTTCAGATAATGCTTCGGCAAAGTTAAAAGAATACTGTGGAATAGCATTGTAAAAATGAACGACGTATTTTTATTTGGAAAATGCATAACTAAAGAGAAAATAAAATTGGAACATGCAGGCGTTTTAGAAAAGGTTTCAATCTGTCAATAAAATGTGCGACCCAAATTGTATCAAACAAGACTAGATCAATTGAAGACCTGTCCAGACAAGGAAAACCACCAGAGATGAAAATGAGCAGATTTACATATCAATTCAGTCGCAATATATATATATATATATATAAAAGTTCTGTAGCCGTGAGAAAGCAAGAAACCACAATAGTTAGTTATAAAAATATAACTCTTTATTCTTCTTGGAGTCAAAGATTCCGTAGGTGTGGGAGAGACAGAGACAGGGAGGCGAATATAGACTGCCATATTGACCCATAACGTCTTCTTCTCTTGACCATAACACACTTTGTTATTTTCAAAGCCGCGCTTAGCACTTCTTCTGCTTCTCGGCCGGGGGGGTCTCAACCGGAGGGCCACTGTGAACCCTTACCCCATCGAGGCGCCCTGCCACTCGCTGGCACTCCCGTGACTGATACAAGACTCAAATTGCTCGTATTTCACGTGGGGATCTGCATATATCCTTTCATAAGGCCCACTCATTTCTGTTCAACCATGTAACTGCTTCCGCTTATTTTCACAGGTGCTTCCGTCCTGTGCAGAGAATATCTAATTGACAGCTCGTTCAATGGTCAATATGCAACATATATATATATATATATATATATATATATATATATATATATATATATATATATATATATATTCATTTACCGACACCAGCACACGAGCAGTTTTCAAGCGAAGTCTTACTGGTTTGAATTCAGATTTTCCAACTCAAAGTCAAATTGTCTCATCAAGGTTATAGAGCTCAGTCTTCCCAACAATTTACCTGTCACTAGTGTGAGAATGGTAGAATGCATATCACTCCGAAGTTAAATGCAAACAGGAATGAACTCAGGTGGTTGTTCTCATTTTGTACGACGATAAGAATTACACCACGGAATCCTTTATATATATATATATATATGTGTGTGTGTGTGTGTGTGTGTGTGCAAAAACTGATGTCACCATTGATAATTTTAAACTTAAATTCATGAATGAATATTTTCATTTGCCATTTGATAGTTGTAAATTTCACGTAAAATGTAACATTAGGAATCAAAGCTCTAAAAAAAACAAAAGTAATCAATTGAGTCGTATACAAAGAAAAAAACTGAAACGAAGCTCGAGCAGAAAGAGCAACACCCAATAAGTTTGCAGGATTCAAAAAGTTCGAATTTGAATTTCAGATGCAGAGAGCTTGAAAGACTAAAACTAATCAAGGAAAACGTTTAACATAAAATTATTTTTGGCCGCTGGAAATGTCTGAAAAATAAACTGAAACAGTTTATTGTTCCCTGATACATCACAGACGGTTCAATAAGTCTCTAACCTGACTAGGAATTTTCAAATGAAACTTTTACTCACGTAATCTTTGTGCTCTTTCGAGAAGCGTTTGGTTACAAGAATTATTTTTTAAAAAAAGGTATTTTATTGAAAATAATTGTTTGTTATAGAAAATAAAAGTTGTCTTCTTTTAATGGGGTTGGAGACTTATTGATGTACCTATTTTCGCCACATTTTAAAGAACGACGCTACGAAATCTAAACGACGGGTAAATTTGCAAGCAAGTTTTTCTAATTTCTAACGCACACGATAGATAGATAGATAGATAGATAGATAGATAGAGAGAGAGAGAGAGAGAGAGATAATTACATGTCAAAATTCTTATATACATATATATATATGTAAGGGAATTTTGATATGTACATATCTATCTATCTATTTATATATATATATATATATGTGTGTGTGTGTGTGTGTGTGGGTGTGTGTGTGTGTGTGTGTTTAAGAATAAACAAATCGTTCAAATTTTTTTCCTTGATCAAAAGAGTGCTCAAGACCAGCTAGTAGATAATGATAAACTTGAATGATTACTCATCCCAGCGTAGACACAGCTTGGTGACTCTCAGTTTCTCGCCTAGGCGATCATCAGACTACAAGAATAACAGTCACCAAGTACCATTGATTCTGTGTGTATGTAATCTTAACATAGATCAACGTATGGACAGTCTTCAATATTGAGCGCTCTATATTTATAAATATACCAAACTATATATATATATATTTATATATATCGTCGAACATTGCCTACTACTGAATGAAAAAACGCATTTTAACATATTTGCTGTTAGTTCATCAGTCAAACTTTCAAAAGTTTCAAATCTTATACTAAATTAAAACTTCATAAAATTTATTTACGAAACAGAAGTAAAATGTGAACAAAGTTATTTATAGAATATACGTCTCTAATAATGATAGTCTTTGAAGATATTTTAAGAATCTGAATCACCTTAAATGTCCTTTAATGACACAAAGGTCACTAGATCTTGAGAACCACCCCAAAATTAATAAAACAAAATTTCGTTCATTAGACGCTGAAATGTTTTGTTTAATTTCAGTTTTAGTAAAATATATTCGTTGGTGAGAAAGATCTTTGGGTTAATCAGGATATCAAATAAGTTAATATTTTTTAGTGTCGGGGGTTCCACTTCTTAATGAAGTGATTTTTCTTATATTGTAAAGTTTTTAAAGATGTTTCTGGAAACGAAGTAAATTCATGATTTATAAATCTATCAAGAAGTAGAGTGAAGAGAAAGAAGAGGGGAAAAATAAAAGGAAAAGAAGGGAGTTGAAACAAAAGAGAAGAAAACGGGAAAAAAGAAAAAAAAGAGATGATGATGATGATGTCTGATTCTGGAAACTCATGAAATAAAATGAGAGATGCTTCTTTTGGATAAGGCTCTCAAGGCCAAGAAGATAATCACGAAATTGAGTGGAATAATGAAAGGAATTTTGAGAAAGCTTGAGTAATATATGATTGACGGCAATTCACAATTACAGAAAGACTCACAAGAGGGAATGAAGAGTGATCAAAGAAATTAGGTTCTTTGTGTTATGAAGAAAATTAAAGCTGAATAATCAAGATAATGAAGAATTGCCTAATCACAAATTTCTCAAAAGAATTATGCAAAGAACAGCAATAAAGATAAAGATACTAATCTAATTTAATAGGATTACGATAAAAAAGATGATAATCCAAATATGTTTGAATAATCTGGAAGCAATTTTTCTTGTAAAAAGTTATCGTAAAGAAAAAAAAAGCAAGAAGACGATATCCAGCAGAAACTGTCACTGATTCAGACTATGCAAATGATCAAGTGCCTCTTACAAATACACCTGCTCAAACCAAATCCCTACTACATATCTTGGAGTAGGGAGCAAGAAGCATTGGTCTCTACGAGAAGATAAATAAAATAGAGTAAGTTTTTGTAATAAAATGGTGTCATCTCCACATTAAATGACTAGCCTTTTTAGTTGACCATTTAGCATACTCCGGTAGCAATATCTCATCTACTGAAAGCGAGATCACTCTATATATTGGTACGGCATCGACTAGTATTGACAGGCGGTCGACCATGTGGAAATCTAATCTCTCTGATAAAATAAAACAGGAATTCATCCAATCTGTGTTATATGGCAGCCACATCTGGACTTTAACAAAGCAGGGGAATGCCTGAGGTGTAGTGGCTAAAGTATTGGACTGCAGCCTCGAAATAAGCGAGTTCGAATTCCACTCGAGCGATGACGTTCATTTTCGAACTTATATCCTCAAGAAAGGTACGAACCTCTTTACCCCACACCCACCAGCTATAGGAGGTTAAATAGTGCCACGAGTGTTCTTCTACAGCTCCGGTATTAAATAACTCACGAAGGTTTATATGCCATTAACCAAAAACACCAAAATTTTAAAAAGCGCTTGGGAAAAAAGCTTATTCGAACTACATAAGGTTACTAAATAATGTTTTGAACAAATCCTAGAAGCAAAACGTCACAAAACAGCCATTGTACGGCCACTTACCTCCCATCTCACATTAAAATGCTATGCTTGGCACTGTTAGAGAAGCAGAAGCTAATTCATAAACGAAGTTTTCCCATGGATCCACACACAAGGACATCAGCTCTGTGCAGACTGAATGCTGGCTAAAGGATCTGCCAGAGGCTATCGAGGATAGGGACAGATGGCGAGAGGGAGTCAAGAGAATCCGCGCTGTTAGCACGGCTTGAAAATGAAAGTCCACAAAGTTTTCTTTAATAGTTTTTACTCACTTTTCCTTTCTTTTGGTTAGTTTTTATGGCAAATCAACCCTTGTGGATTATTTAATGCCAAGTCCTCCCTCTCTCTCTCTCTCTCTATATATATATATATATATATATATTATTTGTAAGGGAATAGTTTGTTGATAACTTTATTTTCAAATGAGTTATTAGAGCTCATTTGTTTGCTAACAGTAAATGGTTTCAAGTATTCCTTTCTAACACAAATAATTCTATTAAATGTTAATTCTTTGTTTACACGCAGTTGAATCGTTTCAAGTATTGCTATTAAAAATTTGTCATTCTACCTATCGAGAGTTTCTATGTCATATAAATTATTCGCATCTAGCATTAGAGTTTCAAATAAATACTCAGCACCTGTCCTAGAAAATGACTCGCATAAACTCCTATGGGACTTTAATATACAAACGGATCACCTAATCCCGGCCAGGAGACCAGACTTAATAATAATCAACATAAAAAAGAGAACTTGCAAAATAGTCGACTTTGCTGTCCCGGCAGACCACTGAATAAAACAGAAAGAATGTGAAAAGAAGGATAAATACCTCGACCTTGCTAGGGAACTGAAAAAAACTATGGAACATGCAGGTGACAATTATACCAATTGTAATAGGTGCGTTTGGAACAGTAACTAAAGGATTACTAAAGTGACTAGAGGACTTGGAGGTTGGCGGACGAGTGGAGACCATCCAAACGACAGCATTGTTGAGAACTGCCAGAATACTAAGAAGAGTCCTGGAGACTTGAGGAGACTTGCTGTCACGCAGACTTCAGTGAAAAACCATCGGCTATTGCTGATGTGAAAAGCTCTTATGAGTGAACAATAATAATAATAATAATAATCCTTCGTAAATGATTGAACTGTTTCATTTGACCCCTTGATAGAATCCTAACAGGTTCGACCCCTCCGAATTTGAGTGGGCCAGGGAGTAATGGCAGTGAAGGGATAATCCCCATCGAACATCTTAACAATTTACAAATGAAACAAATTTTGGCATAAAATAACCCATAAAGAGTTGACATGCCGTTAAACAGATAATCCAAAACCAAATTTGCCATTAAAAAATATCAATGATATTTGAAAGTTAAAGGGAAAAAAATTAGGTCGATTTCTACACAAGTTTGAACCAAAACTTCGTAGATTTGTGAGGAGAGAGAAAAACATGAAAACTATTAAACCTTTTTTTCTGCTTCTTCGGTATTAGCCAGGATTTTTAATTATGATTAAAATCACTGTCACTTTCATAGTCTATTAAATATTGTTAGTTCTTTGGCCAGATCGGGATGGGTTTTTTTTTCTAATTGAATTTTATCTTATTTATTTATTTATTTTTGCTTTCATTTACTTTTCCTCAGCAATCTGTTGAAAAGGCTGTTTTCTCCCTTTAGTCGAGGGCAACCCGAAGGCTGCCTTTTCAATAACTACTACACCGAGGTGTAGGGGAGGGCGCTACTCCTTTTCTTGGATTGCTCCACTTTACCCTTGATACGTACCTTATATTGCTGAGTGTTAAGCTAGGAGGTATCAAGTACCATTTTTTAAGTCTTTGGTATGACACGACCCGGGACTGAACCCTGGTCTCTCGGGCCATTGGCAAACATTCTACTCACTAGGCCAATGAGCCATAAAATCCATTAATTGGCAAGTTCTTTTCTTTTCATTGACTACAAATCTAATTTTTGGGTCGGGGTCGAGGGATCTGTTTGTATCTCAAACTCTCACATAATTCAAAATTTTCGTCATATTTTTTTTGTCTATCAGGGTCATTTTATATTTATCGGAAATTTTTTCGAAGTTTTTGAATTGAAACTGTACGATCATTTGACAACTAAAAAACTGTAGGAAGGCAATAAATAATTATCTCCCTTGGAAAGTAAGCACTGTTGTTTGGGGCCTCATGAGGTGTCACATGACGACCCAGAAATTCATTCTCGATATCTATTCGCCTCTGTTCTTTGGACACTGGAGACGTTGTTTCTTACCCTACCTGGGAAGAGCGAAATCCCAGGGCGATATTAACTACACTTGTCAAGTAAACCTTTTTCCATTTTTGTATCTCTTCCACATAACGCTTATCCATGAAACAATATGTGTTTATTTCCATCTACAGAAACACATTTGTTTATTCTTTCTTTTAATTCTACTGGTATGTATTGTGTAAATATTAAAAGTTCTTGTATATGTCCATGAGTTTATCTTTCTTCACCTACGTTCATTCAGTGTTAGTATATCACGGATATAATAATGCTAATAATCGGAAAGAGTTCACGTGGCTTAGCGGCTAATATGCTAGATTCCAGCCTCGACTTAAGCGAGTTTGAATCTCAGTCGCGCTATTACGTTCACTTTCGGACTAATGCCCATTTGGGAAAGGTATGAATCCCTCATTCCCACTACTGTTCCATAAAGGATAGCTTTGGTATTAAATAACTCACAGAGGTTGATCTGCCATTAAAAAAAGAGACCTCCTCAAATGCAAATATTGGTATTTGATGAGAGAGGACTCGATTAATTATCTTCTCTACCACCGACCTTTACCAATAATAGCTTCTGCTTTTCTAACTGCGCAGATTTTGGTTTATGCTCACGCTATTTTTCGACGACTAACTGCAAATAATTTGCATATTTCCCAGAATAGTACTGCTCCTACCCAATCATATTTACTCTTTCTGGGCTTATTTAAAGCATTAACTTCTTATCTAATATTTTCATCCAAACTAGTATCGAGTACTGAATTGGTTCTCATCTATTTTTGTCTAAATGGAATATCAACTAATTCAACCTGATTGAAAGACTTGCTACCGGTAAAACGAAGTTTGTCATCTGCACAATAAATGGGAATTATTTGGAAATTTCTTGCTTGCCTCCAGTTGGAATTGATTTTCCTTTCTCAGTCAGTCACTTCGCACCTGGATGCAGAATCTGCAATGGAAGTGTCTCCAGAGTTTCTGTGAGAGGGAGGGGGTTCGACGCGAAATAATTCCAATCCCCGAATTCTACTATCAGAATTCTCCTGCTGACTGTCGATAGTATATCCTCACACTCCAACAACAGAAATTCTCCTGAAGGTTCCTTCGCTGCTGTGATCAGTCTATTCTGAATAACCATCAGTGATTACAGTGTAACATACAAGCACAGATTTTATGTGTACATCAGAGCACTAACCAGAGTAAGTTATCAATAAGCGTTGCCCACCCCCGCCCAAAAAAATCATATTTACACACACACACACACACACACACATAAATATATGTGGGTGTGTGTTTATGTATGTGTGCATATGATTTTTAGTGAATAGTTTCTAGGTACCCGTGGTGTAATGGTTATCGTCGTAGGAAATGGACACGGCGAAACGAGTTCAAATCCTGGACCAAGCTAAGTGTATTTCACATAGTACTAATACCCTTGGGAAAGGTATAAATCCAATGATTCTCCCTCCAGCTATGGGTAAATAGTAGGACAGACTGGGTTCTTAAGCCTTGGTGAGGCAACAAGTCTAGGAGAAGGAAAACTCTGAATTCAAAACTGTTAAACTCCGCTTAAAAATTAACCTTGTGTCATATCCTAAATGAATATGAATAGTTTGTAGGTAACTTTATTTTTAACGAGTTACAGTTCATTTGTTTGTACACAGTCAAATGGTTTCAAGTATTCCTATCTAATACTAAAAACTCAATTTAACATTAATCAATTGTTTGCACACAGTTAAATATAGTCAATGATTAAGTAGAGTAAATGATTAGATAGTTCTATTTGATCAATACATAAGACCCCATCAGGTTCTACCATTCAGGGTCAGAGTGAATCTACGAGTAATGGCAGTGAAGGGTACTTCACATTCTCTAAAGACATAGCATCGGAACTTCACCATCAGATGGCTTAGTGTCGATGGAGGTATTCTTACTCCTCTCCAGAGATACGACCCTACAACTCTAACCACAACTGACTGGGCTGAAAGTAATCATACGAACAAGTTGAGCGAAACTCATCCTTATTGATTACGCCAAAAACAGAGTCCTTGTGTCAGACTAAGCTAAATGAGAAAATAGTCTCAAGGTACCTGAATGAGAACTTGCAAATTGGGTTCATTGATCTTTACTAGAGTTGAGAGTTTGATCTATTGTGTCCTTGTACCAGACAAGGTTAAGCTGAGTAAGCATCGACAAGCCTTGATTTCCGTTCACATTCTCCAAATCAAGTTACTGCTCATACAAGTATGACTGTCTCTTCCAATAATGATATTTACTCTTTGTCGGCATTTAGATGTCTGGTTTAATAGACTGGAAAGTCAATGCATTTCTATTGAATTTAGTCTGACACAAGGCCAGTTCAAATTTTTGGTTGAGAAGGTTCTAGCCTCACTTTTCCCTTATGAATCTATATATTCTTGTTGTATTCTCTCAACAAATATAATGACCAAATATCTTGTTGCAATAGTTGAGTGAAACCAATAGAATAGTCAACATTTAGACTAACCACTGTCCTATGAACATTTTATGTGCACAAACAGTATGAGAAAAAAAAAACTCATAACGTTCTATCGACGCTGTTTAGAATATCCTGGTTCAATCCTTTACAAAAGAATTAAACTCCTAAAAAAAGGAGTGTCCTGGGTATAAAAATAAACTATATCTGATGGTGAGGCTCTAGTTCTGGATATTAGGGGAGTGTATATCACCCCATTATTGCTATTACTCCCAAGTCCACTCAGACCCGAAGTGGTAGTACCTGTTAGGGTCGCATTTATTATTCAAATAGATATGTTTGAAAATTATTCATATTCGATAAGATGATGTGAAACAAATATCTTAAGCAACAACTGCGCAAATATGTAAATAATAACGTACAATGAACATGATTCCCTAACCTCTAACCATGAATAACCCGCAATGGGTTGATATTCCGTTAAAATCAATGAATTGATCAATCAATGAAAAGGTTAACATTCCCATAGTCAACACTAATAAGGTCCCATCAACGATAATTCATGATCTTCGCGGAACGGTTATCGTCGCATGAAAAGGAACCTGAGTTCAAATCCTGGACTAAACTGCAGGCGATTCACTTCACGCTAACACCTGCTATGAGTGAATAGTCGAGCAGAATGGGTTCTTTAACCTTGGTTATGCAACCAATCGAGGAGGAAATCTCGAAAACCAGATTTAATCGGCTTTAAAAGATTAACACTGTATCACATCCTGTCTGTGACGGAGAGGTTGGGACGATACATTCTTCGCCCAACACATTGCAAGCAAGTTAAAGTTTACTGATTGGAAAACTTAGTGTTCAAGTTGCAATCTGACCCATATCTTTTCGGAAACGTAAAACAGTTTTGTGAGCTCTCTAGAAATTTCCATGAGAACTCAGTAATAATTCAAGGTATCAGGCAATGTTTTTGTCTTACGAATAAATCCGAGGCTCTGTAAGCAGTGACAGACATGTTAGCGAAGAGAGGTTTGTGTTGCGTAAGCCGATATACAAAATCAAAAACCCGTTGAAAGATGCTGAGGCATGATGTTAGTTGAATAGGCACGAACCTCACCAACCAACATCTCAAATAATTCTGAAGAGCTTCCATTGTTCTCACACATTCGAGTTGCATTTTAATGACAGCCTGTTTTGAGTACTCGTACAAAATACCCGCTTACTTTTCACGCCCCCAAGGCAAGTTCCGCCATTTAAAGTCGACATTTCAGACGCTGACATCAGCATTATTTCAGCAAGTGCTACACGGGCATGCGCACTTCCTGCAAATTGTTCCTCATCTCTACTGAAAACATAACTACTCATAAACATGTATATGTATTCAGATTAGCCATCATGCATGTGTATGCATGCATACATACGCGCATGTGTGTGCGTGTGTGTGTGTGTGTGTGTGTGTGTGTGACATGGCACATTAGCGAGTATACGCGCTCAACCAGTGGCATGTTGAGCCAAGAGAGACGTGCATAAAATCGTTCTCATTATCATTTCTTTATATTTAATTGCAGCATTTATAAAGGAGGATCAAAATCAAAATGTCTTACAGCAGAAAACATAGAAGGTAACATTTTAATGGTAGGTATTTACGTACTGAATAAAATCTGACATAAAGTCTCACAAGTTGTAAACTTGCTGCGTTTTAATATTAATTTGCTTTCAATTAGTTTTGGCTTCTGATCAATTGTTTTAAAGGCATATTAACCTTCTTGGGTTATATAATGCTATTGACAGGAGGTGCCCGTGGTGTAACGGTTGTCGTCGTAGGAATTGAACACGACGATACGAGTTCAAATCGTGGACGAGACTGATTGCATTTCACATAGCACTAATACCCTTGGGAAAGGTATGAATCCAATTATTCTCCCTCCAGCTAGGGGTAAATAGTAGGACAGATTAGGTTCTTCAGCCTTGGTGAGGCAACTAGTCTAGGAGAAGGAAAACTCTGAATTCAAACCTGTTAAACTCCGCTTAAAAATTGACCTTGTGTCATATCCTGCCCGAGAGGAGGGGTTGGGTAAATATGATAATGCTATTGACATCCTTGTAGTTAACTCACAGCTGAGGGGATAGGGGGTTCGTATCATCCTCAAAGGCTTAACTTCGAAAATGAAGATAATAGGGTGACTGGGGTTTGAACTTGCTTACTCGGATCTCATATTAGAGCACTTTAGCAACGACACCACGTGGAAACCCTTTGCCAGCTATTGCTTAAGATATTCATTTACACAAATGCTAGGAGCAAAGGCATGAATGCACTCTTCCCCTCTGCAATGTATAAATAGCAGAGCAGTCCGAGCAATTAATTTTTATGAATGAAATCGTCAGTTCAGGGATTTCATAAAGGGGAAGTACTCAGCACTAAATCCCTATAATTACGCGAGACGTCTACATTTTAATATTTGATACTTAATTACGAGATTGTATTGTTAATATGACAGAAGGAGGTTCGCATCTATTTTTTTCTTTTTCCAACCATAATAATGATCAGATATCTATATATTTACTGAACTCAAATATATATATATATATATATATATATATATATATATAAGCTTATTATATTTATAGATAAAGGGTGCTTAAAATCGGCAATACAGCATATGTAGATCTAAGTTAGAATGGCGTAAACACAGAGCCAACGACACATTGTGACTCTGGGGTTTTTTGGCTATATATATATATAATGAAGGTGCTCGATATGTAATGCTTATCGTTTTAGGAAATGAACACGGTGATCCGAGTCCAAATCTTGGACGAGACTGTTGGCATTTCCCCGTTGTGTTATTTCATTTGGGAAAGGTATGCATCCAGCTATTGTCCCTCCAGATACGAGTAAATAAAAAGTCACGCTGAGCTTTTTAACCTTGATAAGGCAACTGGTATAGGAGAAGGAAAATCTGAATTCAAATTCCGCCGAAAAAATTGAGTTTTTGTCACATCCTGCTCATAAAGGAGGGGTTAGTAAACACACACACACACACACACACATATATATATATACATACATACATATATATATATATATATATATATATATATATATATATGATTAGAATTGGTAAAGTCACTTCTAGAAAAAATCTAAAACGTTAGATTATACCTGAAGTGGTCTTAATCCAGTAAAATTATTTCAATAAACGGAATTGCAGGTCAAGTATCACAATACCATAAGATATTTTAAGATATATATTTAAGAAATACTCACGACTCGATGTTTGATGTAATCTATCTTCAGGGGAGTATTTTCAATCAAGTCTGAAGGCTATTGAATTGCTTTGATACAATATTCAAGACACGAGATTATCGCTCGTAAAAAATAGACTGTCACGTGCTTTCGATGTTGTATCAACTATTTCGATGCTACATATTCAAAAATAGATGGAAACTGCAACATACAGAAGAAGAACGATAACACTGTTGGATAAGAGTGAGTTTCCACTATTTTTCCTGTTGGCTATGCGTTTTAGCCATCGATGAACAAGAACTTGCATAACGCTCTTATAAAAAATATGCACAACTGGAGATTATTCATTTTTTTACGTCGTGGTTGGCAGCAGCGTAATCAGAAAAATATTATCCACGTTGTACAACTTCCCACAGCCTGATTCGCATGAATGATCTGATCAACGATTTATTAACTTCTTATAATGACAACTATGTTGAACATTCCTACAATGATGATCTGAGAGCTCAGATGAAAAAAAATAAAAAACAGAATTTTTTTTTTAATTAAGTTATGTCTTGAATTCTATCCTAACCAAGTGCCTTAATATTTTGAAATCATATCTAAAAGTGAGGAGGGATGGGTGAATACATACAAAGATATTATGTATAATGTCTTTGTATATATTCACCCATCCCTCCTCACTTTTACAGAATTTTCTTTCTCCTAAAATGGTTGTGTTCCAAAGTTAAAAATTCTTATCTGCCCAACTGTTTACCGATAGCTGTATGGAAAATAATTTTCTTCATACCTTTCACAAAGATATTAATGCTATGTAAAGTGCGAGCAATCTCGTCCAAGATTTGAACTTTGGTCTTCGTGTCCATTTTTTTTACGACGATAAACATTACACCACAAGCGACTCCTGTGTGTGTATTTGTAAGCACTTTGTAAATCATGGAGGCTTGTTTAGTGTAACGGTTATCGGGATAGGAATGGAATCCATGTTTAAATCCTGGATGAAGTTGTTTGTGTGTACTTCTCACTTATGAACTTGGGAAAGACTTGAATCAATCTGTTCTCCCTCATGTTATGAGTTAATAGTAGGGCAGACTAGGTTTCGGTAAGGCAACCAAAGAGAAGGAAAACTTTGAATGAAAAAAGAAAATTCAAAATAATAATTCAAAATAATTCAAATAATACGTAGAACACTTAATAAATTGATCTTGTTTGAGACGGAGGGGTTGGGCAAAATATAGTTTCTTAATCGCAAAATCATAAAACAAGAAAGATTAAAATGAACTGGTAGTTCTATTTATCAATCCTGGTTTTAAAATTCGATTAACAAAATGAATGATTGACTTTTTTATACTTATCAGTAGAAACTTCAAAATATCCAATTTAAATTTGTAACTATGAAGCAAGTCAACAAAATGTCTTTTTTTCCTGAAATAGTTAACGTCTATATTTCTTTAAATTTTCATTTATTAAAATGAAAAATATACATGTTTAATAAATTCGTATATAAGAAAGAGTTGGTGGCGAGGATCAAACTGTCCACTCAGCAAAACCTTCAAAATCCAACGAAGCCATCTCATGTTGCATTCCCTCGTGAAACTAGTGTTCATGACATGAAAATATTCTTGGAAACTGACAGTTCGCACGAATCTCAGCGTAATTATCGACATTAAATTCGCAGTGTGACGACGATGAGGAAGAGAGGGAAAAAAACTACGACATGTCAGTAGAGAAAGTGCAAGAGAGGACGACAGGCAAAATTGCTAATTTTCTGGAGAGGCGCCAGTCTTGGTTAGTTGGCCCCAAATTCGTTTAGTGGCAAAATTGGAGGGTGAAGTAGGAGGAGGTGGAAAGAAGAGAAAAAGGTCGAGGAAGAAAAAAATCGTCGTTATTCCTGTATTTGAACGATTACAACAAAATGGTGAGATTTTAATTCCTTTCGGCTTCTTTCATTTTATTTAGTTTTTATTCAAGAACTTACACACACACACATACAGATATACGTATATATATATATATATATATATATATATATATATATATATATATATATATATATAGATGCGCACACACATATGTATATACCAGTATCGTTGATATGATATAATTATTGAGGTAATATATTGATAAGAATGCATTGAATACATGTGGAATTATTGAATACATATTTAGTTGACATATGTTTTTTTAACAATATCTCAGTCTCCAATCGTCTCTCTCCCTCTCTCTCTCTCTCTATATATATATATATATGTGTGTGTGTGTGTGTGTGTGTGTGTGTATGTGTGTGTGTGTGTGTATTGCATATGCATGTATTTATGCTTTTATATATATATATATATATATATATATATATATACACTCTCCATATATACGTGTGTGTATGTGTGTGTGTGTATCTGTGGGTGTGTGTGTGTGTGAGAGAGGATTAAATTCAATTCATTTAATTCTCCCACACACACACACACATGCACGCGCGTGCGCACACACACACATATATATGGAGTGTATATATATATATATATATATATATAAGCATAAATACATGCTTATGCAACACACACACACACATATATATATATATATAGAGAGAGAGAGAGAGAGAGAAAGATATATGCAAGCATGCACACATTTCCGCTAAAATGTATAGCAATATATTTTTGGTCATTCATACATAATAACTAACTATTCATTGCGCGCCACATCAAACGGGTGAATATGGCACAAGGCCTTTTTTAAAGAGGTTCCATCATACATAATAACTATAGATATAAGTAATGTGCAAAGTGAGTCAGAAAAGTAACTGAATTGGTGTCTCAAACAATTTATTTCAATTTCAAACAACAAACTACATAATTTCCCCGGCAATGTAACCAACCTCAATTCCCATCCTTCTCTGCAACGCTTCTAATCATCGCTCGAAGAATTCTTCTGGCCCCTCAGCTCCATCGTTACGGTTCTATAGATAGCCTCCATACCTTTATAAAAAAAAGGTGCCCTTGAGGTTGGGGAAAAGAAAAAAGTGACTGAGAGCAAGATCAGGTGAATAGGGAGGTTATTCTAGTGGGGCGATGTTCTTCACGATGCCAGGAACTAACGGATGATCCGTGCGTTGTTAACAGGTGCATATGTGAAACGGCCATGATTTTTCCTGTTACAACTATTGTCTCTTTTATCACATACTAGGCGAAGCATACGCTGCAGGATCTCTTTGTTGACTAGCTGATAGGTCGTTTGGCCCTATGGCAAGAATTCGCTATGTACGATGCCCCACACATCGAAAAACATAACTTTGACTTTGTTATGCTTTCCTCGGCCTCAGCGATGATGTTAAAGACTTCCACTAATTGCTCGGGCGCTTGGTTTCTAGGTCATTCTCAAAAATACATGCCTCATCATCTATGATGACTGTTCGAAACAAGTCTGGTTCACTTTGATAATGTCTTGACACACCTGCATGCTTGATGATGTCTTGACACACCTGCATACGATGCTCGTTTTGATCACCATTCAAAAATCTTGACACAAAATTTGTGCAGATTTTTTGCATGCCTAAATTTTAGGTAATAATCTTCCAAACACTTTTCATGTCTGACTGATCTGCGATCATTTGAACAGTCAATCGACGTTCACCACACACCACCAGCATTACCTACGTTGACCTTAGTCCTACTTGTTGAGACTCTCTTGTTCCTGGAATTATCTTTTACCTCATCGTAACCCGTTTTTTGCTACTCAGAAACATGTGTGTGTGACATGTTGCTCTCTGCATACACTTACTGAAGCATTTGAAGAGCTTTTGACGGAGTTTCCTCCTCCTGGGAAACGTTAGGTTCATTCGTTGCTCACTGCTCCTAGCTTAACCACCTGAAAAAGATGATGTATAAACAAAAACACGTTTAAAAATGCAATAGTTGCAGAAAGCTAAGATTACTGTTATATAGTCCTAAGATATCATGATAGATAATGATATAATCCGCTTCTCCCTCTTTCGCCAATAGCTCACATAATACACCGAACCCCGTTACTTTTCTGACAGACCTCATATATTGATAAGAATATATTTAAATTTATATCGCAATTGATATATGTGTATATGTATGTCTTCCATGGTATATTGACATGTAAGAATTTATTTACATATACGTAAAGTTTTGAATAGAATTTATGTATTTAATATGTGTAAACATAAATACATGAATATGTATATATCTAATATGATTATACACTGATAAGATAAAACATTATGGCCCCTGTCTAATAAGATTTACATGATCAGGCATATGTACGACAAGATTTCTAAAGATTTCCTCTGAGACCTGGTGCCAGAATGTTCAACAGAATGTAATGAAAGTTCTGTCTATTGGACCGACAAACGCTACAAGTGTCCACTGAAAATGAGATCTGGTTAGTTTGAAGACAAAGGCAATATGGCAAGGCACATTGTCCTCCTGAAAGCTGCCATTGTCTTCGTAGAAGACATTCACTATGAAGAGGTATACCAAGCCTTCAATGATATTGAGGTAGGTGGGGTATGAATAAGATTCTTCCACATGGATGAGAAGATCTTGTATTTCCCAATTAACTATTACAGTCACCACTGACTTGTTCATTTCACATAGTGCAGACCTGGTCCCCAAGATAACGACACACGTACGCTGTTGTTCGTCTTATAGCAAAATCGAACCTCCTCAGACAAGGCGACATTCTTCTATAGTTCCATCACTTGTAGATACTTCAGCAATTGACTTTGTCGGAGCGCCTGTATTAATACACAGGTGATCTGACAACCCTGCGTCTACGCAACTCCCTATAAAACAAGGATCGATGATATATGTTTTTCTGCATCTTGATCAAAGATGAATACAATTTTGTGCAACAAATTTCAAAAACTAAGACTACTAGCTACTAAATGGATTTTTTTCTACTAGAGTTATATCATATTTTTGGAAGAAATTGCTTTATCAGAGCAAAACAGCAACAGTGTAAAAAAATTAGATTAAATTGGATGGTTTCAGAAAAATAGATAAGAAAAAGAATTTTAGGGCATTTTTTGGAAACTATCGAATGAATTACAGAATTAAATCTGCATAAATTAAATTGTATTAATAGGGTATGTGTTCTGTGCAAAGATTTTTTATTTTTATTTTTCTAGGATGATGGAAAAAAGTCGATGGCCAAGGTGGCGAAACAAGCAAACAAACAAATAATAATAACAACAATAATTCAACTCCATTCCCTTCTCGCGTTGATAAGTCATGACAGCCAAGAACTCGGCGCTTGGTGACTTTTTTTCTGATTGAACAACTGCCAATAAATAGACATCCTAACTAAATTTTACCCTAACCCTGAATACTCAACGAGCCAGGTTGTCTCAGTTGGGATCGAACTTAAATCTCTTGGTCTTTTGGTCACGCAGTTTTTCTTCTTGAGATCAATCCAGAATCTAACACATCAGAATATACTTGAGGCCAGCTTTTTTGCTTATATATATATATATATATATATATATATATATATAGTCATCCACAGACAGACCTGTTTTCTTCTATCAGCACTCTTCAGTGTGGCTAGACAGGCTAGATTCCCGAAGCTAAGATCGAAACCTGGTAGACTCAAACGCCAATACAAGATTCTACCACTCAGCCACGAGGAAACTAGCGCAAGCGGAGGATATTTAAACGCTTATTTATCACATTTGTTTTTGTTTATATATATCCGCTTAACGGCTATCGAGAGCCCGATTCATATAAAGAGCCTTGCATTACGCTAGTGGCAACCATTTACTTCCCTCGCAAGAGAACTCAACATATATATATATATATATATATATATATATATATATATTCCCTTAAGCATGCACATTTGTTACGTGCTTGTAGATTTTATTCTTATCTCATGTCATCAGTCATGTTCAAGCTCATTAATACATATGCATACATTATGAATATATGCATGCATATATATCTACCTACGCATCTACTTTTCTTTTTTTTTTCTTTTTTTTTTTGCTGATTCATCCAGTCATAAAACTAACGTACCTAATATTGATCGATACTCCCAGATAGATAGATAGATAGATGTGTGTGTGAGAGAGAGAGAAAGAAAAAACGAGAATGAGAAAGAGAGAGAGAGAAGGGGGTTATTTAAAAAATAATGAGAATTTTTCTAAAAAAGCAAAATGAATTTTTCCCCATAAAGTTAAATTCTGCATTGTTTGAAATTGGTTTGTAACAAAAACCATTTTAATATCGCCAAAATATTTGTGGTGATTCAATGTGACTGTAAATAAAACACAATGCTGAAGTCTTGAACAGAGGTCTCTTGGCAAATTTTTGGTGGCAAAAAAGTGCAAACCATCAGAAAATTTCTGAAGCATATGTAGTGTGTACGGAGAAAAATGTTTTAGCGAAAAATGTTTTTCACTTCTAGCCTGATTCGAAAATTCCATGGAGTGAAAACACTGATTATCCGGTAAAGATAATCTTCCGGGAGCAGTGACCAATAAAGAAGATCATGTTGACACACTTAGGAGACATGAAAGGATCTATGACTATTGATTTCCAAGAAAAGATACAACTGTAAACTGCTTTCTATGGCCAAAACCTTCGGCAAAGAAGGTGGGTGCGTGTATCTAGGCTGCATTTTCTCGCTACGTTATGTTTAATTAAATAGGACTGACACTTCGTTCAATATATATATATATGTGTGTGTGTGTGTGTGTATGTGCGTGTGTGCGTGTGTGTGTGTGTATCTATCTATATATATATGTGTGTAGTTAAGCAGTAGACGTTCATTTAAGCATGTTTCATTGAATAATAAAGACACGTTTTGTCTGTATAATTTATTTAAGATTGTTTTAAGTTTCCTGATAAGTGACTTAGTTTCAGGTGGGAATTGTTAGATGAATTTCCCAAAATTCTCCCGAGCGGTTCCTTGCATGTGTAAGGTGTGTTGTTTTTAAAATGAGTTTTAAATAGCGTTCCCTTCTAAATACATCAGTCACCCTATTTTTATCCAACTCTACGTTCGCATACTTTTATGCTATAAAAAACTTTCAAAAATTTTTAAAACTCATTTTAAAAACAACACACCTTACACAAGCAGGTAACCCCTGATGATGGCCTATGAAGGATCCGAAAGCGCTCAGGACAATTTTGGGAAATTCATCTACCAATTCCCACCTGAAACCAAGACACTTATCCGGAAACTTAAAACAATCTTAGATAAATTATACAGACAAAACATATCTTTATTATTCAATAAAACACACACACACACACACACACACATACATATACATATATATATATATATATATATATATATATATATATATGTGTGTGTGTGTGCGTACACAACAATGCTGCGAGCAATATTGAACAAGTCATGAAGGCTGCACCCCACAAAACAGCAGCTGTATGGCCACCGAATACCCATCACGAAAACTATCCAAGTTAGACGAACCAGACATGCAGGACACTGCCGGAGAAGTAAGGGCAAACTCATGAGTGATATGCTCCTGTGGACCCCTTCACATGGACGAGCAAGGGCAGGGCAACCAGCTCAAACCTACATACAGTAGCTCTGTGTCGATACGGGATATAGTCCTGAGGACCTGCCGGAAGCAATGGACGATAGAGAAGGGTCAGGGATATCCGTGCTGATGGCGTGACATGATGATGATGATGATGATGATATATGTGCGTAGCTGGGCAGCAGTCTTTCATTTATGTATGTTTGATTAAATAATATAGATACAATTGTTCTATATAATTTTCTTTAAGATTCTTTAAATTTAAGATTCTTTCAAGTGTCCTGATAAGTGCTTTGGTTTCAGGTGGGAATTGGTGGATGAATTTACCAAAAATATAAAACAAACCCTTATTAATAATGGGTTTCCCAATTACATTATTGAGACAGAAATTAAACATTTCATTAATAAAACTGAACAACATAACATAGACAATACCCTAAACCATAAACAATCAATAAACCTTTACTACAAAACCAATTTAATAGTAATTATAAGATAGATGAACATATACTAAAAACCTTATCCAAAAAAATGTTCTCCCTACCGATCCTATCAAAAAAGTAAGACTTATCATTTACTACAACAAATTTAAAATCTCCAACCTAATCTTTTTCAATAACACTTCCCCCTCTACTGAACTTCTTGATTGGACAAATGTCGTATATATGTTCAAGTCTCCCTTGGGAGACTTTGTCTCCAAAGAAAATAACATGTATGTTGGTCTTACCACTACGACTCTTTCAAGACGGCTTGCGATGCACTTTAATGATTCTAGCTCCATAGCCTTACATCTTAAAACCCATTCTATTCCCAAATCCAAAATTTCTAGTTGAAAACATCACTATAATAACACACAAAATTAATAAGCTACGATTACAAAAACCGAGAACCCCTTCATATAAAAGCAAAAAAAAAACTAAAATTAATAGAATTAGTTTTGAAAATAGCGACAATTTTTTTGGAATGTCTTTAGTTGTTTTTTTTTTTTTTAATATTGCATAATTCTTGATGATGTTCTATTTCCGGTGATAGCGTTCTGTTTTTAAATTCATAATCTTGCCAGTTTTATCCAACTCTGCGTTAACGTAATTTTGTTATGTTCCCCCGGAAGTATGGAAGACCAGACAATTCGACGACATACTGCTCCGACACTGCAACGCAGTATACAATCAAAATCCGATAGATAGATGGACGAAGGGATGCATACTCCCCTTCCCTAAAAAGGGGGACCTCAGATTAGCCAAAAACTACTGAGGCATAACACTTACATCCATAGCTGCCAAAATCTACAATGCCCTACTACGAAACCGAATAGAACCCAAAATCGACATCATACTTAGAAAAAACCAAAATGGCTTCCGAAGAAATAGATCTACGACCTCACAAATACTAACCATCCGCAGAATCCTTGAAGGTGTACGGGCAAAGAACCTACAAGCGACATTAATATTTGTCGACTTTACCAAGGCTTTCGACTCCATTCACAGAGGAAAGATGGAACAAATCCTACTAGCGTACGGCATACCTAAAGAAACCGTAGCGGCAATAACGATTCTCTATAGAAACACTAAAGTAAAAGTACGATCACCAGATGGAGACACAGAATACTTCGACATTGTAGCAGGAGTACTACAAGGGGACACGCTGGCTCCGTATCTCTTTATCATTTGTCTAGACTACGTACTTAGAACATCGATTGACAAAATCAAAGAGAATGGCTTCGAACTGACGAAGAAAAGAAGCAGAAGATACCCCGCAACAACAATTACCGACGCCGACTACGCCGATGACATAGCGATACTGGCAAATACACCTGACCAAGCCGAAACACTTCTGCATAGCCTGGAACGAGCAGCAGCAAGCATAGGCCTCCATGTTAATGCACACAAAACGGAATATATGTGCTATAACCAAACGGGGGACATCTCCACTCTAGAAGGAACCCCTCTTAAACTAGTAGACAAATTCACGTACCTAGGAAGCAGCGTCAAATCAACCGAAAAGGACATCGAAACGAGGTTAACGAAAGCATGGACAGCTATCAATAGGCTATCGACTATATGGAAATCAGACCTAACCGATAAAATGAAACGCAGATTCTTCCAGGCAGCGGTCACATCGATACTGCTATATGGATGCACTACATGGACGCTAACAAAACGGCTGGAGAAGAAACTAGATGGCAATTACACAAGAATGCTGCGTGCAATCCTGAACAAGTCCTGGCAGCAACACCCCACAAGACACCAACTGTACGGCCACCTGCCCCCTATCACGAAAACTATTCAAGTTAGGCGAACCAGACATGCAGGACATTGCTGGAGAAGCAGAGATGAACTCATAAGAGATGTACTCTTATGGATCCCCACACACGGCCGCGCAAAAGCAGGACGACCAGCACGAACGTACATTCAGCAGCTATGTGAGGATACAGGTTGTTGTCCTGAAGACCTACCTAGAGCGATGAACGATAGGGAGGAGTGGCGAGAGAGGGTCCGGGATATCCGTGCTGCCAGCACGATATGATGATGATGATGATGATGATAAAAACCTAAAAACTTTCAAAACTCTTTAAAAAAAAACACTCTTTATCAATTCAAGCAACCCCTAATAATGGCCTATAAAAGGTCCGAAAGCACTATGGACAGTTTTAGTAAATTCACCCACCAATTCCCACCTGAAACTTAGACACTTATCTGAAAACTTGAAAAGATCTTAATAAAATTATATAGACAAAATGTGCCTTTATTATTTAATCAAACATGCTTAAATGTATATATATATATATATATATATATATTCTAAATGAGGATGTCGGCGTTTAACTTTCTGCTAACGTCCTTGGGGAAAGAAATGTATGCAAGCAATAGATAAAAATGATAGTGTAAACTGAGGGCGCTGACCTAGATAAGGCAACCCGTATGGAAAAAGGAAATGCCTGAGGAGAGTTGCTCGTAGATTCTGAGACACACCATTTACCATTCTTGTGTAATCAGTAAATCCAAAAAGTGTTGCTACCTCAAGACTCGCCAGTACCATAATAAAGAAATAATCTGTGCAGATATTCAACGAGATTATATATATATATATATATATATATATATATATTTAGATATATATATATAATGACACATGGTGTAGTGGATAAGGCTTTTGTTTGATAAGTGCATCCGAGTGAAATCATCTGGATGTGTAACGTGAAATGGTAGGTCTAATTTATAAAGAGAACGAGAAGCTAATTTCTATGGAAGGAGATAAAGAAGAAAAAATAAGACGAAAAAGCAGACATAGTCTACGGGAAAGGCTAGTTGACCTCTGAGTGACCCAGTCTAAAGCACTCGTTGTAGGTCAGCCAGTCACGGGTTACTGTCTACAGTAATTAAAAATGACTAAAAAAACCGGAGGTCTTAAATATTCTGCACAGTTTTGGAACAACCGGAAACGGGTATAGTCCTCCCTCTGACACCAGGCTGAGGTAAGCGAGCAACTCAAGTTTGAAAGTTAGTTAGCAACCAGACGCGATGAGATAAAGACAGGCAGTTGAACACAACCAACGGAGATGTTAGGACAGATAAAGATTGCGACCCCCATATTTGGTGGGCTCCGAAAAGAGGTCTCTCACCAGACGCGACCTGTGAAGACGAAACCAGCGAATAGGCATGCTCGAATTACCACTAATTATGCAAAATGAAAATTCAAGGTCTGTGTCTGCTCCCTCTTTCTCGTCATGACATGTTGTTTCTCTTGTTCCAGCCAACGTGGTCGACTCAACTTTCATACTCTCTTTCTTTCTCCTGGCAACTACTGAAAAAGAGTAGAAGCGAATAAACCTTTGTGTTAGTGAACAAAGACAGCGTTGTGTGTGTTTGTCAACTTTTTCCATGGCGGAGTTACAACAGTGTCCGTCAACTGTTTAAGATGTTGCGATACAGCCATTAGCACGTTTGAACACGCGGTGGTACAGCCGCACATTTGGTGTGTTAAGGTACAGCGTACTATTCGGTGCGTCAAATTTACACCGTCTATTTGGTTCTGTTATGGTATAGAGGTTGCAGGTTCAATCCCAACAACAGGTAGGAATAACAAAAGATTACTTATAATATCTAAAACACTTGTACTAGGTCAATGTTAACAGAACTTGAACAATTTACCCCTGTGGGTCAAATAAAGGGTTCAGTTCGAGATTCTGTGAGGACTCCTGAGATCAACATGAAACACCTGAAGAAGGCTGAAGGATAAATCGGACGAAACATTGTGAGTATAATAATAAAGATGAGGCTAATAGTTCGTCCTTACTTTTCCAGCAGTGTCCTTGTCCTGGGTGTCTGAATTGAATGGTTTGTGACATGGGAAACAAGTGACCGTACAGTCGTTATTTTGTGTGACCTTTAATCAGGATTTTCTTGTAGTTCCAATGTAGCATTTTTTTTTTCTATGCGTTTTGAGAGAATGCATGTGGTGCATCCATATGATAGTATGGATACAGCTGCAGTTTGGAAGAAATTCCGTTTTATTTTATCGGATCGATCAGATTTCTATATGATCGATAACTCTCGCTTGGCGCATGTAGACATCTCTTTCATTAGATGAGATGTTACTGCCGAGGCGTATGAACTAGTCCACTAATTTTAGAGGCTTAGCATTTGAATGGAGATGACTACTTTTGGTTTAAACATATGTACACTGTTTTATTTGAATTAACGTTGAGGAAAATATTTCCTACTGTTTGCTCTAGGCTATGCAGTAGGGATTCCGATTGAGCTGGTGTATTTGAAAGAAGTGCTAAGTCGTGTATATAGTCTGCATCTGTCAAAGTTCCTGCGGGATATTGTCTGCTTATTACCTTTTTTTAATATGAAAACATTTTCTTATATGAGAACTACGGATTTTCGAAGTGCGTAGTCTAGGCAGACTCTAAACAGTGTCTTCATCAAGTGAGCAAACTATTGCTTTTGTGTTTTGGTAATGTATCATAATGTTGTATACTTATAAAGATATCCATAACAACAGTAATACAAATACAACATACAGGCCGACTCAATCGTTTCAGATACGAACGGGTTTATTAATTTCTGGCTTCAGTCCTTGGCGACACGACGAGAGAGACACAATACTTAAAAGTCTATGCTAACTCCCCTCCTCCACGCGCGGCACATCTTGTGGTGTTTAAGATCTCTGCTGGTAGAGATCCGAAAAACTCAACCGCACGTCTCAACGGCAGAAAACTCCTGTCTTTTCAAAATCCTCAAATTTTCAGGACCATCTCTTTTGGGCATGACGTCATCCATACTCCAGCCCCATTTCCTGTCTGGTGGTTTATTATGATAGATGATGATTGACATATCCTTTATGCGCGAGCGTATGACTGCATCATCTGACTATACACCTGCACTAAGAGACCCGAGTAGTTCATAGTCTTATCAAACTAAATAATAAAATATGATTAACGAAAAATGATTAATACAAAAAATCATTACCTTAATTACATAACAATTTTAGCGGAAACAGTTTCTTTCATATATCCCCGGAAGAGTATCGAATTTGTTTCTTACAGTCACCGTATATCTATTGCTTATATCTCTATTGGTAAGTGAGGACCTGTCAGAATGTGTGATTTTCACTGTTTGTTTCTTATTTCAGCGTAGATTTTGAATTTAGTGTTTAGGCATGAAAGACTGTTTGATATTAGCCATTTTTTGTTTGGCTGGTTATATACGCAAAATTTATTATTTTCATTTTTGTCTATTTCCACATTTATGTTAGGTTAGGGTTATTCGTTTCATCATTGGCGTTGATAACAAGAGACGATCATTGTACAAGCATTACCATTAAATGTAGCCCTCAAAATTCTCAATGTTATTTAGTGATTTTAAGACACGAGGTCTGAGAAGCATTTCTACACTTCCCTTGGCATCACTGACGGTGATTTTCCACGCCTTCATCAGTTGCAAACTCTGGGACTGAAAGGTCACAGCAGCATTTTAAAATCCTACCAGACTTGGTTGGTTTTCCGTCAAAATGTTGTAATGTCAAATCAAAATGCAGCTTCATCGTAGAATCTTCAAACGTATTTATAACTTCCCAGTCAATGCAAACGAGCTCAACAGTCATTCAAAAATTTGAATTAACTGACGAAATGACGACGTCAAGACACTGAACGAGTAAGGGAAATCCCCTTTAAATTCACATACCAAGTCAGTGTACAAACACTTAATGATTAATCGTTCAGTCGATTGTTTTAAACTTTAATTTAAAGACGTAAACGTTAAATCCCTCTGGAAGCTCTTAACATCATTATATAGAGTTAATGTGTTATACAAGGAGCACACAATAAGTTTCCAGACTTTTTTTCGTATGGGCACTTGTCCCCTTCGAAGTAACCTCCTTCGGCTACAATGCACATGTTGTACCGTTCCAACAACTCGTATATATATATATATATATATATATATATACTCCCCTACCCCTGTAGGGTTGAACTCTCTAGCAAGGGGAGTAAATAGTTGCCACTAGAGTAATGCAAGGCTCTTCATATGAATCGAGCTCTCGGTAGCCGTTAAGCGGATATTTGTAAACAAAACAAATGTGATACATAAGCGTTTAAATTTCCTTCGCTTACGCTAGTTTCCTGGTGGCTGAGAGGTAGAATCTTGGATTGGCGTTTGAGTCAACTGGATTTCGATCCCAGCTTCGGGAATTTATCCTGTCTAGCCACACTGAAGAGTTCTAATAGAACAAACAGGTCTGTCTGTGGATGACAATATATATATATATATATATATATATATATAACTATAACGTATTCAATGACATTTCCACAGGTATAAACAATATACTTACAACCTTGAATTGATTTTCCTACCAACTAAGGTGAATTTGACACAATATCTGTTTAGGACAGGACTAAAACTTGTCACCCCCCACACACTTTTTCCCAAAACGATCAACTGAATCTCTTCTTATACTTCAATGAGGTGATGTTCAATTGTTGAACTCACCAGAACCAAAAAAAGAGATACTTCAGTTTGATTAGAAAAAAAAAAGAAGGCTACTCTGCTCACTGACAAAAGCATCAGACATCGAAAGCATAGATACTACACTCTGATCTTAAACAAAAGCTTACAGCCAGATTATCAAAAAACGTAGGATTATCAAAAAAAGTAGGATTTCAGAAGTGCTTCAGTCAATAAAAACTCATTGGAGTAAGTGTATTGAATACCTGAAGGGTGTTGTTGGAGAAAATCAATTCTTTATTCATCGTTAGTTTACACCTTAGTAAATTTATCTTCAGTCTCGATACATTATGTGTTTTTCGATGGATTTTTTTTTGTTCTACTTATTTATGAGTGTGTGTGTGTGTGTGGGGGTTCATTGCCAGAACGTTATGATGTAAGTTGATTAAATACGTAACTTAAGATAAATTATCTAAAATATGAGCAGAGATAGATAGATAGATAGATAGATATGAACAGACTGAGATAGATAGATAGATAGATAGATAGATAGATAGATAGATTTAGTGAGGATCTTGACAATTTGGAATTTCAAATTATCATGAAAAGCATTTTCGTCTCTTCCGCATAATTTGCAAATAGATGTCTTATTCAGAACATGTCAAGAACGATAAATGACTTTCTATACGAGTGAAGTCGAGACAAAGTGTTTAATTAGCAAATCCAACTCTTGTTTCAGAAAATGAGTCAATTCCCAAGATTACACACAAGTTAGCATTAAGTCTTTCAGAAATAAACTTTAAACTTTGATTTGCACTTCCAAGATTTCAGATGCATTTATCCATTCTGGTGTTGGAATCGAGTCAGCTTTCAAATGAAAACGAGATTCTAAAGTCATAATTATTCGCCCAGTAAAAATAATTATTCCTTAGCATGAAAATTCAAAGATCCTCAAAACGTGAAGAGTTTAAACAATAGATTTTAAGAGGCTGCTAAGTGATTCTAATGACAACAGATTATAATTTCAAATAGTCGTTTTCATATGTTTAACACACACACACACACACACACGGACGCGCATATATATATATAGCGTTACGGTTATTGTTATAGGGAATGGAATCTGTGATGAGAGTTCAAATCCTGAACGAGGCTGTGCAGTTGGGAAAGGCATGAATCCTTCTGTTGTTCACCCAGCAACGAGTTAATTGTCAGACTGGGTTCATTAGCCTTGTTTATGCAACCAGTCAAGAAGGAAAACTCTAAATTCAATCCCACTGCACTCCACTTTAAAATTGACCTTGTGTCACATCATGCCCGCGGTAAATGTTTGTGACGTGTAACACCCTCCGTACTCATCAGACCTTGTTCCTCCATGTGACTTTGTCTTGTTTTCTTAGGTGAAGATACAACTGTGCTGTCTCACATTATATTAAAAGTAGGATTTCAGAAGTGCTTCAGTCAATAAAAACTCATTGGAGTAAGTGTATTGAATACCTGAAGGGTGTTGTTGGAGAAAATCAATTCTTTATTCATCGTTAGTTTACACCTTAGTAAATTTATCTTCAGTCTCGATACATTATCAACACACCTCATATATATATATATATATAGGTATTATTCGGTCCAGTTAAACCAGAGTTGGGAATAATTCCTTCAGGACAAGAAAATCATTCAGGAGCTGAACATTTAAATTTTCCTGGTAGAGAGCCTAATAAATAAAAAACGGAAATTCAATAAAACGAGGAGGTAACTCTTTAAATCTCTTCCTCCCTTCCCCCGCCCCCACGTGTCTATTCTGTTTTATTTATCCCTTGGATCTGAAGAAATCCTGTTATATTTTTCTTCGTGTTTTTGGTTCACACCAGAAACAAAAAACAGGATGGAAATAAATTTATAATCCTAAAATAACCGGTCTTTGTTTTTTCTTTAAAGATATATATATATATATATATATATATATATATATATATTAAACTTACAAAAAAAAAAACGAATTTATTAATGTTAAAAAATAAAAATGAACAACTAACCGGTTTCTGGTCCTATCTGATCATAGTTTGAACTAAGACAACGATTAAGACACAAAAAGAAGAAAAAGACTCTGTAATGTTAGGGAAAAAATGGCAGGGAGGGAATGTTAAATGGTAATCAAATTAAGACCCAATAAACATTCCCTCTGCTTACAGAGGGACGGTTTATGGGTCAAAATATGAATGGTCTCTAACACTTTGAGATGGAAATCTGAGAGGGACCTGCTTAAAATAGTAAACAAGTCCGCACTGTAGGACGAGGCACAATCACGGTTATTTGTTAGATGTTCAATAATAGAAGACCCGTATGTATTGTTGATATGGTCAGCAAAGTAGTTTCCTAGCCGTATTTTCGTAGGCACAGGTTGTTTAATTCTTGCGTCCAATCGGTGATTTGTTCTCCCGATGTATTGCAAACCGCAAACACATCTAAAAGAATATATTAAAGCATTGCTATGTTGGTGGGGGAGAACATCTTTCCGACCAGATGGCAAAAGAGTACGTGTGCGAAACACAACACACAAATTGGACGAAAAGTAACATATATATATATATATATATATATATATATATATATATATATATATATATATTGTTTACATGATTATAATATAAAATTATGAATGAAGAACATGTTGACCAAATATCCTAAGACTTGTCAGACAATTTTGAAAATCAGCACCTGAATTTTGGAATTTTCACACTCGTTCAAACGCTCATGACAAGTGCCAGTGGAATAAATACAACTACTCCAACTACCAAGCTGTTTTTTGGTCTTGTTTTTCAATTGAGAAATCAAGTTTACGTGATTAAAAATTTTTCGCTTTTTCGTTGTGAAATTCATATTTTTGTGGAAAAAAAACATGGATTTCCAATAATAAAGAATCAAATTGTCTTCTGGTAAATTCATAGAGAATCATGCTTGCAAAATCTTCTTTATAAATGAAGTTTATATCTATTTCTGTTTAATCACCTGGAAGGCATTTCACTAGTTCTACTTCATGCTTATTTTACTTGAAGCGTAGATTGTGAATATTAACTTTTTAGATTGGCATTCCAATATAAGTAAAATCTATGGTGTAAATGTGTTACACACGCACACACACGCATATATATATATATATATATATATAAAGAGAGAGATTTTGTATTTATCTTGATTCAGTCACTCACTTGAATGCATGACAATATATATATATATATGTGTGTGTGTGTGTGTGTGTGTGTGTGTGTGTGATGGGGGATTCTCACTCATGAAACCTGTAATATGATTTTTAATACAAATAAATATTAGACGTTTAAAATAACCATAAAGGAATCATTTTTTGATACAGAGTACTGCAACCAAAAACAGCAAATAATTTATTTTTTATTATATATATATATATATCCTCGCCATCAAGTGACGCTGACAGCATGGACTTTCCTGACTCTCTCTCCATCTCTCTCTCCATCTCTCTCTCTCTCTCTCTCTCTCTCTCATCATCCATCCCTATCATCTATTACACCTGCTAGGTCTTCCAGGCTGCAATCAATGTCTGCTGATATAAGTCTTTGCAGATCGTTTCGTACTGGTACGTCCATCTGGATAGGATAAACGTAAGTCCCTTATAATTTCGTCCTAACTTCTGCAGCGGTTCACCGTAGGTCTTGTTCATATCATTTGGATGGTTTGTAAGATGGGAGGTAATTAGCCATACAGCTGTTGTTTAGTGGGGTGTTGTTTCCAGGATTTGTTCTTCGTATTTTCGGGTGATTCCCATCTAACCTTTTCTCAATCAGTTTATATATATATATACATATATATATATATATATATATATATATCAAAGACAATGTATTCAGCTGATTTTATTTGTAATGGAATTATTTGCCAATGTTTACATTTTTTTTCTTATTAAACCATCATCAGGGCAATGTCATTACGTTATGATGTATTTTCTGAATTATATTGAATTTTAAAATGAAACGAAAAAATGAATTCACATCTAGAATTCTATTACTGTTAGTGGCGTTCTGTTTTTAAAGTGGTGTGACTTGATTAGTATTTGAAATTTATTCTAAAGATATATATATATATATATATATATATATATATATATATATATATATATATATACTTATGTTTAATCATATAAAACAAACACGTTGTGTCTGTCCTGTTCTATCTTTAATCCGTTCAAGTCTTCGTATGGGTTCTATGTGTCTGTCCCTATTTAATCATGTTTAAAAGAGAAGATGTTGCTCATACACATACACACACGAGCACACACACATGTATCAAAGGAATGAAAATACACACACACACATATCTTTTATTCCATTCTTTTGAAAAAATATGAGTGTCCTTAGATAAAATCTACTTGACAATTGTTAAATAAACGTGATGTACTAATTTTTAAATGCCGCCGTAGATTTAGATTTAGATTAATGTGAAGGAGGCTGATAATAGAAAAATTGATAGTGTTAACTATCATCATCTTCATCATGTCGTGCCACTAGCACTATCATTCATCGCTTTTGGCAAATCTTCAGGGCTACATCCCGTATCCTCACATAGCTGCTGTATGTATGTTCGAGCTGGTCGTCCTGCTTTTGCTTGGCCATATGCGGGGGTCCATAGGAGTACATCACTGATGAGTTCGTCCTTGATTCTCCAACACTGTCTGGCTCGTCTAACTTGTATAGTTTTCGTGATGGGAGGCAAGTGGCCGTACAGCTGATGTCTTGTTGGGTGTTGCCGCCAGGACTTGTTAGGTATCAGTATTACTATTGATATTATTGATGATGTAATAACGCTAGAATTAGGTGTCGTGTAAGTCTTAGAAAAGATATAAAAGAAACCCCCAACTTTTTACTTAGTAACTAGCACATATATGAAGGTGTACACAGAGTAAATAATTCTTCAGAAGCTCTCGCCGGGGAAAAGGTTAGTGCGAATTGCTCTTTTTGGGGGTGTCCTCGTGGTGTAACGGTTAAAGCGATGGACTTCGGAATCGTAGTATGCGAGTTCAAACTCCAGTCGCGCTATTACGTTAACTTTCGGGCAAATACCGTTAGGAAAGGTATGAACCCCCTTATCCTCCCAGCTATGGTTTAAATAGCACCACTAATGTTCTTCTAGGAGAATGGCTTTGGCATTAAATAACCTACAAAGGTTGATGTGCCATTAAACAAAGAATTGCACTTTTTTTAAAAATTACACTTGATTTTCGTTGACTTGTAAAATCTTTCAGCTAAATATTGTTATATTTTAACTGAAGAGTGTCACTAATTGGCTAAATGTTTTTACCAGGTGCAATTATCTCGAGCTAACTGAGGAATTGTTTAAAATTTACCTCGAGACTGATTGCATTTCACATAGCACTAATACCCTTGGGAAAGGTATGAATCCAATTATTCCTCCTCCAGCCATGGGTAAATAGTAGGGCAGACTAGTCTAGGAGAAGGAAACTCTGAATTCAAACCTGTTAAACTCCACTTAAAATTGACCTTGTGTCATATCCTGCCCGAGCGGAGGGGTTGGTAAATATATATATATATATATATATATATACATTGTGACCCGCTGTTTATGTACAGTCAATATGACTGTTCTCAGTCACATCTGTGTCAGGTGCGCAGATGAAAAACAACCCCTGGGTCTGGTATAGCCGAAATATACCACCCATGATAAAAATGTCCAATCTCAATATTACAAAACGTGGGACCCAAGCAACAGGCTTGGATGTCATGATCGCCAGGTGTTCTCCTGATAGCCAACATAGGAGACCCGACCATCATCCTGCGAATGTTGGCTGCTCTCAGGTACTTGAATAACGACATTAGCAACCACAACGATCAGAGACCAAAACGCAAAACATGGACCAGGGAAGACAATCAACTTGCACTACACTGCTATTTTAGAAGCAACCCTCCACGAAGAGGGAATAGGAAAAGAATAATAGAGACCTGGCAAGAGTATGCTAGTTTTCAGACTTGCCGATAAAGTTTGAACAATAAAAAAGGGATGGTTTTCTGACCTTGAAATACTAAAAATACACCAGAAAACACAGATGCAAGACAATACAATTCCAAACACATCAAGTGGCCCCAACCAAAAACAACATATCAGAAATGAACTGCCAACTCCTGAAAATGAAAACGCCACAGTACCAAGTAACCCAACAGAAACACTATCACAAGAACAACAGACAAATCTAGAAAACCTAAAAAGAATTGTGAATAGTGAAATGACTACCCTTCCATCATTAAGAAACATAGCATGGAGAACACTTAAAACAGAAACAAACAAAATAAATCAAATACTACCTTACATATCAACGAATAATATAACAGAGTTAAATGAACTAATCTATGCAGGAGCGATGTTAGAGTGTGAGAAAATTGAGATCTCCTCAAAAAGCACGAAGAAACAGTCAAAATCAGAATGGGAAGTTCGACTGGAAACCCAGATAAAAAAAATCTACGAAAACAGGCCAAAATGGTAAAACAGAAAGATCCTGAAATATGTGGGAAGAGAATGCAAAAGACAGCACGAGAAAAAATAACTGTACAACTTGAGGAAATAAACCAGAAAGTACTGGCGAAAGAAGGAAGAGATATCGACAAAGGGTAAAACAATACAGACAAAACAGAACATTCCAAAACAACGAAAGAAAATTTTATCGACAACTGGGAGGTTATGACACAAAAACATACCAACAACCAGACGCCAGAGAAACCGAACAATTTTGGACAAAAAATATGTCAACCGAAAAAGCATAACGAAAAGGCTGAATGGATAAACGATATGACAAGAGAGCTAGAAGGACCCGAGGAAGGCCCCAAAGCGGAAATACACATCTAACTACTCAAAAAAACACTAAGAAAGATATCAAACTGGAAAACGCCAGGACATGATGGAATACATGGATTCAGGTTCAAGAAATTCACCTCCATTCACAACAGACTAGCACGAGAAATGAGCAAATGCCTACAAGATTCACAAGTAGTTGACTGGATGACCAAAGGAAAGACCACATTAATCCAAAAGGACCCAAGCAAAGGAATTGCTCCAAACAATTATTGATTTATGACTTGCTTACCGATGATGTGGAAAATATTAACAGCGCAAATAAGGGAAGAAATATGCTACTCGCTAACAAGCCGCGGGTTGTTACCTGACGAACAGAAAGGATGCCGCAAAGGATCCAGAGGCACAGTAGAGTTACTCTACATAGATCAACACATCCAAAATGAAAGCAAGAACAGACGGAAAAATCTAGCTATGGTCTGGATAGACTACAAAAAGGCATATAATATTGTTCCGCAAAGCTGGATAATAAACTGTCTCAAAATGTTCTAAACTTCATCGGAAAAACCATGAAAAACTGGAGAGTTGAATTAACAGCGGGAGGAAAAAGCTTGGCTGAAACAAAGATCCAAAGAGGTATTTTCCAAGGAGATGCACTGTCACCCCTACTATTCATAATTTCCATGATGCCACTAAACCCCATACTTAAAAAATGCACGGCCGGATACAAACTTAGTAGATTGCAAGAAAAGATCAACCACTTAATGTACATGGATGACATAAAACTATTTCCAAAAAATGAAAAAGAACTGGAAACCCTGATACACTCAGTTAGAATATACACCCAAGACATTGGAATGGAATTTGGCATTGAAAAATGCGCCCTGATCGTCATGAAAAGGGGCAAACGACATATAACTAACGGAAAAAAACTCCCAAATCAAGACAAGATCAGAACACTCGCAGAAAACGAGACCTACAAATACTTAGGAATCTTTGAGGCTGACACCATCAAACAAGTCGAAATGAAAAACAAAATTCAAAAAGAATATCTCGGGAGAACTAGAAAACTAGATGAGACAAAGCTTTCTTGCAGAAACCTTATCAAAGGAATAAATACTTGGGTTGTACCACTCGTTAGATACTCGGGACCCTTTCTCAAGTGGACCAGATATAAACAAATGGACCAAAGAACTAGAAAACTAATGACCATGCACAAGGTATTATATTCCAGAGACGACGTTGACAAATATATACCAAGAAAAGAGGACTTACCAGCATCGCAGACAGCGCTGACACATCGATACAACGCCTCGAAGACTACATAGAAAAACACGAATGAGGACTGATAACGGCTATCAGAAAAATACTGACAACACGATAGATAACAGAATGACAATAACTTGGAAACAAAAACGGGAAGGAAAACAACTCTATTGGCATTTTAAATGACTAATAAACAATATCTCACACGACAAAACCTGGACAGGGCTAAGAAAATGACACATTAAGAGAGAAACAGAATCTCTCCTAATGGCAGCACAAAACAGCCCCCATGAGAACCAATCATATCAAGGTGAGGATAGATAAGACGCAACAAAATAGCAAATGTAGGCTATGCGGTGACAGAGATGAAACCATTAATCACATAATATGCGAATGCAGCAAATTGGCACAAAAGGAGTTTAAGACTCGACACGACTGGGTGATGTGCAAGGAATCCACTGGGAGATGTGCAAGGAATTTAAATTTGACCATGCCAACAAATGGTATATGTACAACCCAGCACCTGTCCTAGAAAATGACACACACAAATTCCTATGGGACTTTGACATACAAACGGATCACCTAATCTTGGCCAGAAGACCAGACCTTATAATAATCAACAAAAAATAGAAAATCTGCAAAAATGTCGACTTTACTGTCCTGGCTGACCGCAGAATAAAACTGAAAGAATGTGAAAAGAGAGATAAGTACCTCGACCTTGCTGGTGAATTGAAAAAACTGTGGAACATGAAGGTGACAATTATGCCAATTGTGATTGATACTTTTGGCACGGTAACTAAAGGGCCTGGAGGATTTGGAAGTTGGTGGCCGAGTGGAGACCATCCATACTACAGCATTATTGAAAACGTCCAGAATACTGAGAAGACTCCTGGAGACTTGAGGAAACTTGCTGTCACTCAATCTCCAGTGAAAGACCATCAGCTAACGCTGATGTGAAAAACACTAATTAGTAAATAATAATAATAATAATAATAATAATAATAAGATTAAATTAGTAAGAATTTCAATAATTGTTACCTTTTATTATTAACTGGCTCATTGTTCAAGCCAATATCGCATCGTATCTGAGACTTTAAAAATGGTACTCGATACCTCGTTGCTTAACACTCAACAATATAAAGTACTTATCGAGGGTAAAGTGGAGCAGGGAAAGGAGTGACGCCCTCTTCGACACCTCGGTGTAGTAGCTATTGAAAAGGGAGCCTTCTGGTCGCCCTCGACTACGGTTGCCAACTTTACTTATTACTAGTGATATAATAATTGATGATTAA
>OY757920.1:2751785-2764285 GCA_963585895.1 Sepioteuthis lessoniana
TTAAGTAGAAAAAATAATAGAAATCAATAACATCAACTAATTATTTATTAAAACCAGTTTTGTTAAACAATTATCCACGCCATATATTATGTAAACCTTTATTTTTTAGCGAAATATAATTCACATCGCAGGATTTCAAGCGCATTAATGACATGGGATGTTTTGAGACAAATCTAACTCAGCCAGATTTTAATAAAGGATGAATAAGATTCTAATGAATTTTAATGAATAAGATTCTAATAAATATTAAATAATGCTTGCTTGATAATTTTTGAGAAAATAAAATAAATAATTAAAAAATATGACGTTGATGGAGATGTATTTCGCTTACAGACAGGTAGACGCATAATCTTCATTATAATATATATATATATATATATATATATATATATATATTGCGGATAAAGGAGAACATGAATGAATAAAACATCCGCTCAAAAAGTCTATAATTTTTATTTCTCTAAATTGAGGTAAACGTTTGCTGAAAAAGAAAAGTACAAAAACCTTTCTTGTAAGTAAAGATAACATAAGTCAGAGCGTAGATAATTTTAATAAATTTGGTTAAGATTCATGTAATGAAATAGACCTGTAATAGTTAGCTTAAAGATAAAAGAACATGCTTTGTGTGTATAAAATATTCTTGGTATTAGAGTGTCACTATGTAGTCAGAGAAATATATTATGCTTTCAAGAATATGGATGTGAACTGCTACTGATATCAAATTTAGAAGAAAATATATGAAATTTTTTTTTTTATACAAAAATAAAAGTAAACAATATTCGTTTAATTTTTTAAAAATTAAACGAATTGAAATGAAATGTTTTCTTGAAAGAAAAGAACGTAGATTTTCACTAAAAAGAAATAAACTGAAAGGAATTTTAGTAAATAACCATTTATTACTAATTGTTAGTTGAGTAAGCATAGAAAATTCCATACTTACCAAAGAAATATTTATTTCTTCGCTTATTTTTACTATTTTGACTGGCTCGAAATTAGCTAAAAAGTTGATGATTTATTTTTGAATCTAATTGGCGGGGAATTTTTTAAAGATATCTTTGGTTGGAAAAATTTCCAAAATTATTTTGAGTTTTGATCCTTCAAATCTTATCGTCTGCAAAGAATCTCGGAATTTAAAAATCAGCGCAAATGTGGCGGTTGGTTACTTAATAAAAAAATCGATACAAAAATTACGTCTTAAACCAATTTTTAGCCCCAAAATTAACACGTTTTTCGTATGGAAATCAGTTGATTTCCATGTATATATATATATATATATATAGAGAGAGAGAGAGAGAGAGAGAAAGAGAGAGATAAAGTCACGAACAGACAGAGATAGATTGATATGATATGATATGATAAACATTTCAGGCTATCCTCGTATTGTTAAAAGGTGTTCGTAACTATCCTTCTCAAAATATGGAACATATGAAAAAAATCCTAATAGATATTAGTATAACCAAAAAAGAAAGTTTTGATGGCAGTTAAAGGCGGATCTTGGCGCTTAGGATCTTCGAAATGAATTTATTCAAAATTTCTTTTCTGTTCCTTTCTCTGACTGTCTTTGTCTCTCCTATGTCTTCGAGATAGCCGTTGAGCAAAGCACTTTTATCTCGTTTATCCGACCTTCGACCATTGAAAGAAGTTAGAAAAGAGAGATACGAAGCATAAAGATGTACTTTGCGACCAAGTCACACAAAAAGGTGGCTTAAATATGTACTGACGTCTCCCCGAGCAAAACTAGACTTCTGGTCAGTTGTAGGGTGATGACCTCTCACGCAACTGGACATTTTAAAAGTTTTAAGAATATCACCAGAATGTTCGAGAGTTAGACAGACTTGAAAACATTTCTATCTTTCTCTCTCTCTCTCTCTCTCTCTCTCTCTCTCACACACACACACACACACACAGACAATCTATCGCACTATTTCTGTCTCTCTTTATATATATATATATATATATATTGCCCAGCTGTGGATAAAATTATTGGGTAGATTGGGCTCCCTGGCTTTGGTAAGGTGACCCGCCTAAAAGGAAAAACTCCAAATTGAAAACCTGAAAAGTGCTGTTCAACAGAATTTATGAAATATTACTGCACCGTTCTTCTGTTGTTAGCTCATCCAAGAAGTGTTGCTGCTTTTACAAGACCCTTCACAACAATAAATAAATCACTAGTAAAGGAAGTCAAACCGTTCATATCTGTAACTGAACAGTTGGACCTGCGTAGTTCGAGATTAACGTGACAGTCTATTATATATATATATATATATGTATGTGTGTGTGTGTGTCCCAAAACATTGTTTATGCTGCATTTTTCGTTTTGATGTATAACCTTCAAACTGGAGGCTTTCTTAAAGCATTCTGAAAACGGAAAGTTATACAGTTAAATGATCAAACAGTTCATTTTCAAGCAATTCAATTTAGCTTAAGTCGTTTGTTTCCACACAGTTTGAATGTCAAAAAGTTCTATCTTATCCACAGATACGACCCTCTCTGGTGTTACCACTCCGGGTCAAAGTGGGCCTGGGAAAGATGGCATTGAAGGGGCACTCCACATTCCCCAAAACTCCAATATTACTGGATCCTCACCATCAGATTCTTAAATGGCATATCCAGGACACTCGTTTCTGCAGAGATGCAGTCGGTGTATTCTTCAGAGCCCCCCACATACACACACACCAACTTACGTTTTCGTGATGGGTGGTAGGTGACCGTACAACTGCAGTGTTCTAGGATGCTGCCTCCATGACTTGTTCAATGCAGCTCGCAGCATTTTTGTGTAATTAAAACGCAATATTTGAAACAACTTGAGGGCGTGAAAACAAATGATTGATATTATTATTTGATTAATAGTATTAACTAGGAATACTTTTCACTCTTTAACAGTCTGCAAACAAATGACCTCGAACAACACATTTGAAAAAATAACGTTGTCTAAAAATTATATACATATATATTTTTTCATCATACAACGTGTGAAAGTACGTACGATACCCTGCCTTTATCAGCCACCAACCAGGGATGATAACACAGTTTCGGTAGCTCAAAGCAGTACTGCCATTCCAGGCGCTACCAAGCAACTTTTGCCACCAGACAGGGTATTTAAAAGAAATATATATATATATACGCCAGATCAACAAAAAGCAGAGATTACATTGCACGTTCATCTTCATTTTTAGTGCAGTTTGGGATTTTTAAAAACACGTTTACTTTCAGCCGTTGATGTCATTACGCGCTTACAGTAACCGTTTCTTGATGTTACGTAATTTCTCAGGAATGGTGGTTCCGCGTGCATTTCATTCATGCAGAAGACTTTTCGCTCACGACTAAATCCAACTTCAGCATTCTCTGTCCCGATCTTAACTTTCCCTTCTGTATCTGTCGTCTATTCGGTCGTTTTTCTTCGGTTTTATCTTTTTTATGCGTTCCTGCACCAAACCACTCCAGACAAATGTCATATAATTCTGCAGAAAGATGTCATTTGTTGATCAATGGAACCCTTAAGATGAGTGGTGAGTAAAAAAAGAAAGCTCCAGGTCAAAATTTGTCCTTGTAGCTATCTGATTACCCTTGGGCCACTGAATTCTTGGTTTGCTAGGAAAGTCTCCAGGACGATGTCGCTCAGCAATAGGCTCCTGTGGGAGGTGTTCCTGATTTATAATCCCATCATTCGATTTACATTCTCCGGTAGGAGAATTACGTCGTTTGCACCAGCGTGCCTAGTGGATTCGTAACCCTCACAAACTGTTAAAATCTCTGCCGCAATCACACGTTGTAGCCAGGTACATATCCAAGTCATTTCCGTTTGATATATATACGAAGAAAATAGAAAGACAAAGCAACCCAAAAGTGTTAAGTTTATTAGAACGGAACATTAACGTTAAAACGTTTCGGTTTTAGTAAACCTTTATGAGGACTTCAAGATCGTAAAAAGAGTGTTGCTAGAATAACAATTATTGTTCTAGTAAAACTCTTTTCACCATGACATACACATTGTATTAAGTTAAAATGCTTCAGTTCTTATGTGTGTCAGTTGTTTTCTTTCTCTCAAATGGTCAGATTCTTATCCGACTTTTATCTTTATATATGAATTGTTTTTCAAAAAACAGTCAGTAGTGCAGAAAAACAACTTAAAATGAATTGTTATTTCCTCTCGGTAGCTGTCTCATAACTGTGAGTTCCATGATTAGTTCTGGGCTAAAATACAATCTTCAGAAGGGAACAGGCCGTTCTCATCTGATAACTATATACCCACCACCAAATACATGAAACTGACAGTTATGAGGGGTGAGTGAATGATTATTCAATCTTGGTTATATATGGTAACCAGAAAGAGAATTAAATCTTTTATTCGTTTTATCGATGAATAATAATCCTAAAATAATTTTTTCCGTAACAAAAACCCCTTTTATCACTTCCTCTTTTACTTTAAACTCGTATTGAGGTGACTGTGTGTGTATAGGTAAATGTATATGTGTATATTTCTGTGCTTATACGTATGGGTGTAGATATATGTATATTTACTGTTATTTATCTGTCTGTGCTTGTGATAAGTTATCATATCTGTATTTGGTCTTAGAGCCCAAGTTAGTATTTTAAAGATTGATAGATAACTGACTTAGAAAGAAAGAAAGAAAGAAAGAAAGAAAGAAAGAAAGAAAATGATTGTGATAGATAGATAGATAGATAGATAGATAGATAGATAGATAGATAGATAGATGTCCTATTTGTCTGTGTTTTGGTGGATCTTTCTATTAACGCGCACATGTAAGTGGATATGTAAGTCCGTGAAAACGACCAAATTTCTCTTAAGTCACGCATAAATGCGACACTTTAAGTAAGTTGTTTTTCACCGGTGCCTTCAGCCTCACCATCGCATCGTCTTAGAATTGGACGCACTTACCTGTTTAAGGTGTCCAGGGATGGGGGAAATTATTTCCCAAGTTGATTAAGAAAATGGCCTGTCTGGCCTTTTTTCAATTGTTTGCCATGACCTCTAAAACATTTCAGCATTATACTGGGAAAAAAGGACATTCTTCTTGCTGTCATGCAACAAAACATCGACAAAATAATGCTATCTACTTTCAGTGCTTTTCACTCGGAGTCTAAAAACATTTTCTCGTTGAAAGTAAAAGATATTTATTCTTCTAAAAGGTTTGGCTTGTATCAGTACAAAACGAATTTCTATGGAACTACACAGATGCTCTTAGGGTAGTTATTGTTGTTGTTGTTGTTATTGTTGGTGGTTGGGGGTTGGGGGTACATATCAACTCGGATAGTTTTAGTGTTTCTTGTGCAAAACCAGGTAAAATATACGATATGACTTCGCGATATTTTAAAAAAGATTGATAGATTGCTTGATAATTGTTGTATGATTTTAAAGTATTCCTATCAAATACTAATAATTATATGGTTTCAGGTAATTAAATCTATTTAATAACAGTTATTTATTTGCACATATATATATATATGGTGGTGAGCGTGGTGTAATGGGTATCGTCGTAGGAAATGAACCCTGTGATCCGAGTTCAAATCCGAAACGAATCTGTTTGCATTTCACATACTGCTAATTCGCTTGGGAAAGGTATGCATACTAATATTCTCTCTCCAGCGATGGGAAAATTGTAGGGCAGACTGGGCTCTTTAACCTTGATATAGCTACAAGTCGAGGAGACGGAAACCTCTGAATTCAAACTCAGTACAATTATAACCCAGAACTTGAGGAGTCAGAGGATTCATACCTTCCCAAAAGGTATTAGTCCAAAAGTGAACGTTATAGCGCGACTTGAGTTCGAACCCGCTTACTACGATGTCACTATCTAGTCTGTATACATATTGTCTGTATGTATATATACGTACGGAGAAATACACATGGCCCAGTCGGGTGGGGCTTCAAAATACACCGACTGCATCTCTGCACTCCCCCCCAACGAATGTCCAGAATATGATAATCTGATGTTGAGGCTCCAGTAATAGGGAATGCGGAGTACCCCTTTATTGTCATCACTCTCAGCTCCATTTTGACCCGGAAAGGTAGCACATGAATGAGTCCTATCTATGGATCAAATAGAACAAAACTGTGTACTTATGCTAAACTGAATTGCTTGAAATAGAACTATTTTGACATTTAAACTGCGCACTTACACTAAACTGAATTGTTTGAAATAGAACTGTTTATATGTATAAAAATGAAAACAAAACCAAATCATACCACATACACATAAGATGGCTTTTTTAAGTTTGTAGTATGACTCGACCTGGAATTGAACCCCCGATCTACCGGTCCATTGGCGGACACTCTAACCATTAGGTCAATTTTACTCTTATTCTGATGATTGAAAAAAGTGCTATAGAACATGAATATTTAAGTTAGGATATCGTTTGATTACTGTCAGTTTCTTTATGTCGCCCGGTGATCGCATCGACGAGAAACTGAAAGTCACCAAGCGCAGTTAATTCTATGTCTACATTATCCTGACATATATATATATATATATATATATATATATATAAGTATTATTTGATCCAGTTAAATTGGAGTTGAGAGTAATTCCATCAGGACAAGAAATTATTCATGAGTGAATATTTAAAATTTTCCTGGTAAAGAGCTCAATGTAACAATAATACAGAGCAATAATTTCTTTAAGAAAAACAACGAAACCGATCACATAGGATTATAAATTTATTTCAATCCTGTTACGCATTTTTGAAATTTCCAAAAACACGAAAAAAAAATTAACAGGACTTCTTCAGATCTTTTTTTTTTTTTTCTTCAGATGTTTTTTTATCTAAAAGATCTGAAGAAGTCCTGTTAATTTTTTTTTCGTGTTTTTGGAAATTTCAAAAATGCGTAACAGGATGGAAATCAATTTATAATCCTAGGTGACCGGTTTCGTTGCTTTTCTTAAAGAAAGTATATATATATATATATATATATATATATATATATAATTTGCATTGTTTACTTGCCTGTTCCTACCAACAGATTCTTAGGCTACTCTGGTAAAAAAAATAAGATATGAAAGCAGAAAAATACGGAAAAATATTGTATCCATTGTCATTTAAAAACTCTCATTTCACGTTTAAACCAAAGAATCAGTGTGAGCACAATTCGGTGGTGGGAATGCATTTTATTAGTTAAGACATTGATGACATTGACAAGGCACCTTAAAAACCGACCGTCAACTCACGGCATGAACAGCTTTTCGATCAGTTTATCCACAAAAACTGAACCGAGAAAAGATTGACTTCGTGGACATCTCCCAGACAACGACGCCATTATCGCTGCGGTAATCAATTAGGTTGCCTCCGTTAGTGCATGTACTTCTTCATCACCGACAATAATTTTTGTAGCTGAAAACTTGCTCTATCGATCCTTATATCTGTTATCGTTTTCGAGTGAATAATTAGGTGGTATTTCTTTTGGGTTTTGGGCCTTTTCTAAAAATATCTAAAATATCTCCTAGATTCTCACACACACACATGTATATATACAGTTTGTTATATTTATTAATGAAGACTTTTTAATATCGATAATAGAGCATATATAGCTGAGTTAGGATGGCATAGATGGTGCTTAGTGACTGTCAGTTTCACATCAATCTCATCTGAGCAATTAATGTATATATGCATCATATACTAAGTAGGAGGGAGAATCCTCTTCGTAGTAAGCGAGTTCGAACCCCACTCTCGCTAATACGTTCACTTCCGGACTAATACGCTTTGGAAAGATATGAAATCCCTTATCCCCACTTCCAGATATTGGTTAAATAGTATCACTCTTGTTCATCTATAAGGATAGCGTTGTCATAAAATAACCCGCGAAGGTTGATATGCCATTAAACAAACAAAGCAAACCAATCCAAACCTAACATTTTGCCGAAGTAATCACATTTACGGAATTAAAAACATTAGGCACTACGCCAATCCCCCCCCTACTGTAGCTCTGAGTACTACTAGAATCGATGATAGTACCACTACTGTTCTTCTACAAGGATGACATTGGCAGTAAATAACCCACAAAGGTGGATATGCCATTAAACAAAGAAATCAAACCAATACTATGTATTTATTTCAATATATTATGTGAATTATAAAAAAAAAACGATAACCGATATTAATTCCTCTGGTTTTCTTTTCTTTTTTTCAGTTTTCTTTTGTGTTGAGGTAAAATGAGCGCCGAATCAAACAAATAAATAAATGCGATCCGTGTTGGCGGCACGACATGATGATGATGATGATGATGATGATGAGGATTTATCAAGATTTGAATCAGAAAAACAAAAAATTTGTAAATCTTAACGAAAGACTAATTATCAAAACAGAAACTTTGAGTGGGGTGGGGATGTTTCCGCTTTGCAGAGGGTGCAGTCAACGAATTCTACAGTCCCAGTTGATAAGACCAAATCATATTCAGAATGTTTTGGTACGTAAGAATTCTTTAGTTAAAGATTTGAAATAACTCTGATATCTTACCAGAAGAGGAGAAGAACTGATTGGTTGATTGACCTTAACGGCATATCAACCCATCCAGGGTTATTTCATGCACTGAAGCGAGGTAATTGTGTTTATTATTCGTATATATTTACATTTTTTGTGTTGTTATAAAAGAATTCTTTGTTTGTTTGTTGCATACAGTTCTATGAATAATTTTTAAACAGATCAATTTGACTCATAAATGGGACTCTAATAGATACGACCACTCCGGGTCAGAGTAAGCCTGGGAATAATCACAATGAAGAGGTACCCCACACACTCCAAATCTCCAGAACTGGAGCTTCGCCATAAGATGCAGTTTTGTTATATGCAAGACACCCCCATTTTGTGGGGGTCATACCCCTCTTAGGGGATATAGTCAACTTAGTTTAAGCCCCATTGATTGGGCTGAGAGGCGAAGGATGTGCATGAACATACAGGTAACATTGGGTTTCTGTTGCATCTTTTCTGAAACTATTATCAGAATTGAAAGGGGTTTATATGTCATTAACTTATATTCATAACGAATATAAATACCATTTTATATCTATCTGTCTGTCTATCCATCTATCTATCTGAGTCACTCAGTATCGATCTATCAGTGGTAACCGGATCAGCTGATTGAGGAGGTATGAAGACGACCTGAAACCTTCGATGAATCCACTCATAGAACATTACTGACGCCCGATGCGTCCCAGCGTATTTAGATGTATTAATTGAAACATTATATCAATTTGTTTCTTTGTTTAATATATATATATTGTGTGTGTGTGTGTGTGTGTGTGTGTGTGTGTGTGTGTGTGTGTGTGTGTGTGTGTGTGTGTGTGTGTGTGTCAAGATTGTAAAATGGAAAGGCAATGATTTTCAAATTTTTTAAGAAAATAAATATTCTTTCAACAGAATCAATGAAAGACGTTTTGCTTTTTTAAGTACAAATAGAAAGGAAGACCTCGTGAATTCTTTCACAGAAGTGTTGGAACTGAAGATAATTGCAGATGCGATCCAAACTCAGATATATCGAATTCTGTCTCTTCTCGGCCAAGATAAACTGGGCTCTCTAGCCTTGGTTGGGCGACAGTTTAGGAAAAGGAAAAACTCTGAATTCAAAGCACAACAGATCTGGGGAATTGAACTCTGATAACAATTCCTATCCTTTGGGTAGCAGCAACCCTGAAGGCATGTAAGCAAAACGAAAATATGGCAAAAAAATATTGTGGTGTCGCGGAGGAGGAATATATCAACAGCCACCTGAGTTAGTTGCGTACAAAAGTTAGAAAGAAAAATCATAATATCCCACGGTGCTTGTGATTACGGGTAACCTTGGCTTGATGCAAAATCAATTTTTAAGCAGAGTAGAGCTGGTTTAAATTTTGAGTTATCCTTTTCCTACACTAGTTGCCACACCAAGGCAAAAGAACCGAGTCTGCTGGTTGGAGAGAAGATACAGATCTATGCTATTCACAAGGGTACTAGTGCGACGGGTAACACAAACAAGCTCATCATTTGAATTTAAGTTACCAGTTCCATTTCTTACGACGATTTCTGTGGATGTCGGTGTATGGAGAGAGAAAAAATGCCTACGGTCAAAAATCTATAAAAACTGTATATATATATATACATATATATATATTGGCAGCATTTCTTCATTAATACAAATTTCGTTGAACATAATAGACATTTTTGGTTACATATTTTCCTGTTGATCCTTTCATATTGCCGTATTGATTTTATAATATACGGCGGGAATTGGTTGATGCATCTTCCATAATAATGTCATAATATTAGAACATCAAAATAACAAACAAAAACTACAGATTCTCGAAGCACTACATATTAGGAACAGGCAACCCAAACTTAACGGATTTTCAAACCAGTGCTAATGTGCTTAAATGTCTTTAGCTACTGACACTATTTATAGAAACAATTTTTAAAGTAAACGCTACACACTGCAACGGCAAAGACGCTCTTCTTCTTACAAAATAGTAATCTACATACAAAAGTTACATCACTTTTGTAATAGATCCTCCCCTGATGATGGCCCAAAGTCGGGCAGAAAGTACTTGGGAAATAAATAATTATGGAAGATACATCAACCAATTCCCGCCGAATATTATAAAATCAATATGAAAGGATCAACAAGAAAATATGTAGACAAAAAATATCTAATATGTTCATCGAAATGTTTATATATATTTATATTATGTGTATGTGTGTGTGTGTGTGTGTGTGTGTGTGTGTGTGTGTGTGTGTGTGTGTGTGTGTGTGTTAATGCATATACAAGATGCCACCCAAAAGTTGGAAAAATCTCACGATACAGTTCTGACTTTTGCGACTATCTATGGTGGGCAGTATCTTTTGAAAGCGTTTTCTGAAACCCAGCAAATAACCTTGAAGAACACTGCAAAATTGTTTTGTTGGTTTGGTTTGGTTGGTTGGTTGGGTTGGGTTGGATTTTATGGCATATCAACCATTGTTGGTTATGTAATGCCAAATCATGTGTATACATACATTTTGAATATGTTTTTACAATTGAGACAAAGAAGAATTCTTTTCAATTTTGTAAATCCATAATAAATTAATTTCGATCGACAGGTGTTCTCGGAACCCACTCAGATGGAAAACGTAATTGTTTTTCATTTGAAGATGTCAAGATAACACCTGAGGATCGAAATAAATTTATTATGGATTTACAAAAGTGCCAAAAAATTCTTTTTTATCTCAATTGTAAAAATTGTTTTGCTGTGCACGCGGTTTCAATATGTATTTATACTGAAAATATTTCTATATTTGATTGCGGTTTGCATTGAGCACTCCATCGGAAATTTTCGTTTATAAATATAGAGTACATATTCCCTTTAATAATTCCCTTTTGGTTTCATTCTTAGACTATATGTATATATATGTGTGTGTGTTTGTGTTTTATATATATATATATATGATTTATGTGTGTGTGTTTGTGTTATATATATATATATATATGATTTATGTGTGTGTGTTTGTGTTTTATATATATATATATATATATATATGATTTATGTGTGTGTGTTTGTGTTTTATATATATATATATATATATATATATATATGATTTATGTGTGTGTGTTTGTGTTTTATATATATATATATATATATATATATGATTTATGTGTGTGTGTTTTGTGTTTATATATATATATATATATATATATATGATTTATGTGTGTGTGTTTGTGTTTTATATATATATATATATATATATATATATATATGATTTATGTGTGTGTGTTTGTGTTTTATATATATATATATATATATATGATTTATGTGTGTGTGTTTGTGTTTTATATATATATATATATATATATATATATATGATTTATGTGTGTGTGTTTGTGTTTTATATATATATATATATATATATGATTTATGTGTGTGTGTTTGTGTTTTATATATATATATATATATATATATATATATATATATATATATATATATATATATGATTTATGTGTGTGTGTTTGTGTTACATATATATATATATATATATATATATGATTTATGTGTGTGTGTTTGTGTTTTATATATATATATATATATATATATATATATATATATATGATTTATGTGTGTGTGTTTGTGTTACATATATATATATATATATATATATATATATGATTTATGTGTGTGTGTTTGTGTTTTATATATATATATATATATATATATATATATATATATGATTATGTGTGTGTGTTTGTGTTACATATATATATATATATATATATATATATATGATTTATGTGTGTGTGTTTGTGTTTTATATATATATATATATATATATATATGATTTATGTGTGTGTGTTTGTGTTTTATATATATATATATGTATATATATATATATATATGATTTATGTGTGTGTGTTTGTGTTTTATATATATATATATATATATATATGTATATATATATATATATATATATATATATATATATATATATATATATATGATTTGTAAACACATTTTGTTGATAACATTCTTAAAGGAGCCTGAGAT
>OY757920.1:2769285-2806785 GCA_963585895.1 Sepioteuthis lessoniana
AATAGGACCATGTGCAAAGACAGAAACATTAAAGAAATATCTACACCAAAAAGTAAATATGAACGTGATTCTCTAACCTTTAGGCATAAAATAACCCTTGACGGGCTGTTAAAATCAATCAATCAATCATAGAACTTCCTCTCAGTGAGTTTGCCAATTGTTATTCTATAATAGGCTTCCGAATTAGAAGCTTGTGTTAATATTTTGGAACATTTTGTTTGATTTACTTTTAAGTTTGCATCAGATGACAGTTTCTTAAGATTATTCATGATTAATTTACGTTTTATGGTTCAGTTCTGTTTAAAGGAAAAGAAAGAAAGAATGGGGGAAAGAAAGAAAGAAACACACGAGAAACAAACAAACAAACAAACGAGAAAGAAAGAAAGAAAGAAAGAAAGAAAGAAAGAAAGGTTAGTAGGGATAGATTAGGTAAGAAAAAAGGTGGGGGGTTTTTTTGTATTTGAAGGATTTGAGTATTCCGTATCAATTTGTAACTCAAAAGAATTTGTTCGATTTCAACTCTGTCGCTGTCAAAGAAGAAACATCCATTAATCAAAGCCCAGACAAAAAACGACAATTCTTCAAGTTTATCAAAGCAGAATCCAACATTATGGCTAGTCAGCGTTTCTAAGAGCCAGAAAATCGATTGTTTTTGAGGCCATGATTAATTGATGCTGAGTAAGCGAATTATCAGCTGCGTCTTTTCGTCACACTTGAATTGAAGCACCCACCTTTTGTAAACCTTTTAGCCCAAACAATATTTTTTTAAATTCTCTCAATAATGATACAGTCATTTAAGATATGGATCAAAAGTTTATTGAGTACCATCAAGTTTGGTACATTTGCCAAAAATAGATTCTACTGCAATCGTTGTTATGACTGTAATATTTTATATAGTGTTAAAGATTCTTTGTAACGTGGGTTTTACATGAAGCCAGTTACAATGTAGCCTGTTATCATAGGACAGTTACCATGCAACATTTAAATGTTGCCAGTTAACAAGCAGCCAGTTATCAAAGGATCAGTTTCATGAAGCTAGTATCATGTAGGAGTTACATGAAACCAGTTATCATGTTGCCAGTTACAATGCAGCATTACTAAGTAACAGTTTCATAAAACAATCACCTGGTTGTAACTAAATAAAGCCAGTTAATATGAAGCCAGTTAACACATAGTAAGTACATAAAATTAGTTATTATGTAAGCAGTTACGATGGAGGGTATATATACCTGCCCAGGTCGAATCCTTACAACAGAGCCGAGAGCAACCAGCAGGAGGCTTTGGTCTCCACGTGAATGCAAATGAATCAGTGTTCATATGTTTTAAACGAGAAGTGGCAAGCCTTTGAAAATAGTTGAGCAATTCACATAACTCGGTAGTAATATCCCATCTACTGAAAGTGATGTCAACATACCTTATTTACCAACCCCTCCGCTCCAGCAGGATAAGACATAACGTCAGTTTTTAAGCAGAGTTTAACAGGTCTGAATTCAGAGTTTTCCTTCTCCTAAACTAGTTCCCTCACCAAGACTGAAGAACCCAGTCTATCCTACTATTTACCCATAGCTGGGTAATGAACAGTCAATTGAAACAATAGAAAAGATCGCCAAATTCATTCAAGAATAAAATCCACGATGGAGTTTGGCGGAAGAAGTTGGTTGTTCCCAGTCAAATGTGTCAAGAATTTGAGCGTTTGTGAGAAAAAATTATTTTTAATATATATGTGTCGATATATCATTATCATCATCATCATCATCATCAAGTTGCGATGACTACACAAAGTTCTCTCTTTCCCCCTCTCTCTCTCTCTCTCTCGCCATCCGTCCCTATCATCCATATCTCCTGGCAGGTCTTCTAGACTGTAATCAATGTCCGCACAGAGTTGATCCTATTTACCAACCCCACCGCTCGGGCAGGATATGACACAAGGTCAATTTTTAAGCGGAGTTTAACAGGTTTGAATTCAGAGTTTTCCTTCTCCTAGACTAGTTGCCTTACCAAGGCTGAAGAACCCAGTCTGTCCTACTATTTACCCGTAGCTGGAGGGAAAATAATTGGATTCATACCTTTCCCAAGGGTATTAGTGCTATGTGAAATGCAATCAGCCTCGTCCAGGATTTGAACTCGTGTCGCCGTGTCCATTTCCTTCGAGGATAACCATTACACCACGGGCACATACACCTTGCGAAAGCATGGATTGCTCTTGACAGGTTATCGATCATATAAAAAGCTCCTGTCTCTGATAAAATAAAACAGGATTTCTTTCAAACTGTTGCTGTATCGATACTACTGTATGGATGCACCAATGGACTCTGACGAATCACATGGAGAAAAAGCTAGATGGGAACTACACAAGAATATTTTATGGTGTTTGAAACTAATTCCAGAAGCAACACCCCAAAAAACAGCACCTGTATGGCCACTTACCATCCATCTTAAAATCATCCAGTTAAGACAAGACATGAAGGAGACTGCAGAAGAAGCAAGGACGAACTTTAGCCCAGGGAACTCCCCGGTTGGCACTTCTCAGCCACCAAAAATTTGGTAACAGACGTCTGTCCAAGTCTGGAGCATCCAGTTTGATTTGCCGACATTTTGAATAGCCTCAAACCAAATATTTTTGGGAGATTAGAATAATTTTTGCTATCAACCAATTCCAAACAATATAGAGTTTACATCTGTGGATAAAATTCTGAAAACATTACTATGGTTCTTTTCAAAAAAATTCATATTATTTATTGAATGACCCTCAATATATATATATATATATATATATATATATATATTAAGGGTCAATCAATAAATTATGTGATTTTTTTTAAAAGAACAATATATATATATATTATTCTCTAAGTTAGGTTCGGCAGTTTGAGATTAAGAATCTCATTATGATCACTCTCACATCCACAGAAACCTGACAACTTTCTCTCAAGTTTTATTCTGAAACAAAAAAAAAATTATTCGTGAATAATATCAAGATGAAATCTGTGTGAAAAGAAACACAATGGAACAGTAAACCTCACAATCGGACTTTGCTCCGAACTTTCATAAAAAAGAAACTGTTCCTTATTTATAAAAGAATACCATTTACTTCTGCAAAACCAGAATCATGTTTTTCACGTCCCTAGAATGCAGAATATCTCACAATGTCCTTTACTTGGAGTGATTCAACTAAACATTCTTCAATCTGTGCCAATCACTTGCAGACATGAAGTTATAGTCTTGGTTTTTACAAATCTTCTGTGAGTTTTAAATCAGCGCCATATTTTCGAGTCCTCGTGGCGTAGTGGCTAACGTAATGGACTGAGAGAGGTCGAACACTACTCATACTATAACGTTCACTTTCAAATTGATACCCCTTGGGAATGGTATGCGCCTCCTTACCCCCCCCCCATGCTAGCTATGGGTTAGATAGTATCACTGCTGTTCTTCAACAAGGATGGCTTTGACTTGAAAAAAAGAAACCAAACAAAATCACATTTTTAGTTGCTGTATAATCATCATCATCATCATCATCATCATCATCATCATTATGTCGTGCCGCCAGCATGGATATCCCTGACCCTCTCTCGCCACTTCTCCCTATCGTTCATCGCCTCTGGCAGGTCTTCAGGGCTATATCCCGTATCCTCACAGAGCTGCTGTATTATATGTTCAAGCTGGTCGTCTTGCTTTTGCTCGGCCATATATGAGTGTCCATAGGAGTACATCACTTATGAGCTCGTCCCTGCTTCTCCAGCAGTGTCCTGCATGTCTGCTTCGTCTAACTTGGATAGTTTTCGTGATGGGAGGTAGGTGCCCGTATAGTTAGTGCCTTGTGGGGTGTTGCCCCCAAGACTTGTTCAATATTGCTCGCAGCATTCTTAATGGTAGCCTAAGATTATTGGTAAAACACTTATAAAGGATTTTTAGAGTGTTTTTCTCTTAATCGGAAAAATCAGAATGAATCTTACTCAAAATCAATCCTAAAAATATGTATAATGATCAGAATCCATTATCTCAGAATTGCAAAATATTTTACGAATATCCAAAATGATTTGGGTAATTTTTGTAAGTTTAAATATTTGCCTTATTTTTTGCAAGAATTAATTCACTCTTGTCCATTCGTACTTGGTCAAAATAGAACACTCAGTACCGTTTGATAGTAAATTATGCTTAAGTAAGTGTAAATGTTTCACTTTTTGAGTCAGTGGAACGTCGTTTATATTGAATTAATTTGTTTTGCTTTCCACTTTTTACTGAATCAACGTCAAATTGTTTTGTTTTATCTTGTTTTTTTTATATTTTCTCTCTCTCTCTCTCTCTCTCTCTCTCTCTCTCTCTCTCTCTTCATCTATCTATCTATCTATCTATCTATCTTGAACAGACAGGATTTCATTTTGATTTCGTTAATTGACTACCGTTCTATTTTTTGTCTTTATTTAATTCAGCAGGAAAAGATTGAATTCCATTAAAATTTTATTCTCTTCATAGAAACAACTAAATAATGTTTATATTTTCAAGTTGGGATATTGAATGAACATATGCTTTTCTTTAACTAAAATTTTATTCAATTTTACTTTTCGTGTTTTTTTCTTTTTTTCTCTTTTTAGCAAATCTTGCTGGGTAATATTTCCATTTTAAATATCCACAAAAGTAAATGTACTAGGAAAAAAAAAAACGTTTTCCCTTCTTTAAGAAATGAAGAACATTATTCCCTCTTTTATCCTTTAGTTTGTTTTTATTTTGACAAATATCACCCTCAACTTTATATGTATATTTCTGAAAGTAAGAAAAATCGATAAATGAAACGAAACGCAGTGCCAGTATATATAAAAATAACTTTCACGAAACGAAACGATGACACATGATAATAGATTTTTCTAACGCTTTTCACAAAACCACTATAACGCAAGCAAAAGAGAAAAAAATTAAACCTAAGAAATTTAAGGAAATGTAAACTGAATTTTTCTCAAAGATTATCATCATTACATCTGTAACTCGATAGATTTCTTAAAAGTCTTTGGTAATGTAAATTCTAATCCGTTGAATATTCCAGGATTTCTATGTACCATTCTCTTGTGCCACATAAAAGATCCTTCGGGATATAGCATTGACTGTTGATCGTGGAAACGTGGAATAATTAATTGCAAGATACGATTTTAAATCCTGTACTTTACTCTGCATATATATATATATATATATATATATATATATATATATATATATATATATATAAACCCTAAGGACAAGATAAATTTTTTTTTCTACTTTGAATTTAGACTTTTCCCTCTCCTAGATTAGTTGCCATATTAAGGTTACAGAGCCCAATCTCCCCTAAAATTTAACCTTAGCTAGAGGAAGAATAATTGTATTCATACTATTCCCAAGCGTGGTAGCTATGTAAAAGGCAAATAACCTCTACCAGGGTTTGAACTCGGGTCTCAGAGTTCATTCAAAATATATATAAATAACGGCTGCTACCCGCGTAATGCCAAGCTTTTTAAACGAATTGAGCACTCTGATATCTGCAAAATGTAAACAAACGAAAGCTTCAACATATGTATTATAATACCTGTCTTGACGTAAGTCGCCTAAATGGCTGAGCGGTTAGATACCATATCAAGTGTATAGTTAAGCGGGTTTCAAACTCAGCTTGAAGCGTCCTGCGTGTCTAGCCACACTGAAGAGTTGTGTTACAATGAAATAGTCTGTCTGTGGATTACTATATGTATTGTATTCTAAAATGAGTAGGTCCACGAAGAGATTGGTATTTATTTTGTTCTTAAGTACGTGTATGTTTCCAGCTTGTTGCTTTCGTCAGAGAACATATATGGCAAAAGACCTTGTTAATGGGGTACTCAATGAGACTTAAACTTACTCGTGTTTGCAGTTTGAATGGTTTTCAGTTGGTTATATGGAAGTCACTCCTCTCTTTTCCTTAGAATGTGTTTACCTTAGTCTCTGCTTTACACCTCATTTGCATTTAATACATGATACGCTCCGTGTGGGGGGGGGTGCGCGGGGGGGCGTGTGTGTGTGTGTGTGTATGGTGGAGTGGTTTAGGATTTCACTTACAGTTATTTTCCCTCTCAGTGCGTGTGTGTGTGTGTGTGTGTGTATGAGTGTTTGTCTTGATATTTGAGTGTGTGTGTGTGTGGTAGTGTGGTTTGAAATTTACTGGTAACTATTTTTTACTAATTATCTTTTTGTGTATAGATATATACACATCTATGAATGTTTGTGTCCAATTGTGTGTGTGTGTGTGTATGATTCATGTTTTATTCAACTTTAGTTTAAATTTATCTATAATTTTTTTACCTTTATTTAAAGTAGCGTGTAGTCGTTAGTTTGGTATATGGGCATTATTTTAAATTCAACTTGACTACATTCGTACTGGTGTTTCGATACATTTAATTTGTTTTCAGTAATTTTAAACCACACTACCATACAAAAAAATCTGAAATCACATACTCACACACACATACAGAGAAAAAATAAGTTTAAGTGAAATCCGAAACCACTCCAATACACACACACATACACACACACAGGACGAAAAATATATCAAATATCAAAAGCAAATGAGGAGTAAATTAGATCAAGGTAAACCCACTCTAAGAAAAAAGAGAAGAATGATTTCCATAAAAACCCATAACCAACTGAAAACCATTCAAACTGCAAACAAGAGTGAGTTCAATTCTAATTGAGTGCCCCATTAACAAGGCCTTGTGCCATATATGTTCTATGACGAACACATCAAGCTTGAAACATGCACGTATGTAAAAACAAAATAAATAAATGAATCCTAAAAAAATACAATTTCTCTTCGTGGACCTACTCATTTTAAAATATTTCTTTCTATTTTTTGACCTACAACAGAAAATTTATATATATTTATATATTTCCTGTAATGTAAATCGAATTCAGTTTTATATTCCGTATTTTTTATGAGTCACTCCGTCCTCCCACTTGTAAGTTTCGTCAGATTGTTATATTGGTTGATAATCCTAAAAACGCGAAATTATTATGGTTTTAAAATCTGTTTTATACTGCACACACACACACATATATATATATATATATATAGTCCTGGTCACTATTGGCAACCTTTCATTTTTGTTTCTTGTTATATCTTCAGAAATAAATGCGAAATAAACAAATTTATATACATTTTTTTATCATTTGCTGTTCTCCGTCATCTATGAGTTATTAATAGACAAAAGCTGCTTTTTATGCAGTTTTTTTCAGGAGATATTCTAATTTTTGTTTTAAAATTCCATGTGTCCCATTCATTGTAACCGTGACATATATATATATATATATATATGTGTGTGTGTGTGTGTGTGTGTGTGTGTGTGTGAACATCGGGCCATAACATCTAATTTCAATTGTTTTGTCTTAATATATGCAGTGAGAGAAAGAGAGAGAGAGAGGGGAGAAAAAGAGAGAGAGAGTAAGGGGTACTTTATAGTAAACTTTATCTTTCCTTATAGATGTGTCATAAAATTACCTTCATAATCAATTTCTATTATTGCCACTACGTGATTGACATCATGGTGGATTGTTCAATGACCAGTTAATAAGCTAGAATTTCAAATGTTGATATCAATCCGGAACCTCCCCATTCAGAATACTGGCGCAATACAATCTTTCTATTTCATTTTCAGCCCGTTTAATCGGCTACCGTATTAAACTTATTCTTTCCAAATAATTTTATTCTCAGTAAACAATATGCGATGATACGACTACACTAGAGCTATTTACTTTGCTTCGTCTATAAAAAGGACAAATGAATGAAGCGCAGAATAGAAAGATCGTGTTGCGCGAATTTTGACGTGGGAAAAGATTCCTTTCCTTAAAAAAGCAATGTTCGGATTATACCTGATCTCGAAGTCCAGCCAGCAACTTGAAATCCGTGATAATTTCCATCAGGTGATAGAATCTTTTTTTCTTTTTTCTATAATTGTATGTTTATGAAAAAGAAACGATAAAATTTCAGACTAGACGAAAAAAAGAGAAAAGAATTGTGTTCAGATATACAACAGAAGATGCACGTCTCGAGGAAATCGATTTTTATTACAATTATACAATTACAATTTTGTTGTTGTTGTTGTTGTTGTTTCCTTGAACTAATTTGAAATCTCTAACAAAGCAAAAGATGAAATATTGAAATTCTTGATATTTACAAGTTCTACATAGTCTGGCATCTGGCCAAATATTGGATTGAATCATAAATAATTTCCATTTAAGAAAAATATAATTTATTCACGAATAATTTAACAATTAATATCAATCGATTTTATATTAACTTTTATTTTGAATCATCTCTTGATACTTATCAGGTTGATTTTTGATTCCTCTCAAGAAAAATTCAGTTGGTTTCAAGTTCAAGAGGCTTTTTTTTTTTACAAATATTTCCACCTGACCATTTGTCATTCAGCACATTTAGTAGAGAAGAAAAAGAGGGAAATCACCTGGTGTGAATTTTGGTGAATATTACGGAGAAAAAACAGACCAGCTGAAATCCGATATTTTTCCCGTGTGATTCTTGCTGAATGTGACCTTGTGTTATCATGGAGAAGCACAACGTATCTAGTATTGCCAAATGCCGAGCCGATCTGAACAATGCAGTTGTTTGGGTGGTCACAATTCTCCTTCTAATTTCTAATTCCTCCAGTCTTTTTTCCAAGACTTTGCGGACCGTTCCAAGTGCCTCAACTACAATTGATATCACAGTCACCCTCATTTCTCATAGTTGTTTTGTTTTGTTTTGTTTTTTCAGTTACCTGGCAAGATCCATGTATTTTTCTATCTTTTCTTTTTCTTTTATTTTCACTGTACTTCGCCGAAACGACAAAATCCCCTGGATGGAAAGTTCTTTTTTTTTTTTTCCAATTGCAGTGTCAAGTCTTGCCATTCTTTTCTGCTTCACATTGTTTTTATTATTATCATAATTTTACTTCTTGTGAATTTTTCACGCCAGTGTTAGCTGATGGTCTTTCACTGGAGTCTGACTAACCACAAGTCTCCTCATGTATCCAGGAATCTTCTCCGTATTCTAGCCGATTTCAACAATGGTCGGATAGTCTCGATTCGTCCTCTGATTTACAACTCTTTCAGTTCCCCTTACCAAACCTTTGTTGCTTTCGTTAGAGAACATATATGGCACAAGGTCTTGTTAAGACTTCCAATGGGCATCACCATCATCCTCATATTCCACAGCTTTCTTAGTTCTCTACCAAGGTACAAGTACTTGTCTCTTTTGTTGCTTTCTTGATTTTCGCTTCGTCGTCTGCTGGGACGACAAAGTTTACTATACAGCAAGTTTTCTTTTTTCTTTTTCTTTTTTTTAATTATCTCTTCGCCTAATCTATATTCGCTTATCATGTGATTAATCCTTTCGTCACGATCATCACATAACCTATACTTGCTATTCGATTTAGTATTATCGATTTTTGCTTTAATATAATTGGTCCTTATGGCGTTGTTTTCTGCTGCTATTGGAAGAGTTTCAATTTCTCTCTTAAAGTTTCTCTTTTTGTTACCATGTCCAGATTTTCTTCTGGAAGATTTCGCCAGTGTGTAGCTTGAAATACCCATACAGTTGTTTTTCTTCCTGATTATTTTTTCTAGTTATTGTTGTTCTGTTAGTCATTCTATAATCCGTGCTGTTACTGGTCGCCATACCTATTCTTTCTTGGCTCTTTTTAATGTACTTTTCGAATGCTCATATTGATGCCTCCACGTAGTTTTTAATGCAACCATCTCTTCTTTCTCCTTCATTCTTTGAATCGTACAGTCTGTCTATCTCATCTCTCAAATGTAAGGCCTTGTGTATCGTCATCAGCTTTCTTGTACTCTGTACCACTTTTCTGAGTTCTATACTGGTCCTTTTTTAAGAATGGTCCTAAGTATCTTACAAGGGAGACAACCAAGGTGTTTATCACTTTGATGAGATCCCTGCTTCAGAGCTTGGTTTCCAGAAGTTTTTCGTTCGTCTAAGATACACTTTTCTTATTTTTTTCTTTTATCTCAACTTGTTTGATAATGTTCTCTTCTAATTTTCCCAAGTACTTGTAAGTTTCCTTTTCTCCAGGTGTTTTGATTCTTCTTTAAACTGGCAGTTCTATTCCTTCCGTTATTTCTCTTTTCCCACTTCTCATTATGAGCATAGCACATTATTCTATACCAAATTGCATTTTATTTCCTGGCTGTATATTCTTATCGCTCGTATCAGAATCTCCAATTCCGTTTCATTTTTTTTTTTTTTCGAGCAGCGTCTATGTACCTTAGTTGGTTCATCTTTTCTTATGATTTTATAAATTTTTATCCCTTAATGCTCTTCCTGTGTAATCGTGTGACATCATAACAATTACATTTAGTAATGGCGAAAGCGCATCTCCCTGAAAAATACTTCTCGGGATTTTCACCTTTTAAACTTTTTCTTCCTGCTGTTAATTCCACATTCCAGTTTTTCCTCGCTTCCGAGATTAATTTTATGACTTTGACGGATACTTTATACATTTTTAGTCAATCTACTCTCCAGGGACCATATCCTAAGCGTTTTTGTAATCGATCTATGCCATGGCTGCATTTTTCCGCCTTGCTTTCCTGTCCTTGGGGATGTGTTCATCACTGTACAGTAAGTGAGCTGCTCCTCTTGTTCTCCTGTGTCACTCTTCCTGTTCTTCTGGAAACAGACCGCGGAATAATAATAATAATAATAATTATTATTATTATTAATATTATTATTATTATTATTGTTGTTATTATTATTTCTTACATACCACCTCTCAATAAACAGCATATAACTATAACAGACAGTAAGAACACAGATGAAGTTACATCTGCTGAAATACAAAAAATCCTCACCAATAACACAAAGATTATATATAATTAGAAGAAATGTAAAAAAAAAAAAAAAAGTATGTGCGCAATAAAATCAGGGCGCTCGTATTCCCATGGGTAGAGCTGCATAAAAACTAAAAAGTTATTACTTATAATACTATCACTCCAACTTCAAGTTTCACGGAACAAAAAGAGCTTTTTGTTATGATCATCTGATAATTGTGATTGAACTTTTTTGCGACATGAAACTCGAAGTCTCTGTGCTTTTTTATTTCTTTCGGATCTCCCTATCTACCAACGTAAAGTGTCCATAAGGGTTTCCCATTTTCTCCAGAACCCATCACTGCCCATTCATTACGACATACAAAATCATATCTACTTTCGTAACTTGCATATAAATAAGGCTTACAGGTTTTCTTTTTGTAATAACTTTTTCAGTAGAAAATATTCAAAATGTCTTCCTGTAATTCTATTTCCAGTTCTAGACTTTGTTTTCTTTGCTTCGAAAACTTCTATCCCTATCGACAACTTTTCAAAAGCACCTGCTATCTTGAAAATGATAACTTTGGTTTCATTAACTAAGTAAGTGGAATTCTCTCGAGCAGTTTTATTTTTCGTCCAACATTTTGCTTTTTCTTTTTATTCATTAAATTCTGATATCCGCCAGGAATAACCATTGGTCGTCGGCAACTTCTTCGACGTCCACTTCCTTCCTGTCGGTAATCCAACGCCTCGGCCTCCAGTCGATTCTTCAACATGTGTAGATTTATCAATATGATTGATATATTACCTACTACCATATCACCTGCGTACAGCTATCTACAAAAAAAGCCGCACGAATGAAAATCAAATTCTCTAACCCTGGTCTTATAATTCAACGCACAACATGATGGCATTTCTTCATGAAATAGCGAGCGTCTGAAATTAGTATATCAGATCATATAGCTCGGTAGCAATATCTCATCTACTGAAAGCAGTGTCGACATGCGCATGGGCTGCTATTAAAAAGTTAACTATCATATGGAAATGTAATCTCTCTGTTAAAATATAACTAGAATTCTTCCAAGTTGTAACCGTGTTATTACTGCTGTATGGTTGCACCACTTAGACTTTACGGAAATGCTTGGAGAAAATGCTCAATAGGGATTACTCAAGGATGTATCGTCTTGTTTTGAGCAAATTCAAGAAACGGAAATTTAAAAGAAAGGAGCTGTACGGCAACTTGTCTCCCATCTCACAAACTATCCAAGTAAGACGAGCAAGATATGCAGGGTGAACTCATAAGTGTCATTCTCCAATGGATTCCCACCAGCAAAGATTTATATTCATAAGTTCTGTGCGGACACTGGATGCCGTCAGGAGGACTCGGCAAGAGCGATGGCCGATAGGGAAGGAGAGAGAGAGAGAGAGAGAGAGAGAGAGAGAGAGAGAATCAATAGACTTCATACTGTCCGTAGGCACTGATGATGCTGCTGCGGATGATGTTTCTTTTATCTGGTGCCAAAATATAACCTGCTCATAGAATGTGTTTACAAAGTTCTTGTGTAATTTTGATGTAAACCTAAAAATAGTTAAATAATCAATCTATGTAATCAAAGCAGTTCAAAATTTTGTGTTCAAGAAAATGGTATTTGATAATTAAACAATATATATCGTTTTCATTGAATTAACCAACCTCAAAATTTGACAGACATCTTCCATGAAGAAACATTTATAAGTGCAGTTATAAATATTAGCAAGCACCAAATGTGTAACTTAGAGAAATTTTCCTGAATGCAAAGTGCATCTAGCGGACACTTCATATTTGGTTTTGATGACTTCAATAGAGGATGCCACCTTGAAAATTCTTAAGACGTTCACAGTTGAACTAAGATAGTGAAACAGCCTAACCCTAACCATAAACTAAACTTCAAAATGGAAGAAGCCCTTCAGTGTGATACTAGTAGTACCATATTGCAGTAGATAAAGGCAATGCAATAGTCGTGATGGACAAGTGAGAATATTGTGAAAAACAAGTTTCATCGGAAAATGTGGCTAATGCAAAATAAAGAAGAAACTTTAGGAAAGGCATAAATTCCCTTATCCTACTATTATTCTTAGACAAGGATGGCTCTGGCACTAAATAACCCATGAAGTTTGATATACCATTAAAAACAAAGAAACTGAAATTAAACACTAGCGTTCTTCACCGAAAAGTAAAGAATCATGAAAACCGGAAGTAAACTATCTCAGATCCTAAGAACAAGGATCATTTCCCAATGAAGGAATATAAACATTTGACTCAAAATTGCAGCGAACTGGGAGTCCCCATGGCACAGTGGCAAACATTCTGAACTGAACAATGACCTCCCCTATCCCCACCCAGGCTATGGGTTAAATTGTACCACTAATGTTCTTCAACATGGACGGCTTTGGGATTAGATAACCCATGAATGTTGATATGCCATTAAACAAAAGAAACTAAAATATTACAGTAGGCGATCATAAATGCACGGTCTCCCTAATATTTAAAAGAAGGTTAACCAATGTATTATGAGCAAATTGAGAGGTGGAACCATCATCCATATGCCCCTTTGGACGGCGTGGTAGCCATTTTCCAAAATGGCTGCCAGCATACGCCCAAAAGATCCAGAAATTAGCTAAACTATTTAACTTATAGCGAGAAAAATAGGGTTCCAATTATTTTCCAAATAAATTAGTTCGAAAGTGAACGTAATAGCCCAAACTGGAGTTCGAACACGCTTACTACAATTTCACTGTCCAAAACGTTAACCACTTTACCATTGGGACTCCCCCGACTCCTCTTGTTACCCTGGAAACCTGCCTTTCTCTTCAAATAACTATATTTTCTACTGGTGATGGAGGTTAGTAATCGAGCCCAGGTAAAAAATACAAATTTGAATACTTCTTTTCAAGGTTTTCAGGATCTCCTTACTTGGATCAACACAGTCTTCCATTCTATTTCCTGCCTCTTAATATTGTGCCATATTAACAAATATCGTTGCCTTGAGAATTGAATTCCGCAGGTAGAAAATTGATTCTCTTGATAATTTTATCCAATTCAGGAGGCAAATATCAACCCCTTCAGTGTTTAATTCAGGGAAGAAGTTTGATATCACTGAATTTCTTCAATAGATTTTTTTAGTTTTGATATTATGGAATGGACACGCTCTGAAGTTTGATTCATTCTTCGAGAATACCGACCACATGCAAAAGATAAAATTAGAAAACATTAATCCGTCTTTTTATATCGATTCACCAAATTTGTTTTAGATGAGCATCAACACAGATTATCGTTGGGATAAGCCAATGACTGAACTGAAAGTGTCTTCGTTTTCGTTTACAGTGAAACCATTCAGATTCAGATAAACTAATCGCGAAATTTGATTTTCGAAGTCAGCATCGACGTATCGTTGTCGTTATTGATTTGTCCATGTCATATAACACCATAGAGATATGATGCACTTCAGTTTATATATATATATATATGTGTGTGTGTGTGTGTGTGTGTGTGTGTGTGTGTGTGTGTGTGTGTGTGTGTGTGTGTGTGTGATGTACTTTGCTATATTCAAAAATAAAGAGTGCACTGTCAGTTGGGCTGTAGAATACACCGGCTGTATCTCTACAGAGGGGTAAGACCTCCCAAACGAGTGTCCTGGATATGATATTAAACCATCTGATGGTGAGGCTCCAGCACTTGAACTTTGGAGAATGTGGAGTACCCTTTCATTGCTATTGCTCCCAAGTCCACTCTGACCCGGTGTGATAGCACCTGATAGGATCCTATCAATGGGTTAAATAGAACTGTTTGACCATTTAAACTGTTTACAAACGAACGACACGTCAATTTAAATTGTTAGAAAGAGAACTGTTAGATCATTTAAATGTGTGTAAATAGATGACTGATGTTTAATTGAATTGTTAGTGATACCTGGAACAATTTAACTGTGTGCTAACAAGGGTAATGTTGAAAAGAATTATTACTGTTGATTAGCAATCCTTGAAACTCTTTAACTGTGTGTCTTCATTGAATTGTTAGTGTTATATAGTGATGCTTAAGACCATTTAACTGTGTGCAAATAAAACTATTTGTTACATTGCAATATTTGAAACCATCAAAGGGAATGCCAACAAATGATCAATAACTGAATAGAAGTATTTGTGTTAGAATATTTGGAACCATTTAACTGTGTGCAAACAAATTGGCACTGACGCATATAAAATTAAGGTTACTCTCAAATCACGTGACTTAGAAATCATATGTATATCTATTTGACTGGATGCAAACAAATGAGCTCTGGCTCTGGTTTTAAAATGTTCCCAACAAACTACGTATTTACAAATCATATATAAATTGTATAAAGAGGTTTAGGCATTAGATAACCTACAAGGGTTGATATGCCATAAAATCCGACCAACTAACCAATCATAAAGAGTGCTCATTTATCGATAACGTAACATATTTATCAGTGAGAATACCGTTAACAAAGTCAGTGGCGCTTGGTAACTGGTGATGTCACGTCAAAATAATCATATACATATATATATGTGTGTGTGTGTGTGTGTGTGTGTGTGTGTGTGTGTGTGTGTGTGTGTGTGTGTGTGTGTTAGAAAAAGTAAGACTCAAATTTTTGAAAATTTAAATAGATGAATCAGCAATGGACGTTGAATTTGGAAAAATCAGCTGACTTTTTTTATTATAAAAGATCACCTGTTCAGTTCACTCCTCTATAAATAAATAAAAAAATGGGCCATGTATGATCTAGCCGATTCGATATTTCCAACTCAAGGATGTTTATTTCTTTGAAATCTTTTCCTTTTTTTTTTTTCGAAGTTTTTTTACTTCAAAGTTTTGTCTAATGTTTTCATTGAATAAGAATTTTTCATACCAACTTAAACTGGTGGTTTTTCGCTGAGACTGGGTGACAACAAATCTTCTCAAGTCTCCAGGATTTTTCGCTGTATTCTTGTTAATCTTAAAAATACTATATTTTTGATAGTTTCCTCGGTCTATTTCTCAAGATTTGGAGACCGTTCCAAGTGTACCAAATCCTAAAGGTATCACCATCGCCTTCATATTCCTCAGCTTTTTTTTTAGCTCTCTGGCTAGGTCCAAATATTTGCTTTTCCTTTTCGCTTCATTTTGTTTTCCCTTTGTGGTCCGAAAGAATTGACTCTGATTTATCCAATGAGTGGAAGAGTCTGAGAAGCGACATCAACAATTAAAAGGAACCAAGTGACACAAAATGTCCTTTAACATGGACAGTGAAATGGGAAACGTCCACTGAACAGTTCGGTTAGTAATTCTTAGTTTACCCAATACAACAGATACCTGAAGAAGGCCAGAGAGTTCTACGGCCGAAACATTTCGACGTCAAAGGTTAGAATATCTGCCAGAGTAAATTAATGTTCAATGTTGATTTTCAATGTCTACACCCTTCCTTTGAATATCAAATAAAATATTTTGTGCTGAAAATATACAAAAAATTTGGTTTCGTTTTTAGTTTATTTTTCCTCAAAGAACCAAAGTAGAAAACAAAAGACAGAAAAGTAAATTTCTTCCCCCATCCCCAACGTTTTACACCACAAAACAGAAATGAAAAACTGCATGACACGTTGAAATTCCAAATGAAAAACAAAAGATTCTCATTTAAATTAGACAAAAAGAATAGAAACTTCAAGAAAATAGTAAAATTTATTCTCACAAGACGCGTTTTAAATCAACAAAAACTGACACAAATTTTGCCATTGTATTTCACAAAGGTCTAATATTTCATTTGTTATTCTATCTATTTCTTTAGTTGTCAGTTGAAATTGTATCGCCAACCATTCCAGAAAGCAACAACATCGATTCTTATTTCATATTGCACTTGAACCCGGGCCAAATTAACTTTGGTGTTTAATATTTTCCTATGCACGACTTTTCTCTATAGTGAACTTCCAATTAAGAATAGATAAAATGGCGTTTCAATTTTATTGCTGGATGGTGTGTCTGGATGTTGTTATTTTCTATATTAGCCAGTTAACTTGAGTTAGCCATTTTCACTTGTCTAAATGGAGTCTTTCCTTTTGAGAATTTCATTTAATGTTGGAGCAATCAAAACTGCTTTGTTATATAAACGTTGTCACTCTATTCAGAACGTAGTTACATTCATTTTTTTTTTATTTACATCATGACGTCATTTTGAGCTGGAGAAATTTGTATTAAAATACACAACATTATATGATGGATTGTATGTGTTCTTCCAACTGTGCAATCAAGGCATCAACGTGGCAATGTAGAGATTTGAATAGTTTAATATGCTCTCTGGTATTTGATTAAGCAATATTTCGTTCAATTTTACTTGACATTAAGAATAAAGCAGCTCGGAAAAATCAAGTTAAAAGAAGAGATTGATATTCACCAAAACTATGCTAATTCAAGTTCAGTAAAACATGTCTAACGCGATTTGTTGTTGAGTTTATTGCTTAAAACACCGGACATTGGCATAATGGTTAGAATGTTCGCCAATGGCCCGGGAGAACTGGGTTCAATCCCAGGTCGAGTCATACCAAAGACTAAAAAAAAATGGTACTTGATGCTACCTTGTTTAACACTCAGCATTATAAGGTAAGGATCAAGGATAAAGTGGAGTAACCCAGGGAAAGGAATAGCGCCCTCCCCTTTACCTTGGTGTAGTAGCTATCGAAAAGGGAGCCTTCGGGTCACCCTCGACTAAAGGGAGACAACTTTACTTTACTTTACTGATAAATGTTGACTTTACTTGATGTTTAAAAGGTTTTTTTACTTCTCTGTCAAGGTCGAAAAATTTTGCTTTGCTTCATTTTGACTCTGGGGTTCGAATATCAAAAATTGTATAAATATGGACTTTATAAAGTCATCTGTAAATCAGAAAAATGGGAAGGAAAATCAGTTTTGCATCAGGAATGTGTGGTGTAACGATTTTTATTGAAAGAAATGGACTCAGTCATTTGAAATCATTGACGAGGCGATTTCCATTTCACTTGGCGTTTAAAACATGAATCCAAGCTTCCCTTAAACTGGGGGTAAATCGTCGCCTAGTAGGACAACCAATCTAGAAGAAAGAAAACTCTAAATTCAAACCACCTGTACTCTGCTCTATAATTGACCTTGTGTTGTATACTGGCCGTGCTGGGTGGGGGACATATATCACTTTTCATTCTTTAAATGGTATATCAATTTTCATGAGTTATTTAATGTTAAAGCCATTCTTTTAGAAGGACGACAGTGGTACTGTTTAACCCCTAGTTGGGGGGAGGGACTTAAAGGGCATTAGTCCAAAAGTGAACATAATAGCACGACCAGAGTTCGAACTCGCTTCTCGTGGTTTTCCCCCTTCATAAAAAAATAAGTACACAAACGATTTAGAATTGTACAAATTATACAGTGTCCAATATTCATCTATATCTTGTTATTAGTTTCTGTTTTCATTAAAGTAATTTGTTTTAAAAGACTAAACATGGCAGTTTCAATCGCAGTTTTGATTGTGTCCTACATAACTCAACTTCTTAGCTACACAAAGAGAAAACAAATTCTTATTCTACTGACACATAAAAATAAAGAAAAGTTTTCTTTGTTTTAGTCTTTTTCTATTTTGGGTTGGTTTTTTTTACGTAACTGTTATTTTATCATATTTTATTTCAGGATATGAAATTCTAAATATTAAAGCAAATTTACATTTTGTTTCAGATATCAAAGATAAACTTTATACTTTATTCTAAATAGATCGGAAAAATTCGGAAACACTCGATAAAGTTCGATGACGCTTTCACACACACACACACACACACGCACACACACACACACACATACTACATACCCTCTCTCTCTCTCTCTCTCTCACACACGCACACACACACATACCCCCTCTCTCACACGCACACTCTCTCTCTCACACGTATACACATAGATATAAGATGTGTGTAAAAGTTTACATCGAAAACCTAGTTATTCAGTTTCGAGTTTTCAAAACCATATATACTATGTGTTCAAAAATAGGCAACTTGTGAAGTATACTTTGAGGAAGAGTTCTCGTGGCGAACATGTTGAACATCGTAGTAAATCAAACTATTACGTTTCCTTTTGGACTAATTCCCTTGGGAAAGGTATGAATCCCCTTCCCCCTAGCTTTAGGTTAAATAATACCACTTATGTTTTTCAACCAGGTTGGCTACAGCATTAAATAATCCACGAAGGTTTTTAAGTTATTAAACAAACCAAACCAAGCCTTCATCTTGATCCCGTCAAATGGCTTGAAAGGCAGAATTCCATCGCAATTCTATATTCGTATGTAGGATATACAATACAAAATTATACTATATACCAACTAAGGAGTGGTCCCCGTGGTGTAATGGCTAATGTGCTGATTTGCGACATCGTGACAAGAGAGATCGAACTCCAGTCAAACTATTCCGTTCACATTCGGATTAATACCATTAGAAAAGATATGAACCTCCTTTTCCTCCCAACTAATGCTTAAATAGTTTCATTTATGTTCTACAAGGCTTTGGCATTAAATGACCGATTAAAACAAAGAAATTGAAATCGTACGGGACTATTCTTTACTGCAAAGTAAAGAACGACCCAAAAATAAACAATTGCAAAGCAAGAACAAGGATCAGTCGATATGCCACTAAACAGGAACCACTTGATATTCCATAAAACCGGAACAACTCCATATGCCACTAAACAGGAACCACTCGACATGCCACTAAACAGGAACCACTCGATATGCCACTAAACAGGAACCACTAGATATGCCACTAAACAGGAACCACTCGACATGCCACTAAACAGGAACCACTAGATATGCCACTAAACGGGAACCACTTGATATGTAACTAAACAGGGACCACTTCATATGCCAGTAAACAGGAACCACTAGATAATGCCACTAAACAGGAACCACTCGATATGCCACAAAACATGAACAACTCGATATGCCATTAAACAGGAACCACTCGATATGTCACAAAATAGGAACCACTAGATATGCTGTTATATTCTCCTGTGCCGTATCATAACGACACAATAATAAAGACGCACGCAGGAATAACAGACGCAATGATAAAGACGCAGAAAGACTTCTTTATAAAAATATTTACCTCTCACTTTATTGCAAGGGTTCAAAAAGGTTATTCAAGGTTTGCGTCTGAGAAGGAGCTGGAGACCGAACATAACTGAAATATTTGACCCCAAAGTTATGGTCGGCAACGTTGTGTCTTTCTCGTTCTCCTCTGGACCCCAATTCAATCAGGGCTCCCGAGAGCCCCTTCGGCCGGTTGTGGCTTTCCCTGCCACATCTCGACTCTAGCTGGCACTCGAACTCAACTGTCTTCTTCTGTTCAATTCGTCGGCCTTATATTACCTTCAAACTCCCACGCAGTGATATGGACACGCCTTCACACGTCCGCAATTTCTTCCGATATCAGGCGATCGGGATGTGTCACTTCCGCTATCTATGGAATGGCCTGTGTGATCGTCATCGAGCGGAAATAACAGTCATCCAGTTCAGAGGTCATTCGCTTCCGGTGTGTCAGTCTATGAGCGTATAATGGGATTTTTTTTTACCTCGTCCCATTTCATCAGCCAATTTACGCCCACGCGATTTCCTCTCATAACTGCCATTAGAATGTGTCATTTCCTTCAGGTACGTCACATTGAATGGCATTTTTGGCCGGGTCAAAAGTTCAAAACATAACAATGCCACTAAACAAGAAACACTAGATATGCCACTTAAAAGGAACCACATGATTATGCCACCTAATAGGAACCACTTGATATGCCACTAAACAGGAACCACTTGATATGCCACTAAACAGGAACCGCTAGATATGCCACTTAACAGGAACAACCTGATATGCCACTAAACAGGAACCAATCGATGTGACACTAAAAAAGGACCACTCGATATGCCAGCAAACAGGAATTACTTGATATGCTACTAAACAGGAAACACTCGATATGCCACTAAATATGAACCACTCGATATGCCATTAAACAGGAACCACTCGATATGTCACTAAACAGGAACCACTTGATATGCAAAAAAAAGGAATCACTAGACATGCCACTAAACAGGAACCACTTGATATGCTACTAAACAGGAACTACTAGATATGCCACTTAACAGGAACCACTGGATTATGCCACCTAATAAGAACCACTTGATATGCCACTAAACAGGAACCGCTAGATATGCCACTTAAAAGGAACCACCTGATATGCCACTAAACAGGAACCACTCGATGTGACACTAAACAAGGAACACTCGATATGCCACTAAACAGGAACCAATTGATATGCCACTAAACAAGAACCACTTGATATTCCATAAAACCGGAACAACTCGATATGCCACTAAACAGGAACCACTCGACATGCCACTAAACAGGAACCACTCGATATGCCACTAAACAGGAACCACTAGATATGCTACTAAACAGGAACCACTCGACATGCCACTAAACAGGAACCACTCGATATGCCACTAAAAGAGTACCACTCGATATGTCACTAAACAGGAACCACTTGATATGCCAGTAAATAGGAATCACTCGACATGCCACTAAACAGGAACCACTTGATATGCCACTAAAAAGGAACCACTACATAGGCCACTAAACAGGAACCACTAGATATACCAATTAACAGGAACCACTGGATTATGCCACCTAATAGGAACCACTTGATATGCCACTAAACAGGAACCACTAGATATGCCACTTAACAGAAACCACCTGATATGCCACTAAACAGGAACCACTAGATGTGACACTAAACAAGGACCACTCAATATGCCAGTAAACAGGAATCACTTGATATGCCACTAAACAGGAACCACTTCATGTACCACTAAACTGGAACCACTCGATATGTGACTGAAAAAGAACCACTCTATACGCCACTTAACAGGAACCACTCGATATGCCACTAAACAAGGACAACTCGATATGCCACTAAACAGGGACCACTTGATATGCCACTAAACACGAACCCCTTAATATGCCACTAAACAAGTACCACTCGATATGCCACTAAACAAGGACCACTCGATATGCCACTAAACAGGAATCACTTGATATGCCACAAAACAAGTACCACTCGATATGCCAATAAACAAGGATCGCTCGATATTCCACTAAACAGGAACCACTCGATATGCCACTAAACAGGAACCACTTTATATGCCACTAAACAGGAACCACTCGATATGCCACTAAACAAGGACCACTCGATATTCCACAAAACAGGAACCACTCGGTATGCCACTAAACATGAACAACCTTATATGCAACTAAACAGGAACCACTCGATATGCCACTAAACGGGAACCTCTCGATAAGCCACTTAACAGGAATCACTTTTTATGCCCCTAAACAGGAACATCTCGATATGCCACTAAACAGGAACAACTCGATATGCCACTAAACAGGAACCACTCGATATGCCACTAAACAGGAACCACTCGGTATGCCCCTAAACAGGAATCACTCGATATGCCACTAAACAGGAACCACTCGATATGCCACTAAACAGGAATCACTCGATATACTACTAAACAGGAACCACTTGATATGCCACAAAACAGGAAGCACTCGATATGCCACTAAACAAGGACCACTCGATATGCCACTAAACAAGAACCACTTGATATGCCACTAAACAAGGACCACTCGGTATGCCACCTAATAGGAACCACTCGATATGCCACTAAACAAAGAAATCACACCAACCATATGAGTTGGTAGTTCAATAAATCTGTATTCTATCACGTAGTTTTTAATTGAATCTTTATCAAAAAGCTTTCCAATTATATCTTCAATATATGGGATTAATGTTCACCCATGAAATAAGATTTTGTGGAAATGGACTGCTGATCCCTGCGATAAAATGAGATTTTTTTTTCAAACGGTATTACAGTTCGGTTGCAACCCACCTCGACTCAAACGAAACGCACGAAAAAGCAGCCAGATGGGAGCTACGCAAGAATGCTACGCGCTCTTTCAAACAAATCCTGGAAACAGCATCCCACAAGACCACAGTTGCACGTCCACTTGCCTTCCATTTTACAAACCATCTAAATAAGACCAGCAAAAATGTCTGAGGATTGCTGGAGAAGGAAGGATTAACTCATAAGATACATTCTTTTATGGACTCTTACACAGCAGTACTGGCCGTCTAGAAAGGACTTACATACATCAGCTCTGTGCGGACATTGGATGCCGTCCAGAGGACCTTCAAAAGCGATGGACGATTGGGACGGATAGTGAAAGAGTGAGAGAGTCAAATGACTATGTGCTTTATGTACAACTTGTTGATGGTGATATATAATTAGTCTGCAGAACTATTGGTGTAGTCATATATTATCAAGAAGATAATACGAACGAACCGTTGCAAAATGTTCTAAAGCAATGCTTAAAGCCCTGATCTTATTAACTACTGCTAAATGACTTTGTTCCTCAAATGGAAGTCAATGTAGTTTTGTCTGATAAATATCTACAAGAGGAAATCTAATGAAAATAGGATGAAAATAGGAAGATGTACGCAAGGAAACTGATCTTTTTCTTCCTCGTTTCGCTTTTGCACCATAACATTTGATATTGATAAACGTCGTCGATGCCAGCCATGAATGAAATCTCAATCAGCCAGATAAAGAAAACATTTTTCACTTTCGCCAGTGGCCCAGAGCTATTGAAGAAGCAACGAAGCGCGAGCCATATATATGGAAAAGAGTCACTAGTTTTAATTACTTTGTGAAAGTCTCCAGAGTTTTCTGGTTGTTCTGTGTTCAAGTATCCCATTGGAAAGAGCTTGGTCCCTGAAGCGTTTTAACAATAAAATGTCAACATTGAACACCCGATGAAATATACTCGTTAAGTGGCTGTTGGCCATTCTGACGGTCACATCAACAGATAGCGTTACTTTGAACTCTCCATACGGTAAACCAGTGCAATTCTACGGCATAACAAACTTTTGATGATAAGTTTATTGGTTATTAATTAGATTGGTTCTTTCTGACTCAATCTGACTTTTTCTTTTGAGAATTAACAATGTTACTAAAGATTATAAAGTATTTTTTATCTTTTTAGAAGAATTGATAATTATTCTTGTGGGGCATTCAATTAACGACGTAGAAAATTGAACATATTTGTTGGTGAAAAGACAAAAGCAAATTTAGATTAAATTTGCAACAAAAATTAAAATATTTATTCAGATTTACTTTTGTAATATTTCTAATACGTTTCTATAAACGTAAAATATATAAAATTAGACATTATTTTTGTCCGAATGTTTGGGATGCGATATTATCATTATCATAAACTGATCGACACAGACGAGTGTCTTAATTTTAGTTGTAATCCAAAATATTCCCACTCTATCATCGGTGCTTTGAATATGCTGACTGCATACTCTGCAGAAGAATAAGATCACCCTCATAAAAAAAAAAAAAGAATGTGTCCTGGGTAGGTCACTAAATTGCATTTGATAGTGAGGCTCCAGTCTGGAGATCTGGTTTCGTTCGATATCGGTTTCTTTGTTTAATGTTGGTTATTTAATGTCAAAGCCGTGATTCTCGAAGAACAGTTGTGATGATATTTAACTCCTTGTCGGGGGAATAATCGGGTCCATACCTTTCCATAGTGTATTAATCTAAAAGTAAACAGATTGGTGTGACTGGAGTTCGAACGCACATACTCCAAAATCGCAGCCCAGCATGTTAACCATTACGCCACTGGGACTTCTCCTGAAAGACTGGAGTACCAATTTATTGCAATTGTTCCTATGTCTACTCTGGCCCGGAGTGGTACCACCAGTTAGAGTCAAATCTATGCATTAAATAGATCCGTTTAAAATTATTTGTATTACATAGAAATACTTGCTACTATATGACTATGTAAGTTATGGTTATTAAGAAAGGTTTCGTGAAGCTTTGTTTGCGAAGAATTATTCTTATTACTTCCATGAAAGTATATCAACTATTTGATTCTTATTAAATCGAAATAATTACTTAAAACAATATAACGTATTATAACATATTTGTATGAAATACAAATACTTGAAACTATAAAACTGTGCAGAAATTATTTGTAGAGATGGGAAATACATCGTATCATATAACTGAACATTGCCCAGTCAGCTGGGGTTGTAGAGTACACTGACTGCACCTCTGCAGAGGGTAAGACCCCCCCCCCCATAACGAGTGTCATGGATATAACATTAAAAAATATGATGGTGAGGTTCCAGCAGTGCTGGAGCTTTGGGGAATGCGGAGTACCCCTTCATTGCCATCGCTCCCAGGTCCACTCTGGCCCGGAGTGGTAGCACCTGATAGGGCCGTATCTATGGGTTAAATAGAACTAATAGCATACTTATGCTAAACTGAATTGAGTAAACTGAATAGCTTGAAATAGAAACGTTTTTGACAATTAAACTGTACTTACACTTAAACTGCGTGCTTATGCTTAACTGAATTATTTGAAATAGAACTGTTTTTTGACATTAAAACTGTATTTACACTTAACTGAATTATTACATATAACTGCTTGAATAGTTTGAAATGGAAATGTTTTTGACAATTAAACTGTGTACTTATGCTAAACTGAACTGTTTTAAATAGAACAGATTATTTACATAAAAATGGATTTGGCGTTAAATAACCTACAAAGGTTGATATGCTATAAACCCAACAAACCAAACAAACTATAACTGAGCAGAAATTATTTCAATTTGATAAGAAATACATCCTATCATATCGTATAACTATGGTTAAATTATTCATAGCAGATGGGAAATACTTTATATCGTATCACTGTGCAGATATTATTTGTAGTAGATTGGAAATACCTCATATCGTATACCTGTTTACAAAAAAAAACCTACTCTTAAAAAATTACTCAAAAATGTAGATATAAACTATGTACACAACTTCATAACCCCTCCGCATAAGATAACCCTAGACGAGTTAACATGGCGTTAAAATCAATCACTCAACAAAAACATTCGATTATCTGCTTTCTGGCCAAAGTCGACGCCTGTGTTTATTGGAAAACTGGAATCAGATAAATTGTTGATAAGACAAAAACAAATCTATTTTTGATAATAGCGTCATGTAGCGATGAAATCTTTGAGTTTGGCATGAAGCCAAAATCAAGCGCCGTCGTTTGAAGGCCACTACGTCTCAGAGGAATCACGTCGCTTCTTTCACCAACAGAAACTATCTATATATAATGTAGTTTATATTACAACAAAAAATATATGTAACATACACTAGTTATAGATTATTGGCGAGGACTTAAAACAATATGTAACAGATTCTTTGGTTTTCAGTTTCTTGGGTTATTTAATGCCAAATCCATCCTTATAGAAGAACAATATTCGTGCAACTATCTAGCACTGGTGTAAAGATAAGGAGGTTCATGCCTTTCCCAAGAGTATTAGTCCTGAAAGTAAACGGAATAAGTGAAAGTTGAACTCGCTTACTAAGGTTTTAGACTCAACACGTTAATCTTCTATTCCACGGCAACTTTACCCTCCAACTGATTCTTCGTACATACTAACAAAGATATAATAGTCAAAGAAGCACATTCTATTTCGAATCCAAGAACCTTCTTCTGAAAGGTCTTTCCATTTTTTGCATGTACTTAGAGTAAATATTTTCTTCATTGGTTTCGTAATCTGGTTTGATCGTAGGGAGTCCATCACTCTCCCGGTCTTAATCTGGTTTGAAATCAGTTTTCCTTCTCTTAGATTGGTTGCCATACGAAGATTCAAATTCTGCTCTACTATTTACTCAAAGTTGAACGGAGAATAGTTGGATTGCGATCTTTCCCAAAGTAATCAACGCTATGCAAACTGCAAACAGCCTCGTTCAGGATTTGAAATCGGGTAGCCGAGTCCATATCCAATGAAGATAACCGTTATGCCACGGATGCCTCCATAAAAATGTTTCTAGTTAAAATATTTGTTTTAATTTCTTTCTTTCAATATTACCATTTGAATGATATCGATTAGTTAATTATCAATTTCAAACCTTTTCACGTTTCAAACAATTGGTTGTGTTTCCGTTTCTTTGTTTTATGGCATATCAACCTTTGCGAGTTATTCAATGTCAAAGCAATCCTTGAAGAAGAACAGTCGTCTTACTATCTAACCCAAAACAAGAGTTGGATTCATGCCTTTCGCAAAGATATTACTCCGAAAGTGAACATAATAGCGCGACTGGAGTTCGAACTCGCTTAATACGATTCCGCAGTCCAGAGCGTTTACCATTACGCAATGAGAACTCTCCTTATTGCATTAGCAACAAACAAAAATTTGTTGCTCACATGAAAGTAATTTACGCATTAAATTAGTCCTCACATTTTCATTGTTCTACCTTCTATTATTCTACAAAAGTCCATTGTAATCGTCAAACTAACATGAATTTTAAACCGAACATTTTACTCAATTCACAGGTTCTAATTGTTGCACCCCACGATCCATGCTGAGGAAATTGCTAATTTCTCCCTTAATTCATGTCACGTTTCTGTATCTTCCACTGGACCAAATGACCGCGTGCATTACTTGACCTTTGGTTCTGGCTATCTCGAAACATTTTAAACAACGCCTTGTATTCACAAAGCTATGCGTTTCGTGGTGATGCTAACTTACAGCTTTAAACTAATTATTGCTTGTCTACCTTTTTAATTGACACCTTTTATCATATGATCAGTGTTACGCCGCCATGTGCCCAGCGGGCTTGCAGGGGGCCGTTCGTTCCTGCCAAGTCCACCAGTTAAAGCAAGGCACACACGTAGGCTGTGGTTTGCCAACGCTATTTGGTATTACAGATATCACCAACTCCCTAGCTGAACCACATTTTAAATCCACTAGGTGGGTTATAGGTGAGTTATTAAAATTCAACACAGCTAACTGGTTAGCTTTCCCCCTCAAATACAAGGCCTTCGACAAATACAATACTTCGACAACAAAAGACTCTGCACTGCCGTCTTTGGGTCAACAAGATTTAAATAACAATATTTTTTATTGAACAAAAAGAAAGAAACAAGAAACAATTCAGGTTAAAGCCAGGAGCGAGAAAGTTTTCTTTTAAAGGACGGCAGGTAAAAACACAGTTCGTCAGCGCGGTAGGTACTGTCCGCTTTCCTTAAGACTTTGAGGTTTAATGGCAGAGCCCGAATTCAAAATCTCAAGTTTATTATTCGGGGAATATTCCCTCTACTTTTCTCCTCTATCTTAGCAGATCTATTCTTTCCTTCCGTAATTTGTCTTTTATTCACGTCAGCATGAATACAGCAAAAGAAATTTAAATATCCTTTAGTTGTAGGTTCACTTACTTGGGGTTTTGCAGAGTCTTTTCTTTTTTCTTTTTCCTCCCGTTATTGGGCTTCCATAAAACGTTGATAGAAAGATGCAAATCTTATTTCAGATAAGACCAACATTAATTATTTTCTCTTTCCTCGTGGACAAGTCTCCGTCTTTGGGTGTTTCATTTAACGAGGCCCCCCAGAACCCGGAGTGCGAATTCATTCAAAGGAGAAGCTTTTTCTTTTCTCTCAGTGTTCTCTGCGTGGCATGACTTTGGAATTTGGGTTTCTTCCGTATCCCAAATTATGTGTCTTCGCTTTCCGTAGTTTCAAAAATGACCATGTGTTGGCTTTTTGGCGTTTATTCCTCCGCACCAAACATAGTCGCCGTCAGCCTCTCTCCGCTGACGCATACATGGCTAAAAGTGAGTGGGATTCTTTCATGACAATGTCACCTAATGCTAATAGGGGAGGGTTGAAGAGGAACGGCCTTTCCACTGCCACTATTCTTGGTTACTACTATAGTCGGCTAACGGCCAGTGTGTTGCACCTCCTTTCCCTAAAACCCGGTGAATGTATGAGGGTGTCATATTTCCTCGTCACATCAATCTTGTGTGATCCTCAGATTACTATTTTTTTCGATGTTTATCCAGCCTTAGTTTTAGAATGAGTGTTCTTGATATAACACTAAACTGTATCTGATGGTAAGGCTGCAGTCCTGGAACTTTGGGGAATGTGGATTACTCTTTTATTGCCTTTACTCCACACTGACTTGTTAGGTTCCCATCTATCGGTCAAATAGAACTGTATAATCATTTACTATACTTCAAACCGTTTAACTGAGTAAACAAATGATTAATTTTAAATCGAGTTATGATTATCAGAAAGCAAACTTGAAACAATTAACAATGTGCAAATAAAACTACTAGCGTTAGATAGAAATTCTTGAAACTATATAACTGTATACAAACAAATGAGCTCTGGCTTGTTTTAAAAAGTTACTGACAAGCTATTCCCTAAAAACTCATATTATCAATAAGATTTGTCATAAAATAACCCACAAAGGTTTATATGCCATTAAAGCAAATAACCTAACCTAGATCGTCATCAAGGAATTTTACTTGATATTGTTGGTAGTAAATGATCCCATTTTCACTTTCTAGGGATGATAAAAATGGTGGTTTAGCTATTTTCCGGTAGATGTTTGCTTACGAAATATAGATGTATTGAATATATAATTTCTACACGTTATAAGTAAATTCGTGAAAGCTTATTTAACTTCCAGCTTCTATTTCATTTTAAATTGCATTATAGATTTAATTGATCTCACAGGATTGTACTGTATTTACATATGATCCTACTTAGGTCTGAGTAGGAGTTTCATTTACTTATCTCAGCCGTAGAGTTGGCTTCATTATTAAAATTATTTTCTTAAATATTCCATTTAAATGTTTTCCACAACAGGAGATAACGGCGAACCCGATGCTAAGATTTTTTTCTTTCTGATAAAATGTGTCACATCCAATTTGAAGTGTGTTATTTGTATTTGAAGAGGAAGACAAGCAACATCCCCTCTAAGCATATGGACAGTGGAATAAAAACGTTATACTCCAATGAAAACAAAAACAAAAACGAATGATAGGCAGGAATATACAACAAAAAAAAACAAAAAAACCGGAAGAATTGTGAACCAACAACAATAGCCTCAGGTTGGGTATCGAGTGGATCGCATGGTGCTTTTTTTTTTTTTTTTACAAAGACAGAAACTTAGCAGATTTTTCTCTCGAATACAAATCCCCCGGAGGGAGACGCGCTTAGCGTAATTGTAATCGTCATAAGGAATGGAATCGGTGATCCGTGTTCAAATTCGACGCGAGTTTGCATTTGCGTTTCATTTGGCGCTAATGCCCTAAGGAAAAATATGAATCCATCTTTTTTCCTCTCATCTATGGGTAAATAGTAGGGCATATTTTTCTCTTTAGTATTGTTAAGCAACAAAAGAAGGAAAACTGATTTTAAACCAAGTCTACTCCGCATAAAATTTAATCTTATATTGCATACGGGGAAGGGGTTGGGTAAATACATACAGATCACGTGGTTGATTTAAATTTTCAATAAATTAAATCTAGCTACTCTAATGTTTTATCATTTTTTTTTATTCTCTGAAGGTAACCAACAAAGACACTTGAAGGTTAATGATTAAAACAAAATGTAATGACAACAACTAAAATTTGAAGCCCAGGCAATGACCGAATCATTTTGGATATTTAATTTAGTTTTCTTCACACTTAAAAGGATTTAAGATTTACTCCTATTTTGTCAAGGGCCATCAGTGCATACGAACAAAATATTTTTGTTACCTGTTCGTGATTTCAAACCTAGTTGAGCAAACATAGAAAAATAACTAATGGATCCTGTCCTGATTCGAACTGACGATCTGAGGTACATAAGTAACTAACATACTCCATACGATAACGAACAACTGTTTGAACAGCGCGGCAGAATGTGCTGATACTTCGGTCGACAGTAGAGATGATACACCGATCCTATCAGAGGACCGAGGAATAACAATTTGATCCAAGGGTGAGTGCACAGTGGGATCTTACGTCGAAATGGCGATCCATATGTAAATTTATCTTTATGCGTACTATGGTAGTATATATATATATAGTTATTGTCAATTGGATTACTTAACTACGTGTCGGCACTTCCATCGAAGATCAGAATGTAGTATCTGTGCCATAGTATCTAAGTGTTGTTTCAAGGCCATATGCTTAGCATCAATTTAGTATCAAAACACTCTCTAGGATTAAATTGCCGATACCCGGGATTTTGTCTAAATTCAGATGAATATCTGTACATACAGACAAAATATTTCCTCGTTAACTTGGCAGATTCTACCCGCTATTTTTAGATATCGGTTTGCTTTTGTGTTACAGAAGTTACAGAGACGTAAAAGTTAAAGCCATATTGTTCATTATATATATATATATATATATATATATATATATATATATATATATATATATATACCAACCACACATTTCCAGCAACATGTGACACAAGGTCAATTTCTTAGCGGAGTTTAACAGGTTTGGGTTCAGAGCTTTCCTTCTCCAAGACTGGTTGCCATACTAAGATCAAAGAGCCCAATTTCCCCAATTACTTACCCATGGCTGGAGGGAGAATAGTTGAATGCATTATCTAGGGTATTATCGCTCCGTGAAGATGCAAACAGTCTCATACAAAGTTTGAACACGGTACACATTGTGTCAATTTCCAACGGCAGTAACCAGTACACTACGAAAATAATATATATATATATATATGGGGAGGTGTTAAGGCACATTTAGGGTAACGATTGTCATTGTAGGAAATGGAATCGGTGACATGAGTTCGAATCTTGGACGAAGTTTTTTGCATTTCATTTTGTGCTAATACTCTTGGAAATCATAAACGTCGAGAACCAATAATCCAAAAGGCTAAAAAAAAAAAATTTGAATATGAGCAAAGGTTAAAAAAATCGTGCATAATAGTTATAAGTAGTATCTCAGGGAAAGGAGTAGCGCCCTCCCCTACATCTCAGTGTAATAGCTATTGAAAAGGGAGCCTTCTGGTCGCCCTCGACTACGGTCGCCAACTTACAGGGAAAGGAGTAGCGCCCTCCCCTACATCTCAGTGTAATAGCTATTGAAAAGGGAGTCCTCTGGTCGCCCTAGACAACGGTCGCCAACTTACTAGTAGTATCTTAGAGGTTGATAAAGACATTAGGTTTATAAGTACTGAAAATTCACTGTGTCTTGTCTTGCAGGACAGATGGCATTACGGATATTGGAGTTTGATAAAAGAACTTCTGAAAGAAATCATCTGGAGGTTGCAGGTTCAATCCTGACTACAGGTAAAAATAACCAGGAATATTAACAATAGCTAAACACTTGCATATGATTATGGTTAACGGAATTAGTTCAATCCACCTACGGGGATTAACAAAAAGGTTAAGGTCAAAGTTCCGTTTAGGCTACCGAGTTCGAGATGAAACACCTGAAGAAGGTCGAAGGATGCATCGGCTGAAACGTTGTGACATAAATATGAAGACAATAGCCTGAATACTCTGAATGATGAAAAAGTCTCCGGTTAAAAGATCGTTCTTGCAAGAAGTGGGGCACAATTAATTGAGAGGAAACAACAAAATGAACAGTCAATTGAAACAATAGAAAAGATCGCCAAATTCATTCAAGAATAAAATCCACGATGGAGTTTGGCGGAAGAAGAAGTTATCATTATCATCATCAAGTTGCGATGACTGCACGAAGTTCTCTCTCTCCCTCTCTCTCTCTCTCTCTCTCTCTCTCTCTCTCTCTCTCTCTCGCCATCCGTCCCTATCATCCATCTCTCCTTGCAGGTCTTCTAGACTGTAATCAATGTCCGCACAGAGTTGATCCTATTTACCAACCCCTCCGCTCGGGCAGGATATGACACATGATCAATTTTTAAGCGGAGTTTAACAGGTTTGAATTCAGAGTTTTCCTTCTCCTAGACTAGTTGGCTTACCAAGGCTGAAGAACCCAGTCTGTCCTACTATTTACCCATAGCTGGAGGGAGAATAATTGGATTCATACCTTTCCCAAGGGTATTAGTGCTATGTGAAATGCAATCATTCTTGTCCAGGATTTGAACTCGTCCGCACAGAGTTGATGAATGTAAATCTTTGTTGATCGACCAACACTGATGTATAAGTGGCTATACAGCTATTGTTTGCAGAGTGTTGCTTACAGGATTTGTTCAAAACAGCTTATAGTATTTTTGTGTACTTTCCATCAAGCTTTTTCTCGATGCGTTTTGTTAGCGTCCAGGTAGTGCATCCATACTGTAGTAATCGCACAACCACAGCTTGAAGCAAATATATCTAGTTTTGCAAAATTTAATAAGTTGCGATCGTTTTTGTTTGTCTTTTTTATTTTTGTTTTCTGAGCTTTTTAAAATTTTCATTTGTTGTTTTTATTAAATTTTTATCTATTTTTTCATTTCTTTCATGGCCAAAATTTGAATCACTTGTAGGTATGTTTATGCTTTGGAAATGTTATTTACCCACTCACAGAGACACGCGCGCAACATACAAACTTACAAGGACACACGTGTGTGATGTGTATGTATGAATGTGCAACAGAGAAAGAGCGAGTGAGAAAGTGGCGGGTTAGGGACGTGGATTTCGCTCCAGTCTCCAAATGAATGCAATATATGTACCAAATTTTGACAGCACAAAACCAGGTTATATCCAGTTGTGTCCTTTCTCGTTTGATCCGAATATCCAACTTACCATTTGTCAGCGATTTCATTTCTGTTCGTCATTCCGTTATCTTACAATAGAAGAATTGAGTCCATGGGCTCTTGGCAAAAGTCGATCCTACATGAGGAATTTGCCTGCACCTTCCCAGTTCTATTGATCCAAGATCCCGGATCCAGGATCTTATAACCGGCTTTTGTTCGACATTCTCCATTCATTAGATTTACTGTGGCGCAACACTATGTACAATGACCTGTGACATTTTCTTTCTAATTATCTTTGTCGGCCTTCTTCCAACTTTGATATCTGATTGTCTTTAGAGCGCGAATTTCAATGTTACCCATTCAAACATTTAGCTAGTGGGGACTAATTAATAATTGATGATGTTGGCTACATTTTCTGTCCAATACTCAATTAAAACGAGTGCGGACATTAATCGATTATCACGTATGTTGAAAAATTAGTGGCAGTGCCAAAATGTAGAGAGGATCAGAAATTTTCTCTTGACGATCCAATAAAATAAAAACAACAAAAAATAACAAAAAGCATGAAAATTATTTTGTTAATTAACGATAAATTTTTATGTATCTTCCAAGTCGAAAAGTTTCTCTTATTAGTGAATGTTCTCATCGGAAATATTAACAAAAAAAGATTTTTATTAATTCATATCATAAGATTAGTTGTACTTTTATAAACTAACTTGTTCTCTTGCGAATATTTTTCTGCTTACTATCTCCATCTTTCTTCTGTTTAATTTCAGACGATATGGATCTCCTCGCTTGTATTTTGCATTCAACCCTTCAGTAATTTTTCTGTTTTCTTTCTCCATTTCTTCTTTTTAACTAAAAGATAATAGTCGAATAGAGCCGCTAATCATATGATTTTATTTGAAGAAGTGAAAAAAGGCAAAAAAGAAAAAATGACTAATATTCTTCGATAACTTTTATTCCTAACTTCCATAAAACTAACATTGTATGATTCATGAATCGTAGTATCACGTTGTTTCTATGATCGACATGCAAAGGATTGCTTTCAGCGCACACACCTAATTCTGGGAGAGATTTGACGAAGTATATAAACACGACATGCAGAAATTTATTTGAGGCTCTTGTCATGTAATACCTGGACCAGGCTGTTTGCATTTTACATAGCGCTAATAAATCTGGGAAAAGGGTGGTAATTTACCAAGCTTTTTGCTTAGATGTGGAACAAGGCCATATGAATGGTGCACCCAATGAGCTGGACTTGCAAACCTACACGAGTGAGTTCAAATCTGGGAAAGGGGTGCATTCAACTATTCTTCTTCCAACTCTGCGTAAATAGTTGAGCAGTCTGAGCTCTTTAATCTTTGGCATGGCAACCAATCTCGGAAAAGAAAAAGTTTGATTCAAACCTGTCAAAATCCACTACTCTGCTCATGCAGAAGAGTCGATCAAATACAGACAGAAATTTATACCTCTAGTATAGATGCCAGCTTTTTTGCTATATAATAAAGAAGAAGTGTCTTCGTACTTGAACTACCGTCATATTTACTTGGCTAAGCCAGTACCATCAAAACACAATGGGCATTCAAGCGTCGAACCTGAAGTCGGACAGTGAAAACCTATCTTTTAAGAATAAGTAGAAAGTCTCTTGCAATGTAACCAAAAAAAAAGTACATCCATTCGATTTGAGTAGGTTAAGTGTATCTCTTCGTAGTCGTTCCTCTTCCGTTCATTTCTTCAACTAAAAGACTAAAATCATCCGAAATGAAATACAAAAGCCACCGTAGTAACCAAAAGGAAAGAAGTCACTTTTGCTCTTAATGTAGAATATCTATTGAAAAAGAAAAAAGTCAAAGTGAAAGTGAAAGTAAAACGAAATAACACGAAACGGCTTCAAGCTTAAAATTACGCACTATTGTTGTATTAGCCTTTTTCATTCGAGTCGAGCGAGGCCACCTCTAGCAATGATTACTCTTTACTTGTTACTTAATGGATTCGTCTTACTTTTATAAAGATTTTTGATGGGGTTGCTGCAATGAGTTTTCTTTTCGACTCACACATTGTCATATTTTCGAGACCGACCTGAACGTTTGATTAACTACAAATATTTCCGCGTTTACTTACAACAAATCTTTGAGTTTCCTATTAATGACACTAAACAGCATCTGATGGTGAGGCTTCACTTATGGGGTTTGGGAAATGTGCATTACTCCTTCGTTGCCAATACTCCCAGATCCACTCTGACCTTGACTTGTTGTACTTGTTAGAGTCCCTTCTATAGGTCGAATAGAATTGTTCAATCAATTACTAAGGATCATTTACTAATAAGGATTTGTATTTGAAACCATACAGATACGTGGAAATTGTTGTTATTACATAGGAATACTTGATAAACAGAATTACTAATAGTAATACCTGAAACCATTTAAATGGGTAAACAAATGATTAATATTAAATGAAATTATTAGTTTTAAATAGCAATATTAGAAATCAAATATTGTAAACAAATGAGCTCTAGCTCGTTTAAAAATAATTACAAACTATTTGCTTACAAATTATATATATATATATATATATATATATAGTCATCCACAGACAGATCTGTTTCGTTCTATCAGAACTCATCAGTGTGGCTAGACATACTAGCTTCCCGTAGCTGAGATCGAAACATATATATATATATATATATATATATATATATATATAGTCATCCACAGACAGATCTGTTTCGTTCTATCAGAACTCATCAGTGTGGCTAGACATACTAGCTTCCCGTAGCTGAGAATCGAAACATATATATATATATATATATATATATATATATATATATATATATATATATATATATATATAGTCATCCACAGACAGATCTGTTTCGTTCTATCAGAACTCATCAGTGTGGCTAGACATACTAGCTTCCCGTAGCTGAGATCGAAACATATATATATATATATATATATATATATATATATATATATATATATATATATATATATAACAGAATTTTGCATTAAATTACCTACAAGGGTTTCTTTGCCATGAAACACCAACCAGCTAACAATCATATTTTACCAATTTTTTTTATATCTTTACTTGAATCCATCATAAATAAATATTCTTTAGATATTTTCCGGCGGTGTCCTTGTGGTGCAATAGTTAAAGCGATGGACGGCAGAATCGTAGTACGCGAGTTCGAACTCCAGTCGCGCTATTACTTTTACTTTCGGTCAAATGCTTTTGGGAAAGGTATGAACCCCCTTATCCTCCCAGCTATGGGTTAAATAGTACCACTTCTGTTCTTCCTAAAAAAAATGATGGCTTTGGTATTAAAAAACCCACACAGGTTGATATGCCATTAAACAAAGAAACCAAACCAAACCAAATATGTTAGATTTATAAAACTTTATAAGAAAAATGTGTTTACTGCTTTTACATGTCTATCCTGAATAAAAAACAATTATTTGTTTTTTTATGAAAGCAAATATGAAAAACTTAACATTAATGTTACCAATTCTAATTTTATGAACCAATTCTTTTATCAATTGCTCTTTTTTCTTGTAAATAATTTTATTGAAATATCTGCATATATTTCACAAGTAAAAAAAAAAATGAAAAAAATAAATTCAAATAATAAAGTCACAGAGTTTGTTTCTGAATAAAAATACATTTTATTTGATAATTTGTCGAAATTATTGTAATCGAGGTAGAGAATAAAAATCTCCTTTTTTAATATAGTTTCTCTAATAAGTTCTGTGTGAATTTTGATTTTTTAAAAATATGTTTCTATGGTTAAATAAGGAAAGGTTTATGCATAACATCAGTCAATGAAATCTGTACTGCGATTTCTCTCTCTCTCTCTCTCTCTCTCTCTCTCTCTCTCTCTCTCTCTCTCTCTCTCTCTCTCTCTCTCTCCCTCTCTCTCTCTCTTATTCATAGGAATGATATAATCCAATATTGAGTGAGATCCCATATAGGAATATGGTTATCGTTGTGGAAAATGGACCTGGCAAACCGAGCTCAGACCCGAACGAGGCTGTTTACATTTCACATGGCGCAAGTAACATAAGGAAA
>OY757920.1:2809285-3171785 GCA_963585895.1 Sepioteuthis lessoniana
GAAGAACAATTTGAAAAAGAAGGAACGAGGTTATTTTTCCTCGAAACTCTTTGCTGTCAAAAAAAAAGTTAGTTTTGAAAAACACCGTAGGCTACTTTTTCCGATTGAAAGATATTTAGTTTTATGGCGTAGTGACTCTGATGGATTATCCAAACCTAGTTAATATATATATATATATATATATATATATATATATATATATATATATATCTTAGTATTGACTGTGACCCTGGTTTCATGCTTTTCACATTCGTCAGACAGAGTAAAAAGTTATAAAAAAACTGATTTATATGGTTAATTTTTTGTTTGGAGGGGGGATTTTGTTTGTGTGTTAAATTTCCCCTTCAAACAAAAAATTAACCCTTTTAATCGGTCTTTTTTTGAAAACCTTTCACTTTGTCTGGCGAATGCGTAAAGCATGAAACCCAGGGTCACGGACACTACCATGTAATATGTAATATATAAATATGTATATAGTATGTATATATTCTGGTATGTATAAAAGATCCCTCATTAATATTGCGCACTATTTAATAATACTGTAATATTTGGTCCTCCATTAAATCCCCAAGCCTACTAGTGAGAACCATAAACCTATGCAATATATATATATATATGAAAATTTATATGTTCACTTTTGAATAGTTTTCTTGTCCTGATGGAATTACTCCCAACTCCGGTTTAACTGGACCGAATAATACATACATATATATATATATATATATATATATATATATATATATATATATATATATATAATTCATAAAGAAATAGTTTGTAAGTAGCTTTATTTCTAAACGAGTTAGAGTTCATTTGTTTGCGCACGGTTAAGTGATTTCAAATATTGATAACACAAATAATTCTATTTAATATTAATCATTTGTTTGCATGCAATTAAATGGTCTCAAGTATTACGAGCTAACACAAATAATTCTACTTGATATAAATCGATTAATTGCACACAGCGTTTAGAGCTTCAGGTATTGCTCTCTCAATGTAATTGATCCTCAGCTATCGCCTTCTAATACCATTACGATAAAAATGTGTTGGCTAATTGTTTGTAACAAGAGTAATTGGAAGAATACGAAAGGGATAATCATACAGATGCAAGGGCTTAACATGACCAGCCGAATGGTCGTATTGAGCCGCTCTGACCGCCCGTTTTGTCCAGTAATAGCCAAAATGGAGAGTTTCAAGTCACGTGAGCCCTTCGGATGCCAGTTCACAGCATGCTCAACCACTAGAATCCAGTCCTCAAACACCATCGATGGCCACCATCGGCCAACAGGTGTCCTCGTTGTGGGTAGTGTCTTACCACTCTGCAGAGACGCCGTTAGTGTATTTTACAGCCCCAGTCATTGTTGAACCTTAGGTCAATATGAGACCACGCCTCTGATTGGTTACTTTGAATCATGTGATCTAAATGGTTCAAGAGTTTATTAAAAAGATTTTGAACTGTAAATCAGTAGATTTTCGGATGCCAAACTGTACATATGTGCATAAATGATTGTGTAGATATTTTTCCATTTACATTTCGTGAACCACTCCCCAATGTAACAACCGTTAAATTTTAAGAAAGCGTCGTAGTCAAAAATACAATAAAGTAAAAGATGTACACAAAAAAGAGCACAAAGATAAAGCGCAGTTCATTCTTTATTGAATGACACATCAAACTTCGTGGCTTATTTAATGTTAAAACCATCCTTCAAGAAGAATAGTTGGGCTACTATTTAACTCTTAGTTGGGGTATATCATTCCGGGCAGGATATGTTCTCTGAATTCTCGGCAAGGCCTGCAACGAATTGAAAAGAGTTGGACCATTGTCGAACACAACGGGAAGATCCAGACCCTCATTGGTCATTGTAAGGCAGCAGATGGCTATCTCTCTTACACTCAGTGGACTTTGTATTCTTTGAGTTGTCTACCTCCTGAATGCTGTCTTCAAAGGGGGAAAGATCTAAACTATAATGGCAATTCACCGCAATGAAACATAAACAAGTTGGAATTATATGACGGCTAACATTTCCTGCGCCTTGTCTTAACAGTGTGAAGGAGAAACACAACATTCGACCAAAAATTGTTGTTTCCAAGACAATTTGATTTAGATAGAAGGCAAAAGGCCATTTCCTGAAAGGACAGTGCACCATCATACACGATAAAAACAACTAAAACATGGTTTCTACTACCTTTGTCTATGATGTTTTAGACGGCTATGTGAGTTATTTTATAATGTTTTAGACTACTATGTGAGTCATTTAATAATGTTTTAGACTGCTATGTGAGTCATTTCATAATGTTTTAGACTGCTACGTGAGTCATTTCATAATGTTTTAGACTGCTATGTGAGTTATTTCATAATGTTTTAGACTGCTATGTGAGTCATTTCATAATGTTTTAGACTGCTACGTGAGTCATTTCATAATGTTTTAGACTACTATGTGAGTCATTTCATAATGTTTTAGATTGCTATGTGAGTCATTTCATAATGTTTTAGACTGCTATGTGAGTCATTTCCTAATGTTTTAGACTGCTATGTGAGTCATTTTATAATGTTTTAGATTGCTATGTGAGTCATTCCATAATGTTTTAGACTACTATGTGAGTCATTTCATAATGTTTTAGACTGCTATGTGAGTCATTTCATGATGTTTTAGACTGCTATGTGAGTTATTTCATAATGTTTTAGACTGCTATGTGAGTCATTTTATAAAGTTTTAGATTGCTATGTGAGTTATTTCATAATGTTTTAGATTGCTATGTGAGTCATTTCATAATGTTTTAGACTGCTATGTGAGTCATTTCATAATGTTTTAGATTGCTATGTGAGTCATTTCATAATGTTTTAGATTGCTATGTGAGTCATTTCATAATGTTTTAGACTGCTATGTGAGTCATTTCATAATGTTTTAGACTGCTATGTGAGTCATTTCATAATGTTTTAGATTGCTATGTGAGTCATTTCATAATGTTTTAGATTGCTATGTGAGTCATTTCATAATGTTTTAGATTGCTATGTGAGTCATTTTATAATGTTTTAGATTGCTATGTGAGTTATTTCATAATGTTTTAGATTGCTATGTGAGTCATTTCATAATGTTTTAGATTGCTATGTGAGTCATTTCATAATGTTTTAGATTGCTATGTGAGTCATTTTATAATGTTTTAGACTGCTATGTGAGTCATTTCATAATGTTTTAGACTGCTATGTGAGTCATTTCATAATGTTTTAGATTGCTATGTGAGTCATTTCATAATGTTTTAGATTGCTATGTGAGTTATTTTATAATGTTTTAGACTACTATGTGAGTCATTTAATAATGTTTTAGACTGCTATGTGAGTCATTTCATAATGTTTTAGACTGCTATGTGAGTCATTTCATAATGTTTTAGACTGCTATGTGAGTTATTTCATAATGTTTTAGACTGCTATGTGAGTCATTTCATAATGTTTTAGACTGCTACGTGAGTCATTTCATAATGTTTTAGACTACTATGTGAGTCATTTCATAATGTTTTAGATTGCTATGTGAGTCATTTCATAATGTTTTAGACTGCTATGTGAGTCATTTCCTAATGTTTTAGACTGCTATGTGAGTCATTTTATAATGTTTTAGATTGCTATGTGAGTCATTCCATAATGTTTTAGACTACTATGTGAGTCATTTCATAATGTTTTAGACTGCTATGTGAGTCATTTCATGATGTTTTAGACTGCTATGTGAGTTATTTCATAATGTTTTAGACTGCTATGTGAGTCATTTCATAATGTTTTAGATTGCTATGTGAGTCATTTCATAATGTTTTCGACTGCTATGTGAGTCATTTCATAATGTTTTAGACTGCTATGTGAGTCATTTCATAATGTTTTAGATTGCTATGTGAGTCATTTCATAATGTTTTAGATTGCTATGAGAGTCATTTCATAATGTTTTAGATTGCTATGTGAGTCATTTTATAATGTTTTAGACTGCTATGTGAGTCATTTCATAATGTTTTAGATTGCTATGTGAGTCATTTCATAATGTTTTAGATTGCTATGTGAGTCATTTCATAATGTTTTAGATTGCTATGTGAGTCATTTCATAATGTTTTAGACTGCTATGTGAGTCATTTCATAATGTTTTAGATTGCTATGTGAGTCATTTCATAATGTTTTAGACTGCTATGTGAGTCATTTCATTATGTTTTCGACTGCTATGTGAGTTATTTCATAATGTTTTAGACTGCTATGTGAGTCATTTTATAATGTTTTAGACTGCTATGTGAGTCATTTCATTATGTTTTCGACTGCTATGTGAGTTATTTCATAATGTTTTAGACTGCTATGTGAGTCATTTTATAATGTTTTAGACTGCTATGTGAGTTATTTTATAATGTTTTAGACTGCTATGTGAGTTATTTTATAATGTTGTAGACTGCTATGTGAGTCATTTTAACACCAATTGGAATATATGAGTACATATAAAGGGCAAAGACGGGAGGGATGAATATTTGGGGAAACTAAACAGCCATGGGAAACAAGCAGTGATAAATAGGATATTATAAATATGGTTTTATGTAAACAGCTTTCAAACTGCTGGAACAAAAACATTTTAAAGGAAAAACAAAGTATAAGTTTTCCCATATTAAGTAAATTCATAAACACCGAATGCAAAGTTATATAAAATTGTTGTCTATATCACAAATATTTTTCTTGAAAAAAGAGGAATTGCAAAAAAAAATAAAATAATAATTAAAAAAACCCTTGCCTAAATTCTTTGCCCATTTGTTTACATTAAACTCTATGAATATAAAGATAAAAAATGGAAAACAAAGATTTTTTAAGAATCATTTTATCTGGCTGAAGGCAAGAATAATTGTTTACCTCGAGAGGATTAGACCAAATACAATAACACATTTCGAGGTTTTCGTTTCGTTTCATTTCTTTGTTTAAAGGCATATCAATCTTGAGAGAGTGGGGGGGGGAACAGCCAGAGAGAATCGTAAGTACTCAGAGAAATTTTAACATACTTTTCAAAGAAAGAAAACGATTTTTTTACTTTCTGTTTCATAACAATAAAACAGTTCAGGGATTAAAGCTAATTACGAATATATATTTTTAAAAACTTTTGCGGTTTTTTTCTTTTTCTTTTTTCCCCTATATTTTTAAAACTGCCAGGATCGATTCAGTAAAGATGCCAGATGACACAACGAGTAATTAGCTTGCATCGATTTGCATGTGCAATATTGGATTTCACTAGAATTCGAACGTGTAATGGAAAATCAACAAAAACAAAAACAAAACATTCAATTGAAATAGGAGATATGGAGGAAAAAAAATCATTTGTTATTTCATCGATTAGTCAGATCAATTGATTATAATGATTGATTAATTAATTAAAAGTGCGATGGCCTTCCTCGGGGTTGCATGTCTTACTAAATTTAGTGGATGTAATTGTACAATCATTAGTCAGGACTATCACTATAGTAGTCACTGGTAGGTTTAGTTTGCTTTGTTTTTGTTGTCTTTTTTGTTTAACGGCACATCAACTTTCATGGATTAAATAATACCAAAGCCATCCTTGTAGCAGAACAGTAGTGGTCATATTTAACCCATAGTTTGAAGGAGAAGGTTGTTGATACCTTTCCCAAGGGTATTAGTCTGAAACTCTCAGGTGCATCTCACTTGTTTAATCTAAGAAGGAAATGTGTATCCCATATTTCCATCATCGTTTATGAAAGGTTTATATTAGAGAAACAAATCAAACCGAATCCAAGTTCTCATTTGACATTCCTTTGAGTGTAATATGCAATAAAAGAAAAAAGTTTAGAACATGAGAAAATGGAAAACAACGGAAGGAATAGAACTGCCAAATCAGAAAAAAAAATCAGATCATTTAGAGGAAAAGAAAACTACAAATACCTTGAGATATTAAAACGGACACCATCCAAAGGAGATGAAAGAAAAAGTAAGAAAAGAGTTTTCTCAGAATAATAAGAAAACTGTGCGCAGAAATGATATCAAAGGAATTATCAAGCGAGCAGACCCCTTCGTACTCTGGACCATTCAAGAAAGGAACAAGGAAGGAACTCAGATAGATGGAACAAAGAACAAGATAAATGATGATTGCATTGAAAGTATTGATTATATCAAGAAAGGAATGAGTAAGAGGACGAAGCAGCTTTGACGATTACTTCAAGAAACAAATCAAAGACTTGGAGAGTAAAGAAAAGAGAGAAAAAAAAACGCAGTACAGAAGCCAGTAAAAGCAATATATCAATAGAAGTAACTTAAAGACAAATAGTAAAACTGACAATTGATGAAATTATAGTAATAATAAAAATAGACAAGACGATCCACTGGGAATTGTGCAAGAAATTTGAATTTGATCATACGAATAAATGGTATATGCACAACCCAGAATTTCTCCCGGAAAATGAGACTCACAAACTTCTCTGGGATTTTGAGATACAAACAGATCACCTAATCTCAGCCAGACGAATAGACCTATGGAAAATAGAGAACTTTCCAAATTGTGAACTTTGCTGTCACTCCAGTGAGAAACTCTCGGCAAACGCCGGTGTGGAAAACTCGAAAAAGAGTAAATAATAATAATAATAATAATAATAATAATAATAATGGTGGAGTCTGTCCAAACGACAAAATTTTTGATATCGGCCAGAATACTGAGAAGAGACCTGGAGACTTGAGGAGACTTACTGTCACTCAAACTCCAGTGAGAATCTATCAGCTAATGCTGGCGTGAAAAACTCTCAAAGAGTTAAATAATAATGGGAATAATGATAATATGTATGGTAATGGTGATACGGTGGGAATTGTGCAGGCAATAAAAGATTTGACCATATTAGCAAATGGTATATGCACAAACCAAAACCCGTTTTAGAGACTATGATACATAAAATTCTCTGGGATTTTGCGATACAAACCGATTACCCAAATCCAGTTAAAAGGACAAACGCAATGTTAGTTAACAAGGAAAAAAAAAGAAATTGCCAGAGAATCAAAATGAAGAAAAGCAAAAATATTCCACCTTGACTGATAATCAAGAAAAACCTATTAAACCTCAAGTAAAGTTCAAATTTATAGAACTAGCCATTGGCCTAATGAGTAGAGTGTACGCCAATAGTCCGGGCGTCCGGGGTTCAATTCCAGGTTGAGTCATAACATAGACTTAAAAAATGGTACTTGAAGCCGCCTTCTACTACTCAGCATTATAAGGGACGGGTCAAGAGTAAAGTGGAGTAGCACCTTCCCTTATACCTCGGTGTAGTAGCTATTGAAAAGGGAGCCTTCGAGTCCCCCTCGACTACGGTCGCCAACTTTACTTACTTTCTAAATTATTTGAAAAATATTCAATGATGAAGCAATAAACTCAACAACAAATCGCGTAAGACATTTTCTACTGAATTAACATAGTTTTGGTTATCATTGCAGAATTAACGATCCCTTTTGAGACCAACATCGATTGGGCGCATCAGCGGAAATTGGAAAAGTACGAAGACCTTCGTGAACAGTGTACTAAGAATAACTGGTCAACAGACATATTTCCTCTTGAGATTGGATGTCGAGGTTTTATTTCGAACGCAACCTCTACATTCTTAACCAAAATCAGATTTACACCAGCAAAGAAGGGGGAATATATAAAAAAAAGATCCAAAACAAGACTGTAACTGCATCTGAACGGATATGGCATTCGTACAGATTAAACACCTTCCAATAAAGTCTGGTAGTATTGTGAGATACTGCTAGGGCGTCCTTGGTTAGTGGTAATGATGCTTCGGCCCCGAGACCATGCCTGAACCCAGAGTCATCATCGGATGAAGACTTTACTGGAAGCAAAACTGCTTCTTTGGCGGCAGTTTTTTATATAATTTTTGGTGAATATCATTCTCTTCTTTTAACTTGATTTGTTTGAGCTGCTTTATTCTTAATGTCAAGTAAAATTGAACGAAATATTGCTTAATCAAATACCAGAGAGCATATTAAACTATTCAAATCTCTACATTGCCACGTTGATGCCTTGATTGCACAGTTGGAAGAACACATACAATCCATCATATAATGTGTGTATTTTAATACAAATTTCTCCAGCTCAAAATGACGTCATGATGTAAATAAAAAAAATGAATGTAACTACGTTCTGAATAGAGTGACAACGTTTATATAACAAAGCAGTTTTGATTGCTCCAACATTAAATGAAATTCTCAAAAGGAAAGACTCCATTTAGACAAGTGAAAATGGCTAACTCAAGTTAACTGGCTAATATAGTAAATAACAACATCCAGACACACCATCCAGCAATAAAATTGAAACGCCATTTTATCTATTCTTAATTGGAAGTTCACTATAGAGAAAAGTCGTGCATAGGAAAATATTAAACACCAAAGTTAATTTGGCCCGGGTTCAAGTGCAATATGAAATAAGAATCGATGTTGTTGCTTTCTGGAATGGTTGGCGATACAATTTCAACTGACAACTAAAGAAATAGATAGAATAACAAATGAAATATTAGACCTTTGTGAAATACAATGGCAAAATTTGTGTCAGTTTTTGTTGATTTAAAACGCGTCTTGTGAGAATAAATTTTACTATTTTCTTGAAGTTTCTATTCTTTTTGTCTAATTTAAATGAGAATCTTTTGTTTTTCATTTGGAATTTCAACGTGTCATGCAGTTTTTCATTTCTGTTTTTTGGTGTAAAACGTTGGGGATGGGGGAAGAAATTTACTTTTCTGTCTTTTGTTTTCTACTTTGGTTCTTTGAGGAAAAATAAACTAAAAACGAAACCAAATTTTTTGTATATTTTCAGCACAAAATATTTTATTTGATATTCAAAGGAAGGGTGTAGACATTGAAAATCAACATTGCACATTAATTTACTCTGACAGATATTCTCCCCTCCGATGTCAAAATGTTTCGGCCGTTGCAGTCTCCGGCCTTCTTCATGTATCTGCTGTATTGGGTAAACTAGGAATTACTAACCGAACTGTTCAGTGGACGTTTCTCATTTCACTGTTCACGTTAAAGGATATTTTGTGTCAATTGGTTCCTTTTAATTGTTGATGTCGCTTCTCGGACTCTTCCACTGATTGGATAAATCAGTGTCCATTCTTGCGGACCACAAAGGGAAAACAAAATAAAGCGAAAAGGAAAAGCAAATATTTGGACCTAGCCAGAGAGCTAAAAAAAAGCTTAGGAATATGAAGGCGATGGTGATACCTTTAGTATTTGGTGCACTTGGAACGGTCTTCAAACGTTTGGAAAGGGGGTGCGAGAAAATGGAAATCAGAGGGAGACTCTAGACGATCTGAACTACAGCATTGTTGAAATCAGCTAGAATACTGAGAAGAGTCCTAGCGACTCCGGTAGATTTGCTGATGAGAAAACCTCAGAAAATAATGCTGATGTGAAAAGCAAGTTAGGGATGAAATGATAATAATGATATTAATAATAAAAGTTTCCACAGCAACAATAGCAATCAGTGATAGGAGAACTGATAATAATCAACTCCTGCGTATGGAATAGCCACAGCATAATACCAATGAAAAATATGAAATTCAAATCAACTTCGTACTCAAATAACAGATCTGAGTGTCAAGATCGGAAGGTGCTCTCTTGATAGCTATCATGGGAGATCTAACAGCATCCTGCGAGTGTTGGTTGTTCTAATTTCAGGTACCTAAACAAAGAATATAGCAACAATTCAACCAAAAGATACCAACGGAAAAAATGGACAAGAGAAGACACTAAAATGTTAGTGTTATTTTAAGAGGAATCGATACAAAAAGAAATTAGAGCAAAAATAGGTAGATTTACTATAATGAGTCAAAGGCTAGAATGATTTTAAAGAAAAGTTGGCTTTCTGATCCTGAGATTCTAGGAATATGTGAACAGGTAAGTTGTAAAGAATATGCTCAAGAAGAACTCTTCTCACAAATTGAAACAGAAAATACTGAAAATAAAATCACCACAGAATCCAGCACCACAACATCAATACTTACACCAGAAGACAGAAGAAATGTAGAGTTAATAAAGAAAACCATGACTGAAAGGTAGACTACCTTACTATCCCTCAGGAATCAAGGTAGAAACCGAAATAGTAAATAAATTATTTAAGAAATCTCAAAACGGACAATATTTTCGAACTAAACGGGTTGATTTATGCAGAAGCAAATCTAGCCAGTGATAAAATTGGTATCCCCTCAAAGAAACCCGAAAAGAAATAGAAAAACTAAAAGGAAAATCAGGTTAGGACAAATGAAGATACTGCGACAAGCGAATGTACAAAGAAGAAAAACACACAAGATTTCGCTGGAAATAAAAGACAAAAACAAAAGAGACGACAAGTCAGACAATACAACTGGAAGAAATAATTCAGATATTGACGAAAGAAGGGAGACTCAAAAGATATTAGGACAGGGTCAAGCAATACAAACAAAATAGAAAATTCTAAAAAAATGAAAGAATATTCTAACAACACGCCGGTGGAGAATGCAGAATGAAAAACCAATAAGTGGAGGCAAAAGAAACAAAATTATTTTGGACTACAATACGGAACAAAAAGAACACAAAAGAAATAAACTGAACTTGCAAAGAGTGACACCCAAGAAAGTACCAAATTGGAAAACACGAAGCCATAATGGCATTCATGGATCCTGGCTTAAAAACTTCATCTCCATCCACGTTAGATTAGATGACTAAGGGATGAAATTCCCTAATCCAGAAAGAACCCCAAAAGAAACCATCCTAAGCAATTATAGACCAATAACATGCTTACCAATCATTTGAAAAATCCTGAAGGACGCTTCGGGTGAAACGTCGAGAATAATAACGATGAAGAGGAAGACAAAAGTTCAAATAATCTAAGTGATAAAAATATCAAGTTTCATCTCAGAAATTTAGACAAATAAAACGGGAAAACGCCATTGATATGGTCCTGCAAACTTAGATAATAGAATGCCTGAAAATGTACAAAATATCCAGCAATGTCATAAACTTTATCACAAAAAAACATGAAAGAGTAGAAAAAGTAAGTAACAGAAGGAGGACAAACTCAAGCAGAAGTGAAAATCCAAAGAGGCATCTTCTAGGTAGATGCCCTTTCGTCATTACAATTTGTAATAGTAATGATGCCATTCAATTAGATACTTGGGAGGTGCATGGGAGGCTATAGATTTACAAATTCATAAGAAAAGATTAATCACCTTATGTTCATGGGTAAATCTAACTGTTTACAAAATAAAAAAGAACTGGAGACATTAATATAAGCAATAAGAATATACATACAGGATATAGGAATAAAAATCCGTATTGAAAATGTGCCTAGCAGATAATGAAAAGCGAAAGAAGAGAGACAACGGAAAGAATAGAAATGCCAAATCAAGAAAGAATCAGGTCACTTGTAGAGAAAGAAAATTACAAGTACTTGGGAGTATTAGAAGCGGAAACCATCATATAAGCGGAGATAAAAGAAAAAAAAATTAAGTATCTAAGGGAAGCGAGAAAACTACTCGAAACTAAACTATTAAATAGAAACCTCATTAAAGGGATAAACACCTGGGCTGTCTCCCTTGTAAGATACTCGGGACCATTCTTAAAGTGGACGAGAGAAGAACTTCAACAAATTGACCAGAGAACAAGAAAATTACCGACGATGCAAAGATGACATAGACTTTATGTGTCAAGAAAAGAAGGGGGAAGAGAATTGAGTTGATACATAAATACAAGGATACGAGGATGACATTAAAAAGATCAAAGAAATATTAATTACAGCAGCCAATATCAGCACTGACAACATACGAATGAACAGAAAAACAACAAAAACTAGGAAAGAGAAATAGGAAGAAAAACAACTGTATGGAGATTTCAAGCAACAAACTAGCAAGATTGCTCACGAGAAGTTATGGACATGGTTGCAAAAGGAGAAAGCTCAAGAATTTCTTTTAATAGCAGTACAAAATAATGACATAAAGACCAATGATATTAAAGCGAAAATCGATAATACGTAACAGAACAGCAAATATTGGTTATGTGGAGAAAGAGATAAAAAACTAAATCACATTGTAAGCAAATGCAATAACCAAGTATAAAAAGAATACGAGACCAAATACGACTTGATAGGAAAACTGATCCATTGGGAATAGTAACAAAGATTGAAATTCGACGCATAATATTCTCGAGTATTTTTTTAAGATAAAATGCATCACGGAAAGAAGATAAGACATAATGGTAATCAAGCAAAAACAAAGAATTTGCCGTGGATTTTGCAATTCCTATGAAGCACAAAGTGAAAATAAAAGAAAGCGAAAAGATGGACAAATACTTTGACCTTGCTAGAGAACTAAAAATGTGGTGGAAATGAGAATGAAGGTTATACAACTGTAATCAATTCCCATGAAACGGTCTCTAAGAGTTTAGAAAAGAGATTGGAGGAACTGGAAATCAGTGGACGAATCAAGACCATCCAGACTTCGGTATTGTTGATATCTGTCAGAAAACACAGAAGAGTTCTGCTGTCAAGAGAAAACCACCTGCTAAGAAGTAAATTAATAATTGTAGATTGGCGCACTTTTCGCAACGCGGAAAATAAAATTGTAGTTCTAAGTTCAAACTCCAGTCAAGACTACTGATCGTCATGCAGATAATATTATCAAAAGAAATGACACTGACATCATTTTTACAGTGATACACTGCAATGGTAAACAAGAAACTTGAAGACAATGCATTTCTGGTCTTTCTTTTTTATTTCTCTATATTTTCCTATGACATTTTTAATTTTTCTAAATTTCTTTTGTTTCTTTCCCTTTTTAGACATCGCCCTGTTTATTTCTTATAAGAAATAGATCAACAAAGAAGAGCAAAAAAAAAAAAAGAGAGAGAGATGTGCCTTCGTTTAAAAAATGCTAAAAATGGGGATTAGCTGAGCATGGAAGGATTAATTCCTTACTAACCTCTAAATAAGGAAAACAAAAAGGTTTTTTGGGGCTTTTTTTTTTTTGTAATCTCTCTCAGCTCTTTATTTTCATTTATACACACACGCGCATGCGTGCGAGTGATCCCGTAAGTATAAATAAGTGTAAGTAAATGATTCCATACACACATGTGTGTGCGCGCGCGCGCGCGTGTGTGTGTGTGTGTGTGTGTGGAATCATTTACTTATACAAGAAAATGGAGATTGATCAACTCTTGCAGGTACAAACAAACAAACAAACAAACGTGACTGAATAAAAATGCCGACACAACGACTCCAGTATCGAAAAGACTCCATCTTACATTGTGTAGTTATCGTTATTCAGGCCAATGAAAGCGTCATACGTTCTTAGATACTTGCTTTTGGGGCATTTCAGCTAATATATATATATATATATATATATATGTGTGTGTGTGTGTGTGTGTGTGTGTGTGACAGTAAGTACGACGTCATCATATAAATTTTTCAGCCCAAGCACTTTTCAGCCTATCATCTTTTCAGCCGATGAACTTTTCAGTTTCGTATTAATCTTGATAAATAATATTCTTCTTTTTTCTTTGCTTTTAAATCCTGTTTTATTTCTGCTCATCTACTGCTTGTGTAGTGCTAGACTAGCATTTTAAAAAGATTTCGGAAGACATTATTTTCTTTAAATTGTCCTTCCTTCCTTGCTTTTTTTCTTTCTTCTGAAATTTCGATTCTTGTTCTTGATATAATTTCAGTAGCAGCCCCTCCATAATTAGAGAAGAATCATTAAACTGATTATGTAAGATAGAGTCACAATCCGTCGGGCAAGTCGTGATGAGTGTCACGATCAAAATTCACAACGACTTCATTAGTTTTCTTCTAAATTTTTCGTGCTGTCACGTCACATTGACCATGCTTAACATTGTGTTATTCACTCAGGTCGATTTTTATCGATGTTGTCGTCGTCATAACCTTTAACGAGATGCCATGATGTGCCCACCAACCCTTGTTTAATGAACTGAGGATTATAAAAAAAATTGATATGATCAGCTTTTGATTCTAGAAATATCCTTTGTGAGAATTTTACTAAATTTTATTCTTCATCCATCAGCCTGTCGGTGCGGGTATAGAATACGCGAACTGCATTTCCTACAGAGGATTAAGGCCCACCATATACAAATATTGTTGCCCAAGGTATGAGGTGCTTTCAATAAGTTTCCAGACTTTTTGTAGTGGCATTTTAAATTATCGTAGACACTTGAAAATTCACAATGTTGTTGCTATACATCTTATGAGATGACTGACCAATTTTTATGATTTCAGGTTCAAATGAACAGCTACAGCAGCAATTGGAATACACCCTACTAAATCCTGATAGTCACAGCTGGTGAATTTCAAAAATGAAATCTGGACGTGAGGACACTTTAGAAGAACGATATGCAATAAAATTCTGTTTTAAACTTGGAAAAAATGCCATAGAAACGTATGGAATGCTTCAGACTGCTTTTGGAGCGTCTTGCATAAATCGAGCATCAGTTTTTGAGTGGCATAAGAGATTCAAGAAAGGCAGGGAGTCCGTGAGGTGTGGGAGGAGTAAGGAAGTCAGAACACCAGAGTTCATTGACCAAATAAAGAATTTCATGGATAAGGACCGTCGATAGAGACAATAAGTGCACAGTTTAATGTCAGTGTGGGAACTGTACACACAATTATTCGCAAGGAACTGAAGATGTGGAAGATTTGCGCGAAGTTTGTCCCAAGGGTGCTCAGAGAAGATCAGAAAGAAAGACGTTGTTATGACAGCAGGGAGATAGTCGAGCTGATCAATTCAGATCCCGCAGTTCTTGATGCTCTGGGGACCTGCGATGAAAGCTGAATCAACTGCGATGACTCAGAGACCAAGAAACAGAGTTCCCAGTGGAAGCATGCTGGCTCTCCTAGACACAAGAAGACCAGACCGAGAAAATCAACCCATAAACTTTTGATGATCTCTTTTTTTTTTTTTTTTTTGACAGCATTGGCATGATCAACATGCTCTGGGTTCCCACTGGACAGTCAGTCAACAAGGAATACTATGTTGAGGTTTTAAGGGAGTTCAGGAAGAGATTCTGTCGGAAGAGGCCAGCACTCTTCAAATCGGGTCAGTGGCATTTCCACCAGGACAATGCACCAGTCCACAACTCCATCCTTGTCACAGACTATTTGACCAAGATGGGCATCAACACAGTTCCTCACCCTCCCTATATTCCAGACTTTGCTCCCTGTGACTTTTGCTTATTCCCTAAGCTCGGAGGCTGTCGTTATGAGATAATTGAGGAGTTGAAAGAGGCTGTGACGAAGGTCATTGACACGCTCACTCAAGAGGACTTCCATGGGGCATTCCAGAAGTTGTTGGAAGGGTACACGAAGTGCATTGCAACCGGAGGAGATTACTTCGAAGGGGACAACAGTTTCATGTGTGTACTATCAATAAAAGTGTCCATACGAAAAAGTCTGGACACTTATTTAATGATCCTCGTATATATATATATATATGTGTGTGTGTGTGTGTGTGTGTGTAATATAATTGGAAAAAACTCAACAGATTTTGCTATTATAAATTTATTTCAGCGGGCTACTACAAGGCAGCCAGCCTCTTCAGATAGAAGTAAAAAAGAAATGGGTAGGGAAATACACCAATGTTACTCGTTGAAAAAATAACATTTAAGAGGAGAAGGAAGATGAAAAGAAACCGGGTTAGATATCGTCGCCAATCCAGTGTCTTGAATTTAACTTGGCGTGTTTTTTTTTCTTTTTTTTTATATCAATTGAAGGAAACTAGTGTCAAGATAGCTACCAGAGTACACAAGGTCCTTTTGTTTGTCAATCCAATCTGGAATATCCACTCGCATTTCTAACTGAAATAATATTATCTGCCCAGCGTCTAGATATCGTCATTTGGGCTGTTAATTTAAGAAAAGTTTTCGTTGTCGAATTAATGATCCTTTTTTAGGAAAATATCGACTAAGCGTATAATTGTAAGTTGGAAAAATATAAAAAATCTATTAGAACAATATGTCAGAAATGATTGGTTAAAAATATATTTCCTATCGGTGTCGGATTCCGAGGTTTTACTAAACTTAACCTTCCCATATCTGACTCGCCGGAACCTGAGAACAATTTCTTTACATTCAGCAGCTATGTGAGGATACGGGATGTTGTCCTGAAGACCTGCCTAGGGCGATGAACGATTGGGAGGAGTGGCGAGAGAGGGTCAGGGATATCCGTGCTATCAGCGCGACATGATGATGATGATGATGATATCTGACTAATCTTGGACTTTATTTAAGAAATTATCCTGAATAAAGTTTTAACAGTATCAGCATGTATATAGTATTCCCACAGACGTTTAACCAACATGATGGTATCTTGAGGTACTACTGAGGGGTGTCTCGAAGAGTGATAATGATACTTCGGTACCAAAGGTTCCGATGAATGCCATTTGCTCAGTAGTCATTGTATGAATTTATTGTTATACGAGAGTCATTCAATAAATAAGGTGAAAATTGCTAAATAAGTTGGCAATAGGAAGCATTGATTACCGTTGCATCTTTTTTAAAGGACATCAACTGTAAAAGGTTCTTTTAGAAGACTGTCAGCATGACTTTCTTAAATAACCGCACTGCCTGGAACTTTTTCTTTACCGGAGAGTCATGTTTCCACATCATCGACTGTCTTTTCCGCACTGGCTAATGGCGGCAAATTCATTTGTAAGGAGATTATTTAAACTATAACATGCTTCTCTGTACACGTCATACATGTTTATGCAAATTTCACATGGTTTGCACTTCTGTGCAACCAAAGGTTTCATGACAGACCTCTGCTCAAGCCTGGAGCATTCTGTTTGACTTGCTGCCATTTTTTATGAGATTAAAATAATATTTACAATGAATTTATTCCAAACAATTCATAGTAGACGCTTACGGAAAAAAATTCTAAAAAAATGTTTTTACTCTTTAAAAAATTTCACCTAATTTATTATATACCCTCATATATATATATATATATATATATATGTGTGTGTGTGTGTGTGTGTGTGTATACATGTATATATATATATATATATATATATATATATATATATATATATATGTATGTATGTATGTATGTATTCTGTTAAAGCTTGGCAGAAGATATACCTGCTGTCGATTATCCAAACATATTCGGGGAAATAAAAGATGAAACACGTAAATATCCATTAATGAAATGGGATACCGCTGACACAAAAGCTTAAGCTTATAAATCAAGTAACAATAGCTGCAGATTGAGTCTGGAAGACAAAGTATGCATCCTAAAACATATTGAAACAAACTGCTAAACAAGAGAAGTAAATGATATCGAAGTGTAAACATGTCAATAATTTCTCCTGTGTTACTTACCACTTACCATCCGTGATTTATTGTCCTTTATTTAGACTGTTTTAAATTATATATACATTCTTTCATGTTAATGTCGCATGTATTAACATCGAATCATGTGGCTATAAGTCATGCTATGTAGAAGCTTGATTGGCCATTTTTCTCACATTTTCACCTAATGTTTGTGAACACCGCTGGAAACTTCCAGACATGAACTGAGTACTTTGGCTCTCAATTTTTAAAAAATCCTCCTTCTTCAAATTATGTCGTTCTCGTCTTCTTGGGGCTAAGAACATTCTGAGTAAAATAGTTGGACATACTGGCCCTCTACCCTCGGTGAGTAATCAGCCTAGAAGAAAGATTATTCTGAATTCAAGCCCCCTGCCAGCACGTCACCGGCCAGTGTGGCAAGGTAAGGTCCATTACTCCTAATCTTAGGGAATCCTACAGTGGATTGGAACAAACGCTAATGACGATTATATATACATACATATAACAATCTCTCTGATGTAACACAGTGATAATTTTTAAGAAGAGTTTCACAGGGTTGAATTCAGAGTTTTCCCGTCTCCTAGACTGGTTGCCATACCAAAGTTCAATGATCCCTATTTTATTTACTCATAACTGGAAGGGGAATGGTTGAAATCATACGTTTCTCATGTGAAATACAAATACTGATCCAGGAACTGATCTTGGTTCACCGTGACCATTTCCTACGACGATAACAATTACACCTTGAGCAAGAGAGAGAGAGAGAGACAGAGAGAAAGTGAGAGAGAGAGAGGGAGACAGAGAGAGGCTAGATTTTATTAATTTTTCACAATGCAATGTTTAAATGGCTGTTTCTGATACATCCAATTACACTTTCATTTCTTTTTCTTGTTTCAGTGTGTGTGTTAAATTTCTTTGGGTTTGATTTCTTTGTTTAATGGCAAGTCAACCTTTGTCGGTTATTTAATGCCAAATCCATTCTCCTGGAAGGACAGTAGTGATACCATTTAACCCATAGCTGGGAGGATAAGGGGGTTCATACTTTTCCCAAGGGTATTTGCCTGAAAGGGAACGTAATAACGCGGCTGGAGTTCGAACTCGCTTACTACAATTCCGCAGTCCATCGCTTTAACCATTACACCACGAGGACACCCCTCCTCCTAAATTTCTTTTGGGAATTGCTTTATTTAAAAAATTCTCCTGAAGACTCGTATATTTTCGAAGAATTTTGCTTTTGAACATAATACACGCTTTCTTCTTCTTCTTCTTCTTCTTCTTCTTCTTCTTCGTCGTCGTCGTCGTCGTCGTCGTCGATTTTAAAAGCTGTTCAAATCTCAAATTCACGTCGTTCTTTGGCACAATTTCCCAAGGAAAAGGTTATATTCACAAACCTAAAACCGTTTTTTAACTCTTTTGCGACCATCAGAACGAACACAAGAAAATGTTTTATTATATAAAAAAAAAAGAAAATAAAAACTGGTCTGTTCATCCCAAACGGCAAAACGACTGGTTGAAATTATTTGACAACGTTCTTTACAATAAAAAAAGAAATTGATTGGCATGTTGTTGGCCGCTTCATTCTTTAACGTCTCTTCGCGATCAATTGAATTTTTTTTAGAACTCTAACGGGAACCAAACCAGCAAAATAAAAGAAAATTTTAAACGGTTAAAAATGTAAAAAAAAAAAAGTTAATAGAAATCCTAAGCAATGAAGAATTCTATTAAAGTAAATTTCGTTAAGCGAGCAATTGGAGCAAGCAATATTGATTGAAGCCCTTAAATGACAGCTGAACTTTAAGGTCAAAAGCAAAGAAACAACCCGTGTTGAATGAATGTATGGGAACACATAATTATATTCATTTTATAGTTTGATTTCTACAAGAGTGATGACAAAAACATATAGCGAATAACATACACATATACAGAGATGTATAAGTGTGCTTGCATGCCTACTAGCATAGTACCCGTAAAAATTGATGGGGTTATTTACATATGGAAGTGGTGCTCGTTGCCTAGTCGTTATCGCTATAAAAAATGAAATTCAAGACGAAGTTGATCGCATTTCACTTCCACGATTATGCCCCTGGAAAAGATATGAATCTAGTTTTTCTCCGCCCCACAGCAATGGGTTAACAGTAGGACTGACAAGGCTATTTAATCTTCAGCATGAAAATCAATCTAGGAGAAAGAAAACTGAATTCAAACCAGTTTCACACTGCTTAGAATTGACCGTGTATCCCATCCTGCACGTAGTAGAGGGGCAGGGTAAATTCATATATATGGATTGGTAAGGTTTAGAATATATTCGCGCTCAAATGATAATATTCAAAAGTTGATGTTATCTAAGTGACAGAATGGGTATTTCACTTGCTTGCTTACCTCTAATTGACGGAATGGGTATCTCACTTGCTTGCTTACCTCTAAGTGACAGAATGGGTATCTCACTTGCTTGCTTACCTCTAAGTGACAGAATGGGTATCTCATTTGCTTGCTTACCTCTAAGTGACAGAATGGGTATCTCACTTGCTTGCTTACCTCTAAGTGACAGAATGGGTATCTCACTTGCTTGCTTACCTCTAATTGACGGAATGGGTATTTCACTTGCTTGCTTACCTCTAATTGACGGAATGGGTATCTCACTTGCTTGCTTACTTCTAAGTGACGGAATGGGTATCTCACTTGCTTGCTTACCTCTAAGTGACGGAATGGGTATTTCACTTGCTTGCTTACCACTAGGTCGAACATTCGAATCTGGATAATTTTTCTCATTTATATCTGTTTACACAAGGGTGACATAACTTACTGACATGGAAACAAAAACATTATACAGAAAAAGTATTCACATACACACACAAAAATATGCCGACGCTTGTAGCGTAACGGCTATCACCGAGGGAAATGGAACCAACTAACCAAGTTCAAATCAGGGTAGGGGCTGTCTACATTACATTAATATCAATGGAAAAAGCATTAATCCATGTCGTCTAACCCCATCCACTCCAGCTATCCGTAAATAGTATGGCTGACAGGGCACTTTCATCTTGGTAAGGCAATTGCGCTTAAAAATTGACCTTGTATCGTGCTCTACCCGTTGCAGAGGGGATTAGTAAATACGTAAATACACACACACATACACACACACACACACACATATATATATATATATATATATATATATATATATATATATATATGTGTGTGTGTGTGTGTGTATATATATATATATGTAAGTAGGTGTGTATTTGCATACTTACAGTTTTGAATATCCAACATACATATGCACAAATATATATATATGTATATATATATAAATATAAACATATATATATATGTGTGTGTGTGTGTGTGTGTGTGTGTGTGTGTGTGTGTGTGTGTGTGTGTGTGTGTGTGTGTGTGTGTGAATTTGCATACATACAGACTTAGATATCTAACATATATATATATATATATATATATATATAGAGAGAGAGAGAGAGAGAGCGATACAAGTATTCTAACTAATAAAAGAAATTATATATGGGCATATATAAAGCATTTATGCACGAATATTTGAATTAGAGTTGGAATACATTGTGGGTATATATATATATATATATATATACACACGACTACACACACACACACACACACACACACAGTACGCAGACGTAGACATGCATACAATAATAAATTTATACCCACACACACGCAACCATATACTTACATACATAAACAAAGGCTCATAAATATACATTCATATATAACTTACTGAAGAAAGGCACCGATCTACTTTCTGCTTTCCGTTTGTGTGTGTGTGTGTGTGTGTGTGTGTGTGTGTGTGTGTGTGTGTGTGTGTGTTGATGAATTTCTAAGTTAGATCAAATTAGTTGGCAAGCTCTGTTTTTGGCAAAGGCTGCATTCCCCCCAATTCTCCTCAATCTTCTTTTCTCTTTCCCATTCGCTACCCCTTCATTCTCTATGTTTTTCTCTCCTTCTGCCACTCTTTTCATTCTTTTTATCCCCTCTCTCTCTCTCTCTCTCTCTCTCTCTCTCTCTCTCTCTCTCGCTTTTATTATTATTATTATTTGCATTTCAACGACTGAAAAGATGGACCGTTTCTCCTTCGTTTGACCCAAAGTTAATTTCCTGAATATAAAATTGAAATAAAAGGTGATGTCTCTGCGAAGATCACCCAAATGAAAACGGCTGTCCGCTAATATCCCTGCTGCACTTTAACCGAGACACAAAAACTATTATTTGAATAGATTCCCCAAAGATATTAATACAATAAAAACAACTAAAATTACATATCATTGTAACAATTAAAAGATATAAAAACGATGACGAAGATGGCAACAACAAAAACAACAACAACAACAACAGTAATCTCGACTTTGCTGTCCTGGCTGACCACAGAATAAAACTGAAAGAATGTGAAAAGAAGGATAAGTACCAGGACCTTGCTAGGGAATTGGAAAAACTATGGAACATGCAGGTGACAATTATACCAATTGTAATTAGTGCGTTTGGAACAGTAACTAAAGGATTACTAAAGGGACTGGAGGACTTGGAAGTTGGCGGACGAGTGGAGACCATCCAAACGATAGCATTATTGAGAACGGTCAGAATACTGAGAAGAGTCCTGGAGACTTGAGAAGACTTGCTGTCACTCAAACTCCAGTGAAAGACCATCAGCTAACGCTTATGGGAAAAACTCTAATGAGTAAATAATAATAATAATAGACAATACGTAAACTCATATGGGACTTTGACATACAAACGAATCACCTAATCTCGGCCAGAAGATCAGACCTCATAATAGTCAACAAATAAAAGAGAATTTTCAAAATTGTCGACTTTGCTGTCTCGGCCGACCATAGAATAAAACTGAAAGAATGTGAAAAGAAGGATAATTACGTGGACCTTGGTAGGGAATTGAAAAAAATATGGAACATGAAGGTGATAATTGTACCAATTGTGATTGGTGCTTTTGGTTCAGTAACAAAAGGATTATTAAAGGGACTGTAGGACTTAGAGATTGGAGGAGGGATGTAAATAAAAGAAAGCGAAAAGAGAGACAAATACTTGGATCTTGCTAGAGAATTAAAATATCTGTGGAACATGAGATTGATGGTGATACTTGGGACGGTCCCCAAAGACCTAGACAGGCGACAAAGTAGGGAAAATCAGAGGATGAATCGAGACCATCCCAACTAACTGGTCTCCAAACTAACTGCCTTCCTGTCTTCACCGAGTTATATAATTGCTCAATGCCCCCTTCTTCTTGTGGGCGTCACAATTGCACTCATTCAACCCACCCACGGTCAAGGTTATAATTCTGATATTCCTCGACCGGATGCTATTTACCTGTTATTTACATAGGTGCATTTCCTATTTTGACAGCCCGGCTGGGTCGTAGGTCAATATACAATAATAAGAACCACCGGGACATTGGCCCAGCGGTTAGAGTGTTCGCCAATGGCCCGGGAGACCTGGGTTCAATCCCAGGTCGAGTCATACCAAAGACTTTAAAAATGGAACTTGATACCACCTTGCTTAACACTCAGCATTATAAGGTACGGTTCAAGGGTAAAGTGGAGCAATCCAGGGAATGGAGTAGCGCCCTCCCCTACACCTTGGTGTAGTAGCTATCGAAAAGGGAGCCTTCGGGTCACCCTCGACTATGGTCGCTAACTTTACTTTACTTATGTAAAAGTTGGAATTGAATAAAACTCAGGAGAATATCCAAAGTAGGCTCAGCGGAAAAAGACAAAGACTACATACGTAATTCGTGAATGCAGCTTTTATTAGAGGTGAAGAAAAGGCTGTTTGGAAAAGTGATCAACTGTGAATTATGTAAGCAACTAAACTTTGACGATACATATCAGCCGAAAAACGACACAAAATTCTCTGGAACTTTGAAATAAAAATGGATCATCCAGTCCAGACCGGAATTCCAAGCCTAATTTTAGTTAACAAGAAAAAAAACGTACTTGTCAATTAGTTGTCTTCGTGGAAAAAGTTATGGAACTCAACGATAACGGTGATACGAATCATAATCAGAGTCCTTGGAATAATCCTGAAGAACATGGAAAAGAGATAAAAGAAACTGGAGATCGGGGGAAGAATTGAAACTTTCCAGACCCCAGCAATGCTAAAATAGGTGAGAATAACGGAGATAAACCCGGGACAATTAAAGAGACTTGCTGTCACTTAGACTACAGTGGAAAACCATCAAGTAATGCTGATGTGAGGAACTCTCAAATGAATAAAATGATAATTATAAAACAACCAAAGGGATTCTTCAGAAGAAATAAATTTTTATGAAATGATATCGACATGGCTATGCAAAAGAAACTTTCAGAGAGAAACTGAATTTCTCCTAATGGCCACCCAGAATAATAATATCTTAATAACCAATCGGCTAGAGTTCTTTATGTTACTCAGAATCCAGTAAAAAAAAAAAAAAAAAAAAAAAAACATCCTTTAGATGTGAAAACTAGCCGAGAGTAAAATAATAAAAATGCTGATCATGATAAAATGTTTTCTGTAAAAAGGATTTTTTTTTTTTATTTATATATCTTGGAAGAATTTCGGGTTGCTTGTTTATCTAAATTGTATTTGTTCTTAAGCAAAGTAAATAAGAAATATAATAATTCTTTCAATAAAACATGAATGCAGACCCCAATTTCTTGCCAGAAGAACTTAACGAAATCCTAATATATTATCTTTTCTGGGAGCATTCCGTATTTTAAGTGTTCTACTTACTTTTTATTGGTATCAGCCAAACTTTTCTAGAGTCATAAATATATGAACGAAACTGACTTTCTTGTCCAAAGAATAGATCATATTATTCTATCAGTCCGAGCAAATATTTTTCCGAAAAATATTTTTAAAAGACTTAAATGACCTCTTCAGATATAATTGTATTTATATGAATTATGTCCACTGTCAAGTCAAGTGAATGGATTTAAATCATATTGTCAGTTATGTCTTATATTATTTTCAAACACCTAAGTCTAACTCAATGATCTGTAGTCGCTTATGATTCTAAATTTAAGAAAGATTTTCAGGATTTTTTCAAATGCCAACAAAACTATTCAAGTTTGATAAACGACTAAAGAAAACATTTATCTACGTTTGTAGACATCATTTTTGTCCTATTTCTTTAAGGAATCGTTTGTTAACTGATGAAACAATACACAATATTTTTTTTAATTCTTTGAGAGTTTTTTCACACCAGTTTTAATTGGTGGTCTTTCCCTGAAGTCTTTGTGACAGCAAGTTCCTTCGGGTTTCCAGGACTCTTCTCAGTATTCTAGGCGATCTTAACTGTAATGTGATAGGTATGGACTCCTCTGATTTCCAATTCCTCCGATCTCTTTCCAATCTTTCGGAGACCGTTCCAAAGACACCAATTACAATTTGTATCACAGTCACTTTCGTGTTCCACAACTTTTTTCAGCCATCTAATAAGATCCCAGTTTCACTTTTTTCTTTTATTTTATCTGTGGTTTACAGGAACGGTAAAATCTATTTGGTTGACAAATTCTTTTCTTCTTGATATTTGGTCACATCTTCTGCTAAGGTTTACGTGATCATTTCTATTACAAAGTCCAAGAGAATTTTATAGGTCTCATTTTTCTATGTAAGATTCTCTTCTGGCTTGTGCATTTGTGACTATGATCACGATTGCTGTGGATCAACTTGCCCACACATTTATCCCTACTCTAACATTCCTTTTAGGCAAGTTTGTTGCTTTCGATAATTGTTTAATTAACCATTTCACCACATAATCTTTACTTACTACTTTTCTGCGTATAATCAAGTTTTGCTTTGACATAATTATTTCTTATGGCATAATTTTGGGCTGCTATAAAAAGAGATTTAGTTTCTTTCTGCAGGTTTTCAATTTTTACAAAATGCCCAGGTCATCTTAAGTGGGATTTTCTTTATTTATTGCTTAAAATAATTATACAGTTGTTATATACGGATGTTTTTCTTCCAATTTTTAGGTGTTTTTTTAATGGCTGTTTTTCTGTTTGTTCTTCAGTTGTTCTAGTTAATATTTCTATAAACGTTTGCGGTATTTCTTCTTCTTCTTCTTCTTCTTCTTCTTCTTCTTCTTCTTCTTCTTCTTCTTCTTCTTCTTCTTTCAATCTCACTCCCTGTATCTTTATTGATATCTCTCTCTCTTTCTCTCTCTCTCTCTCTCTCTCTGCTGTGGCTGTAGAATACACCGACCGCATCTCTACTGAGGGATGAGACCCCTCCCTACCCTGACGAGTGTTCTAGATATGACTCTAAACAATCTGATGGTGAGGCTCTAGTCCTGGAACTTTTGGAAATGCAGCGTAGCCCTTCATTACCATTACTCCCAGGCCCACTCTGACTCGGGGTGGTAGCACTCAAATAGGGTCTTATTCATGAGCCAAATAGAACTGATAAACATTTAAACTGTGCGCAAGCAAATGATTTATGCTAAACTGAACTGTTAGAAATAGAACCATTTGAGCATTTAATTGTGTCAAAATAAATGACTTTTTAATTGAATTGTTCATGATACATAGCAATACTTGGAACCATTTAACTGTGTGCAAACAAACGAGTAACATTCAATAGAATTATTTGTGCTAAACAACAATACTTGAAACTCTTAAACTGTTTTTCTAAAGTGAATTATTAGTATTAAATAGGAATAATACTTTGATTTTGTACAAATGAAGGAATAGTGTTGAATAGAATAATTAGTGTTAAATAGCAATGCTTGTAACAATTTCACTTTCTGCCAACGATTAATGTTGAAGAGAGTTATTAAAGTTAGATAGCAAGTATTGAAACCATTTAACTGTGTGCAAACAAATTATAAATGATAATATAATTATTCATGTTAGATCGAAATACTTAAAACCATTTAACTGTGTGCAAAAAAATAATGAGCTCAGACTCGTTTAAAAATATTATCAACAAAATGTGTTTACAAATCGTTTATTCTCTCTCTCTCTCTCTCTCTCTCTCTCTCTCTCTACACATATATATATATATATGTGTGTGTGTGTGTGTGTGTGTGTGTGTGTGTGTGTGTGTGTGTGTGTGTGTGTGTGTGAACAGTATTTGGCATTAAATAACCTACAAGTGTTGATATGCCATAAAACCCAACCAACCCAATCTTTCTTTGTCTCTCTGAATCTCTCTTAATAATTCCCTCCTCCCTCCCATCTCCCTCTCTCTCTCTCTCTCTTTCCTTCTTTCTTTCTCTGTATCTTTATTAATCCCTTCATCTTCTTCTCATTATTATTATTATTAATATTATTATTTTCACTCAGTAGAGTTTTTCACATCAGCGTTAGCCGATGGTTTTTCACTGGAGTCTGAGTGACAGCAAGTCTCCTCAAGTTTCCAGGACTCTTCTCAGTATTCTGGCTGTTCTCAATAATGCTGTCGTTTGGATGGTCTCCACCCGTCCACCAACTTGCAAGTCCTCCAGTCCCTTTAGCAATTCTTTTGTTACTGTTCCAAACGCACTAATTACAATTGGTATAATTGTCACCTGCATGTTCCACAGTTTTTCAATTCCCTTGCAAGGTCGAAGTACTTATCCATTTTTTCACATTCTTTCAGTTTTATTCTGTGGTCAGCCGTGTTTTTTTTTGGGGGGGGGTTGTTTTTGTTGATTATTATAAGGTCTCGTCTTCTGGCTGAGATTAGGTGATCCATTTGTATGTCAATGGCCCATAGGAATTCATGTATGTCATTTTCTAGGACAGATGCTTGGTTGTGCATATACCTTTAGTTCGTATGGTCAAATTGAAGTTTCTTGGACATCTCCCAGTGGATCACCGTGCCCACCCAATCGTGTGTAGTCTTATACTCTTTCTGTGCTAATTTGCTGCATTTGCTTATCATGTGATTGATAGTTTCGTCTCTATCACTATAAAACCTACATTTGTTATTTTGTTGCATCTTATCTTTTTTCTTATCTCTTCTCTGTTATTATTTTTATCAAAACAAATTTGCCACAAAAAAAGGGTTATTCTACCATTTAACTATGGCGTATCCAGAATACTAAATTAAAAAGAAAAGCAACAATAACAATATTTATCACCACCTCTCAGAGAATTGATCCGTGAAATTCATTGGATGACACTTGATTCTTTTCAATTTACTGTTATTAATGAAGGACGCTTGGAATTCATGTCCTCCACTCATCCAGCTTTGCTCTGTATTGGAAGGTTCTTTCCTTACTTCATTGCTCGGTTAATGGAACGTCTTCATCTAAATATTGAATAAAAATCACCGCTCAAATATAAAAAAAGAGAACTCACGACCGTTCTATTTCGCCCAACGGACTTATTCGCTCCAAAACTCATATCAAACATTATTCCAGTTAATATAACATAGTAATAATTATAAATCACACGTGTTCTCGGAGTATCAGGAGGAAGCCAGAGAAAAATACAGCGCTGAAATAAATTCCAGCTCTTTGCTGAGATTAGAAAATGGCCGGCGCGTTTCCTTCCTTTCGACAGAAAATAAATGCTCTTTGTACGACATGTTTATTAAATCCTTGATATTGCAAGTCATTAATAACTGGCTTTTGTTGAAAAGGTGTTGAGATTTGACCTAATCCCTGTTGCATCATAGAAAACAAGGAATTTTCATCCTCACCTTGGAGAGAAATCAAAGCGGAAGTTATTATAGATATTCATGTATCCCGACAAAACTACTCGCCCCACACTTTGAAGTATAATGCCAAAATCCGTGCTTCTACCATTTAATTCTGGCAATATAATGAAAGCGTGAACACATCTGTTAAATAAGTGATGGCAAAAGACGTTGGTATTTAAATGTACTAAGGTGAAATGTTTACATAATAAAATATGAGGTGTGACTTGGAGAAACGAATGATTTAAATTGTTGGATAGATAGATAGATAGATAGATAGATAGATTCTGAAAAATTTAACGATATGAAATTTATCAAGTTTATAGCAATTCACATAGAGATGCAACTTTCTTGTCGTTTTTAAATCAATTTTTTTAAACATTTCTAAAGTTTAGGAAGTGGATATTTTGCCAAAAAACAAATTTTTTTCTTATTTCCTCCCGGTTTATCGAACCACACAACCCGTATTTGAGTCGGGACGAATATCTGCATAGAGATATTATCACTACTAATGTGGATGGCCAAGAAAAGACAGATTCGACATTTTTTGCATTGTTTTCCTTTCTTTCTTTTCTCTTTTCAATTGTTCAAACTGATTGTTCTCTCTGGAAAGATTCAACACTTTTGCGCTTTCTCAAAGCCGTCCCTTTCTTTAATACCTACCAATCTCATCATTCTCTTGTAGTTTCATTGTTACTTTAAATACGTTTTTACAGTGAGAAAAAATATAAGATTTTATAAGCAAACTCCAGTAATTTCTCAAAAGTAATTTCTCTAGAATCTATTCAGTTGAGGGATTGATAATATTCGTTTCAGTAAAATATAATTTATTCATGAATGATTTAACAATAAATGAATTCCAATCAATAGTGTATTGGTTATTATATTTATGTCATATCAACCCTTATATATATATATATATATATATATATATATATATATATATATATATATATATATATATACTTTGTAGGTAACAATATTTCTAAACGAGTTGGGGCTCATTTGTTTGTATACAATTAAATGGTTTCAATTATTCCTGACTCTATTAGTTCAATTTCCACAAATGATTTTCAGTATTATTATTTAACATTAGTAATTCTATTTATTAGATATTGCTATCTAATTTAGAACTAATCATTTGTTCGGACACAGTTAAAAGGTTTCAAATATTCGGATTTAAAACTAATAATTCTATTCAACATTATTCATACGTTCGTACACAACTAAGTGGTTTCAAATATTGGGATTTAACACTAATAATTCTATTCAACATTATTCATACGTTCGTACACAACTAAAAGGTTTCAAATATTGGGATTTAACACTAATAATTCTATTCAACATTATTCATACGTTCGTACACAACTAAATGGTTTCAAGTATTTCTATGTAATACATACAATTCAATTCAACATGTCATTTGTTTGCACACAGTTAAATGGTTTCACGTAGAGAAAATGTTTTAATATTTCTATTTGACCCCCATTGATGGGACTCTGACAGCTACTACCACTCTTATTCAGAGTGAACCTGGGAGTAATGGCAATGAAGTGGTTATTCATATTCTCTAAAGCTCCCGGACAGGAGCCTCACCATCAGATTGTCTGGAGTTATGTCTAGGACACTCGTCCGGATAAGGGGATCTTACCCATCGGCAGAGATGCAGCCCTAACCTCAATCAATATTCACCATTATTTTGAATCCTCTCTTGCCATTTATCAGGTAGCTTGTTAATTCCTCTCAAGTAAAATTCAGCTGGTTTCCAGTTCAAGAATTTTTTCACAAACATTTTCACCTGATCTTCTTAAGAAATTTTTTGTCATTCAGAATATTTTGTAGAGAACGAAAAAGATCGAAATCACTAGGTGCAAAGTCTGGTTGATGGGGGCAGAACAGTCTCGCCTAAATCCAATATTTTTTCTCCTTCGTGATTCTTGCTGAATGTGGCTTTGTGCTATCATTGAAAAGCACATTTCTTCTATTGAAGAGTGCAGGGCTTTTTCTTTGAAGATTTTCCTGTTCACGTTGCTGATGTTAAGAGTATATCTGCATTGAGTATTTGAATAATGCTGTGGTAATCCCATCATGTTCAGCAGAACTTTTCTTCCATGAAGTTAAAACTTTGGAGTTGGCAGTGGAGAACAATCGTTGTCAATCCACTTCCTTTTAAGATGAATATTGTGTTGCCTGTAATGATATTCTTGAGAAACTGGTCATTTCTCTGTTTTGAAAGAAGACTCGTCGCTTTGGATATGCGATCTTCCTTATTATTCTCGCTAAGAGTATGAGGAACCAAAACTACAAGCTTACTCAGTTTTCTTTTTCAAGTAGCGGCAGATTGTGGATTGGGGTGTATTTAGGTCAAGTACTAATTCTCATGTATTCTTACGCAGATTTTATTTCATTACTTCTCTTAAAGCTTCGTGGTCGAGGTCTGATGAGCGTCCTGATTTGGGTTTATCTCTGAATGATCTATCACCTGAAAGAATCTTTGAAAACTAGTTTTAACTTGGCGGTCAGTAATGACACTTTGGCCATAATCACTGAAAAAAATTTTGGCTGCTTTTGTAGCGTTTTTGTTATTCTTAAATTCCAACATCATTATATGTCGAATATAGATTTTCCGTTCGTCCATTTTAGAGGCGTGACATCATAGATTGAATTATGATGGCCACTTTATCACTAATAAAATAAGAATGACCGAGGAAATCTTTCTTTTATCAGTTAATTTCCGGTTGCATTTGAAATGCGTAGTTACAACTTGCTTTTAAAAAACGAAAATTATTTGACTCAACCCATAGGATACGGCATAAAATATCCCAAAGCAGATTGGCGTTTCATTTAAATCCCTCAATCAATCAAATGGACTTTTTTCCATTTCTAACATTACGAAAATAAAAGAAAGAAAACTTCTACAAAAACAAAGAAAAGTTGGTCGAAAAATGAAAAAGAAAAGCAAAAGAAAATAATGGTAAAATATTTTAGTCGAAATCCAAAAGCAGTTTCGGAAAATTTGATATAATTTTCTAATCTCTTGTTTAAGTTGTCTCAACTTTTAACAGCTCAAAATTCTATGTTTATTGTTTGATTTTCTTTTTCGACACAGAAATGCTCTTCACTGGAAAAGAAAAGCGTTTAAACATAAAATTTTGAGTTGTTAAAATTTGAGATCATTTGAAAGAGAATTAATCAAATAATTAGATTACGAAATAATATTGATTTTTCTGAAACGCCCAGTTGATATCAAATTTTGGCAACATCCTGTAAAATATCATCCTAAAAGCAAATCAAACAATCCCGTAAGTGAAGCCAGACGAATTCAGAAAGAAAAGAGAAAAACAGAAAGACGTACAATCGGCATCCAAAAAATTAAGGTCAAATAAGTACGTTTTGATCGTCGTCGTCGTCGTCGTCGTTATAACAACCTATATTAGACTTATCCGTTGATCGAATTAGTCAAACTGAAAAATATCATAATCCTGTCAGAGTGTTCATATCCACATGAAAGAATGTCTCTCACCCGATTCCTTTAACGTGGAATTGAGAAATAAAGACAAAATATCTCGGAAGTATTTCGAATCTTATCACTTCCAGAGACAAGTCATTTTTTATCCTTTGCAAATCTGGACAAATTCTATTCAATAAAATAAACAAATCATCACAATTCACTCTGGTTATTTTTTCTTTTCTCCAAATCTTTTCTTCATGGGAGACTCGTCATCGTTTCGCCGAAACTCTTGTTTTGAAATTACAATGTGGGTCAATGATTGATAATTTGTCGGTCCTTCTAATAAACAACAAAGCGCTATTGTGATTGTTTGCTATGATAAGGGTCTTACAAATATATATATATATATATATATATATATATATGGTGATTATCGCTAAAAGTTAAGCACATTTTTTATTATTCTTACTGATTTCAATAATGTTATAGTCTAAATAAATTCAGTTTCGCCTCGGATTTTTAATTTTTCCAGTTTAAGACTCTTCGAGTGTGTTCCAAATCGTTCATAATTTACAATTTTCTTTGTTCCCTGCAAAAGTATTTGTATTTATTAAAAAGTTTAACAATATTTTGATATTGTGAGACACAATCGGGAGTTCCGAAAGTCATAAAATGGATGAACCACACTGGGCAGTGACAGACCAATCACGTTTGATTCCCTTTGAGTGCTTGTGGTGTAGCGATTATCGTCGTAGAAATTGGACATGGTGTACCGAGTTCAAATCCTGGACGATGCTGTTTGCGTTTCACATAATACTAATACCTTTGGGAAAGGTATGGATAAATAGTTGGTCAGACAGGGTTCTTTAGCCTTGGTATGACAACTGATCTTGGAAAAGGAAAACCCTGAATTCAGATTTGTTGGACTCTACTTAAAATTGAGCTTTTCTGGCATCCTGTTCATGCGAAGGGCTTGGTAAATACATCGCCTCCCAGGGCTAATTGCTTAATTTGCCTCTATAGCTTGAAACACAGCCGTGGAATCTACAATTTTAGGCCTACCTGACCTTACCTTACCAGGTCGAGTCATACCAAAGACTCAAAAAATGGTACTTGATGCCGCTTTGCTTAACACTTGCCGTTATAAGGTAAGGATCAAGGGTAAAGTGGAGCAATCCAGGGAAAAGAGTTGCACCATTCTCAACACCTTGGTCTAGTAGCAATTAAAAAGGGAGCTTTCGGGTCACCCTCGACTAAGTTCGCCAATTTTACAACTTTCACCTTTCCCACAGAAAATGTTTTTGGTTGCTTTCGCGGAGTCATGTATGACTCAGTTGAAACTCGTAAAAGCATAAGTTCCCAAATTTGACGACGTTCCACTTGTGCAGCTTTCAAATTTCACACAGAATGAAGCTATACACAACGTATCAGCACTCCAACTATCTCGATACTAACAACCGTACAATCAAAAAAGAGGGGAAATGATTTCTTGTTTTATTCTTTGCCACTTATCATTTTAAGTGGAATCTAGATGTGAGAATATCTTGTCATAGAGAAATTTCTATACTTTACCGTGGAAAATCTGCGATTTTTTAATAGGAGCGTGTTTTGATGTCTGTATCATACTTTCATCCTTTTGATCAGTATCACAATCGAGGAGGCACTTTCTCGTGACAAATTGTCTAATGACGAAGTTAATGATAGTCGGTAATATTTTTTTTATATGAAAGAACTGTCAAATGTCGACCCCTCCCTCTCTTTAGGCCTTTTTCATGTTTATCTCCCATTTTCTAGCGGGTTGTTGATAAACATCTTGTCTTGCATCCAGTAAACATTTCATGTTGAACAAAATGACGCTAAGCTGATTAACTCGTCACTGCTGCTCACCTACCTTGTTGGAGGGGCTTAAAATACAGAGGTGTAAGATCCCTCTTCCATGACAGGACAGAAACCTGCTTTGATGGTGAGGTTACATTTCTGAAGATCTGTTGAGTGTGGTGTAGCCCTTCATTGCCATTATTCCCATGTCCACTGTGACTCGAAGGGGAAGTACCTGTTAACATACCGTATATGAGTCAAATAGATCTGTTAAAAATTGAGAATTGAATTAGCATGACCAGAAAATCCGGCGAACGTCTATGCACGACGTACGGAAACACTGGACAGCTGTTTCGACCTTATCAAGTCTCGTCAGCCGTGTATAAAGTGATCTCCACCACTGGAGATCGAACCAACGACCACAGATAGCAGAGCCAAAACTGTATGAGTGAGCCATCAGCCCATATCGCACTTGCGTGACGCCAAATTAACTAATCATCGTAATTCAATTCACTATATAATTCCTCTACTTAGAAAATAGAAAATGTACATCTGTTAAAAATTATATATATTAGATCGTAATACATTCTATATTATGAATTATTTGTATTAAGGATAGTTACTTTAAGCTATAATTATTTACTAAAACCCTGGGGAAAAGGTATTAACTTCCCCAAGCTATGGGCTACGTAGAACTATTACAGTCCTTTTACAATAATGGCTTTGGCATTAAATAATCTTTGAAGGTTGATATGCCATTAAACAAAGAAACCGTTTGCTAAGGATTATTATAACTTATTTGAAACCCTACAACTGTGTACAAACAAATGGCAATTATAAAATAGAAATAATTACTTGAAACCATATAATTGTGTATGAATTATTAGTATTAGATAGGAGTACTTGAAACCATACGACTGTGTGTTAATTATTTTCATTAGATATGAATGCTTGACATCATATAACTGTGCAAAGAATGCTTAAGGAAAAACCACAAAAAATGTAAATATAAGTTTACATAATATAACCCAAGATGGATTGATATGCCGTTAAAATCAATTGGTCTGCTGCTTGGAAAACACATTAAACGTATTTCGCCGAACATATTTTTTTGAAAAATATTGAGAATAACTACAATTTCTTTTTTGAATGGAACTGATACGTGTAAGGTTTTCAGTTTCTTTGTTTAATGGCATATCAATCTGCGTGTAATATTCAATGTCAAAGCCAGCCTTGTAGAAGAATAGCTGTGGTACTATTTAATCCTCCATAGCTGGGGAAGATAAGATGGGTCATACCTTTCCCAACGGTATTAGTCCGAAAGTGAACGTAAAAGCGCGACTGGAGTTCGAACACACCTACTGCTAGGCCGCAATCCAGCACTTACGCCACTATGCTACGAGTACCGCTCCAACATGGTGCCAGCAAATTTTTGCATAACTATATTTACAATAGGGAAAGCATTTTAGTTTACTCTTGCTTCACTATCTGTGTGCTTTGTGTATCTCTCTCTCTCTCTCTCTCTCTCTCTCTCTCTCTCTCTCTCTCTCTCTGTATAATGACGATGGGAAGTTGATGGCGCATACAGGTTTGACAAGCTGGAGATACGTATACTCCAACTTTTATATTGGTGGAAATTGTATCACTGATGTCTGAACAAACTCTTCGTAGATTAGCAGAGCGGCAGCTCCAAGAATGAGACGCAAAGCAATATACGTTAAAAATATCTATATCTCACCAGACTGGATAGCTTAATACAGCTAGCGAGATGTTCACGTAGGCGCCCGAAATAAAAATTGACTAAAAACTAAAGATGATGTGAGGGCGTTGAAATAGCCATAATCATTGATGAGAAGCTGGAAAATCGACCACTTAGTCGCATAGACCTCGTGATAGCTGAGTTAAAATCATTATGGTGTGGATATTGCTGCAGGAAACCTGACTTCAGAATTCTGAACAGACTGAAAGTGTTGGCAGTGGTTTCACTTTTTTTTTAGAATAGGCAAGTGAGATTAAGGGAAGAAAGAAACCTGGAATTGGATTTAAAAATCAATTGCCTAGAAATTAGAAAAGCATCTAGTTGGCATTAATGAAAGATTGATGACTCTCGACATCTCGACAAAAAGGGCGTTATGCCATTGTTTTTAATGTCTATGCAAATACACCGAGCATCAGTGAGATTAAAATCAATGGATTCTATAAAAAGGCTTAGAGATACGAAAATCAGACTGAATGCTGATCTTAGGTGATTTCAATGCACGAATCTCTACGCTGAGAATGATGTTGGGAACTGCTTTGACCTTCACATGAGAAGCAAAATGAAAAGTAATCACCAATAGTTCTTCGAATTTGCAGAACAGAATCTTCAAATACAGAATAATCACACAACACATGGATGCACCATTATTTGTTTGCATCTTTGACCAAAACAGCAGGATGATACGTTTTGGCAATCTGATTATTTACTGACACGATATAAAATATATCATGAATATACAATCATTCTTTTATATCAGAGTGTTAAAATGACCATGCTATAGATCGTGTAAAAGTATATTTCTTTCCTTGGAGAAAATCTCGGACTAGACATTTGACTTGAATGAATTAAGGGCTTCAACAAAATCAAAGAAACCCCCTTCAGTTAGAATACACTGACTGGAATCTCAACAGAAGAGTAAGATCCCACCTCAAAAAAGGGTGTCCAAGTATGACACAAGATTGATTCTGATGGTGGAGCTCCAGTTCTGAAACTCTTGGGGGAGTAAAGTACTCCTTCATTGGCATTACTCCCAGATCCACTCTGATCCTGACTTGTTGTAACTGTAAGGGTCCCATCTATGGGTCAAATACAACTGTTTGACCTTTTAACTGTGTGCAAACAAATGACTGTTAAATTGAATTTTTAGTGTCACATTAATACTTGAAACCTTTTAACTGTGTGCAAACAAATGATCAATACTAAATAGAAATATTCATGTTATATAGAAATACATGAAACCATTTAACTGTGTGCAAACAAATAAGCTCTAGCTTCCTTAAGATCTTACCAACAAACTATTCGTTTACAAATCATCTATATTTAATATCATTTTATTTCAAGGGAGATAAACTATACAAAATCCTAATTGAATGTTTTTGCTAATTGAGTAAGACATTTTTTAATTGGATGATTTCAGAAATAATGAATAAAAACTTTAAGGGGAATTTTGGGGAACAATCAGATGAATTACTTATAAGAAATTGGTCTGTATACATGGATATGGTATAAATAGAGTATGTTTTGAGGAAAGATTCTTGTCTTTTTTTTTCTTCCTTTTTTTTCTTCCATATTTTTTTCGAGAGGTTGATGTAACAATTCTTCATGTTAGATGGGAATACTTGAAACCATTTAACTGTGTGCAAACAAATGAACTCTGGATTTTTTAAAGTATTGCCACCAAACAATTCATTTAGAAATCATATATATTTGATATATATATATATATGTGTGTGTGTGTGTGTATGTGTGTGTGTGTGTATATATATGTGTGTGTGTATGTGTGTGTGTGTGTGTGTAAACAGGATTTGGCATTAAATAACCTCTAAAGATTGATATGCCATAAAACATAACCAACCAACCAACCCAACAAACTTGCCTTTGTCATATTGGCACTCTATGTCAGATGTAGCCATATTTGGAAAAAAAAAACTAGAACAATACAATTTCCTATCGGTTGGGCTAAGAGTAAGACACTTTCAAGAAAAGGGGCGTTCTGGGTTTGACACTAAACAGCATCTGATGGTGAGGTTCCAGTTCTAGTGTGTGGACGATCCCTTCATTGCTATTACTCTCAAGTCCACTCTGACCCGGAGCGGTAGTACCTATTAGAGTCCCATCTATAAATCAAACAGATATATTCAAAAATTATTCGTATTCGATTGAACCGTGCGCAAAAAATCTTAAGAAACAACTACACAAAAATTTAAACATAAGTACAATTTCCGAATCTCTGGGCATAAGATAACCCGAGACGTGTTTACATGCCGTTAAAATCAATCAAATAAAAATTTGAAACGTTAAAATAGGTTTGTTAAAATTGTTAAATACCATTATACATATATGACAAATCAAAACCGAAAATTTACAAAAACGTTGGCACATTTTTTTAAAATGATAAGACAGGTGAATTAACAAATACTTCAGTTGAAACAGCAGGTGTACAAGTAACATTTTTTTTTAATTTTTCATTCTTTGAAAGAGTTTGGTCCACAGCAGGAAAATTGTTTTAAGGAGGAAACAAAAAAATCATGGACGAACTAAAAAACAACTAAAGACTATTATTATCCAAGTTTAATGGGACCTGATGTAATACAACCTTAAATATTCTAGTACTTATCATAAAATAAAAGTTTTATTAATGCAATAAGGAAATTGCTTGAAAAACGAGGAGAATATAAAATGATTCCATGAATTTTGAAAACAGCAATTGTAATAAGTAAATTGGCCAAGTGGGTAGAGTGTTCGCCAGTGGCCCTGGAGACCGGGTTTCAATCACAGGTAGAGTCATACCAAAGACTTAAAAATAGTACTCGATACATCCTTGCTTAACACTCAGCATTATAAAGTACGTATCAAGTGAAGTAATTCAAAGAAAGGGGTTGCGCCCTCCCCAACACCTCAGTGTAGTAGCTACTGAAAAAAGAGCGTTCGGGTCGCCCTCGACTACAGTCGCCAACTTTACCCAAACTGGCAATTGTAATACGACTGCATAAAATGTGTCGATGCATTTAAAAAGTTATTACCGACCAGTTTTCTAACATGAGTCTGGTAAAAGATTTTCACTGAACTGAAACTATATAAAAACCTTTTAACTATGTGCAAAAAAAATGACTGTTTAATTGAATTTTTAGTGTTACACAACAATACTTGAAATCATTTAACTGTGTGCAAATGAGCTCTGGCTTGTTTAAAATGTTACCTACAAACTATTCGTTGACAAATCATGGGTATTTGATATTATTTTATTTCAAGGGAGATAAATGTTGCAATAAAATATACAAAATCCTAATAACTAATTGAATGTTTTTGCTAATAGAACAATATATTTTTAAATTTCAGAAGTTATAAGAAAAAAAGCTTTTATACCATTATGAAAAGAAGTCCCATTGATGGATCTAAATAAATTGTCATTTAGGGAAGATATTTGAAAATCAAAATTTGATTCAGAAAAATGTTAATTACTACATAGTGAATCCCAAAATATTAAAATTGAATATGAATTCAGCAACAAGGGGTCAAAAAGTAAACGCTGAATATTATTATCTCGGAGGTGGCTTTCATGATACATTTAAAGCTGTCAATCATATTTTGTCATTTATATTGAAGGCAAATGGAATGATTAGCTGGACGGTTAAAAATTTTATTTCAAGACGGACAATTGTTTTAAAAATATATAAAACCCTCATAGCCAATTAGATATTTTTGCAAAAAAAGTAATATACAGGGTGATCCCAAAAAAAACAGAACCCATTATTGCTTCTACAAAAATATATGGGTTCTGTTTTTTGGGGTCACCCTGTATTTTTGGAACAAAGCGGCTAATCAAATTAAAAACAGCATTAGTGTAAAAAGAAATAAGATTATATTGGATGATTTCATAAATAATGATAAGAAAAAGAATTTAAGAAAATATTATTTGTAACAATCAGATGAATTACTAAACAGAATTTGATAGAGACTTGTATTAGTTGAGTATATGTTCTGCGATAAAATATTCTTTTTTTTTTTTTTTTGTTAGGTTGAAGTGAAAAGATAATAAAAACGGAAGATGCTCTTAGAGGCATGACAAACTAATAATAAAAATCAGTCAATCATTGAACAATATCATAACGTACAAATTTAATATACAATATTTCATTAATAGTTCAGTAACCAGTTTACGAATAGGATTATGAATAATGAATATTATTGATAATACTATGTTGCTCTCTTGTGTTAGAGAAATTTTCGCTGCTCACAATTTGATGCAGTATAAGAATGAATCAAAAAGGCCGATCCTGTATGGAACAATTTATTTGACAGTAACATAGATGCACTTATTCCTTCACTGTGTTCAATCCTGTATTACTGGAAGGGTTTGTATTGGTCCAGAGCCAATTGACATTCCTGTGAAGATCATTGCCTCACCTGCTCTCACAGCGTGACCTTACATAATTCACACTGTCATATTCCTTTCCTTCAAGCCACGGTTATCGCTCGAAAGCACAGCATGCTGACATGGTTTTAATACAGTGTAACTTCAAACATAACACAAAGTATCAGGCACAACAAAAGATTTATTCTTTGCTGCTCAGGTAGCGCGCTTAACCTAACGGTTTGAATCAGAAAATCGAGTTTAAATCTTGGACGAAGCTGATTGCATTTCCCTTTGCGCTAATGCCCTTGGGAAAGACATTAATTCATTTTTTAGCGTTAGTTTAGTTGTTGGTAGCGAGGGGAAGTTTGTTTGTTAGCGAGGATAGGTTGTAACGTATGTGTGTTTACGTTGGGTTGTTTCCTTGCTTAGTGTTGTTAGTCCCCTCGCTAGGTTGTGAGTAATAAAAGGAGGAGGATGAAGAAGTAAGATGGCGAGAGTCGGAATGTGTTTTTATGAATAGGTTTTTATTTGCAGCATGGAATATTGGGTATTGCTTTTGGTGCTGCAAGACTCATGGAGTTTAAGCTTGTTAGTATCGAGACGGAATGGCGTTATGAGAATGTTGAGATGGCAGCGTGTGTCGTTGGACATGTGAGGGATTGTGTTTTTTGCATTTTTGACGAAAGAAATGTTGCAGTTGTAGGAATTGAACTTTGGATGTCACCGTGAGTTTCGTGTCTGGTATTTGGGGAGAGTAGGGGTTTTCTCCATGCGTGTCGAGAGCGGGATTACGCTCAGATCGACATAGCCAATTTTGGGGTGACATAAAGTTGTGCCTGTGCGAGGCATGTTGAATGCATCTAATTTATATTCAACTGGGATTCCTCGTGAGGAATCCATAAATTAGATGGATTCCCTCGTGTGTCCATGTTGCTGCTGCTGGTATTTTAGAGCCGCAGTGAGGCGTCCGCACTGAGCGGCATTGTCCAGCTAAAAACCATCGCTATTGAAGAACGGCCAATGTGACGTCTGCACTGGTCGGCGTTCTCCAGCCAAAGAGAGTGTGTTTGGCAGCTCACCCGATTTGGTGGCCGGAAATGAAGGTCCGGGGTGAATAGGATAAGTCATCCTGATTGGGTGAAATTAAGTGTTGAATTAAATTTGCGCGCCAAACCAAAATACGAAATTTTCCTCTTCTCTACAATTTGTTTCCCTCACCAACTAAGCGTAAATTGTTGAAAGGTCGGGGTTCTTTATCCTGTCTAGGAGAAAGAAAACTCTGAATTTAAACCAACTTTACTCCGCAAAAAAATTGACCTTTCGTCACATCTTGCTTGTAACGAAGAGGTTGGGTAAATACACACTTCTTGCAGTTCGGTGAAATAAATACTTATATCACAAGACAATCATAGTGAGTTTGATATCTTCTTCCAAAAAATCATGCCTTTATACTAAATTAGGATATCAAGAACAAAGTATGAATCTATTTTTTATCGTTTCGAGATGGGTCATTAATAATCAAAGACTTATTCAGACAATCAAATTCCTTACATTTGTTGTGGAAACCAAAATTCGACCGGTAAATCCTCCAGCCTTCTTCAGGTGTAATATACAAATGCTTAAGGTCTCTTACTCGGGTATTTTTCTTTGTGGTGCATAGCAAAAACTATATCAAACAGGTTTTTTGTTTTGTTGTGTTTCCATAAAAATATCAGAGATAATTTTGTGTCATGCGTGTCCGTATTTCAATGTGTTGTAGTTTTTGCTAACCAATAAAAACACGGGTTGTTATTATGTTTGAGCGTAAATCTATGGAAAGATCTAAGAAAAATGTCATGCCAACAAACTGTCTCTTCCATTCTTTTTTCATTTCGCGCCACAAAAGAAAAGACTATAAAAAATCTTTGGTTTAGTGTAGTTTTTTTTTTTTTTTGTTTAATAGTATATCAACCTTCGTCGTGAATTATTTAATGCCAACTTTATCCTTGTAGAAGAACAACAGTAAAACTGTTTAACCCCAAATTGAAAGGGGAAGCAGTTTCACACCGTTCTTAATGGTATTAGTCAGAAAGTGAACATCATAGCGCGACTGGAGTTCGAAATCGCAGTCCAATAAATATCTCCTGCCTTACGGAATATGCACAATCTCACCTGAAGAAGTCCTGAGTATCTACTGGTAAAACGTCTCATAAAAGCAAAAAGAAATTTAAATGTCTGAATAATTTTTTGAATGAAAGGCAAGAATTCCTCAGAATTCCCGTTCTAATAGTTTTGAGAGTTTGGTAGAGCAGAAGAAAAGAATTTAAAATCTCTTGTATTCTGCTCTACCAAACAGACTTTCTCATAGAAAAGAAAAGAAGAGATTCTTGCAAACCCACATCGGCTTAAACATGATTCCAGAGAGTCACACACAATATTAGATGTTTTGGTGCCAAAACAAATTTATTTAAATATTTGTAATATAAGCGGCAAATAAAAATTAAAAACAAAAGATGATTTTCAAAAAAAAATCTCTTCAACATAACAATCGAATGAATTATGCATGCCAATATTCAACAGTGTCAAATTACTGAGCCTTAAATCCACCCCAGAGAAAAGAAACCGAGCGGAATTAATTCATTAAATTTGGAGAATTTTTTTTTTTCATATCGACTTCATCTCGGTATTTTATTGAGTTAAATGAATCACGAAGCGATGGAAACAGTTCGAATGAATGAGTGGATACTTTGCTCATTAATATACAATCGAAATTTCTTTTTTGACTATAAATTGTATGATAGTAAATCTGCAAATTATGATTGCTTAAACTATTTTAAATTGTAATTTTACAAATATCCAGACTCTTTAGCAAAGGACAAGTCTGTGATCCTTGAATTATAACTGAAAATGTTTGTCACCGTTTATCATTGTACAAATAAATCCTATAAGCAGTGAATATGAAAATTTCCTATAAAATCTTTTGCATTTTGAACAGAGAAATAAACTTTCATCGTACAGGATAAGATTTCTAAGGAAGACTGAAATTGGGAACATTTCTAATGACTATCTAAATAGACCTTGAATACTCTAATATATATATATATATATACACGCACTGTCGGAAAAATTCTATCTTTTATCGCATATATATATATATATATATATATACTCAAGGTCAGAAAAATTACATTTTTATAATAATAATAATAATAATAATGATATATATATATATATATATATATTATAAAAGATGGAATTTTTCCGACAGTGCGTGTATATATATATATATATATATATATATATATATTAAGTAAAAGATAGATACAGTGATAGTATGGCCAATCAATAAGTACATCCTTATCATTTTTTAGTAAAAAAGTTAATTTTCTTCTAAACCAATGATACTAGGATTTTATTCAGTTATTATGGAACATTATATAATTAAACCATATACGGTTTTATTGGGCTGAGCCATAAATAATTTCCGTTTTTTAAAAGCATGTTACAACAACACGTTTTAAACTTCCGCTGTTTTAAACGTAAAAAAAAATTACCTTTTTTTATAAAATGCGTTCGTCGATTAATCTTATTTCAATCCTGAAAGCCATCAGAAATCAATCTATATCATCATAAGATCTCATACCCTTAAACTCGACAAACTGAAAGTGCCGATTCAACATGTAAAGTCGAGGGATCTTAAGAATATCAAAAATGATTTGGAAATAACTGAGAAAAGTTGTAATGTTTATGGCAAAGATGTCATTACTGACCGCAAAATCCCAAACTGCTTTTCAATTTTTCTTTCTGGGGATACATCATTGAGTGATGAATCCAAACCAGGACCCTCATCAAATTTCGATCAAGAAGCTTCAAGAGAAGTGGGGAAATTCAATTAGAATTAGTACTTGATATCAACACATCCCAATCCGCAATTGGCTGTTACTTGAAAAAGTTTTAAAAAGTGAGCAAGCTGGGCGTTTGGGTTCCTCACACTTTTTAGGAAGATCACATATCCAGTGACAAGTCTTCTTTCAAAGCAGAGAAACGGTTAAATTCTCAATTATATCATCACAGTCGATGAAAATGGGTCTTTTATGACGATGTTAAATGCAAAAGGCAGTGAATTGACAAAGATAAATCTCCACCGTCGACCCCTAATGTGGAGCTTCTTGGAAAAAAGTTATGCTGTATAAATCATGAAATATCTGCAGTATTTATTTTGAGTTTCTAACCGCCATGAGTGCCGAAAAAATCTTAACAGCTGCAACGTGTGCATGAAAATCTTTCAAAAAACGCCCCACAATCTCCAATCGGAAAAACTTTGAGCTTTTCTTTCATAATGCAAAACTGTAAGTAGCAAAAATTGCGCTGGAAAAAGATATAAATTTAAGATGATCTGTTCTTGCCCATCAACCATATTCATCAGACCTTGAACCAAATGAATTCCATCTTTTTCGTTCTCTATAAAATGCTCGGAAAAACTAAAATGGCTTTTTAAGAAAATCAACAGAAAACGTTTATGGAAAAATTCTTGAGCTCAAAACCAACTGAATTTTACTTGAAAGGAATCAACGTTACCTGATAAATGACAAGAGGTGACTTAGAATAATGGCGAATATACAATTGATTTAAATTAATTCATTGTTAAATTATTCCTAAATCAATTAAATTTCACTAGCATAAAAATTATTTATGAATCAACCACAAATTTAGTTTGTTTTAGTTTGGTTTTATGGCATATCAACCGTTATAGGTTATTTAATGCCAAGTCCTTTTTATAGATACATATTAGATATATGATCTCTAAACAAATTTTGTAGATAAAAAATTCAATTCGGAGGTTCGATTATAAATTTATTTCGAGTACGATAACTTAGAATGTGTTTAGAATATGATGTAGACATCCCTACCTTATTTCCTGCTAAAAGAGAGAGAAAAAATTATTTTATAGACATTTATTTAAATTAATATTAATTTTAGGAATCTAGAATAATTGGACGATAATATCGAATATTTAACACCAACATAAATTTCATAGAAATTAAAAATCAAATGTTATCTTTACTTTAATTATAGGTTGTTTGTTGTTTCTTTATTTTTTTTAACTAAGTCTCTACCCACTAGGATCACCCTCCAGGATTCTCCGGTTTAAAAATAAAACAAATAGCAATTTAAATTATAAGTAACGAATTCTTTAAAATAAAAAAAAAGGGAACACTTAAATATTAACGTATAAAGTTATCTTCAACGAAAAGAATAATTTTTTCACTTTCCTAACCAGAAACAAAGTAGGAATGTCTGCATCATATTCTAAACACAAATGTATTATCTCCATCTAACGAAAGTCATCGTACTCGAAATAAATTTTTAATCGAACCACTAAATTGAATTTTTTCCGTTATATATATATATATATATATATATATATATATATATATATATATATATATATATATATTTAATTAATGGAATTTTGACTGCGACCCTTGGATTTCATAGAGATTTTTGCAAAACAACAATTATATTGCACTGGGTTCGACACAAACCCACAAAGTGATTTAGTGACAACCAACATTGTTATAATATATATATATATATATATATATATATATATATATATATATATATATATATATAATGAACACTTGAAGCCTGGTAGTTGAAGTTTAATGTGATGTGCTCAATCAACAGAAAGATTTCCCCTGTCTCTTGATTGTGCACAATACATATAACTGACTTCTAGTATTCATAATTTTGATATTTTTAGGTTTTATACCAAGTATCCTATAATATCATCGATCAGTTTAAACTTTTCTTATTTGCATTTCTCTAATTATATATATATATATATATATATATATATATATATAACTCAAAATGCAAACTTTCTCATCACTTGTTTCAATGTCAGTCAACTTTAACCAAACCCCTCATCCAAACCGCCAGACTACTGCTGAGTGGAATAAGAAGGATGTACATTACATAATAATTATTAGTATTAGATAGGAATACTTGAAACGCTATTTCTCTGTGTAAATTATTTGTATTAAGGACTGCTTCTCGTAGCTATAATTGTTTACAAACGATTATCACTAACTAACGCCCAAACGTCGAGGCTTAGAATACGCTGGCTGTGTCCCCTGCTGAAGGGTGAAACCCCGTACAAAAGAGGTACCAGGGTATGACATCAAACTGCATCTAATAATGAGACTCTGCTTACCAAGGAGAACCCCTTCATTACCATTACTCTCAAGTCTACTCAAACCCAGAGTGGAAGTACCTACAAGAGTCCCATTTACCGGTAAAATAGATCTGTTTAAACGATAATCATATTTAATAAGCTCGTGTGAAAAAAATATCTTCAGAAACAGCTACACAAAAAATAACCCTAGACGGGTTGACATGCTCTTAAAAGTGATCATATCATTAATTATTGGTTTAGAAATAAAACTAACCAAGGGATTAAATAACCCTGTAAGGCTTTACATACCGTAAAGACAAACAACCAACTAATTAAAAAAAACATCTCTCAACACCTCTTTCGAACATGGCCACAATATTCTGGTTGTGTTTGGCAATTAAAACATCTTTTATTGCTGGTAACAAAAGCACACTTCTTGCACATCATTATAAACTTATAAATACACGCGTTAGTATGAGAAAATCTAACAATAGTTCTTGAAAATGCATCAGCCAAAAGCGCTAAGAACGAACAATCAGTAGGACAATGATTGAATAGGTTCTGTCCTGAAAAGATTTCATTTGTGTGTACACAAGAAAAGCTGTAGAGAAAACTCACTACACCTTCTTTTTTAGTTAGCTTCAACAAAACATGCCACGAAGAAGGTTTACTTCCCAAATGTACAAAAATGTGTGTGCTAGAACTTTATATATATATATATATATATATATATATATATATATATATATATATATATGTATATATATATATATATATATAAAGCACACACACACATACACTTATATATATATATATATATATAGTTTCAAGAAAATGGCTTAAAAAACCAAGAAGTAGACAATATCCGGTTGAAACTAACATGGATACAAAGTACACAGGTGGTCTTTCGCTTCTTGCATATACACCTGTTTAAGCCGAATATCTGTTAGATAGTCTGGAACAGGCAGCAAGAGGCACTGATCTCTACGTGAACTCGGATAAAACAAAGTTCATGTGTTTTAAACAAGAAGGTGCCATATCTGCATTAAATGAAAAACCTCTGAAATTAGTTGACTATTTCATATTCATCGGTAGCAGTATCTTATCTATTAAAAGCGATGTCATCATATGCGTAGAAAAGTTATCGACTACTATCAATAGGTTATTGATCATATAGATATTTAAACTTTCTGATTAGATTGAGCGGTAATTCTTCCGAGCTTTAGCCGTGTAAATACTATGGTATGATAGCACCATGTGGACTTTACCGAAGTGAGGGAGAAAAAATATATATAAAAACTACACAAGGATACATGTGGTTTTGAACAAATCCAGGAAGCAGCACCCCACAAAACAGCCGCTGTACGGCTTCTTGCATCCTATCATATGAACCATCCAAGTAAGACGAACAAGACATGCAGGAAGTTGAAGGGTAAATAAGGACGAACTCATAAGTGACTTTTTTCTGTGGGCCCCCAGACCCATCTTGGCCGTCTAACAAAGGCATCCATTAGCTCTGTGCGGATACAGGATAACGTCAAGAGGATCTGCCAAGACCCATGGACCATAGGGACGGATAACGTGAGAGATTCAAAGGAATCCGTGATATCAGCAGCAAGATTATATATATATATATATATATATATATAATTCCGATGTATGCATACACTATCCCATAAATACCGCTAATGTAGTAAAAAGGATAGATAGATAGATAGATATGAACTGAGATAGATAGATAGATAGATAGATAGATAGATAGATAGATAGATATGAACAAGAAGAGATAGATAGATAGATAGATAGATAGATAGATAGATCATTTGAAAAGAAAAATGAGAAAAGATAGAATCAGTCTATCCTACAATTTGTGAGCAGATCTTGGTCCAGTTTATATGTTGGAAATAAATGCTTTTAACTCAGAGCCGAATCATATATCTTTTATTGTCACAATCTATTTTCTGAAGCAAGAAATAATGACCCAGAGTATTTGTCATAAATATAATGGCAAGGTAACTTTTCATATCAAACGGTACGATGCCCAAAGGATTTAAATGTAAGCAAAGGCCGCATATAAAACATATTGTGAAGCCAGAGTAAATAATGTAAAAAAGTGAATAAAGTGCCCTCTCAAAATGAAATTAGGAAATAACTAAAGAAAGGTCAGATAACTAAATCAGTCATGGTAAGAGAGGAATGATGAGAATTTTTATATTAGGAACAAAATAAAAATATAAGACACAAAACTAGTTTGACAAACATACAAACAAACAATGTAAGTAGTCTATAAAATCTAACATAAATAAAATTCTAAATAATTTTAACGGCATATAAAATTGTCTCCGGAATTTTAACACTATGTAAAAAGATCTCCTAACTAAAAGATCAGTGGACAGATATTTGGAAAATTTAGCTATGACTTAAAAAACCCGTAAGCACTTCTCACTTTAGAAGTCAACAAGAAAGTCTGATTCTAGGATAAAAATAGATGTAGCTCTGTCAACTGTTCTTACGTTTTTAACACTGTAGACCCGTGACCGTTACCTACAGTCCTATGATTGCTTTGGACAGTATATTTTTAAAACGTTTGACTACTTAGCTGTGGATTTTATTGGCTTTTACTTACCACCATACGTTTCTAATTCTATGGATCTGTGTTTGAAAGTCTACTTCAAGACGTCAATAATTGTCTTTCATGATTTTTAATTGGGGACAATTTTCAAAGCATCTCACGCGAAATCTTTTTGCCGAAATGTTCTTGCGAGTTTTAGTATTGTTCTCATCGTACTAATTATTGAGAATTTCGCTTTAATTTCATTGTTTTAAAGAATTTCAGTTTAAAGGCAATTCAACTAAGGTTTTAAATCGTATAAGTTCGAGATATTATTTCTCGGATTTTCTTTGGACCTCTGCAGGGCGGCCATTTATTTTTCAAACGTTTTATATTTAGAGCCTCTTTCAGAGATGTGAAATTGATGACGATCAGTTATCAATTGTACGTGGCTGTCAATACCTTTTCATATTGACCTCTTTACCTAAAATAAAACTCTAGACAACTAAATGCCGGTGAAGTGATCGAGGATTAATAATGGTTCTCACATACCGACAAATAAAAGGGCATATGGATGGTAAAATTTTGTTCTACACATAATCAAAGGACGATGTAATGATTAGGAAGCTAGACAAGTAGATACTTTCTAATTTCAGTTCTTACTGAGTGTTCCATACATCTGTCCTTGAGCCAAACTAAGCTAAACTCAATAAATGACCACTCAGAGAAGACTGCTGTTGAAGTTTCTGTTCTGTAATCTTTGATATTCAAAATTGTTCTTTCATATCTGCTTATTCAGCTGTAGAAGTCACCCATGTATAGTTTAACCTCTGATTATATAAACGAAAGAAGACGTGAAAGAATGTAGGACAATTTGTCATAGAGAGTTAGAGTATATGACAGGTATCGGAGTTTGATCCTTGAAAAGATATTTAATGATTAATGAGATAATCCTGTCTTTGATGTAAACGGAACTTAGATTAAAATCTTTAACCAACATGGAATTTTACAGCAAATTCTACTCAGGAAATAGGACAATTCCCTTGGGATTTCTTTTTCCAGCAGAAAGTGTATCATCTTCTGAACTGATGATTAGATCAATTCGACATTCTGATTTATCGGTGTTTTCATTATCTTGGATTATTCAAATAATAACGAATGTTCCGGAAATCAGAAGAGCATTCCGATTTCTTGAATAATCCAACCACAAAATGAATAACCCTCTTGATGCCATCCTCAATCAGGACTGGAGACGAGCGATTTTCAAATCACGTTTTCCAGTTCCTTCCCCAGACTGAATTAATGAGGTAGCTGCGTTCATCTTAAATAATAACAGCTAAATTCAGTTGTTGTTTAGGATTCATCGTCAAGATTACTTTCACATCTTCACTATCACCGCCCAATTGACATTAAAGGTTTTCACTTGTATTAAATACGACCCTCGTAATTTTTTTCTCAACTCAAGATAAATGAAAACTAAATTCAAACTTTAAAAAAAACTGTTTAACCAACCTCTGGATTTAAAAATAAATATTGCCGGGAATCTTTGTACACACCAAACATGGATTTGAAGATTTCCAGGTTCAGGAATATATCGAACATTAGGAATAATGAAAACCATCTAGACTCTTCGCTTTGTGAACTAGCGTTAAACATATTGGGATTTACTGATGCTTAAACAGGATTTCCTCGCACAAAAATAAGCTCACTACCGTTACAGCCACTGAGCCTGGTTCTTCTACCCAAATTAGTATAAAGAAGATAAATGAACAGAGGATTTTGTTGCGTTAATCTTTCAAATTCTTCCCTGATTTGAAAATATTTTGTTTTTACCTCGATTCGATTCTTAGCTGTGAGTAGAAATTTATTGTTTCAACCGTTGAGTCAGTTATGGTGGGAAGAAAAAAGATGGTTAAATCTATAAAGTTAAATAACTAAATATATAATTATCATCTTACCAATGGTCAGTCTCTGAATGAAATAATTGCGCCCTTCCAATCAGTTTCCGAATAAAATGCTTGGATTTTAAATGATAAATAATTTCAAATTCATGACCAATTTTTCTTACAGTTTTCCACCATTTTAATGTCACTCAATTTGACGATCTTCTAATCTTCACTGATATCCAGCACTTTCGGTTTTTTTTTTTCGTGAGTCTGCAACGTGAGGGCCATTTACCCACTAAATGAAACAATCATAAATATTAAGTCTAATGAATAATCACGGATTACATTCGAAAACTATTTTTGTGTCGTATATGATGTAATATTTTAGAAGTTGTTAGAAGATAGTTTTGCACTTCACCGAAGCCAGTTATAATATTGTACTGGAGATATGGTGAGATAATAAGAAATTAACAAAAACAATAGCCAACAGGTTAGTAACATTTCTCACTCACACATCCTGCATTCCTTGTGATATGTATGTATTAATTCACTTAAGGAGGAAATTTAATTATAATAATAATAATACTAACGAGGATTCGCAAGTATTAAAAATTGCGTGGATGCATCAATACAAGGACTCAAAAACTACATTAAAAAGAGCAAAGAAAGACATATTACAACAACTAGGAACAGCACAACCAACATAAAGAAAAAGAGAACAACAATAACTAGGAAACAAAAATAGGAAGAAAAACAACTGTACGGATATTTCAAGCGACAAACTGACGAATTTTCACATGAGAAGACTTGGACACGACTAAGAAAAAGGAAATTTTAAGAGAGAAACTGAATCTATTCTAATAGCACCACAAGACAATTCCAACGATGTTAAAACGAAAATTGATAAAATCCAACAGAATATCAAGTTTAGGTTATGTGATGATTGAGACGAAACGATTCATAACAAGTTAAGCGAATGCAGCAAATTAACAGAAAAGGAGTATAAGACTTGACATGACTGGGTGGGAAAGGTGATCCACGGGCAATTGTGCAAGAGATTTCAATTTGACCATTCAACCCAATTGTACGGGCACAAACCCGAATCCGTCCGGGAAAACGCGACGAATCGAATTCTCTTGGTATTTTGGGATACAAACTAATCATCTAACCCCGACCAGAAGATCACACTTTGTGATAACTAACAAAAAATAGAACCTGATATATCGGGGATTTTGACGTCCCAGCCGACCACAAAGCGAAAAAGAAAGCGAAAAGAATTACAAGTAATTGGATCTCTCTTGAGAACTAAGAAAACTGTGGAACATGAAGCGGACAGTAATACCATTTGTAATTAGCGCACTCGGAACGGTTCTCAAAGACTTCGTAAGGTGGTTGGAATAGCTAGAAATTGGAAGACGAGCCAAGACCATCCAAACTCCAGTATTCTTAAGATCAGCAACAATACTGAGAAGAGTCCTGGAGACCTGCAGAGATTTGCAGTCACTTAGACTCCAGTGTAAGACCATCAGCTAACGCTAGTGTGAAAAATTCATAAAGACCAATGACATCAAATGGAAAATTGATAACACTCAACAGAATAGCAAGAGAAGATTATGTGGAGAAAAAGAAGAAACGATGAATCACATGATAAACGAACGCTGCAAACTTGCACAAAAGGAATACCAGAGTAGACACAACTGGGTGGGAATGGTGATCTACAGGGAACTGAAAAAGAAACTGAAATTTGGTCATACTACTAAATCAAAAACTGTTTGAAAAAATGAGACGTGTACTTCGAGACTCAAATAGATCACTCAATCGCTGACAGAAGTCAATTTTTTGCTAGTGTTTATAAACAAGAGAAAAAAAGAACTTGCCATTTAATAGATTTTGCAATTCTAGCGGATCATAAAGTGAAAATGAAAGAAAACGAAAAGACAAACAAATATTTGAATCTTGTTAGAGAACAGAAAATAAGAAAAAGAATCGAAAACATACAGTATTGTTGAGATCGGCTACAATACCGAGAAAAATCTTGGTGATTCAAGGAGACTGGCGCCTGTCACTCAAACCCCAATGAAATACCACCAGCTAATGCCGATGTGAAAAACTTGCTAAGAGTAAAACAATAATAATAATAATGATTATAATTATAATAATGAGACGTTCAAAATTCTCTGGGATTTTGAGATACAAAACGAATCATCTAATCTCAGTGAGACGACCAGACTTTGTGATTGTCAACAAAAAAAGAAAACTTGCTGAATAGTTGTTTTTTCCGCACCGGCTGACTACAGGGTAAAACTGAAAGAAAGCGAAGAGAAAAATAAGCACCTAAACCTTGCTGGAGAACTGAAAAACTATAGAACATGAAGTGACGGTGATACCAATTGTAATTGAAGCGTTCGGTACAGTCTCCAAAGGAATGGTACAGGGACTGAAGGACTTGAAAATAAGAAGACGAGTGGAGACTATCCAAACTACAGAATTGTTGAGATCGGCCAGAATACAAAGTAGAGACTTAAAGAAACTTGCTGTCACTTAGACTCCTGTGGAAAATCAACAACTAACGCTGGTGTGAAAATCTCTCAAAAGAGTATAATAATAATAATAATAAAACTAATGACCATGCATAAGGCATTTCATCCCCGAGACGACGTTGACAGACAATATGTATCAAAAAAGGAGGGAGGAAGAGAACTTGCCAGCATTGAAGACGGCGTTGACGCATCAATTCAACGACTCGGGGACTACATAGAAAAACACGAAGGAGGACTGATTACAGCCGTCAGAAACATACTGACAACACGATGGCCAACAGAATGACAAAAACAAGGAAACAAAAATGGGAAGAAAAACAACTCTGAGCGTTTTAAACGACTAATAAACAACATCTCACACCAGAAAACCTGGACCTGGTTAAGAAAAGGAATCTATAAGAGAGAAACAGAATCTCTCCTAATAGCTGCACAAAACAACGCCATAAAAACCAATCATATCAAAACGAGAAAAGGTAAAACGCAACAAAATAGCAAATGTAGGTTATGCGGTGACAGAGACGAAACCATTAATCACATAATAAGCGAATGCAGCAAATTACCACAGGAGTTTAAGACTCGACACGATTGGGTCGGCAAGGGGATCCGCTTGGAGATGTGCGAGAAATTTAAATTTGACCATACGAACAAATGGTATATGCACAGCCCAGCATCTGTCCTAGAAAATGACACACATAAACTCCTAGGGGACTTTGACATAAAAATCTCGGCCAGAAGACCACACCTTATAAGATTCAACAAAAAACAGAGATCTTGCAAAATTTTGGACTTTGCTGTCTCAGCAGACCACAGAATAAAACCGAAAGAAAGTGAAAAGAAGGATAAGTACCTCGACCTTGCTAGGGAATTGAAAAAACTGTGGAACATGAAGGTGACAATTATAGCAATCGTGATTGGTGCTTTTGGTACAGTAACTAAAGGATTATTAAAGGGACTGGAGGACTTGGAAGTTGGCGGACGAGTGGAGACCATCCAAACGATAGCATTATTGAGAACGGCCAGAATACTGAGAAGAGTCCTGGAGACTTGAGGAGACTTGCTGTCACTCAAACTCCAGTGAAAAACCATCACCTAAAACTGAAGAAAAAATTCTCAAGGAGTAAACAACAACAATAATAATAATAATAATAATTATAATAATAATAATAATAATAATGATAATAATAATAATAATAAGAAGAAGAAGAAGAAGAAGAAGAAGAAGAAGAAGAAGAAGAAGAAGAAGAAGAAGAGAAATTGTTGAAACATTCTCATTATAAACTTTAATTTTATTAAATCTCAATATAAAATATCGTTTTCATGTTTTGATTTCGTCTCTCAGCCTCTAAACTCGAAGAGCACATAAGATAATTAACAGAATTGTTCCAGGAGGTCTTTTCCTTAAGTAGCACCACCCATCTCGTCTAAAGCACCTTTGAAGGAGAATAACGATGGAATCTAGGCAGTTTTTAAAACTGCCCCACAGGAGGCTTTCTTCGAGCGGAGCACCCAAATTAAACTGACCTTGTGTCACATTCTAGTTTTCTGAGAAGTCTAATAAAAAAAAACTTCAGAAAAATAAGTCCACGGCGAGAATATCGAATCATGCTTATGACAGGGTAGTCGATTTAGTAGATAACACAGCCTGGAAGAATAGCCACCATACACTCACTGATAACAACGTATGTGCCAACTGAATTAGATATAAACTTAGTGAAATAGAGAAAATGGTATAAACTTTCTTCCTTTCAAACTTCTTGGTATGTTCTTTATCCGTCTCTTTCTTTCTTTTTTCTTCGTTGTCTATCGACCATCTTCCCAGTCCTCCGCCTTCAACTCCGTGCATAAATGCCAATCTGTCAATCATCTTTTAGTGTCTCGGGCGTGACAGGACTATCTGATAACGTCTGCGGCACACATCAGTGAAATTGTCTGACCCTGCCTTCCCGAAATAAAACGGTCATTAAAGATCTTCACTTGTTCTTCAACTACTGTCTCTTTCACTACACCTTGTCTTCCCATCACTATTCGTTGTCCATTGATTTGGTTAGATGTTGGCTATCACGTGACTAAGTCTATCTCCATGATGGTCGAGTTTAAATTTTGAATGGGTGTCATGAGGAGCCACAGAAATGGTTGATACCATCTTTCGAATTGGGGTTGGTATATTCCTTGGCTCCTATTGTGTAAGAAGCATTGATTAATTATTTCATTCTTCGAAAAAATTTAATCAATCAGATATCTGATTAATACGGAGATACTTTCAGATAATCGATAAGGTTTCAAATATATTGAGGATAAACACGGAAATATTAATTAAATTAGTTGCAATTCATGTAAGTTACTTGGAGCAGCTACAGATAAATTCCTAAAGCCGCCCTGCATGCGACTCAAATTGAATTCTAAGCGCACTTCTGTTTACATATTTCATCAGATCCTTAGTGTAATGTCGTGTTCAAATATAGACGACTTTGAATATGACTTTCAGTTTGTTGATCCGTATATTCCACCAACTGGGAAATTTTTCAGTAAAGTTCTCGCTATTTTCACACCAAATTCCACTATTTTTGTCATATTTTTCATCCATTTTGTTGCCATAGAATCTGATAGAAGAGCAAAATATTTTGAAATACTTAAAAATAATGCTTACGGAATTTTTGAATTTAGTTCCTTAATGATGTCATGAAATATTCAGGTTTCTTCAGTTCGTCTTTTAGTGTTTCCAATGACTTTTTCCGTTCAATAGGATTTGTGAATTGCACTGTTCTAATTTGGAACTTCTGGATGCAAAATAGACTCGAGAAAAGCTGAAGAATGTATCGGCTGAAATATTCAGATAAATACAACAAAAATTGTGTTGCTCGTCTGAATAATCAAATGATAAATACTACATGTTTGTATTTATCAACCTGTCCCTAAGGTCAATTTTTAAGCGAAGTTTAACAGGTTTGAATTCAGACCTTTTCCTTTTCCTAGACCGGTTCCCATACCAAGATTAAAGAGCACAGGCTGTCCTTCTATTTACCCATAGCAGGATGGAGAATAGTTGGATTCACACCTTTCTCAGGAGTATTAGGACGCTATACAATCTCGCAAGTTTGTCGTTGGAAATATCCATACAATTGTTTTTCTTCCTTTTTCTGTTTTCTACTTTTGTTGTTTTTTCTTTTTGTTTTTATGTTGTCATTGTTGCTACTGACTGCCGTAATTAATTATTTCTTTGCTCTTTTTTTTTAACGTATTCATTGAGTCCTTCAATTGATGCAATCCTCAATGTCTTTATTATTATTATCATTATTATGTGTGATTGTCTGGTCAGGATTAAGTGATCTGTTTGTATCTCAAAATCCCAGAGAATTTTGTACGACTCTTTCTCAAGGACAGATTCTGATTTGTGCATATACCATTTGTTTGTAGGATCAAATTTCAATTTCTTGCTCAATTCCCAGTGGATTATTATTATTATTATTACTATTATTATTATTATTTGATCCAGTTTTATTGAATAAAACGTGTTAGTTGCATGCAACCCACTTGTTGAGGAAGTTGTGAAAACATGTCTCAAGGGGAGATAATTTGATCAATTTCTTTCATCCCAACAAGGCGGAAGTAGCAGAATTGAAGAAATGGAAGAATATAAGACAGATACAATGGAACTTCCCCTCCGGATATGACGTTAATTTAATAGAGAATGTTTCTAAAGAGGAAAAGATATGAAAGACAATGAACTATTTCGGTTGCCGATAAATCAAGAGCACAAACGAAAAGACCGTGAAGTGTCAGGACTAAATACTTTTAAAACTTGGAAAACGAATATGTTACAAAATATCAATTCAACTGTAGTCACTTCGAAATTGAGATCCTAGATCCTATAGCACTTAAGTATCATAGATTTTATAAATACGTGTATGACCGGGCGATGTTTTCATAAACGTTTAATTAGATTGTTGTTGTTTTTTTTTTTGTTTTGTTTTTTGTTTTTTTTATCAACTTGTAATCCCTCCGACTGAGACTTACCTTTAGATCTTACGTGCCAAACTGCTGTTTTTCTATCTATCTTTCTTTCTTTCTATATATATATATATATATATATATATATATATATATATCTGTCTGTCTTGGGTAAGACTGTCACATGACTTCAATTAAGTAAGAATTAAGTCTATTGCTGCGAAGTTTTGCCATGTATATACTTACACACATACACGTTATCGTCGAGTTCAGATCCTTGATGAGACCGTTCGAATTTCACTTCGCGCATGGAACGGTATGAATCTCTTCCCAGTTATTGATAAACAATACGACAGAGTACTTTAACCTTAGGCAACCAATATAGGAGAAAGGAAAATCTGAATTCAGTCCAGTTTGGGGCACACTTCGACTGGCCGTGTTTCTAGGCACACGGATCAGATCGGGTAATATGGGAAATTTAACGACACTCCCATATGGGTCGTAAGAAAGAATAAGCATCGCAGTAAGACTTTTAAGTACATTTATATAAGAAGTGCGAAAGAGTTGCTACAGCATATTCCTTTAGTGGTCAATAGTCTTTAAGAGAACAAAGTTAAAATTATAATACATCTATCTGTGGTTGGTGAATGTCCTGTTGTCTTTCAGTATATTTTCTGGTTGTGTTTAAGACTGTTTTAAGAGGGCTATGGACGTTTGGGTTCGGATTGTTTTCTGTGTTCTGTTTGTAAAGTTGGGTGGTCTGTTAACTCCCTCAATTACCTTCCTGTCTTCAGCCACGTCTCAACTCGTGGAGACCCTAGTCGCTTCTGCCTCTCTCTGTGCCCAAGTCACGTGCTCAGTGTCTTGCGTCCGGCCTTCTCCTTCCACTCTCGGCCTCTCCACATCAGGGTACACAGACGTCTAGAGGATAACTCGTAATTTTCTTATAGTGTAACTTGGCTTCGGTGGCTGTCAGTCACCTGACATAGATTCCGGGAAACCGGCATTCACATTACACAGGCTAAGACCAGTGCGCCTTGAGCCTCAAGGCCCGTCACCCTAGGCTCTTCCGTCTCCGGAAGGGCTAGGTTTATCGTCTGGCGCCTGAAGCACCCCATTTTAGGGGAACGCTGACGAGGGTCAAGACATTTTTGGAACCCATGGCCGTGTGTGGGCCCGGTTTAAAAAGGCCATGTAGTAAATCTTGGCGTGTGTGGCGGGCACCAGACAAATATCATATCATAGCCGTTGTGGGGTGGGGGGGTAGATGCTTATATACATCAGTCTGGGCTAAACAGAATGAAGTTTTGAGAAAAGTCTTCATCACATTAATCGTTATCCTCAAACATCCTTAAAAAAGCCCAACACGAAAGATTGAACACAGAATAGTATTGTTAACAATTAAGCGTGAGTGTGTGTTCACACACACTCACACACGCTCACACACGCTCACACACGCTCACAAACACACACACACACACACGCGCATATATATATATATATATATATATATATATATATATATATATATATATATATATATATATCATCGTCATTAGAAGTACTGACAGATACATACATTTTTAATAACAGAGAATATATGTTTAGAAATGTTTAGCTATTTGAATCTTCCTGCGTTCAGATTTATTTGGGAAGATTATTCCATTTGAAATTTGATCTGAGATAATTAATCTAGTCTCATTTCTTACCAGCTGAACTTTGTACCGGACAAAGTTAACCTTAATATATTTATCTATTTCGGTGGCTAGTCTTATTATCAGGACAGATAAACCGTTCCTTGTCTCTCCTCCTGGGATTTGAGGTAACACAATCTTCTTACCTTCATTTGACGTTGCGCGGGGTTAGGGTAAGGCTATTAACCCTTTCACTGCCGTGTATTTCAACAGACTTATTCCTAAACTCATCCTGTGTGCGACTATAATCGAATACCGAGCGCTTATCAGAGTGCAAATATGGGTGAATTACAAGCACTGTAGCGTGTGTAAAATCGAATACCTTGCACTGTGCAGTGTGCAAATATAGTTTAATCCCTGGTGCCGTTTGCAAATATAGTCGAATTCCAAGCGCCGTGTCGTGTGCAAATATAATCGAATCACAAGCAATGGCACATTGTGCAAATATAGACTAATTCCCAGCACTGTCCTATCAAATCCCTAGCGCTGTGCTGCGTGCAATTATAGAGGGTTTCCTTGCGCCGTGTTGTGTGCAAATATATTTAAATTTTATACTACCTTTAGTTTGCTGGTCTATTTTTTCGAACCGTCTGAATAACTAGTAAAGTTTCTCATCATTTCAACACCAATTTCGACTCATTTTGCCACATTTTTTCATTTAGATTTTAACCGCCGAAACTTGTAAAATTGATATCAAACACTTCGTATTGTACAGGTTCAGGAAAAAATTATATTATATATTGATTATATATTGATACAGAATTGAATGAATTATCAACAATGAAGTTGATTTTGATCGCGATGATTCAGATACACCGATACACATACTGCTGTGCATAATATTGGGAAACATCGAAAAAAGCAGAAAATTTACTGATTTTATTCAAAAAATTTTTTGTTTTTGTTTTAATACCAACTGATACTACTTCCATTGGTTATCTTATCATTTTATGGTGAAAAGGTTTTAAATCAAAGTTTGTTTTTTTGTTGGAAAATGTGGCACTGCGATTTACAGAAAATTAGAAACTGCAACAACAAAAATGAAGAATTGGGGATATGTTAAAACAAAGGATCAAATTGGAGATATGTTAAAACTAAGTATCAAATTGGAGATATGTTAAAACTAAGTATCAAATTGGAGATATGTTAAAACTAAGGATCAAATTGGGGATGTTAAAACTAAGGATCAAATTGGGGATATGTTAAAACTAAGGACCAAATTGGGGATATTTTAAAACTAAAGATCAAATTGGGTATGTTAAAACTACGGATCAAATTGGGGATATGTTAAAACTAAGGATCAAATTGGGGATGTTAAAACTAAGGATCAAATTGGGGATGTTAAAACTAAGTATCAAATTGGAGATATGTTAAAACTACGGATCAAATTGGGGATATGTTAAAACTAAGTATCAAATTGGGGATGTTAAAACTACGGATCAAATTGAGGATATGTTAAAACTAAGTATCAAATTGGGGATGTTAAAACTACGGATCAAATTGGGGATATGTTAAAACTAAGTATCAAATTGGGGATGTTAAAACTACGGATCAAATTGGGGATATGTTAAAACTAAGGATCAAATTGGGGATGTTAAAACTACGGATCAAATTGGGGATATGTTAAAACTAAGTATCAAATTGGGGATGTTAAAACTAAGGATCAAATTGGGGATGTTAAAACTAAGTATCAAATTGGAGATATGTTAAAACTACGGATCAAATTGGGGATATGTTAAAACTAAGTATCAAATTGGGGATGTTAAAACTACGGATCAAATTGGGGATATGTTAAAACTAAGGATCAAATTGGGGATGTTAAAACTAAGGATCAAATTGGGGATATGTTAAAACTAAGTATCAAATTGGGGATGTTAAAACTACGGATCAAATTGGGGATATGTTAAAACTAAGTATCAAATTGGGGATGTTAAAACTACGGATCAAATTGGGGATGTTAAAACTAAGTATCAAATTGGGGATGTTAAAACTAAGGATCAAATTTATGCAGCTGACTTTGCTATTATCGTATGGATCCTTATATTGTTATACTGAATTCCAACTGATATGACGTGTGCAAAAATTATGAAAATTTTTTTCTGTGCGGTGTAAAAATACAGTGAAATTTCTTGGAAAAATGCAAATAGAGTCGAATTTGCTTTAAACTTTTAGCTTGCTGATCCGTATTATCACCAAGTGGAAAATTTTTCAGAAAGTTTTCTCGTTATTTCCACACCAAATTTGACTATTTTGTCATAATTTTCATTCAGATTGTTGCCATAGAAACGGACAGAAATAAACAATATTAAGTTTTAACAGTCCACGACACCATTAAAGCCATTTTAACACAATGCTTTGATTTTATTGGGAGATAAATTTAGCTTTGACGAGTGGAATAAACAATAGTTTTATTTTTATGTGCAAAAGAAAGATATCAACGAGCTTTATAATGGGTTCAAACTTGCAGTAAAAACTTTCTGAATAAAACACAAATATACCGCAATGGTGTCGTGGACTGTAAATAAATTTTGTGTTGAAAAATAGTGCCGAAGAAGAAACAAAAAAGTAAAAAAATGCGGCAATAAATGGTTTAAATACGAACTAAGATAGCTAATTGAATACATTATCCACGGTTTGGGGAGATTTTTGAAACCTTTCAGTGCACGATAAAATTTCTAAGAAGAAACAAATTCTGAATTTCCTCACCAAACGTCGACCGTCCCATAAAATTATGAAAAAACTTGTAATGAATTTCCATAAAAGAAACGCAATGGCGTCAATATCTTGACAGCAAATGTTTGTGAATTATTCAACAGCGCCAACAAAATGTTGATTAGCATTTCTGTTAGAAAGGTGAGTAATTGTTTGGGGTCACATTTTCAGAATGTTCTCTGTATCTTGGAAGTGGAAGAATATGGAAGAGGAGGGAAAAGGGAGATCAGGTTGAAAGTGGGGGGTGCAGACGAGGAGTGAAAAAAACAAAGGAAACGGATGAGATTAAGGTGAAAGAAAGAAAGAAAGAAAGAGTATGGACAGTAAAGAAAGAAGAAAAAAAAGAAGAAAATGAGAGAAAAAGAAAATAAGAAGACAAAGGAGAAATAGAAAAGAAAAGAAAAAATGAAGGAAAAAGAAAAAGAGAAAAGTTTGGACGAAAAAGAAATGAAAGAAACAGATGAAAAGGGGATAAAGAACAAATCACAAGAATATGACCAATAAATAAAAAAAATTTTAAATGAAAGAAAAAAATAATCAGTGTAAAAAGAAAAACTGGATTCATAAATTGATTTTAACGGCATGTCTACCTGGGTTATTTTATGCCGAGAGGTTAAGGAATCGCGTATATTATACTTTTTTCTGTATTTGTTTAAGAGATTTCTTTTTCATACAGTCCAATCAAATACGAATAGTTTTTAAACAGATCTATTTGACCCTCCATTGGGGGGGTCTCTACTCCGAATCAGAGTGGAATTGGGAGTAATGATAATAAAAAGGTACTCTGCCCTCCTCTGACATCCAGAACTGGAGCCTCACTACAGTTTAGTATTATACCCAGGGCCTATATTTTTGCTAGAGAGGGTATCTTACTTCAGGGGATATAATCGGTGTATTCTAAAGAGGAAAAAAGAAAGTTATAGAAAAAAAGAGAAAGTGGAAAAGAGAAAAATAGAATAAAAAAGAGAAAAGGTTGGGGGAAAAAAAGAGAAAAGAAGGAAGAGGCAAACGAAATCCACCGATTGACATGCTAATTCACATAAAATATCAGATTCGAATTCTATTGAGACAAGCGGGCCTTCGACAGGCATATCCACTTTCGAGAGGGACGGACAAAACCTCGAAAGTGAAATTAAAATAAAAAGGTGGGCTCAAATGAGCACAGCCTGAAATCGGTCATAAAAATTGCAATGATCCGGGAAATGGTTTGTTAAAACGCTTATGAAAAATGACTTTACGTTATATTTTGCATCCTCTGTGTGCGTAAAATTAATTGCAAAATACATCCACGCACTCAATCTGAGTAACAACCCCTTCTCCATGATTAGCAGTAAAGAATGTGTGTCTTTATGAAACATTCCTCAATATATATATCTTTTCATTTGGTTGGTTTATTTTGTTTAATGGCATATCAACCTTTGTAGGTTATTCATTACCAAAGTCATCCTACTAGAAGGGCAATAGTAGTACTATTTAACCCATAGCTGGGAGGATAAGGGGGTTCATATCTTTCCCAAGTGTATATGTCCGAAAGTGAATGCAATACTGTGACTGGAGTTCGAACTCGCTTACTATGAGTCCGCAGTCAAGCGCTTTAACCATTACACCACATTACACCTGCATTAGTTTTGTCTGGTACAAGTGATGTATACATACGAAGGTGGGCTAAAAAGTTCAAAGGTTAGGAAGTTCATATGATGACGTCATATCTGCAGCAGATAACTTTTTACCAATAGGTTCCAAGCACTGCAACACCGATGGAAGATGCGTGTGGACCATGAGGACGAAGATATTGAAAAATAGACCTCATAAAAACATTATTGAAAAATAGACTAAAAACTTTACAACCGACCCTAGTATATTCCTTAATACATCCAAATAGACGATAAACTGATTGTTATCAAGATCTGTATCTTTACACATGACTCCTCCCAAACTAATGAATCTATTGATGGTTCATATCGTCATCTAACAAAAATGGCGATACGAAGTCTCAAGAAAAAAACCTAGTTCAACCAAAGAACGAACACGAACGAAATCAAATGCTGGCGGTTTAATTACGCCACTAATTATTCAATTCGAATCAACAGTCGATTTTATGTCTTACAGTCAAATCGTACTAAAAGCACCAGTTCTTATCAAATCATCAAAGTTAGACACTGATAAGCTTGTTCTCGTTTGATATGGTTGATCACTTAGGAATAGTAATTATTGTAGGCAACTTTAAGCCTGTGTGTTGGCTTAACGAAGCTTAGTAAATGACAAATGATTTAATGTCAATTGTTCGTTTGTTTACGAGAATTCGATTTTAGAATTTTGTCAAAGATCTTGTTGACGACCTGAAAATTTCCAGCCTTAATTTCATTACCTTCCCATTTTCCTCCATCAGTTTCTGTTTTTTGTTAAGTCAGCAACTTGCCCGTTAAAGTTAAGCCAATTAAAAATTATCACGTTAAAATGATTGTAATGCCCGATTTTCTAGATGAACGTTTCAGACAAAATTCATTGCCGCTTCTTATCGGTGAGGAATGATACAATGAGAAATTTTTTTATCTTTTTCTTTCAGATTATAAAAAATACTATTCATAATCTTTTTTCTATATTCATCCAAATATTAGTGCGTCCATAGGAAAACGTCGCTTATGAGTTCTAAGTTGTCTAGATTTCTGAGACGAAGCTTGATGATTTTTATCATTAAGGGTTTTCGGACTATTGTCTTCATCTTTATTGTTATTTCCGCAACATTTCGGCTGATATGTTCTTTATGTCCAGCAGGACACATAGCATAACGGTTACAGGCATTGGTTCCCTAAGCTTCTAAGGAGACAATTATCTGGAGGTTGCAGGTTCAATCCTGATTGCAAGTGAGTAACAATACATGAATACTTGACACGTGTACCCGGTTATGGCTAACGGAATCAGAACAATAAAGCACGTAGATCGAAGTTCCGTGTAGGTTCCCGAGTTCAAAAACACCGGAAAAATACCGGAGGAAATATAGGCCGAAATATTGTGGAAATATCAATAAAGATGAAGACAACAGTCCGAAAACCCTTAATGATAAAAAGCTTATGAGTCCGTCCTTATTTTCCCCGGCTGTGCTCGACATGTTTTGTTCATCTTATTTGCTTAGTTTGTGAGAAAGGAAGTATGTGGCCGTACAGCTGCTGTTTTGTGGGGTGTTGCTTCCAGGATTTGTTTAAAACAACACGTAGCATTGTTGTGTATCTAGCTTTAGCTCTATATGTCCCGTTATCCCCACCAGGTGGTGCATCCATACAGTAGTACGGACACAGTCATAGCTTGAAAAAATTCCGTTTTATTATATCAGAGAGATCAGATTTTCATATGATCGATAACATGTCGATAGCTGTCCACGCCCTCGCTAGGAGATTATTGACATCACTTTCAAATTACAGGCACACACACACACACACACACACACATATATATATATATATATATAAATATCGTACTATGCTCATTTGTATATATCATCATCATCATCAAGTCACGCTGACAGCAAGGATTTCTCTCTCTCTCTCTTCCTCTCTCTCTCTCCCTCTCTCTCTCTCTCTCTCTCTCTCTGTCCCTATCATCAATCACTCCTGCCAGGTCCTCTAGATTGTATCTAGTGTCCACACAGAGCTGATGCCAGTCCTTGCTGATTAGTCAACCTAGGCGTTTCCATATATAAGGGTCCAAAAGAGATCGTTGATTATGTGTTCGTCTTTACTTAACCAGCTGTACCCAGCAGGTCTTGTTCGCTAACTCGAAAGGTTTGTGAGATTGGAAGTAAGTGGCCGCATAGCAGCTTTTTAGGGAGGTGGTGGTTCCAGGATTTGTTCAAAACAACACGCAGCATCGAGTACGTGTGTATATGTGTGTCTATGCGTGTGTGTATGCATGTAGTGCGCGCGCGCGCGTGTGTGTGTGTGTGTGTGTGTGTGTGTGTGTGCGCATGTGCATTTATGTGTGTGTGTGTGTGTGTGTGTGTGCTCTTTTATCAATCTTATTTCCAGTGACAAGTAGCAAGACTATTTCATAATTTTATAAAACATAAATTAGGAATTGTATTATTTTTTTTTCCTGATAATTGATTATTTATTCGATATTATATTTCTGATTCTATCTATCTATCTATCTATCGATCGATCGATCGATCTATCAGTTACTGTCCTTATCTCTCTCTCTCTCTCTCTTTCTCTCATTCTCTCTCTCTCTCTCTCTCTCTGTATATATACACGGATAGATTGATAGATATACAAATAACACAAAGAAAGGATATATATATATATATATGGTTCATTCAATAAGTTTCCAAACTTTTTTGTACAGGCATTTAAAATTATCGTAGACTCTTGATGACTGACCAATTTTTATGATTTCAACTTCAAATGAACAGCTACAGCAGCAATTGGAATACACCCTACTAAAACCTGATTATCACAGCTGGTGAATTTCAAAAATGCAATCTGGACGTGAGGACACTTTAGAAGAACAATATGCAATAAAATTCTGTTTTAAACTTGGAAAAAATGCCACAGAAACGTATGGAATGCTTCAGACTGCTTTTGGAGCATCTTGCATGAATTGGGCATCAGTTTTTGAGTGGCATAAGAGATTCAAGGAAGGCAGGGAGTCTGTGAGGGATGATGAGAGGTGTAGGGGGAATAAGGAAGTCAATACACCAGAGTTGATTGGCCAAAGGGTTAGAGTTAGGGTTAGTATGTTGAGGTTTTAAGGGAGTTCAGGAAGAGATTCCGTCGAAAGAGGCCAGCACTCTTCAAATCGGGTCAGTGTCATTTCCACCAGGACAATGCACCAGTCCACAACTCCATTCTTGTCACAGACTATTTGACCAAGATGGGCATCAAGACAGTTCCTCACCCTCTCTATAGTCCAGACCTTGCTCGCTGTGACTTTTGGTTATTCCCTAAGCTCAAAGGCTGTCGTTATGAGACAATTGAGGAGATGAAAGAGGCTGTGACGAAGGTCATTGACACGCTCACACAAGAGGACTTCTATGGGGCCTTCCAGAAGTTGTTGGAACGGTAGAACAAGTGCATTGCAGCCGGAGGAGACTACTTCGAAGGAATTAGAGTTTCATGTGTGTACTATCAATAAAAGTGCCCATACGAAAAAAGTCTGGAAATTATTTAATGGTCCTCGTATATATATATATATATATATGCTTCCTTTATGTCTTTTTCCTTGTTGGCAGGGCAGAAAATATAGCGACGGCATTCTAAGGACCCCTCCAAAAAAAGCGATTGTTATATTTTAACCTTCGACCCGGCCCAAAAATGCTATTCCAAGGTAATACACCGGAAGGAAGTGACACATTCCAATGGCCAGTAATCGAAAGAGATCGCGTGGGCGGATTAAGGCTTATGATATGGGACAAGGTGAAGGTCCCATTGTGCCATTACAGTCATGCACCGGAAGAGAGTAACCTCTGAACTGCATGACAGTTATTTCCGCTTGATGACGATTAAACATTCGATTTCAAAGATCCAGTAGGCGATCGTGTGGGCGTTGAGTTATTATTTAACTCAGTTGAGTTTGGGTCCCAGAGCAGTTGCCAGCAGACTTCCAGAGGGTTAGAGACGAGATGTGGTAGGGAAGGCCACACCCGACCGAGGGGGACCTCGGAAACCCCCGATGCAGTTGCCAGCAGACTTCCAGACAGTAGAGACGAGATGTGGTAGGGAAGGCCACACCCGACCGAGGGGGCCCTCGGAAAAGCCCCGATGGAGTGGACCCCAAGACCTCTGGTTGAGCATCTAAGAGAACAAGAAAGACACAACGTGACGGTCATAACAGTGGGGTCAAATATAAAGTTTATGTTCAGTCTCCAGCATCTTCTCACATGCAACCCTTCAACAACCCTTCCGAACCCTTGCAATAAAGTGAGAGAGGTGAATATTTTTCTAAAGAAGTCCTTCCTGCGTCTTTATCATGCGTTTTCCTTCCTGCGTCTTTATCGTTGTGTCGCTGTGGATGAGTATATAACACGATGTCCCGATTCTGACACTGAATCGCATCTAGTGGCAAGATCCATATTCTAGGGATCTTGTGAATTTTGAGTATCAATTTGTTGCCATTACTCCCTAATCCACTCAGATCCGGAATAGTAGTACCCGTTAGGGTCCCATCTAAAAAGATTTTTTTCAGAAATTATTTGTATTAGAACGGAATACTTTAAACCATATAACTGGGTGCAAACAAATTATTCTTATCATTAAATAGAAATCGTTACTTGAAACCATACAGTCGCTCGACAAAAAGGCTGAATTCGGTCTTTAATAACCCCACAAAATTTGACATGCCGTAAAACAACTCAACCCAAAATTCCATGTCCTTCTTATTCGTCACGCTTACTTTTACTTCACTCTACATCTAGTTATCAATCTCTCCTCCTCCTCCTCCTCCTCCTCTTCTTCCTCAGTCTCTCTCTCTCTCTCTGTTTCCTTCATATCCTTCTCATTTCGCATAGGTGTCTTTTCACTTTTCACCCTCCTTGTCTGCTTATCAATCTCTCCTCCTCCTCTTCTTCCTCTCCCACCCTCTCTCTTTCTCTCTCTCTCTCTCTCTCATATCCTTCTCATTTCACATAGGTGGCTTTTCATTTTCCCCCCTCCTTGTCTGCTAATCAATCTCTCCTCCTCCTCTTCTTCTTCATCTCTCTATTCCCCCCCTCTTTCTCTTTCTCTCTGTCTCTGTCTCTGTCTCTGTCTGTTTCCTTCATATCCTTCTCATTTCGCAAAGGTGTCTTTTTACTTTTCCCCCTCCTTGTTTGCTTATCAATCTCTCCTCCTCCTCTTTTTCTTTATCTCTCTCTCTCTCTCCTCCACCTCCTCCTCCCTCTTTCTACTAAATAAACTGGGGATTGTTCGAATGAGAAAAATACACAAAAATTCTTATTACTTGAAAAACTTATTGAAACAGACGATTGATGTTGCACTTAAAAGATTTGGACGGTGTCTTTTTATAATGATTATTTCTTCAGACAACTTCTCTAGCTTCTCTCCTCATAATACTTACGAGTATATTAGTGGATTGAGATAGTCAATCGACAAATCTAATAAACTGATATCTATAAATTTGTCATCTGACACAGAATTGTTTCAGGTAATTTCTGAAAAGTATTTCTTCTTCCACGTCCGAGTTGGTTGAGAGCTTTCACGACATGTTAATCTCCAAACCAGAAGTTAATTGCAAAAATATATGGTAATATAATTCATGAAGAATCTAACTTGAGGGTTTTGTGGGTTCCATTCACATAAAGACGAGGTCAATTTTTTTGTTTTTTTGTGTTTGTTTTTCTTTTAATGGCATATCAACCTTCGTGAGTTATTTAATACCAAAGGCATCATTGAAGAACAGGAGGGGATGCAATTTAACTCGTTGCTGGAGGGATGAATGGGTTCATGCTTTTTCCATGGATATAAATTCGATACTGAACGTAAGAGAACTACTGTAGTTCGAACTTGGGCACCTCTGGTGGTGTAATGGTTAGCAAGTTAGACTAGCAAACCTACACGAGTGAGTTCGAGTCTCATTGGGTGCCCCATTCATTTGGCCTTGTGCTAAATCGAAGTAAAGACCTTCGTAAATTACTACTGTAGTTCGAACTTGCCTACTACGATATCGCAGTCCAAGACGTTAACCATAACGCTTAGAGAGCGCCTTCCCCGATTTTGTCAATTCACTTTTTCACCAATACACACATCTCTCTCTCTCTCTCTCTCTCTATATATATATATATATATATATATATATATTCCTCATTTTATTTCCTCTTTTTTCTCTTCTCTTTTTCTTTCGTTCTTTTTCCTTTAACTCACATACACACATAAACACACTCACACACATAAACACACTCACACACATAAACACATACTCGAACCTTGCGAAACATTTCCCTATAATCACTGTCGTTGCCTGTAGAATGTCAAATCTGCCAAATTTCGACAATTTAGTTCCTTCCGTTAAGGAAACGATAACTTCCAATTTTCACTCATCATTCCTGTATAACTTGACTAAGATTTATAATTTTTCTTTCTTCTTTAAACATTGTCTGATTTATTTATTTATTTATTTAAAATAGACGACAAATTAATCTGGATTGTTTTAAAATGTCTGTGTAATTCGACGATGTCGACCAGCCTCAACTCGACTGACCTTCTCTTGAAACTTCCTGTCGTCCTTTTGTATACAAACTCCAGATCGTTTGTCAGGAGCCGGCATTCCAGCTCACTGACGCGATCTGTTTTGAAAGGTTCGTTTTACAGTTAGGACAACAACTGGCGTCCATCCCTCTGTCTGTTAACTCTTCTCGATCCCCCCCCACTCTCTCTCTCTCTCTCTCTCTCTCGCGCTCGCTCGCTCGTTCCCTTCGCACCATTCTCTCCCAGGCTCCTTCCTCGATTTTATCTCTGACCCAAGATAATCACAGAAACACTAACAGCGTGTTTCCCATCGCAATTTTCTGTTCAGACGATTGGTTGTCTATAATGTGCCGGAATTTGTCGAGTTAGCCAGTGGGACTGATAGTCTATAAAATGTTTCCGTTGACAATGAAAGAATTTGGTGTTTTATTTCTTTAAATGTTCTTCTTACTCAAACTATATATCTGTTTATCGATCGATCTAGCTTGCTAACTTGCGAACTGGTTTGCTAGTTCATCCTCATTGGGGAATCCTCATAGTGTAATGGCCGAAGTGCTGATCTGTGGCCTTGAAGAAAGGGAGTTCGAACTCCACTTTGTGCCATCATTCTCACTTCCAGGCTTATACCTTTGGGAAAGGCACGAACCCTCATATCCCCTGGCTAAGGTTTAAATCGTATTCGCGGTGTTCTTCTGAAAGAATAGCTTTGGTATCAAATAACCTACGATGGTTGATATGCCATTAAACAACAAAATTAATTCTTAATCCATCAGAAATTTTTATCGATCACAATACATTTCTCTCTCTCTCTCTCTCTCTCTCTCTCTCTCTCTCTCTCTCTCTCTCTCTCTCTCTTACGCTCCCCGTGGGGGTTGAGCACTCTGGCAAAGGAATTTACGGTTGCCGCTCACATTATACAAAACTCTTCGAACGAATTAAGCACTCTGTTATCCGGTAAGATATAAAATGTAAATAAACGAACGCTGCTGCTGCTGCTGTTACTTAATGCCTTATAATCCCGAGCTGACATGGTACGCTTGTTGGCCGAGCGGTCCGATACTAAGTCTAACGTAAAATTGGGCGGGTTTCGATCACAGCTTCCAGCGTCCTACGTGTCTAGCCACACTGAAGAGTTGTGATACAACGAAACTGTCTGTTCATGGATGACAATATATATATATATATATATATATATATATATATATATATATATAAGTTTCATTCAATGAATAACGTGAATTTTGAGTTAGGAATTGTCAAGAGGAAGCCTTCTTTAAAGTTGGACCTTTTTCAAGGAAATCAATAATGATAAGTCTTTTAATGTCCAAGAAAACTATCAACATTACCTTCACAGCGCCCGAAACGTTTTTACCAGAAAGCCAGTGTATTTCCTCTCCAGGGACTGACTTTTTGATTTGGGTTTGTAATGACAAACCCATGTTTAGCCCGTTCACAAACATATTTTTTTATTAAAATTTTTCTTCACCGTACACATATTCTTCTGTAAATTTCATATCGTTTGCATTTCTCAGCTACCAAAAATTTGATGACAGAACTCTGTCTCCCAGACCATTGGCGAACATTCTACCCACTAGACCAATAGAGAGAGAGAGAAAGAGAGAGAGAGGTAGATGACAAGAGCCATATAGATACAGACTGAGATACATTCAGGGTGGAACGCTAAAATTGAAGTCCTAAAGAAAACAACACTACAGCTTTATTTTAAAACTTTTATTGAAAAAATCAATTCAGCTAATTTGATTATGTAGTAGAGCTGACATCTATTCAAAGTAGCCGTCTTCAGCCTCAATCACCGCCTCGATACAGATCCGGAACAGGGAACATGCCTTTTCTACAAGCGCCGGCAGGAGCTCGGGGAATACTTGGCGGATGGCGGCGATCAGGCTGGCTTTGGTGTTGTGGGAAGTCAACATGGTCATGTTCTCGACGTATGACCAAACGAAGTAGTCCAGCGGGTTCAGGTCGGGTAGGAGGGGGGCAGCGAGAGAAGGGTACAAAGTCGTAGCACTCCTTCTGAAGCCAAGACTGAGTCTCTTTGGACTTGTGGGCCGGCGCCGAGTCCTGCTGCCACACCCAGGGTCTGCCACCGGCCACCTCACTGCACCAGGGAATCACCACACCCTTCAGCACATCCAGGTACTCTTTGGTGTTGACTTTCAAGCCGACTTCGAAGATGTGAGGTGGCATGATGTGGCCCTACTTGAAACCAAACCAAAGACCATAACCGTATCCGGAAACTTCGTTTTCATCACCCTGGGCACGTCCCTGTTATTCGTGGCAATCCAGATTTGCATCTTGAGGGTACTGGCAATGGTCCTGTTGTTATAAGTTGGATCGGTAGAGAGCATGCGTTGTACAGCGGCGCATCTTCGATCTCGCTCGTTGAACATAGTGTCACTTTCAGACATGATTGAAGGTTCCTGTCACTCTTGGGATTTGTACACAACTGGCCAACTAGTAGATGGTCTGCAACAAAAAAAGGAAACAGTTTTCATTAAACGGAAATGAAATCATGTCGTCTTTTCTAGGACGACAATCTTATCGTTCCACCCTATATATATATATATAGATACAATTTTATCGTTCCACCCTGTATATAGAAATATAGATAATTACTTAATGTAAGAGCAATAAAAATACATAACTATCCCATTGATTTCCACGCACACACTATTAATTATCTCTGTCTATTTATTAGTTTATCTATTTTGTTCATATCATTTCTCCAATCGGCAGAGTATAGAATATGCTGGTTGCATTCTCTGCAGTTGAGTACGACCTCCTCCAAAAAAGGGAGAAACTGTATATGACACTAAACTGCTTTTAGTGGTGAGACTCCAGTTCTGTATCTCTGGGGGAGTGCGGTGTATTCCTTTGTTGCCATTACTCCTATGTCTACTCTAACCCGAAGTGTAAGGGTTCCATCTATGGGCCAAATACATCTTTCCGAAAATTGTTAGTATTAGATTAGAATACTTGAAACATGTAAGTATGTACAGACAAATGATTATTATTAGATAATTTCTCTCTCTCTCTCTCTCTCTCTCTCTCTCTCTCTCTCTCTCTCTCTCTTACTTTCTTTCTCCTCCGCGGATTTCACATCTTTTTATTTATTCTCTCAACTTTCTAACATTTTTATTTTATTTTACTTCGTAAGAAACATTTCCCTTTAATTCTTCACTGGGTATCTTTATTCCTTAATACTTCTCTTCATCTTTCCTTTCTATCACTTCCTCCGCCCGTCCCTCTCTCTCTCTCTCTCTCTCTCTCTCTCTCTCTCTCTCTCTCATTTTTTCTCTTCGGGTTTTTTTTTATGCCATCGTTAATCAACTTTTCCTTCTTTCTCTCTTCGTATACTTTACTTTTTTTTTTCTTGCAAGACATTTCTCTTACACTCTATTCGTTTTTTTTGACAACCACTTTTTTTTATACTTTGTCATTTTTTACCTTTCTTTTCCTTTTACTTTGAGACTCACCGGAATTCCATAGACTAAGAACCATTAAAAAAGTGACCCATCATTTTAAAGTTGTTATCAATAACACTTCAAAGTAATTCTCAATTTCAAACAAATTATTTTAAACAGATTCTCAAATGCGGCAAGCAGACAATCCAGGAAAGTTAACAGCGGAAGTTGACGTCACTTGACCAAATCAGGAAATGACTCGACGATCCTGGAATCTCGTAAATATCAACTATTTCCTTTAACCCTTTCATCACCAGATTCGTTTTTAGCGATATTTCACTTTATCTTTACACATTAAGGGAACCCATTCATTTATCAAAACAATCAGATTAATATTCGTTGTGAAAGAGAGGAAGGCAGTTGATTGTATGGGTCAAATTACAATGTTGCCTATTTTAACACTTCCTGCTCATGTTCTTATCTCAACTGAGCTCATCTTACTGACGCTACAAAATCTTTCTTACCTTTGAATCCAGTATTTTCGTCTTGAGTATTTTCGAATAACATTTCTTCTATCTCTACTCGTCTTCAAATATTTGATATCATTATCAAGTCAAGCTGATAGCACTGAGTCTCTCTCCATCCGTCCTTATCCATCATTTTTCCTGGCAAGTCCTCTAGACGGTGCCCGGTTTCCGTCCAGAGCTGGTTGACCAGCACTGGTATGCCCATGTAGAACGTCGTTTATGAGTTCGTCTTTATTTCACCAACAGAATTCACGCATTCAAGAAGGAAATGGCTAAGCTGAATTTGCCAAACACAAATCTTTCGAGTCAAACGCTCACAGATAATTGAACTCACTATCCATCGTATGTAAGATAATCTTGCACGACGAGAGGAGTTCTAATAGGAGTTATCATTCTTTATGAAAAGCTTAGACCACTAAGCCATATTTAGGACCATTAAACCTTTTTTAATTTCTTTCAGTTGATCATTAACCATCAATAAAGAATTCCTATTTTTCACTCATGAAGAGAACTGAACTTTCTTGCTATTATTTTTCATATTTTAGTTGTTTGTTGTCTTGATTAATAAATCTTCAAAAATACATTAAACGAAGACTGAAATAAAACAGTTAATCATAAAATAAGCGAATGAAGGTAATTGGCACAAAAGGAGAACAAAACTAAGCACGAGTTGTTTTTATTTTATTGTTTTTGTTTAGCTTTTTGCTTTACCCAATGGAAGTATTTTTTTTAATTTCTGCTAAAAAAAAACAAATGCGAATAAACTGATACATAAAAAAATTAAATTTACTATATTTACACAGAAGTTTGAATAATTTTCTTATTGAAGGGGCGGCATTTTTCTTTAATTATCAAAATTAGTATTTATTCACACACACACAAACACATACACACACACACACACACACACACACACACACACAAATAATTAAGACATTAAAAATCTAATAATTAAGTTTTAAGTAATTTAATATATATATATATATATATATATATATATATATATATATATATATATGTATGTATATATATACATGTCATCCTGTTTTTTTTAAATCAATAAATATTTATCTTATTTATTCATTTAATCATTCATTTAGAAAGAATTATTTTATTAAGCCAAACCGAATAATTCTAAATATTTATTGTCTCGATGTTTTTTCAGAATTTTCTTTAAAATGTTCATAGGGAAAATAAAATTTGAATAAAAGCAGACAATAACTTGAAAAAAAGCCCCTCAAAGAATTTAGTTGAAAATTTTGTTGCTGTTGGTAGTGGTGGTAAGATTTTATGGCATATCAACCTTTGTGGGTTATTTAACGCCAAATCCATTTTATGCACTTCTATTTAAACAATTCAGTTTAGCATGAGTATAGAGTTTTATTGTCAAAAACATTTCTATTTCAAGCTATTCAGTTTATTCAAACAGTTCTAATTCAGCTAATTAAGTTTAGTATAAGTACAGATTTCGTTTACACACAGTTAAACATCAAAACAGTTCTATATATAACTATTCAGTTTAGTATAAGTACAGTTTCAATGTCAAAAACATTTCCATTTCAAATAATTCAGTTTAGCATAAGCACGCAGGTTAAATCTAAGTACACAGTTTAATTGTCAAAAACATTTCCATTTCAAGCTATTCAGTTTAGTCCAACAAGTCTCATTCAAATAATTCAGTTTAGCATAAGTATGCAGTTAGTTTTATTCAACCCATAGATAGGGCCCTATCAGGGTTTACCATACCGGGCCAGAGTGGACCGGGGAGCAATGGCAATGAAGGGGTGCTCCGCATTCCCCAAGGCTCCAGCATCACTTGAACCTTACCATCAGATTGTTTAGTGTCCTCTCCAGGACACTCTTTAGGGGAGGGGTTTTACCCCTCTGCAGAGGTGCAGTCGATGTATTCTACAGCCCCCCTCCAGCCGACTGGGCTATTAGAAGCAAATAAGTTTCTTCGAAAGTAAATTTCAAGAAAGGTTTTCGGTGAATCGGATAAAAAAGCCAAAGAGACAAGAAAATTGTAAGTTTATATTTTTTTTTTTTAGTTCTGATTTTATTTTGAAAAAAAAAAGTTTTCCTTCAAGTTCCTTACATTGTATTTTATTATTGGACTTATAAAATTCCTTTTTATTTATTTATCTAGATATTCTTCTTAGTATAAATATACCATTCAATTATTTCTCTTTCTTGTTACTGAAACATGAAAATTAGGAATCTCTTTGGGAGCCAAAGACTCAATAAACCCTAACGATTACATTGTTTTTCGTCGTGGGATAGACACCAGAATCTGACACTTTCTCAATTAAATTTGTTTTATTTATTTATTTTTAAAAGCTTAAAATCTGCTCAAATGCAAATTCTCTTCACGGAGATTTGGTATCAATAACTTATTTAGTTTCGTTATTCTTTCCCGTTCGAAATGATATTTTATTACATTGAAACTTGAATACTTGCACGGGAGAGACACATATTTTTATTGTGATCTCAGTGCACACTTCCGGTGCATGACGTCATTCACATCCACTGGTCAACCTTTCTATCTGGGACTTTTATTTTGACATCTGTGAACGACACATCCTCCCCGCGCGCGCGTCAACACCTGCGCTCAAGTTTGCACCTAACTAACCCCTGTGCTGAGCCGAAAGGTTCTCAGCCTAACTAAACCCATGGGCAAGATATATAAAACGAAATCCCTCGCCCATTATATTACAATACTAACAAATGGTATATGTACAAACCAGAATTCATCCAGGAGAATTAATTACATATAAATTTGAAATTTTAAAAGATAAAAATGGATCACCTAATCCCGGCCAGAAGACCAGACCTTGTGATAATTAAGAAATCCAGAAAACCTGCTGTCTCGTGGATTTTGCTGTCTCGTGGGATCACAGAGTGAAAATCAAATGAAAAGAGAGACAAGTACTCGGACCTTGCCAGAGAACTAAAAAAAGCTATGAAACAAAAAAGTGACGGTGATACCATTTGTAATTGGCGCCCTTGGAACAGTCCCCAAAGATTCGTAAAAAGACTGGAAGAATTGGAAATCAGAAAACGAATCAAAATCATCCAAACAACAGCATTGTTTAGATCAGTCAAAATACTGAGAAGAGTCCTGGAGACCTGGGAAGACTTAGTCACACTCAGACTCGGCCATCAGATAACGCTGGTGGGAAAAGCTCGCAAGAAATAATACTGCCTCAAAATGTACAAAATATCATATGAAGTCATAAACTTTATCGAGAAAACCATGAAGACTTGGAGAGTGGAGCTGACAGGAGGAGGAAGAAGCTTAGCTGAAATAAAAATCCAAAGAGGTATTTTTCAAGGAGATGCACTTAGTATTCATAATAGCCATGGTGCTACTTAACTACATACTCAGAAAATGCACAGCCGGATACAAACTTAGCAGATCACAAGAAAAGATCAATCACCTAATGTACATGGATGACATCAAACTATTTCCAAAAAATGAAAGAGAACTGGAAACCCTCATACACGCCGTTAGAATATACAGTCAGGAAAAAGGAACGGAATTTGGCATGGAAAAATGTGCCAAAAGTGGTAAATGACATATGACTGATGGAATGGAACTACCAAATCTGGACAAAATTAGGACGCTCGGAGAAAATGAAACCTACAAATACTTAGGTATCTTGGAGGCTGACACCATCAAACAAGTGGAAATAAAAGACAAGATTCAAAAAGAATATCTCAGGAGAACTAGAAAACTACTCGAGACAAAAACTCTCCAGCCGAAACCTCGTCAAAGGAATAAATAATTGGGCTGTGCCCTTCGTTAGATATTCCGGACCCTTTGTCAAGTGGACGAGAGATTAACTTAAACAAATGGATCAAAGAACAAGAAAACTAATGATTATGCATAAGGCATTACATCCCAGAAGCGACGTTGACAGACTACATGTATCTAGAAAAGAGGGAGGAAGAGGACTTACCAGCATCGAAGACAGCGTTGACGCATCGATACAACGGCTCAAAGACTAAATGAAAAACACGATCGTGGACTGATTACAGCCATCAGAAAAGATTCCGACGACACGATAGACGATAGAATGACAATAACTAGGAAACAAAAATGGGAAAAAACAACAACTCTATGGCCGCTTTAACGACTAATAAACACGATCTCACTCGAGAAAACCTGGACCTGGCTAAGAAAAGGTAACCTTAAGAGAGAAACGGAATCCCTCCTAATAGCTGACACCATCAAACAAGCAGAAATGAAAGAAAAAATCCAGAAAGAATACCTCAGAAGAACTAGTAAACTACTCGAGACAAAACTCAATAGCAGAAACCTCTTCAAAGGAATAAATACTTGGGCTGTACCTCTCGTTAGATATTCCGGACCCTTTCTCAAGTGGACCGAAGAGGAAATTAAACAAATGAACCAAAGGACAAGAAAACTAATGACAATGCATAAGGCATTACATCCCAAAGACGACGTTGACAGACTATATGTGTCTAGAAAAGAGGGAGGATGAGGACTTTCCAGCATTGAAGACAGCGTTGACACATCCATACATCGACTCGAAAACTATATACAAAAACACGAAGGAGGACTCATTATAGACACCAGACACGAAACTGAGAACACGATGAACAACAGTAACTAGGAAACAAAAATGTGAGGGAAAACAACTCTGTCCCCGCTTTAAACGACTAATAAACAATATCTCACACGACAAAACCTGGACATGGCTAAGAAAAGGTAACCTTAAGAGAGAAACGGAATCTCTCCTAATAGCTGCACAGGACAGCGCCATAAGAACCAATCATATCAAAGTGAGAATAGACAAGACCCAACAAACTTGCAAATGTAGACTATACGGTAACAGAGACGAAACGATCAATCACATAATAAGCGAATGCAGCAAATTAGCACAAAAGGAGTATAAGATGAGACACGACTGGGTGGGCAAGGTGATCCACTGGGAAATGTGCAAGAAATTTCAATTTGACCACATTAGCAAATGGTATAAGCACAACCCAGCACCTGTCCTAGAAAATGACACATAAACTCCTATGGGACTTTGAGATACACACGGATCACCTAATATCGGCCAGAAGACCAAACCTCATAATAATCAACAAGAAAAAGAGAGAATTTGCAAAATTGTGTCCTGGCTGACCATAGAATAAAACTGAAAGAATGTGAAAAGAAGTATAAGTACCTCGACCTTGCTAGAGAATTCAAAAAGCTGTGGAAAATGAAAGTAACGATTGTGCCAATTGTGATTGGTACATTAGGCACAATAACTAAAGGATTATATAAAGGCCTGGAGGACTTGGAAGTTGGCGGACGGGTAGAGACTATCCAAATGACAGCATTACTGAGAACGGCCAGAATAGTGAGAAGAGTCCTGGAGACTTGAGGAGACTTGCTGTCAATCAAACTCCAGTGAAAGACCATCAGCTAATACTGATGTGTAAAACTCTTAAGGAGTAAAATAATAATGATAATAATAATAATAATAATAAAAGGAAGGACCACATTGATACAAAAGGACCCAAACAAAGGAACCGCCCCCAACAATTACAGACCCATAACTTGCCTACCAATGAAGAGGAAAATATTAACAGCACAAATAAGGGAAGAGATTTACCACTCTCTAACAAGCTGCGGATTGTTCCCTGACGAACAGAAAGGATGCTGCAAAGGATCCAGAGGCACAGCAGAATTACTCTACATAGATAAACACATCCTAGATGGGAGCAAGACAAGACGGAAAAATCTAGCTATGGCCTGGATTGGCTACAAGAAGGCATATGATATGGTTCCGTATAGCAGGATAATAAACAGCCTCAAAATGTACAAAATATCAGACGAAGTCATAAACTTCATCGACAAAACTATGAAATCCTGGAGAGTCGAACTGACAGCAGGAGGAAGAAAATTAGCTGAAGCAAAGATCCAGAGAGGGATCTTCCAAGGAGATGCTCTATCACCCTTACTATTCATAATTGCCATGATGCCACTTAACCACATACTCTGAAAATGCACAGCCGGATACAAACTCGGCAGATCACAGGAAAAAGTTAATCATTTAATGTACATGGACGACATCAAACTTTTTGCAAAAAAATGAAAAAGAACTGGAAACCCTAATACACACAGTTAGAATATATAGCCGGGACATAGGAATGGAATTTGGCATAGAAAAATGTGCAATGCTTGTAATGAAAAGTGGCAAACGACATCTAACTGACGGGATAGAACTACCAAACAAGGATAAGATAAAAACACTCGCAGAAAACGAAACCTACAAATACTTTGACATCTTGGAAGCTGACACCATCAAACAAGCAGAAATGAAAGAAAAAATCCAGAAAGAATACCTCAGAAGAACTAGTAAACTACTCGAGACAAAACTCAATAGCAGAAACCTCTTCAAAGGAATAAATACTTGGGCTGTACCTCTCGTTAGATATTCCGGACCCTTTCTCAAGTGGACCGAAGAGGAAATTAAACAAATGAACCAAAGGACAAGAAAACTAATGACAATGCATAAGGCATTACATCCCAAAGACGACGTTGACAGACTATATGTGTCTAGAAAAGAGGGAGGAAGAGGACTTTCCAGCATTGAAGACAGCGTTGACACATCCATACATCGACTCGAAAACTATATACAAAAACACGAAGGAGGACTCATTACAGACACCAGACACGAAACTGAGAACACGATGAACAACAGAATGACAGTAACCAGGAAAAAATGGGAAGGAAAACAACTCTATGGCCGCTTTAAACGACTAATAAACAATATCTCACACGACAAAACCTGGACATGGCTAAGAAAAGGAAACTTTAAGAGAGAAACAGAATCTCTCCTAATATCAGCCGAGGACAACGCCATAAGAACGAATCATATCAAAGCGAGAATAGATAAGACGCAACAAAATAGCAAATGCAGGCTATGTAGTGACAGAGATGAAACGATCAATCATATAATAAGCGAATGCAGCAAATTAGCACAGCGGGAGTATAAGGCGAGACACCACTGGGTCGGTAAGGTGATTCACTGGGAAATGTGTAAGAAATTTAAATTCGACCATACTAACAAGTGGTGTATGCACAACCCAGCACCTGTCCTAGAAAATGACTCGCATAAACTCCTATAGGACTTTGATATACAAACGGATCACCTAATCCCGGCCAGGAGAACAGACTTAATAATAATCAACAAAAAAAAAAGAGAACTTGCAAAATAGTCGACTTTGCTGTCCCGGCAGACCACAGAATAAAAATGAAAGAATGTGAAAAGAAGGATAAGTACCTCGACCTTGCTAGGGAACTGAAAAAACTGTGGAACATGCAGGTGACAATTATAACAATTGTAATTGGAACAGTAACTAAGGGATCACTAAAGGGACTAGAGGACTTGGAGGTTGGCGGACGAGCGGAGACCATCCAAACGACAGCATTGTTGAGAACTGCCAGAATACTAAGAAGAGTCCTGGAGACTTGAGGAGACTTGCTGTCACTCAGACTTCTGTGAAAAACCATCAGCTATCGCTGATGTGAAAAGCTCTAATGAGTGAACAATAATAAAGCGAGAACAGATAAGACACAGCAAAATAGAAAATGTAGGCTATGTAGTGATAAAGATGAAATCATCAATTGCAAAATAAGTGAATGTAGCAAATTAGCATAGAAGGAGTATAACACAAGACACGACTGGGTGGGCAAAGTGATCCACTGGGAGATGTGCAAGAAATATCAATTTGACAATACAAACTAATGGTATATACACAGCCAAACATCTGTCCTAGAAAATGACACACATAAACTCCTTTGGGACTTTGATATACAAACGGATCACCTAATCTCGGCCAGCAGACCAGTCCTTATAATAATTAACAAAAAAAAACGAGAATTTGCAAAATTGTGGACTTTCCTGTCCCAGCTGACCCCAGAATAAAACTGACACAACGTGAAAAGAAGGATAAGTACCTCGACCTTGCTAAGAAATTGAAGAAACTATGGAACATGAAAATGACAGTTATACCAATTATGATTGGTGCTTTTGGTACAGTATCTAAAGGATTATTAGAGGAACTGGAGGTCTTGGAAGTTGGAGGACAAGTAGAGACCATCCAAACTACAGCATTATTGAGAACAGCCAGAATACTGAGAAGAGTCCTGGAGACTTGTAGAGACTTGCTATCACTCAAACTCCAGTGAAAGGCCTTCAGCTAACGCTGATGTGAAAAACTCTAATGGAGTAAATAATAATAATAATTAGAAGAAGAAGAAGAAGAAGAAGAAGAAGAAGAAGAAGAAGAAGAAGAAGAAGAAGAAGAAGAAGAAGAAGAAGAAGAAGAATAGATTCAAAACTTACCGTCTTACGATGCAACAGTACAAATAAAACAGAATAAAACAAATAAAACTCTGTTAAACTGTTGTAAAAGAAACTCGAACACAACTGAAAAGGACAATGATTAATCAACATGAAGCACTAGTTAAAAGGAATCGAAAGAAGACTGGAAGCAGAAATGCATCTTGAATCGAAATGAGGAATCCTCAAGAAAATTGCTGATTAGAAGGAACCAGGCCACGATGGAATATATATATTCAGGTTCAAATAATTCCTATCGGTTCACTACAAATTAAATCAACAATCGTGCAAATTCATACAAGAGGCAAACATTGCCAAAAGGATGATGAAATGATAAACTACCTTGATCCAGATAGATCCCCAAAAAAGGACCACCCCAAGCAACTACATAACAATAACGTGTCTACTTATGATATGAAAAATCCTAACCGTACAAATAAGTAAAGAAATGTATTATTCAATTGAAAGCTGTGAAACGATGTCGCAAAAGGACTAGACACATGAATTGTTATAAAAAAAGATTAAAACTATGATGTAGACAGACTATTGTTAGGTATACGATAGGATCTTACAACTATGGATATTAGAATATTTTAAAATGTTCACAATCTCGAAGAAAATAAACAACTTTAACACGAAAACTATGGAAAACTGGAAAATTGAACTAACAGCTGCGGTACAAAGAATAACAGAAGTTAAGATACGCGGGTCATTAAGTCAATATAATGAAATATTGCCAAAGTAGTCGGCAATAAGAAGCCTTGTTTAAAGTTGGACATTTTCTGAGGAAATCAATCGTGATGGGTTCTTTCCTCTCCCAGAAGATTTTGTAAGCATTCCTAAACTTTAAACTTCTTTTCTCTGCTTCACTGTACACGTCAGACATTTTTTCTGTAAATTTCAGATGGTTTTCACTTCCCAACCACCAATAATTGGATGACAAGCCCAGAGCACTATTTTGATTTGCTGCCATTTTCAATAGCCTCAAAACAAATATTTCAGCAAGATTAAAATAATTTTTGCTCTAAATCAACTTAAAACAATGTAAAGTTTATATATATGGAAAAAAATAATTTTGTTATTTTATTTTAATCCCTGTGTTCATTTATATATATATATATATATATATATATATACAGGGTGGAACGATAAAATTGTCGTCCTAAAAAAGACGACATGATTTCATTTCCGTTTAATGAAAACCGGTTTTCTTTTTTTGTTGCAGACCATCTACTAGTTGGCCAGTTGTGTACAAATCCCAAGAGCGGTGGGAGCCTTCTATCATGTCTGAAAGTGACACAATGTTCAACGAGCGAGATCGGTGATGCGCCGCTGTACAACTCATGTTCTCTACCGATCCAAGTTATGACAACAGAACCATTGGCAGCACCCTCAAAAGGCAAATCTGGATTACCACGAATAACAGGGTTATGCCCAGGGTGATGAAAACAAAGTTTCCGGCTACGGTTATGGTCTTTGGTGTGGTTTCAAGTGAGGGCCACATCATGCAACCTCACATCTTCGAAGTCGGCTTGAAAGTCAACACCAAAGTGAACCCTTCTCTCGCTGCCCCCCTCCTACCCGACCTGAACCCACTGGACTACTTCGTTTGGTCATACGTCGAGAACATCACCAACATGACCTCCTACAACACCAAAGCCAGCCTGATCGCCGCCATCCGCCGAGTATTCGCCGAGCTCCCGCCGGCGCATGTGGAAAAGGAATGCTCCCAGTTCCGGATCTGTATCGAGGCGTTGATTGAGGCTGAAGGCGGCTACATTGAATAGATATCAACTCTACTACATAATCAAATTAGCTGAATTGATTTTTTCAATAAAAGTTTTAAAATAAAGCTGTAGTGTTGTTTTCTTTAGGATGACAATTTTATCGTTCCACGCTAAATATATATATATATATTCACCAAACATAATTTTAAGTTGGAAATGTTTGTGTCAGTCTGGTATATTTACATAAGAGGTGTATATGAATTGTTAGAATTGCTGTTCCACTAGTTGATTATAAAGTTGGTTGGTTAGGTTTTATGGCATATCAACCTTCGTAGGTTATCTAACGTCAAAGCCATTTTTTATGTAAAACATGTAAATCATCAGTTCTATTTTAAACAATTCAGTTTAGCATGAGAACACAGTTTGATTGTTAAAAACATCTCTATTTCAAACTATTTAGTTTAGTCAAGCAGTTCTAATTCAGCTAATTCAGTTTAGTATAAGTACAGATCAGTTCTATATTAAACAAATCAGTTTAGTGTAAGAACAGTTTCAATGTAAAAAAAAGTTCCATTTCAAATAATTCAGTTTAGCATAAGCACGCAGTTTAAATGTAAGAACGGTTTAATTGTCAAAAACATTTCTATTTCAAGCTATTCAGTTTAGTCAAACAATTCAGTTTAGCATAAGTATACAGTTAGTTTTATTTAACCCTATCAGGTGCTACCGTTCCATGCCACAGTGTACCTGGGAGCAATGGCAATGAAAGGATGCTTCGCATTCCCCAAAGCCCCAGCATCACTGGAACCTCACCATCAAATTGTTTATTGTCATATCTAGGACACTCATTAGGGTGAGGAGTGGGGGTCTTACCCCTCTGCAGAGGTGCATTCAGTGTATACTACAGCCCCAGCTGACTGAGCAATGAACTTGTTGAGTAGTCTGTGATAAAGATTTGGATTTTAGTCCTACTGTATAAATCGACCCTTTGTTATGTCGAGATTTTTCAAGCTAAAAAAGTCGACTTGTACGCCACATTTACAGTATATAAGATCCGGGAAATGATAAGTGCAAACCGTGTAAAGAAAATGAGATGAAACAGTTAATGCCATGATGAACTAATGCAGCAAATAGGCAGAGAAGGAAATACAAGATTTGGTATGAAATGATCGAGAAAGCGACCCACTTGGAGTTGTGTAAGAGATGAAAGGTTAACCCCTGCAAACGAATCACCTCATTCGGCCAGACGAACAGACTCGAAAAAAAGGAAGTTGTGAACTAGTAGACTTGGCCCTTCTTGTAGATGACAGAATAAATCTAATGTATAGCCAAAAAATTGATGAATAACTGGACTTTTTAAGAGAACTAAACGTTTGGGGATCATGACGGTGATAATGATTCCAATCATAATTGGCGATCTTGGAACAATCCCAAATATAATGAAAAGAAACAGGGCAGGTGGAGATTCTTAGACGAATTGATACCTTCCAGATCATAGGACTACGAAAATGGACGAAATTATTTTAAAAAGTCCCGAAAAGCTGTGGAGACTTACTATCACTTAGACTATATTTATAAAAAGCAGGCTGAAGTTTAAAATATTTTCCACAAAAAAAAATAGATGGATAGATGGATAGATAGATATGAAAAATTTGCAAGAAAATGCTCGACGACACTAGATTAGAGCATTGTGCAAGAAATATATTCAATTATGAACGTAGAGTTTGTTACTTTAAGTTTCATGTGATGTGTACATCACATCATCAGATAGAAAAGTGAGAAAAGTGTCCAATCAATCGGAAATGGTATGTCATATTTACCCAACCCCTCCGCTCGAACAGGATATGACACTAGGTCAATTTTTTTAAGCGGAGTTTAACAGGTTTGAATTCAGAGTTTTCCTTCTCCGAGACTAGTTGCCTCACCAAGACTGAAGAACCCTGTCTGGAGGGAGAATAATTGGATTCATACCTTTCCTAAGTGCTATGTGAAATGCAATCAGTCTCGTCCAAGATTTGAACTCGTGTCGCCGTGTCCATTTCCTACGACGATAAACATTACATCACGGGCACCTCCTCGTGAATGGTATATAGGGGTGTAAACTCTCGTGTTAAGATGGAAATACACGTGACACTCAGACGTATAAAACTATTGAGATATAAATAAATGTGTGTGCACGCGTTTGTGTGTGAGTGTGTGTGTGTGTGTGTGTGTGTGTTATATTCATTCGGTCTTGTTTTTTTTGGGGGGGGGGTTGTTCTAATACCATATTCACATTTGTGGTTCATTCAATGCCAAAGTCCTTCTTCTATGTTGAAGGGCAGCAATGATACTTTTTATCTCATAACTCGGAAAATAGGAGGTTCATAACTTTCCCAAGAGTATTCATGCATGTTTTTTTCTGGCTTATACACACACACACACATACACACACACACATATATATATATATATATATATATATTACGAGAATTTCGAATGCTTAATTTCACTAAAAGCAGACCTTTTGAAGGATTATCTCCATATAATCTTCTTACTGTCCATTTTCTTCTATTTCGGCTTCATGATTAACGAAGATTAGACGATATTAAAATATATTTTTTATTCAAACTCGTCCATAGAAGATACTCATTATCGAATTATTAAATAGAAAATGGACTCCAAATTTTTCTGATACAAATCTATTGACGTCAATGAATTGTGAGGTCCCTCCAAAAAGATCGCATGACTGTCTAAAAATACACACATTTTTACTTTTTCTTTTGTTATATTAAAATTTGCTTCTTTTTTTTTCTTTCTTTTTTTAATTGAATTTTATGAACTCGTCTTTCGAAAATATCATTCAATAGTTCTTGAACGACTGTTATTTCAACCATTTTGTTATAAGTGCATTTAAATGAAGTGAGGGATAAGCATAGTCAATAAGCAACACAGCTTAATGATGTGATAAATATACTGTGGCGCTTGAAAAGTTAGGACAAACTCATAAGCTAGGTTCATCTATGGATTCCCGATCGTAGACACACCGATGTTGGTCGACCAACCAAGACTTACATCAGCTCTGAGTGAACACTGGATGCAGTAGAGAGGACCTACCAGGAGCGAGGGGTAAGGACAAATAGTGAGAGTCAGGGGGACTCCGTATTATCAACTGGACTAAATGATTATATATATATATATATATATATATATATATAGAGAGAGAGAGAGAGAGAGAGAGAGAAAGGAAATTATAATACTATGCTTTTGCCAAATGACCATCATGTGTTTCATATGATTGCACGGTACCAAGTTTACTACCATCGCTTGGCCGAGGATTTTTAGGATCGAATCCTGTTTATAGCTGTGCCGTAGGTTTTTAGGGCCGATACCTACGTCTGGCTGTGTCACGGATTTTCAGGGTCGAATCCTGGTAACGGTGCCAAATGCAATTTTGGATAGTTTGTTTATTAATCCTATCTGTGCCCACGCTGTGTTTGAAAGATCCACAAACAAGGAATGACACTATCCATCCGGAACTTCTATCGGTCGGGGTGATCCGTTGGAACAAAGGGGCCTGGGTGTTGGCAACTCAAAAACACGAAGAACTCTCCGTCAACAATTAACAATCATTTATTGTTCGATGTTCAGACTGCATACAGTAGCAAGAGAGAGAGAGAGAGAGAGAGAGAGAGATAGAAAGAAAATCTGTAGGGGTCTATGAGCAGACACAAAGAGACACCCCCCCTGCAAGCCCGAAAGAACTCTCTGCATGCAAACTTCTAACTGACAATTGACTGACTGGCTAACTGATTAGTTTTTTTCAAAATTCGACAATTTTTATACATTTAAATTCAGAATATCGGTAGGGTGATGTCATCTTGCCAGATTATTGCGTCATCTCTCACGTGTCCTAAATCCACTGTTTTTATTTCTCCAATCAAACTTGACACAGACAAGATATGAATCCATTTTGTTTACATTTTGGCCTTCCTGCATTGTTCCTTATGTTCTCACTTAAGCTTTCCATTTTGACTTACATTTCCGCTCAAAGATTTTACACTAACTGAACAGGTAACTGAAAAACTCGTGGCCTAACCAAACAGGGTAATAAAATAATTAACTATCATGGCAACTGTGCCACAAAATGAACTCAAAAAATATATATTTCCTTTCGTATCCGTGGAGAGTATTTGAGAAGGAATGAAATAAATCAGACAGAATATAAGTACAGAAAGGAAACGAAAGCAAAATATATACGAAAGGAAATATATATATATATATATATATATATATATATATATATATATATATATATGTGTGTGTGTGTGTGTGTGTATGTATAATATTCAACTGTGTAAAAATATTTTATATACAAACTTCAGAGTCAGAGTACAAAAAATAATTACATTCCTCTGAGTTCGAAGGTTGTAGGAAATCACATAGCAGTCTTATGATTGGTTGTAAGAAGTCACATGGCAGTCTTATGATTGGTTGTAAGAAGTCACATGGCAGTCTTATGATAGGTCATAGTGTTGTATAGCCACATAATACATATGCAACTATACACACATACATGCAAAACACAACGACACAATGAAGACGAGCGACACAGTTCTTAGAAAAATATATATCTCACTTTATTTGAAAGGTTTGTGTGTGAGAAGGAGTTGGAGACTGAACAGAACTGTAACATATTGACCACCACTCTTATGGCCATCAGTGTTGTGTCTTTCTCGTTCTCCAGAGTTGCTCAACCGGAGGCCCGGAGCCCAGCTCTCTGCTGGCTGCTGGCTTCTTTCTCTACCACATCTTTACTCCAAACTCTCTGGTCTCCAACTAACTGACTTGCTGTCTTCACCGAGTTATATAATACTTCAACGTCCACCTTCTTGAGGGCGTCACAAATTGCACTCATTCAACCCATCCACGGTCAATGTTATAATATCCTGATTGACCGAATGCACCTGTTATTTACAAAGGTGCATTTCCTATTTTGACAGACCGGCCTGGGTCGTAGGTCAATATACAACAATAGGAAGTCACATAGCAGTCTCATGAGCTCTTTCTAAACCTTTGTTTGCTTTTCTCCTTTGAACTGTATAGACGCTGTCTTTGACCCTGCCAGAGAATGGTAAAACCACATGGTTCTATGACACATATTTGTCAGGTAAGCCTTTCTTCTTTTTTGTACCACTTTCACATACTGTTTATTCATAGAACAATATGTATATAATTCTACCATCGGATATGTTTTTTTATATTCGTTCTTTTAAAATCCTTTGTACGTATATTGTGAGTATAAAATATTAAACGTTTTTGTATCTATGTATTTTCATCCATTGTGTTCAGTATTAGTATATCACGGATATAATATTGCTATTATTGGTCCATGATGAATAGGGTTTCAGCTAAATATCTTCCTCCGCCCAAGCACCTCAATACAAAAAATAATGCCTACGAGGAATTTTTACTGTTAATTATAGGACGTTGATAATTTTGAAAATTCCTTGGAACAGAAATTCAACCAGGAGAAAACGAGGATTATATTCATGTGACGAGTACTTCATATCCCTGGCCTTGTGTCAAACTAAGTAAAGCTTGGTTAGTTATTACTTATATGATGTGTCTAGTAGTTTTATAATTCGATATTCTTTCAGAATTGAAACGTTGACCATAACTAAAAAATTTCCTTGACAATTGTGATCTTCCTCTTTCTCGAACGTCTGACAGAACAAATATGAGCTCTCTTCAGATGTCAGCCATTCTATGCCATGACCTTTTCTTGCTCTCTCTCTCTCTCTCTCTCTCTCTCTCTCTCTCGCGCGCGCGCGCTCCTTTCATTTTTTTTGTCTTTGTATATATTTGAGGAATTCAAATGTTTATTTTCAATATGGAACCAGCCAATAGAGAAGCTGTGACAAGAAGGTTTCTTCTCTCTTATCAGGATTTCTTTACTTTTTATCTGTGAATTGGTTGTATAAAGGTTACTGGGTCACACACTCACAAGCGCACACACACGCACGGACACACACACACACGCACACAAACGCACACAAACGCACACACACAAACGTACACATATATATGTATATATAATGTTTACTTTTTTCAGAATTCATATTGCTTCCTTCATTATTCTTCTGATATTATCTCTTCTAACTGATATTCCCTCTCACTCTTCCATGACGAATTTCAACCCTTACGACTTTCTCTATCCACATACGCATTCTATACAATGAAATTCATCTTTCAACAAAAACTATTTTCACTATTTCTAATGCTTTACCGATTAGTAGACTTGAGAACTACCTGATATATATATATATATATATATATATATATATATATATATATATATATATATATATATAATCAGAGAATATTATCTTGTAGTTTTCGTTTTATTATTTTCTGTTTGGTACCCTCTGATTTTTTATGAAGTTATTTATTGTTTATCACAACCAACGTGGATAAGAGCAATTTTAAAGTTGAGCTGAAAACAGACGAACGCCTCAGTAAGCGCGGGCGGAGGTGCGATTATTTTGGTTTATTTCTTTATTTTTGTTAACTTATTTTGCTAATAACGATGTAGAATCAATGTCACGTATTTATTCACATTTGATATGATTAGAATTTAATAAAACTGCGACGCTTGCTTTATGATTCCAGTATTTTATTGTAAAGCGAGAATTTCCTTTCTACCGTTTTGCAAACTTGGCGCAGTGCCATGTATTCGGTAATCAATCATTACCAATAAAAAAAATATAACTCAGTTAATATAAAAAAAAGATCGAGAGAGAGAGAGGAATTAATGAAGAGAGATGGAAAGAAATAAAAGAAAGTGTAAAAGAGAATAAGAGGGAATATAGTCATTAGGGAGAAGCAGATATGGTACATGATATAAGAAAGCTGTTGTAGATATCACAAGAATTAAGAAATATTCTTATGAATATTAACAAAACTTAACTTAGTCAGGCACATGGTCATGACAGTTAAGCATTCAAGAAAAACTGACCCTCATAAGCAATTGTTTACAAGTCTTCTAATCTAAGTGCAAAAATTTAAGAAGAATTTACAAATATTTAAAATATCCATGACTTAGTGCTTAAAACCTCTAGGACTATACATTTTCTCAACAACATTCGAAATTATCTTTGCTGTTTCTCGTAAAATTCTGAACCATTTTCGAAGCTGTACCTCTCCATTGCACTAAAAATGGGATTATCAGTTGGTATAGCTTTTTTTGCCTGGGGTTATATATACTAATGAAACAAAACATTTTTTGTCTTCAACCGACATAAAAATATTTCCCACTTTAAAAATTGTTCTTATGTCCTGTTTTGTCAACTCGTGACGATGAGAAGTTGATATCACTTCGTTTGGCATAGAAACAGAATCATGGGTGACTCAGTGGAAATTGAAATTCCTGATAATATCTTACAAAATGAGTTTGGAAATAATTTCTCTAGATCAAGCGGCTGTGAAAGGTTGTCCAAGACGAAAAAACAAGTTTATACATGAGAGAGTACTGAAAAGTATACAGTGATGAGGCTCCATTTCCGAAGTTCAGAAGAGTACTCCTTCATTGCCATTACTCTCAGGTCCATTCTCACTTGCTGTGGTAGTATCTATTAGGGTCCTATCAATGGATCAAATAGATCAGTTTGGATATTATTTATATAAAATAGGAATATTTTATGCAACAAACAAACTATTATTATTAAATACAATTGTTAATGTTTGGTAGGAATACTTGAAACTATTTAACCGTCTTCAAATCATTTTTACTAGATAGGAGTATATATGAACTGTTCCTATAGAATATAAATAATATAGCATATCAGCTAGTCATATCTAATACAAATGATATTATCTATTTAAATAATATCATAAATAAGATTATATCAACTGTTCAAATAATATCATGATAATATCAAATAATAACCACTATTCATGGTAGAATCTACATAACGTAATGGCTAACGTGTTGGACTGTGACATCTTTGCAAGCAAGTTCGAACCTCCGTCGCGCTATAACGTTCACTTTTGGACTGATACCTTTTGGAAAAGTATGAACCGCCTTATCCCCCCTACAGCTATGAATTAAATAGTACCACAACTGTTCTTTAACAAGGATAGATTTGGCATTAAATAACCTTCAATGGTTGATTTGTCATTGTACAAAGAAAAACAAACTGTTCGTATTCAATACAAATAAATTAGCAAACAGATAATTCTAGATAAACAAGAATAAATATTTCTTTAAGATGTTGTGAAACATTGAAAATATAACAATCAAAGGTTTAGAAATGAATCAAACTTCAGCATTAAGTAAGCCATTAGAAGTTGCTCTGCCGTTAAACAAATTTGACAGGGAAGAGAAATTAGAGGAATGAGATAAAGAGACTAAATAGAAAGTGAAATTAAAAACAAAGCGATTGAAGAATGTTTAACAAGCTAACCTCGCAGACGTGTTATAAAAACGTTCAAAGTTGACCGGGAACCTTATTCTCATGGCTTTATTGTTAGTCACTAAATGCAGCTTAGTTGAGGCACGAGAGTGGAAATATTAGGTACCCAGTGTGAATCAAACTCACTAACAATGGTTGGCTAATCCAGCTTGTTAACCATTGCACCACGAGAGATGACCTTTCTTGTGGCTTTGTGCCTGGGTAAGAAAGAAATCAAAGTTCTTATCTCTGGTTTTCTTCGCATCTGAGATTCTGGCTCATTAGTCACTGAATATTTGTCAGAGTTCAAGGTCAAGTAAAGATCAACATCTATGTCAAATGAAGGTCAACATCGATGTCCAATTGGTGTATTGATGTTCAATACAAATAGTCCTTCAAGTAAGAAAGACTGAAATAAGACAATCTTCATCTTTGCATCTCTCCCTTCCAATTCATTTAGTTTTAAACGAAGTCGAGTGGATGTATTGGCAATAATGAACAGGATCACTTTTGAATAGAAATGGTGATAGACTTGTGTTTCATGTTTGCACAATGTTTTACGGTTTCAGTATTTAATAATAAGTAAACAATTATAGCTTCAAGTAACTATTTCTAATACAAATAATTTGCACATAGTTATATGATATGAAGTATTTCTAGGAAGTACGAATAATTTGCACAATTGTGTTTTCAAATATCATTATCAAATACTATTAATCATATATCCTCAAACAACTATTTCTGTTTAATAATCGTCGTTCTTTTGAACACGTATATGGTTTTAAGTAACTAATAATAATACTTAGTAAACAATTACAGCTTCAAGTAACTATTCTTAATACAAATAATTTGACTCTTATATGATATTAAGTATTCCTATCGAATAGGAATAATTCTGAAGCAAATCTTCTTGACTCCGAGATGGGACCCTAATGTTATATCAAATGTATTGTTAGTATAAACGAGGACGATAATAGAGCTGTGGATGAGACATTTTTGTTGATGGGTCATTCTTACAAGAATTGCCGCTTCCCTTAATAGGAGAGCTACACAATAAGAGATGCAGATTAGAAATATCTTATATATGCGACACTTAATAGGTTCTACAACTCCAGTTAGGAGTGGAACTAGGAGTAATGGTAATGAAGGTGTTCTCCATACTCACTAGAGTTTCAGAACTGGAGCCTCATCATCAGATACAGTTTAGTTTCATACTCAAGACAGGGGAATAGTTTTACTCCGCTGCTGGGGATACAGTCCGGGTATTCTAAGTCCGGTTGACAGGACATGAAATATTTTGAGATTTGGTCGGAAGGGAATTCTTAGAATTCGATAAACTGAGTGCACGGAAGAAGAAGAAAACAATTTGGAAGAAGAAGAAGAAGAAGAAGAAGAAGAAGAAGAAGAAGAAGAAGAAGAAGAAGAAGAAGAAGAAGAAGAAGAAGAAACATTTTCACAATGAATGAGTGAAAAGAGAGCCGAATAAAAAAAAAGTGAAATAAAAAGGAAATGAAATATAAAATCGTTATGGTTGAATTATCATTAACAGCACTCGTCTAAGCGTCGAAAATTGTTAAGAAGAAAGAAGGGGAAAAAAGCACATTTTGATGATGTGGAGGCGAATTCTGCCCGTTCAAAATACATTAACTCTCAACTACTTGTTGTCCATTTCCCCCCCATTTGATTACAGTCGAAAACCGCCTGACCGGCCGGTCTACAAAACCCCCAACAGAAATTAAACACAGCTAGGCTAGAAATAATCTTTTATACAAAAATAAGATCGCTATTCACTTGCAATGATTGAGACCTTTTTCCCTGTCGAACTTCCAAGCTTATAAGACTTAATAACATCTGATTGATGCATTTTTTATGTCTTGTTATAACGGAAATGTTGTGACAAGAGAAAAACAGCCATTATTTATCTTCATTGTCTTTATATATCAATATCTATCCGTTGCTTTCACTGTTATAGTCGACCACTTTACGTGTTGTCGTAAAATATTCAATACTTTGTGGGTTTTGTTTTTATCTGACCCGACCAACCAAGACCATTTAATGGACCATGGTTATTCTTTTCCACCCCAAACGTCTCCATTATTATTGGTATCGAAGTTGCAAAACTGACAGATGTTTAATTCAACTCGTATCATTTCTATAACAGACAATTTGGTAGATTTTTTCTTTCTCAGAAAAATGTCAACGTGCATTTTGAACTCCTCGGAAGAATGTGCTGACACGCAAAAAAGAATCGGTATATGCTAATTGAATTCGAATTCGCTGATGAAAAATAAGAGGCGCGCTCAGCGTAACAGTTATCGTCGTCGGAAGTGGAACCAGTGACTCTAGTTTCAATACTGGGCGAGGCTTTTTGCATTTCTCTTAGGGTTAATACATTTAGGAAAGGCATGAAACCCTCAGTTTCCCCCCAAAAAAAACCATGGAGGAATAAAAAGGTAGACTTAGTTTTTTAGCCCAAGGCAACTAGTCTAAAAGAAAACTCTAAATTCAAACCAACTTTACTCCACTTAAAAATTGAACCTGAATGACCTCCTATCGGTAGCGGAAGAGCCGGGTATTTACTCTTCACCGATGAAAAAAAGCAATAAACCAACTTAGTCTTGATTTATGAGAATTATCGAAAACTTATAAGAATATCCCTTAATTCTTTTAGTCATGGTGATAAAGTCAACCATATTTTTCTCCCCCTTTGTCAGCTACTTGCTGTAAATTACGGCATATAAGTCGACCTTTTAAGCCTGAAGAAAACTCTACAAATTCTTATACGTCGTAATTTACAGCAAATCCAAACCAGAGTGGTCCGCTGGTCGAACAGTACCCCAAACAATCGATATATACCACTTATTGTAACCCTCGCAGACTGACACAAACATTTCCAACTTAAAAATCGTGTTTGGAAATTAACATAGAGATTAAAATAGAATATTAAAACTGTAATACAAATTAAGCAATATATTAATGCTATATCACACGCCGTTTTCAATAATTGATGCTCTGACAGTAAACATTAACTGGAACATCACTGCACCCTGGTAGCCAGTCAGATAATTACGATATGTTGTTTATCAGTACAAATTCATGATAGTGCAATAAATTATGAACTCATGGGAATATCAGCTCTAATGTGTAACGTTTGCCGTTTTATGTATGGCTGATGTAATTTTGATTTGGGCGAAAAATTGCGAACACCATACACAACTGGAGTAATGACGGTTTAATCAGACATAATTACACCTTATTATAAGCTTTTGTTACGAGTTATGATAGCCTATCATCATTTAGGCCAATTGGGTAAGTTTTGGCCGATTGTGTCTTTAGGGGTCGACCTATTCAACAGGTAGTTTTCTAACCCAGAATTTTGAGCTAAAATTCTTAAGATCGACTTCTATGCGAGATCGACTTGTACGTCACAGTTTAGTGTTTATATTTATACAAGTTCCAACCTAACTGACAATTATTGGGTTATATTTCAATAAATTTCCAAGTCATTCATTTCATTACATTCACTGACTTACAACATATCGTTTAGTTATTTTGCAATGCACATTCTGGGAAAATATATTTTTAATATTCATGTTTTAACTTACGTGATCACAGTTGATATGAAGTAAGTTTTCATTATGCGAGCAAATGTGTCTTTTACCAATTTGGATTTTGCGTATTTTCCGAAATTTGCAAAATAAACATTTTCACATCTTCCGAACGTGACAGATTTTCAAAGTAATCTTGAATATTGATTGACATAAAAATTTGTTTGAAAGAAAAAAAAAACGGTTGTTTATATTTAATTGAATACATTATGTGACCTCAATTGAATGTGAACGTATCATAATGAGATTTATTGGAAATGATAACAAATTTGCCCTCAAAGAATTTTTTCTTTTGGTTTTGCTACAATCTCAACTGACGACTTAAATACGATGATTGTACAACTGATGTCGATGATTAGGACACGATGGACAGAATTCGAGCAGAAATTTTGACAATTTAAGAAAGAAACATTATGCAGGTTATTAAGGAAGAGAAATCCTACTCTAACACACGCACTGACATACACACACACATCGACAAACACACGCACTGACATACACATGTTTTGATATACACACGCTTTGATATACACATATGACATATTAACACTGATACAATCAGACCAACACGATTGTACCACTCGTCTTATTTTCCGTACAGACATCGAAACATCGATAATATCACACAAACATATTCATATCTATATCTCTAGTCTCACACACACACACACACACACACACACACACACACACACACATATATATATATATATATATATATATGAAAACTGGAAATAGATCCGACTGTATGAGAATATACAAATACGAAAAACCCAAGGACTTCTGAGAAAACCTTATTTTTTCATTTGTACATTTGCATATATATATATATATATATATATATGTGTGTGTGTGTGTGTGTGTGTATATATGTATGTATGTATGTATGTATGTATGGATGGATGTATGGGTGGATATATATATATATATATATATATGCATAGAGAGAGAATGAGATAGATATATATATATATTGTGGTGAGTTACGTTGGATCATAATATAATCATTTAAATTTACTTTCCCCCCCCCCAATAAAAACATCAGTCACTTTAAAACTCTTTCTTTTTGTTATATATATATATATATATATATTGGAATTATTCCCTACTCTGAATATATATATATATACTTAACCTGGATATATATATATATATATATATATATATATATATATATATATATATATATATATATATATATGTATATATATTTATATATATCATTCACTCCAGTAAATCCGGAGTATGGAATATATATATATATATATATATATATATAAGATGTTCAATCCAGTAAATTGGGAGTATGGAATAATTCCAATCAGGACCTATAAAATAGTCAAAAATAGGATATCAAATTAATGATTCTGGTAAAGAGCACAATGTAAATAAAATTCACAGACCAAATAATTTTCTCTTAAAAAAAACAACAATCGGTCACATTAAGATAATAAATTTATTTCCATCCTGTTTAGAGCATTGGTATAAATCGTTGCTCAAAAAAATTAACAGGACTTCTTCAGATCAAACAAGAAATGGATTAAAATAAAACTTTTCACATTTACAACCAGACAAAGACAAAAAATACCTTATTTCTCCAAAGCTTAAACCTTCAAGTAACATTAAGTATCAAAATATTATGGCATGTAAAACAACAACCAGTTTCATCATACTTCAAATTTAACAGAGGCAAAGTTAACAGTTACAATAACACATGTCACAAATTCAAACATTTATTTTAAAAGATTTCGGATAATCTTATTTTAGTATATCAATTTTTATCAAATAAATGAACTAAAAAATTTTAAAATGATGTTAATTATGGTAAAAACAACAACAAATAATAATAATAGAGTAAAAATCACGGCTATAAATTCAAATTCTAATTCATTTACCAATTTAATAAACCATAGTTATTCATTTTATGCATATTTATTTATTTATTCACTTATTTTTGAAAATAGTCTAAATTTATTTTTGTCAACATCTTGCTATTAAATCACATCTCTGATTTAATAGGTTAACAGGATCAAAGTACAAAATAATTTGTATCTTTTCTTTTAGACATAAATTACATCTACCATCAAAGCAGCTTGGAGTTGTAGATCTTTTCAATATTCTCTATTGAATTTCTGGAGTTAAACCCCTATTTTTCAACTTCCAAGAATGTTTGGATAAAGCTGTTTGATTTCCAAAGCGTTCATGAGAGAACGAATGAATATGATTATTATATCCTAACTTCCATCTTACCGACGAAATTCCAATCTAATTTTTTTTACGGTTTACATTTTCCTTTTGGAAATGCATTATATATATATATATATATATATATATATATATATATATATATATATATATATATATATATATATATGCATTTTGGCATATTCATAAATGAAGAGTGCTCAATATTATGGGCACAATCAACTGAAGTGCTTAGTGACTGTCAGTTTCTCATCTATGCGATCATCAGACAATATATATAATGTGGAGGACAGATAGATAGATAGATAGATAGAGAGAGAGAGAGAGAGAGAGAGAGAGAGAGAGAGAGATCCTTAAATAATAATTATGTCTGGGTGAGGTACTTGAATTCTGCGTAAAAAGATAATAATTAGACATTAAGGGCGTGTAGGAGAAAGGAGGGAGAAACAGTAATTGTTTTTTTTTTGTTTTGTTTTTCTTTTTTTGTTGTTTTTTTGGAGGGAGCTGATACTTTCTCTTGGATGGTTTCAATTGATATCCTAAATTATGCAAATCTTCTTCAACCACTGAACCCATTTATACTGTGTTGTTTTCTGGAATTAAAGCAAAAGTCATAGATAAACACGTTGTTTGTTGTTTTTTTTTTATGAGTCTTTTCGTGATCATGCTTTTAAACGAAGCATTTGCCTTGTTTGATTTTTGTTGTCGTAATTGTTTCACCTAATACGTCTTGAAGAAAAGAAAACGACATTTTGTTCAGGTGCGATGGAAGTAAATGTGAATAAATGGAGAAAAGAACACGAGAAAAACATTCAACATGGGTGAGGGAAAGAAAGCAGGAGTTAGACAACGAAAAAGAATTCAGAAGAGGTAAATATTAGAAAGTCACCCTACACATCGACACACACTCACAAACACACACACACACACTCTCTCTCTCTCTCTCTCTCTCTCTCTCTCTCTCTCTCTCTCTCTGTATACTTGCGTGGGTGTATGTATGCATGTGTGTGTGTGCCTGTGCGCACGTGCTTCTGTATGAGAGAGAAAAACACCAGTGGTTGCAGTGTCGAGACTCAGTGACTGAACCCATCTCTGATCAATTTGACCACTAACACTTATTACTAGTTCTTATTTTATCGATCCTGGTCAGTCAATTATGCCGGTCCTCAACAGACGCTACTTCAGCGTTCGAAGAGAGTTGCTTGACTAAGTTAGTCTCCAAGGCGTCGATGAAATTTGTCAATGAAGGAAACTGAGTGGACACGAACATAGGAAAAGATTGAGAGAGAGATACCGAGTGAAAGAGAAATATTGTGAAAAGAATGTAATAGTTTGATTAAGAAATCTATTGAGACAGAAAAAGAAAGAGAAAAAGAGAAAGAACAGGTACAAAAACGATTACAGCTAAAAAGAGATAGATAAATAGAAAGATTGCATGAAGTTGTTGATTTTAAATGTTAACTGATACATTTAATTGTTAAAGGATTTTTTCGTCCCAATTTTCCGTAGAAATGATAATCTGACTTGAACGCGATCTCCAATCTAAAATACAAAGAAATAAATTCATCAGCATTTAAAAAAAAACTTTAGGCACCTGATGAATTATTTGTAAAAGGATTAAAAGTATCAATATAAAAGTTATCTTAATTTTTGTTGATATTTAACTGTAATTTCAGCCTATAATATAAAAATATCTTTATATATTAAATTGTTCTTCTATAAACAATCTGATCGTTATAATATTTGTAACATAATTTTTGCCGCCGTAAAACTTTTTTTTTTCAATTAAAAGCATTTAAATACAAATAGAAGACCATTTCGAATAAGTGTTATTTTTCTTGAAAAAATTTTATAGAAAATTTAATTTAAAAGAATGGTTCATTATTAGTTTACGTTTTTCTTTAGGCGTATATATACATCAAAAGAATAATTTTCAATTATTTCAAATTCATTTTATTGATTTATTATTCTGAAATACAGAAAATACCCTCCGGTGTTCCTGAGGGATCAGTATGGGAACTTTTGTTGTTTTTGATTTTCATTAATGATTTAACTTGATGATATAAAATCAGAAATAAAACTATTTGTTGATGCTGTTAAACTTTTTGTTCGACCATTAACAAAAGAAATAAATAACATTGATGGATAGGAATAAATTCTTCTATTGGAAAAATATTAGGAAATTAAAATTTGATATAGAAAAATGTATTGTACTACATAGTGGATTCAAAAACATTAAAGTTGAATATAGATTAAGAAACAAGGAAGTCAAAAAGGTAAATGCAGAATGTGATCTTGGGGTTGGCTTTAAAGCTGACAATAATATTATGTCTCTTCTACTAAGGTCAAAAGGAATGATTTGTAGGATGGTTAAAAATTTTATTTCAGAAGAGACAAGTGTTGTTTTAAAAATATATAAAACTTCATTAAGAGTATTTTACTTTGGCCTGGATATAGAAATTGGAGAATAACTGGAGAGTATACAAAGAAATGTGATAAAAAATATCTATCAAAAGATCAAATATTATCGTGACAAGGAAAGATTATTGAAGAAATTAAGATTAACTACTTTATTAGAAAGAAGAATGAGAGATCATCTTATTGAAACTTTCAAAATGATTAATGGAATTTCTAATTACGGAAGACTTTTTTTTTTTTCAATATTTCTCCTTAAACTGGAAATTTATGGTCAAAACAAATTTCATAAAGTACAACTACTAATCAATTGGATTTTTTGTTTATTGAGTAAATGTATTTTTAGGACGAATTACTTAATCAGATCAAAACCCACCCGAGTGTAAGAAAATTTCAGATTAAATGATTTCAGAAAAAAATAGTAAAAGAAAGAATTCAAGAGAACATTTTTGAGAACTATTCAATGGCTGACTTACCAGAATTTGGTCTTGGCATGATGGTTAGAGTGTTCGTCAATGGCCCGGGAGACCTGGGTTCAATCCCAGGTCGAGTCATACTAAAGACTCCAAAAATGTTACTTGATGCCGCTTTGCTTAGCACTCAGCATTACAAGGTACGGATGAAGGGTTAAGTGGAGCCATCCAGGGAGAAGAGTAGTGTCCTGCCCAACATGGTGTAGTAGCTATCGAAAAGGGAGCCTTCGGGTCATCATCGACTTACTTATTATAAGTCTATATGTTCTATGCAACGATTCTTGTATTTTCTTTTAAGGTTGTTGTGGGAAGATAATAAAAATCGGAGATGCTCAAGGAGATATAAGAAACAAAAAAATATTATTATTATCAAAAAAGAATTCACAATTTACCGGCGAAATGCCCTGCAAACAAACTTATGGTTTCCGAAAGTTTTTATCCAATTCTGATATAAATATTTTATGGATGAGATCAAAGATATTAGCTTCTTAAGGGAATAATCATCGAAAGTCTCCTCCAACAAAGAAAAAATTGGACGAATTATAATTTTATGATAGCATTTTCCCCGGATTAAAAAAAAACAACACTTTGGGTATGAGACTTAACGGCGATGAGATTCCATTTCTGGGGCTCCCTCTTCGTTGCCATTACTCCCAGGTTCACTCTGACCTGTTAGGGTCAACAATCAGTTAAATTAATCCGTCTAAAGTACTTGTATTATGTAGGAATACTTGAAGCTATAAAACTGCAAAAATTATTAGCATTTGATATGAATAATTCAAACCATTTAAATCTGAAAATTATTAGTATTATATAGGAATACTTGAAACCATTTGAGTGTGAAAATCATTGATATTCGATATGAATAATTGATTTCGGTTTCTTCGTCTATTGGCATATCAACCTTCGTGGGTTATTTAGTGTAAAAGCTATCCTTGTAGAAGAGCAGTAGTGGTACTATCAATTCATAGCTGTAGTGATAAGAGGTTTCATGCCTTTCCCAAGGGCATTAGTACGAAAGTGAACGTAATAGCGATACTGGAGTTCGAAATTGATTACTACGATGTCGTAGTCAAACACGTCAGCATTAGTATATTATGTAAGGATACTTGAAATCATATAACAGAAAATTTTTAGTATTATATTGGAATACTTGAAACCATTTAACTGTGAATAGAGTTAATATTCGATATGAATACTTGATACTATACGACACCGTGCAGATAATTTAAATTGAGCCTTGAAAACTTAAAACTTTAATTGTTTACCAAGGATGTCATTATTTACTTGAATCTATATAATTACTTCCAAAAAGACTGATTTTGGCACTGAAAGTATCACCGGGGGATTTGCATACTATAAAACTATCCAATAAAAACAGTTTAGGAGCCAAATGTCAAGTGATAGTAGTTTTACTGTCAACAAAGTCGAAGCTCACGAAACCCTTTTTATCTAAAAGGTCAATTGTATTTACACATAAAAAGGGAATTTAATGAGCTGCTTTTGAACAACCAAAGACTAAATATAAAATTTTACATTTGTATCTATTTTTATTTTCATACAAATAATTTTTGTCCTTAGTTTTCTTCTTTTTTTTCTAATATGCTAATGTGTCCATGAGACCTGAAACAACAAATCCAATGCATAATTTTTATATTTGTATTCATTGATTTCTCATCCAAGCAGAATCTGCAAACTTGCAATAAAGTTATAGCAAATATCTCTGGTATTCAAACTGACTGTTTGTAACATTATCACTTGGATCGTTTCAACGGTTATCCTAAATGAGAAATCGAACTCTCTACTATCTAAAAATGAATCTATGAATGTCCATAGATTTTATAAAAGTTTCCTTTGTGACATTCTAAAGGCAAGAGAAGATCAATTTCATGTGACTAAAATTCTGGATTGAAATAACAAATCGGTATGAATATTGATTGATTGAACAAGATCTCAAAGATTAATCGTTGGCTATTTGGACCCGTCCTTCAGATGGAACGTTTCAAAGTCAACCACAATGGAACATTCCACAAGAAAAAATGAAGTGATGATGACTTTTGGGAACCAATCTGATTGCAAGGAAAGTTGGATCAACTACTGATGATGGTGTGAATTCGCCGTTTAATAAATCGGGTTCAAGACGGCCCAGAAAGATAATAGCTATTGAACTAGATACCTTATATGGTGTAATGGTTAGCAAACTAGACTAGCAAGCCTTGGTGAGTGAGTTCGAGTCTCATTGAGTGTGTTGGACATCGACCGGAAGATTCCTTTGATATACTTCATAAGTTTCGTGGGTGGTATAACAGGATATGTACCAGTTTCCTAAAGTAAACACGACGCAAATTCCTCAACGAAAATGCCGCTTAAGTTACGTGGGTGGCATAACAGGACATGCACCTGTTTCCTAAATTAAGTAGAACGTAGGTATATCCTCAGTGGAAGTTCCACGTAAGTTGCGTAGGTTGCGAGTCCACGTGCAACGCGTAGGTGGAAGGTGGGACTAAGAGAATGGCAGAAAATTATATAAACCAGAAAAGATTTCAATCCAGGCAGAACGAAGCAGAAAAACCGAGAGGTTTTGCAGAAAAACAGCGTCTTCGCCCCTGTGCGTGCGCATTTCAACCATCTCCAACCCTCTCTTACACAACTCATACGTACATTTCGGGTTATAAAAAAGGAAAGAAGCTGATTTTATTTTTATTCATCAGCGTTGTTATCTTTTCTTCCCTGTATATAACAGGTGTTCCATTCATACGGCCTTGTGCCACATCTGAGCAAAAAAATTAGTAAATTAATAATAGCTCTCAAATTAAGAGGAAGTATTCAATCAGAACTGAAACCTAGTTTCCCCCAATATACATATATATATATATATATACATGTTGATACGTATTTTATGACTGCATGAATGTGTGTGCGTCTGTTTGTGAAAAGGTATTAATGTGCATTTATGTGCTCATGTGTATATATTTGTGTGTTCATGAGTGTTTCTAGTTATATAAGTTTACAGATGTGGACACATATATGTATATATTTATTTACCAACTCCTCCGTTCGAACAGAACACAAGGTTAATTTCTTAATCGGAGTTTAACTGGTTTAAATTCATAGATTGCCTTCTCCTACATACCAAGGTCAAAGGGCCTAGTTTGCCCTACTATTTTCCCATAGCTGGAAAGTGAATACTTGAATGCATATATTTCCCAAGGGCATGAGTGAAATGCAACCTCGTCGAGTTTTTGAACTCAGGTCGCTCAGTCCATTTCCAACGATGCTAACCATTACTCCACGAGCATCTACTAAATGGTTTTATATTTATAAAAATATTGTGTTTATGTCTTATGACAATGTAAGGAACTCAACTGATTTCCATACAGAATAAGTGTTAAATTTTTGTTCAAAAACATCGACACGAGAAGCTGTATATTTTGTATCTGTATTTTTGCACTCATTAACCTATTGGCATATTCTTGCTAATTTTAAAACAATATTTGACTTTCTGTGAAAACTTGAAGGATCAAAACCCCAAATAATTTTTTAAATGTTTAACCTCAAAAATATTTTTTTAAATACAATTTCTTCGCCAATAAGTTCCATAGAAAAATCATGAGCTTTTTTAGCTAATTTTGAGCCAATCAAAATAAATAAACGTAGAAATTAATATTTCTTAGGTAAGTATGGAATTGTCTATATTTACTCAACTCACAATAAGTAATGAATTATTATTTACTTAAATACTTTTTAGTTTATTTCTTTTGGGTGAAAATCTATATTCTTTTCTTTTAAGAAAACATTTCATTTCAACTCATTTAATTTTTCTGAGATTAAACGAATGTTGTCTACATTTATATTTGCGTTAAAATTTTTCAACCGTCTCTTCACATACATATTCTTTAAGTCCTAAATAGATTTCTCTGCCAATATAGTCCTTAGTCGAGGGGGGTGACTGAAGGCTCCTTTTTCAATAGCTACTACACTGAAATGTAAGGGAGGATGCGACTCCATTTTCCTCGATTGCTCCACTTTACCCTTGATCCTTACCTTATAATGCTGAGTGTTGAGCAAGGCAGCATCAAGTACCATTTTTAGAGTCTTTGGTATGACTCGACCTGGGATTGAACACCGGTCTTCCGGACCATTGGCAAACACTCTACTCATTAGGTTTAATAGCCCGGTTTATATAATGATACTCTAATACCAAGACTATTTTACACACATAAAATTTGTCTCATAATTGTAAGCTAACAGTTACTACTTTACTTCATTGCACGAATCTAAACTATAATCTATTAAAAATATCAATTAAAATATCTACGCTATGAATAATTTCATCTTTGCTTACAAGAAAAGATTTTGTACTTTTGCTTTTCAGCAAACTTTTCATTCGATTTAAAGGAACGAAAATTATAAATTTGTAAATCGGATTTTTTATTTTTTCATTTTCTACTTTATCCGCAACAAAATGTCTTGAAATAGCAAAGGACTAAGTAAGAAATTGAATAACACTCATTCGAATCGACGATCAGAAGCTTGAAAATAAGTGTCCGTCATATATCACAAAAAATCATCCCAAAATCCAACCAATATTTTAAAGAATAAAAAAAAATTATGAATATTTGCTTTTCGCCTTTTAATTCGTATCAACAATCGGCAGGCACTAAAGAATTTTGTTGTTGTTGTTTGGTCAAATCCAAGAATATGTTCTGATGTCTCCAAGATTCTTGGTGGAATTAAGATCAGATAAGTTTACATAGCACCTGCTAATTGTATCTTACTGAAGAAAAAAAAACAAAAGATTTTTCCACATGGCACTGCATAAAGTTATAAAATAGTATTCTACTCATTGATAATAGTCGGTTAATCTTTCTCATTAAGCCCTTCTTGATAATGATGTAATCCAGGTATTTACCAAGCTTAAGTTAATCATCATCATCATCATCATCTTGTCGTGCCACCAGCATGGATATCCCTGACCCTCTCTCGCCACTCCTCCCTATTGTTCATCGCATAGCAGGTCCTCAGGGCTACATCCCGAATCCTTACAGAGCTGCTGTATATAGTTTCGAGCTGGTCTCCCTGCTTTTGCTTGGCCATGCGAGGGGGGGGCATTGAGGAACAACACTTATGAGCTCGTCTTCGCTTCTCCAGCAGTGTGCTACATGTCTGGTTTGCCTGACTTTAATAGTTTTCGTGATAGGAGGTAGTTGGCCGTACAGCTGGTGCTTTGTGGGGTGTTGCCTCCAGGACTTGTTCAAAATTGCTCGCAGCATTAAATGAAACGCAGTTTTTTTCCAAGCAGCGGTCGTGTCGATACTTGATGTACTACATGGACGTTTAGGTTGATATGAACGATTAAATAATTGTTTTTAACGGCATGTCAAAGCGTATAGGTTTATTCTATGCTTAGAAATTTAGGAACTGCATTCATTGTACAGTTATATTTACACTTTTATGCAGTTGTTTCTAGAAAGGGTTTTTTTTTTGCATACGGTGGTATATCAAGTATTTCAGTCAAATAGACATAATTTTCACACTGTTGTATGGTTTCAAGTATTCCTATCTAATACTAACAATTGTACGGTTTCAAATTATTATTTCTATTTTATAATCATCATTTGCTTTACAGTTATATAATTTCAAGTTACCTATAATAATCCTTACGAATCAATTAAGGCTTCAAGTAGCTCTTCTTAATACAAATAATTTACTCACAGTTGTATAGTATCAAGTATACTTATCTAATATTAATAATTTTTAAACAGATCTATTCGACCTATATTTAACAGATATTAGCATTTAGGGTCAGAGTGGACTTGGAAGTAATTGCAATGAAAGGGTACTCTACACTCATCGTATCTCCAGAACTGAATCCTCACCGTCAGATGCAATTTAGTGTCCTACTCAGGAGACTCATTTGATTTTGTTTTTGTTATTTTTCTTTTTTTTTTTTTTAGTTGGGAGGGGTCTTGCCCATCTGCAGCGGATACTGTCAGCGATTTCTAAGCTCTACTGAGTGGACAGTTAGTTTAGTCTAACAAAAGACCGTAACAGACACAATTTTTAATGTTTCAATAATTTTTTTCAGTTTCTCTTTATGTCAATAATCATTTGTTCACACTCTATCGTATGGTTTCAAGTATTATTATTCAATACAAATAATTTATCCATAATTATATGGTCAATTAGAGAAACTATTCCAACTTAATGATGATCCTTTGCTTGCATACAGTTATATAGTCGGTAACAACTAATAATAATCCTTCCTAAGCAATTATGGCTTCAAGTAACCTTTCTTAACACAAATAACTTACATGTATTTATATCTATCAAATAATCCTCTTGAATGTTAATCCTTTTCAAAGATCAATTCGACTCATGCATTAGACCCTAACATAACACACACACACACACATACACATACACGCACATACACACGCACATATATATATGCATACACACACACACACACACACATATATATATATATATATATAAGTTTGGCAAAAAAGCGCCGGACATACTTTTTAATGATCTTACGTTCTTTCTCGAACTTTCTGGCAAGTTTCTTTGTACAAAGGTCCAATTAATTAAGTAGTTGCCCCAGATTCTACAACCGAGCGCTTTTGATCATATTGATTTTTAACAACTAAAGTGCCCTCACTAATAACAAACCCTCCCGACAAAATAAATATCAACAAAAAATTCCCCTGAAGACGATGATCTAAACTTGTATAGATAACAATGTGGCTTGGTTTATTTAATGGCATATCAACCTTCGTGAAGTATGTAATGCTAGACTATCCATGTTGAAGAACAGCAGTGATACTATTTAACCCATAGCTGGAGGGGATAAAGGGTTTCAACAGCTTTCCCAAAGGGCATTAGTTCAAAAGTGAACGTAACAACTCAACTGAAGTTCGAACACGATTACTTCGAGGCCGCCGTTCAGCACTTCAGCCATTACATCCCGTCGACTCCAGCTCAGATAATAATTTGATGCCAAAATGTGTGTCTGTGTATGTGCGCGTGTGAGATAGATAGATAGATAGATAAAGAAGAGACTGAGATAGATAGATAGATAGATAGATAGATAGATAGATAGATAGATAGATAGATAGATCTTCAAAAAAGAATGCATGTGTTTGTTTTCAAAAAACGATAAAGCCAATGACAGACAACTCGTGTCCATAGATAAATGGCGCTATCAATCTTCATAATTTGTAAGAATATCAGTGTGTAAAAATTTGTACGCAACTATGATATATTTCAATAATTTTGCATCTATTAGATAAAAATTTCCGCACTCTCAGCCAGCCGCTGTACCCCTTGAGACGAAAGTGCAAGTACATCTAATCAAAGGGAAATTGATAAGCCGAATTCAAGAAAAGAAAATCTTTAGACTGTTTCAGTGACTTTTTCCCCAAGAAATAGGCTCGAGTCATTTCTCGAAAATGCCGCAAATTAAATTAACGACGAAAAATTCTCCTAAGAATTAAGTTGTTATCATTGTAATTAGATTAATAAGAGAGATGTGTGATGTGATTAAAGTTTATGATGAACAGTGGAAAGAAGGAAAATAGCAAAACGTAATGTTATTTTGCGGTGAACACCAATTCGGAAATCTCAAAGACAGACAGCGTCGTTTTTGCTTGTTGATCGGCAAGTTTTTTACTTATTTATCTGACAAGTGCACTTAAGAAAAATAGAAGAAAAGAAAAGATGTTCAGTATCATTGGAGAAATTATAACAGACGAAAATAGATAGAAAAAATTTTAAAATTAAATACCAAAATAGTAAACAAATGGGATTCCGTATTTACGGGTTTGTGTTTTTGCCGAGCACTAAAAAAAGTAGTTCGCCACCAAACTCCAGTTGACTCACGTGTATCATCAACGAGGCAGTAAACTTCAGCCAATTGGTTTGGTTTCTTTTCTTTGATGGCATATCAACCTTCGAGGGTTATATAATGCCAAGGGCATAATTTTAGAAGAACAACAGAGGTACTACTTAGCTGAGGGAAAAGGGGATTCATGCCTTTCCCTCTGGTATTAGTCCGAAAGTGAACATAATAGTGACTGAAGTTTAGACTCGATTGTTACGACGTCGCAATCCAGCTCGTTAGCCACTATACGTCAGAGTCTTCCCAGAAACTTAATCTGAATAAGGTGACATGTGATTTGTCTGGCGTTACTTGTTATCAAAATATATCTTATATTCTATAAACCAGCAACCGGAAATTTTCTGATGTTTCATAATAATTCCAAAAATTTTTCTTGTTTTGATTTCGTTTGGTCAAATGGCATATCAACTTTTGTGGGTTATCTAATGCCAAAACCATCCTTGTTGAAGAATAGTAGTGATACTATTTAGTTCATAAGATAAGTGGGGGTTTCATAACATTCCAAAGAGTATTAGTCCAAAATAGAACGTAACAGCACAAGGGAAGTTCGAATTTGCTTATAACAATGTAATTATTCTATTCGTTAGTCACTGGCCAATGGGATCTTCTCATTCTTTTTTTCAATCTCTTCAGCCAGTTCATTGTTCGACTTTCCAAAGGTGTTCTAACAGGATAGAAAGTTCTTGTGAATTATTTGTATTCAACAGATATATTTGATATCATAAAACTGTGTGCAAACAACAGTAAAGATTTGTTTTCCCTTGGTTTTTTTAATGGCATATCAACCTTCGTGTGTTAGTTAATGTGAACGTAATCCTTAAGAACGATACTATTTAACCCACAGCTGACGGGATAAGGGTGGGGTTCATACCTTTCCCTAGGGTATTAGTCCAAAAGTGGACGAAATAGCGTGATTGGAATTCGAAATCATTTACCCCAAGGTCACAGACCAGCTCTTTAGCAATTACGCCACGAAAGACTCCCTTAAATTCTTAAGAAAAAACAACTCAAAAACTACAAATATAAACGTATAATGTACACTATTCCCTAACCTCTCGGACAAAACAACCACAGACGGTTTGACATGCCGTTTAAATCAATCTATTAATTTTTATCTCTTCTATGTCTCTTGTTATATTTTTATTTTTAGATGAAACATTGTTAGTTATTATAATTGTAAATTTTAACAGGAATTTTTAATTTCAATTACTTTTTGTCGCAACTTAATCGGATCGTCGTTTATATGAGGACAGTTTGGACCAACCTTAACTAGAGACAATGATAAAATAATTGCTTGAGGTGGGACTCGAAAACACGTTTCCTTTTGCCTATGGGAAGCCAGATCAATTAAAAGTGAATGAAATTAATAGTAACGAAGATCCCTTTTTAGTTTACAAATGATTTGCGAAGAGAATCAGATTCGAACTTGTGTAAAATATTTCCCATTGTATTTAAGAGTAAAACGCCTAAAGAAATTTGGTATCATTTACAAAAGAGCAAACTGCAATCGGGATTTAAGTTTTCTTCATCCTGTTGAGATTTTTAAAATTATTTTATCTTTTTATTCATATTTCGAGATTTATTTCGAATCTCTTCTTTACTCCTTAAATATTTTAAGATTATTAACTGAATTATGAGCAAATTTCTGAATTTTTTATAAATTGAATAAAATAATTTTTTTGTTGAACAATGTTCTTAATCTTCTTTTAATGTTTGCTTGTTTTAATTAAATCAATTATTGGAAATTATGTGATAATTTGCCATTTTGGTGGTATTCGCGATATCTTATTAAAGCTTTTGTCATGATTGAGATTTTCCCATCATTGGTATATTCAGTCTTTCACAGGAAGGGGTCAAGTGACAGCAAGTCTTCTCAACTCTATAACACTTTTCTCTGTATTTCTTGAGGATTTCAATAATGATTCTGTTTGAATAATTTCATTTCTTCGAGTTGTTTTGTAAAGGCTTTCGCGATTCTTCTAAGTGCTTTTGTGACTATCAGTGCAATCGTCAACGTCATATTCCATAATATTATCGTTCTCTTGCAAACACTGCATATATATATATATATATATATATATATACTTCTTTTTCCTACCTAACAACTCTATTGCTCTTTCTGGATGGCTAAAATACATTATTTAACGGATTTTGGCGGCCTGTTTGTTTACGATCGCCAGATCTAATCAAATGGCAGCCGTGATTGTTTATCTGTTTGATTTTTAATTTCTCCGCACTTCAGAATATTTATCATCATCATTATCATCGTCTAAGCGTACTAATTGACTTTTTCGCCATTCATCGTTATTGGCCATCGCACTTGTAAGTCCTTTAAATGGCATCCAGTGTCCGTAAAGAACCGATCAATCTTAGTTTTTCCTGGCCGACCAACACTGGTGAGTACAAGAATTCGTCCTTACTCCTCCATCAGTACCCTGCATGCTTTGTTTGCCTTACTTGGATGGTTTTTGAGATAGGAAATAAGTGGCCATGCCACTGTAGTTTTGTTGAATGCCGCATCAGTATCCTTATGTTGTTCCCTTCCAACTTTTTCTCCAAGCGTTTAGTTAGAATCCAAATGCAGACACAACTATAGTTTGGAGGAATCCAAATGCAGACAGAGCAACAGTTTGGAGGAATCCAAATGCAGACACAGCAACAGCTTGGAGGAATCCAAATACAGACACATCTACAGCTTGGAATAATCCAAATACAGACACATATACAGCTTGGAATAATCCAAATACAGACACAGCTACAGCTTGGAATAATCCAAATACAGACACAGCTACAGCTTGGAATAATCCAAATACAGACACAGCTACAGTTTGGAGGAATTTGACTGCAGTTCATGCTTTACCGAAAAATAGATATTTTTATTTTCTGTTTATATCATTTGTTTACATGTTTTAATCGAGATCTTTCACTAATCCTTTAATCGAGATCATCCCTCGTCATTTCTCTTCTTGTTATACAATTTCAAGTTTCATCAATTTCCTCAGGAAATACAGTTGCTGTTTTATTAGGCCTGAAATAATTTGGATTTTATGTTGTCTGTTAGAAAACTCTTGTTCTTTTCTGTTATTACAACTTATCCAGTTTTGGAAGGGTCCAGAATAAATGCTGTATGCTGACCCTGCTCTGTGAGTTTTTGTTTTTATTGGGGTTTTTTTTTCTATTCAGTCTCTCTCCCCTAAGATCTTTGTTCTCCCAAATATTCTTTTTTTTTTTCAGTTAAGAGAGAGAAAATGAAACACATGTGAGAAACGCTATCATTTATTACATTTATGATTTTATAAGAGACCGCTGTACCGGGTTTCAGTGTTGGCTGCAGAGTTAAGGCGATGAGAATTTCTAATGCAGGTTTGTATCCAGATTGTAGTGTATGGTTTGTAAACAATTCAAAAGAATCTGAACGAAAAAGTCGCACTTGTTAGTGTCTATGACAACGAGGGTTTCCTCTGCAAGTTTCATAGCTGTATACAACCTAATCTTTATAAACGATACAAATATTTTAAAAGCATTGAATTCAGAGATATTAGACCGAAAGTGGACGTAACAGCGCGACTAGGTTTCGAATTAATTTACTTCGAGGCCACAGACGAACACTTTAGCCATTACGCTAAAATATTGATTAACTGCAAACATATCTTTGGAAGTTACCTCCATCTGTACGACAGTAATCATAGAAGGATGAGGTCGAAGGTAGTTGTTCAAAATGGACGCTTGAACTATGGATAGTGAAAAGAAATGGGGAACAAAAAGTCGAAGACAGGAAGAATTCAGAATAAAAGACAGAATGAACAAAGATGAGAAGTGATAAAAGAAAATATATTTTAAAGAGGAAAAGTAAGTAAAAATAAAAGAAACAGAGAAAAGATGTTCTGGTCTTGTCTCATTTCAATCCCCCAAATCCTGTGTAACCATAGAAACTTCCCACTAATAGAGAAAATGTTGTTAATTAGATGTCGATTCTTAAACATCCGCATCGATAGCAACACCCGCCATTTTGATTTATTTATTTTATTTTATTTTATTTCATTTCATTTTTATTTGTTTATTTTTCGATATATTTTTTGCACAGGTGTGTGAGTTTTACTCACTAACGAGAAAATCGTCTCAGTCCAACATACTGGCTTATCGTATGCCTTACGACAAACATTCAATTTCGGTTTTCGTTTGTTTGTTTAAGGGCATATAAACTTTCGAGGGTTATTAAAGGCTAAATGGAAGGTGCCGGTGGTGTAATAGTTATCATCGTAGGAAATGGACACGGCGACACGAGTTCAAATCCTGGACGAGACTGATTGCATTTCACATAGCACTAATACCCTTGCCTCGATATGGATCCGGAACTGGAGCATGCCTTTTCCACAAGCGCCAGCGGGAGCTCGGCGGATGACGGCGATCAGGCTGGCTTTGGTGTTGTGGGAGGTCATGTTGGTGATGTTCTCGATGTATGACCAAACGAAGTAGTCCAGTGGGTTCAGGTCGGGGGAGGAGGCGGCCAGTGAGAGAAGGGTACAAAGTCATAGCACTCCTTCTGAAGCCAAGCCTGAGTCTCTTTGGACTTGTGGGCCGGCGCTGAGTCCTGCTGCCTCACCCAGGGTCTGCCACCGGCCACCTGACTGCACCAAGGGATCACCACACTCTTCAGCACATTCAGGTACACTTTGGTGTTGACTTTCAAGCCGACTTCGAAGATATGAGGTAGCATGATGAAGCCCTCACTTGAAATCACACCAAAGACCATAACCGTAGCCGGAAACTTTGTTTTCATCACCCTGGGCACATCCCTATTATTCGTGGTAATCTAGATTTGCATTTTGAGGGTGCTGGAAATGGTCCTGTTGTCATAACTTGGATCGGTAGAGAGCATGTGTTGTACAGCGGCGCATCTCTGACCTTGCTCGTTGAACATTGTGTCACTTTCAGACATGATAGAAGGCTCCTATCGCTCTTGCGATTTGTACACAACTGGCCAACTAGTAGATGGTCTGCAACAAAAAAAGAAAACCGGTTTTCCTTAAATGGAAATGGAATCATGTCGTCTTTTCTAGGGCGACAATTTTATCATTCCACCCTGTACTCTTATTTATACTCAAACATTCAACCCTCTAAAAACCATCAAACTGTGTACAAACAAAAGATTAATCTTGAATAGAATTATTAGTACTAGATAGAAATACTTGAAACCATTTAACTGTGTGGAAACAAATAAGTTCTGACTCATTTTAAAATGATGTTATCTACGAGCTATTACTTAACAATTCATATATGTATGTATCTGTGTGTGTGCCAATGTGTGCGTAAAGGGGATTTGGTATTGAATAACCCATAAGAGTTGATACACCATAAAAGCAATGGCAATGATGTGGTACTCCGCATTCCCCAAAGCTCCAGCATTGCTGAAACCTCATTATCAGACTGTTTAGAGTCATATCTATGACACTCGTTGGGGGTGGGGGTCTTACCCCTCTGCAGAGAAGCAGTCGGTGTATTCTACAGCCCCAGCCGACTGGGCAATATATATAAAGGGAGAGAGATATATAGATTCTTCTGTCGATCTCGACCTATAAGAATGGAATAGTTCAAATAATGATATGAACTCTCGGACTACCTCCATCAGTTATTGGTTTCTAGTGGTAAAGTTTTGTTTAGAACCAGGTAGACTTATTCGATAAACTGATATGAGTTGAATGGTGCACCAATGTGCCACAGATTCTCATGAATTCCTAAGGTTTTGAATTCAGATGTTTTCCTTCTCCACGACTGGTTATCCCACTAAAGCCTAATCAACGGTATTATTTTACCTGTAGCTGGGGATTGGATGTCTAACCATTTGTACCTAATAAAAGGAACACACACAAGTAAGCTATTTTAAGTCATTTTTTCTCGAACCCCCTCCCAATCTAGAGAAAGCAATTGTTGCATATTGCACCGCTGGACAAACAACGAAAAACTCGTAGATATATAAAAATATAATCTATATTTTTATTCTTCGACGGTGACGATTGTGTGTAGTAGAAATACAGTCAGAGAGAGTTCGCACATATCTTTCTTCTGTGGTGGGGACCTTTTTTGTGCGACGGTCGGAGAACATACACAGGGAGCTGACAGGTCTGCTTGAGCGACCAGTGGATCTCTCCCCTTCGTTTCAGCAACCAGCAAATCTCTGCCATCAGTCCAAAATTACAGACCTTATATTGTCTTTCAAGTCCCATGAACACGCCTCTTCGCCAACGTATTTTCTGTTTATGGCTGGTTATCGGAACTTAAATACTTCCGTTTTTTTCCGGTAATTTTTTTAATCTTAGCTTCGAACGGAAATATCTGTCATTCAATCCACAGGCAATAAATTACATGTTTGTCTTTCCTGTGAAACCACTTTGTGGATGTTATCTTGCGACCGCATTGAATCTGCTCAGTTCATCGTCGCCAGCTAAGCTAGTATATTACGCAATGCCATCCCTAGAAAGGGCTGGTTTGTTGTGAAATAAGGACATGAAGATAAGAATTACGCGCAATTGTTCTATCAACTATATCAAACCACCCAGATCAAGTTGAGGATTCTTTGCAGCATCCCCCATCTGCATCCGTTGCTATAGATTCATCACCAAGAGTTTTAGTAATTTCTAAGCCGTGCAAGAGAACATCCTGAAAATAGAGAATGTATGTACGTACTTCTGAACAGCACGCACTTGCAAATTGCTTTAAGTGGCCATTGCTTGTCTTGCACGATGCATAATCTCTCCATTTAATTAATATTGCCTGTCCAGGTGCGTCATTTGCCATGCATCAGATGTTCAATAAGTTGCAAACAGGTGAGAGTTGACCGTTGACGCCAACAGAGAGTTCATCCGCTTTCTGACACGTCTTGTTTTTGGTCCTGCTGGATAACTTAGTTACATATATATATCATCATCATCAAAACGGGTGGACAACACACAATTCCCCTCTATCTCTCTTTCTCGCTATCCGTCTCTGTCGTCCATCGTGCCTGATAGTTCTTCAAGACTGCACCCAGTGTCCGCACAAAGCTGATGCATATAAGTTTTTGGTGGTCGGCTAACACTGGTGTGTCCCTACGTAGGAGTCCATCGGGAAACGATACTTATGATTTCGTTCTTACTTCTCCAGCAATGCCTAACATCTTGTTCATCTTACTATGATGGTTTGTATGTAGTGGCCATACAACTGTTGTTTTGTGAGGTGTTGCTTCCAGGATTTTTTTCAAAACAGCACGTAACATTCTTGTGTTGTTCCCATCTAGCTTTTTGTTAGGCGGTTCGTTTGCGTCTGTGTAGTGCAGCCATGCAATAGTATTGATATAGCTAGAGTTTGGAATAAATCCTTTTTTATTTTATCTGAGAGATCAGATTTCTGTATGATCGACAACCTACCAATAGCAGTCGACGCCTTCAATAAGCGTAAGTAGACGTCCTTTTCAGTAGATGAGATATTGCTGCCGAGGTATGTCAACTGGTCAATTAATTTCAACGGCTAATCACTTAAAAGTGGAGATAGCTCCTTTCTATTTAAAACACGGAAATTCTCTTTTATTTGCATTCACGAAGAGGATATAGCCTTCTGCTGCATGCTCCAGGCTGTACAGTAGGGATTCGGCTTGGTCAGGTGTATTTGCGAAAAGCCTTTACTGTCCTTAGTTTTCGTGTAAATCATTGAGTATATATATATATATATATATAACTCACGAAAATGATAAAGACTCTCTCTCTCTCTATATATATATATATATATATATATATCGTCTCTGAGGCTGTGTCTATACTATTGTATGGATGCACTTTCTAGATGGGAACGGAACTTATGGAGAAAAACTTAGATGGGAACAATACAAGAATGCTATGTGTTGTTTTGAAAAAAAGATCCAGGAATCAGCACCCAAGAAAAAGCAGCTATACGGCCACTTACTTCCTATCTTATAAACCATCTAAGTTAGACAAACCAGAAATTGCTGGGCGCAGAAGTAGAGAATAATTTATAAACAATGTTCTCTTATGGACTCCGACACTTGGACACGACAGAGTTAGCCAACCAACAACATACATCTGCTCTGTGCGGACACTGGATACAGTCTAAAGAAATTACCGGGAGAGATGGCGTTTAAGACTATCTCTTATAAGTTTCTAACAATTTGTGAAAGAGTTGATCTTGCCACGGATATTTAGATGATTTAGGTGCTCTTGAACTTTGAATCAAGCGTACCCGTATTCAGAATTGTTTCCTGCTAAAACGAACACAACGTATATTAGACAAGAAATATCGACCCAAAGAAAGAAACAATACAAAGAACAGGATTACAAACAGCAAAAGATATGGGGAAGAAAAAAATGCCGATACTGAAAATGTGATACTTCTCCATTGTTGATCAAGCGAAGCATTATCCCCCGTTTGATAAAGGGTGCCACACGAAGGACAGCAGCTGATTAATAGGACGTCGATGTGACAAGTGAAACGGTATGAGCAGTTCGCGAGGTGCCAACGACGCATGAAAACGAAAGCTGGTTTTCGGCCCAAAATGGTGGATTTGAAGCGGTAAAAGAGAAAAATACAGAAATAAATGTCGAAAAATATTCTGACGAAAATGTAAAAACAGCAATATTTGGTGTTGACAGCTGTATAGGATTTACAATGCATTCTTTCTTTCCTTGCCAGCAAGGCTGGAACATTCTCGAAGGAAAATAAAACCTATTTTTCATTTTAGTACGTTTAACAAAAACAAAAGTTAGAAAGGGGGTAAAGAAGTTGATGTCGATTCTGTGTAGAGCCAAGGATGCGCGACTGACAATGCGTCCGAGTTGTAGAAGCGTGCAATGCCAAATTCCATTTTATTATTTCTTCATGTTTTGTTGGGGTTTTTTTTTGTTTTGTTTTATTTGGCGGTGTTGTTGTTGTTGTTGTGGGAGCGTCTTTTGTGCTTGTCAACGTACAACACATCATTCAACTAAATATTTCTCAAGCGTTCATCATTCAGAGAAAAGATCTCAAAAGATTCTCCTGATCTATTTTCCCACCTTTTTCGCTGCATTCCTCTCTCTCTTTCTCTCTCTCTCTCTCTTTCTCTCTCTCTCTCTCTCTCTATATATATATATATATATGTATAATTTTGAAGCATTTTTATGCACACTTGTATACGTCTGTGTACATATATGTGCATGGCTATATGAACATTTACTATGTATACACACATACGTGTGAACAGATATATAAATAAATGTAAGGATACGTGGATACACACACACATAGATACATATATATATATATATATATATATATATATTCAAATTTGATGTATTTTATACACATATGTATACGTCGGGCTGTAGAATACACAGATTGCTTCACTGCAAAAGGAGTAAGCCGCACCACCACCAACAACAACAACAACAACGTGTGACCTGGATATGACACTAAACCGTTACCTATGTCGTTAGGGTGGCGTTATAGAATACGCTGGCTTCATTTCTGTTAAAGGGTAAGACATCCTCCACAACGAGAGTCCTATATATGCAACGAAATTACGTCTGGTGGTGAGGCTCCAGTCCTAGAGCTTTGGGGAATATGGAGTAGCCTCACATAGTTATTACCCTCAGATCCACTCTGACCCAGAATGGAAGTACCTGTTAGAATTCTATCAATGGCTCAAATTGAATGGTTCAATATTTTACTAGGATTATTATTCATATTAAATAGAATTATTTGTGTTAGATAGCAATACTTGAAGCCGTCTATGTGCAAACAAATGAATAATTGTGTATGGAATTATTAGTGTTGGATAACAATACTTGAAACCATGTAACTGTACGCAAACAAATTATTGATATTAAATAGAGTTATGAATGTTTGATAACAATACTTGAATCCATTCAACTGTATTCAAGCGAATGAGTTCATTTAAAAATAATGTTACCTATAAAATGTTTGCTTACAAATTATATATATATATATATACATATATATATATAATAGAGAGGGGGGATTTACCATTAAATAACACACAAGGGTTGATGCACCATAAAACCCAACCAAAACAAACCAATCTCGCACCAGTAGGGTCTTTCGAACGTACATTATTTAGCCTGGCTCATGGCCACTTCTCGATATCCCAGACAAATACACGAAGAACTTTTTAATTTATATCTACAATATTGCTCATACGTGATATCCAGTGATGAATGAAAGTTTTTTATTTGCCAAAGCGATGATGCTGGAACTTTTATCTAGTTCTGTTCAAATGATATGCATAAAGAAGAAAGCAAGTAAATTTCCCCAGTTATTCATTATATGAGGTTACATATCATTTTCTTTAAAATAAGATGATAGCAGTCAGGACCTCTTCGATCAATTTACACGTGTACATTGAAATTTTGGATAATTTTCTCATTCCATCAATAGAAAATTGTTTCGGTGATGATGAAGTCATTTTTCAGGATGATAATACTTCTTGTCACAGAGCAAAAGAGATAAAAGGTTTTTTCGGAATGGTACCTAAAATCCATGACATAGCCATTGAACCGTCCGGATCTAACTCCATTTGGAATTTTGCAGTGGAAATTTCAAAAATGTTCCATAAGAAGATTCCATCCGACAAAGAAGATCTATGAATTGCCATTTGGGAAAGTTGTGACTTCTTTGATAAAGATCATTGCTTTAGATTAATGAAATTCACGCCAAAAAGAATCAAGGTTGTCATTAATCTTCGATGAGGGACAACAAATTATTGATGCTAATTTTTCTCTCAATGGGTTTCAAAATATTTTCCTCAATAATGGGTTAGTCCAAAATATTTTCCTCAATAATGGGTTAGTCCAAAATATTTTCCTCAATAATGGGTTAGTCCAAAATATTTTCCTTAATAATGGGTTAGTCCAAAATATTTTCCTCAATAATGGGTTAGTCCAAAATATTTTCCTTAATAATGGGTTAGTCCAAAATATTTTCCTTAATAATGGGTTAGTCCAAAATATTTTCCTTTGCATGTCTAAGTAAGTAGTTCTACCATTGACTTAAATAATGTGATTTAAATTAAGCTATATTTTTATAAAGCCAGAATTTTCAGCTGTTAAAGAAAAAATGTTTTATGTCTTAACTGTTAATAGTTTATTTATTGCTAAATAAAAAAAAAATTAGTGTGCTAATTCCAAAAATTTTCCAGGGGTAGTAGTATTCCTGTTCTTAACTTTCTAAAAACCAAACAATGAGAAGTAAACTGTTTGTCCAAATGCCTATAAGAAAATCGGGAGTACCAGTGGCGTAGTGGTTAACGTAGAAGACTGCAGCCTCGAAGTAAACGTGTTCGAATTCCAGTCATGTTATTACATAGACTTCAAAACTAATCCCCTTTGGAAAGGTGAGAACCCTCTTACCCCCCACCAGTTATGGGTTAAATAGTATCACAACTGTTCTTTTATGGGGGTGGTTTGGACTTTAAATAACCCACAAAAGTTGATATTTCATTAAACACCGAAACCGAAGGCTAGTGGCCATTATTTACATGAATAACATCAAAAATGGTATAATTCTTTCTTATATCTTTACCAAATAAAGTCAATTAGATGAGTCCCAAAATTTCTTAGATATAAAAAGCATTGATCATAGTTAATGAAATAACCCCAGATTGGTTGACATAAAAAGCAATTAAAAAAAACAACAATATCTGAAAAGTGCAGTAAAACGAGGGTTGCCTGTATTCATTTCTATTGTTTTGTTCACAAATGAAGATTTTTCGGACAGTTGTCTTCATCTTTGTTATTTTTAATCGAATATTTGTGCTAATGAATTCTTTAGCTATTTTCAGCTGTGAATTGCATTCAGCCGTCTTAACAACTCACTTTGAACATCTTTTTTTTTACCTTTTTTTTATAACGTCTCAAGAAGAACATAAATTTTGGAAAATCACGTGACTGGAAGGTAAAATCTCATGTTAAGCAGAGAGAGTATAAGATTGAAAATATTAATCTCTTTACTTGCAATTTTATTTTCAGCACTTTTCATTTCATGCAATGATTTCTTTCTTCCTTTCACACAGATTCTCAGTTATCTCCCTTACTTGCTCTTCAAATGTCAAATTCTCCCTTTTCGGTTTGATACTTGGTTATTTTCTTAATATTTCAGCAAATAAAATCTATCAAATCTATTCCATCATTTCTTTCTTCTATATCCTCCCTCCTCTCTATCTATCTATCAATCTATCACTTTTGCCACGTTTTCCATTTCCTCTCGCTATCATTTTCACTTTTTTTTCTAAATTTTGCATTTTAATCCAGAGATGCGTCTTTCATGTTCTCTGTCTGTCTGTCTGTCTGTGTGTCTCTCTCTCTCTCTCTCTCTTTCTCTCTCTCTCTCTCTCTCTCTCTCTCTCTCTCTCTCTGTTCACGTATCCTATATTTTCCGCTATCTAAATTTTAATCCAAATCCAGATATGTCTTCAATTTTCTTTGTTCTCTCTCTCTCTCTCTCTATCCCTCTCTCTCTCTCTCTCTCTCACACACACACACACACACACATGATCTAACTATCTTCATCTATTTCTTCCAACCTAATCTCACGTCTTTATTCTTTTATTTAGTCTCCATATTCCTACCTCTCTCATTATTATTTGAATTATCCTCTCTCTCTCTCTCTCTCTCTCTCTCTCTCTCTCTCTCACTCTCTCTCTCTCTCATCCAATTGTCTTTTCCGGTCATCTTCCCAAAACAAATCTGCTCTGTTTTTATGAGGGTATCATGTCGTTATTATCCGTGCAGCCATGAGACCGTGAGATTTATTTATCCTTCGCTGCCTTGACGTGCTCATCTCGACTGAATTCGTGGACGACATGAAAGGGAAAAGTCGATAAACGCCTTTTTTTTTTAAATAGCGACAATCTTTCTAATGACAAATTAGTTATTGTGCAGCAAGAAAGCACCAATCGTTCATAGCTTCATGCAGCTATGAAACTTTATTACAATCTCTTTGCGTTCTCTCTGGTCAATAACGAGACTGATTATCGCATAATAGAAATACAAAGAAAATGATGACAAGTCCAACGCCATCTTCGCTACAAAGCAAAAACCAGTTTCGTATTAAGTGATATATTTTAGCTCGATAAAATCAGAGACAATACTTTATATCAGATAATCGAATCAAAGGTTAAAATTTGGCGAAGGTATTGAATAAATAGTAGTCTTCTGTCATGTTTTATTTGTTGGATTTTTAGTGTTTTTGGAAATGGTTAAATTCTCTAACACTATAAATTATTTGGCAACACAAATGAATAACGAAACAACACAACAAAGAAAGGTTTATTATCGTAGCAGACGTAAGGGAGTGAGAGTGAGAAAGTGTCCCTTTTGGTGTCGCTGGTTAGTAAGTTGGTCCTCGGTTTGTATGAAGTGTGTGTGAATCTAGCAGCAGCGTGTTCTTCAGCGAAGGGGTTCCAAGTGGAATCAGTAGCAGTGGATGTGAGAGAGGTTTGTCTGGGCTGCTGGCTAATTGCTCTATGACAGCAAGGCTGGTAGCCGCGTGTCTTTCCGTGAAGGTGAGAGAGGTCTGTTATAACAGCTAGCTAAGTGCTATCTCGGACCATGTATGTGTGTCACTGTAGCGGGTTGCTCGCGTGACTAACCGTAAGGCTTGTGCTTCCGTGTGTGAACCTAGTAGCCGCGTGTCCTTCTGTGAAAGCGAGAGAGTTCCGTCATGGTCGATAGCTAGGTGCTATCTAATGTTGTCTGCTGACTACCAAAAAGGACTGGAAAAAATAGTTCCTGAGAGGAAGAAGGAATCAATGCGCTCTGCCTGGACTGGTCAATTAGTGGCCGAATCGCTAGGCGGGGGGCATTGATTCGCGAAAGGAAATAGATCTGTGGTTGCTACAGATTGTTTGGATGCTTTTCGATAAATAAATGAAAACAGATAGATTATGATTGTCCTTTACAAAAGGAAAGAGACAGTTATTTGGTTTGACTTTCAGATACATAGAAACAAAGTATTCCCTTATGTAGAGAAGTATAGATATATATATATAAATAAGTTATTCTAGATACTAGCATCTCTATAATTTGTTTTGGTTTATTTGTTTAACGTTATACCAAACCCTTATGGGTTATTTAATACCGAAATTGAATCCATTTGTAAATCTTTGTCCCCAATCATTCTTTTTTAATCTCACTTTTATTTAACTATCATGATTATTATTTGTTTGTAGAGTTAAATTGTAACAATGACATCAACTATTCAAAAACAAATAATCTACACGCAAAAATACGGTATTGAATAAAACATCTCTATTGGAAATTATAACAAAATGGATGTTCGAGTTAAAAGTGTAACACTGGCTCAATAATAACGCTAAATGCACAAAACTACAACCTATGGTGAGGCTCTATTTCTTATGTTCTGGGGTGTCATTACTGTTGTCATTACTTCGAGGTCCAATCCGATCCTGAGCGGTAATATTGTTATATATTGACCCTTGACCGAGCCGTCAATCAGAGATACACCTGCGTAAATAAGTGGAAAAAGAAGCGGAAGCAAGTGGGCGTTATGAAAGAATATAGGCAGATGCCGGCGGCCGTTGAGTTAGTTGGTAACAGGAAGGCCAGAGTGAGGGCCAGCTTGCAAACTGAGAACAGCCCTCAGAGACCCCCGGTTGAGCAACCCCAGCCAAGATGCAAAGAAGTGCTAAGTGGGTTCTTGAAGATAACACGGCGTGCTATGGTCAAGAGAAGAAGTTGGGTCAATATAGCAGTCTGTCCCTGTTTCCACTCATCTCTCACACACCACAGAAACATCAAGAATAAAGTGGGATAGATACATATTTTTATAAAGAAGAGTGTTCGTTCGTTCATTGAAGTTCGTAAATTATGTTTGATTATGTTTCCGCTTTGTATATGTATGTGGCTATAAAACAAGGGACCAATCGATGAGTCAAATAAATCTATTTAAAAAGTCTTAATAAATACTTGAAACCATAAAAATGCATGAAAATCATTTGTATTAAGAATAGATTTGGGTTGTTTTCCTTATTTAATGGTATATCAACTTACCTTAGTCGAGGGTTACCTGAAGGCTCCCTTTTCAATAACTACTACACCAAGGTGTAGAGGAGGGCGCAACTCCATTCCTTGGCTTGCTCCACTTTACCCTTGATCCGACCTTATAATGCTGAGTGTTAAGCAAGAACGCACCAAATACCATTTTTTGAGTCTTTGGTATGACTCGACCTAGGATTGAACCCTGGTCTCGCAGAACATGGGCGAACTCTCTACTCGTCAGGCCAATTTAGGCCAAGAAAAACACCAGTGATACTATCTATACCTTTCCCAAGATTATTCGACTGAAAATGAACACAATAGCCAAACTAGAGTTCGAACTCGCTTACTTCGAGGTTGCAATTCACCACTTTTGCTATTATATCACGGGAACTCTTTATCAAGTATAGTTCATCATCATCATCATATCGTGCTGGTACTTGAAGCTAATTATCTACAAATTATCATTATTATTAGTAGTAGTAGCAGCAGCAGCAGTAGTTATATGAAATCACATAATTGCATGTAAAAAGACTGACTTTGTCATCAAATAATCACACAAGGGTTAAGATTCCATGGGACCAACCAACTTACCAATTGAAGTTCACTATGTCTTTCTGCAAAGACGATCGAATTGTTTTTCAAATCTTTTTCTGCACTTCTGAAATTAAATCCTTTCATTATTCCATAGTTGTTCGTTTTCAATAGAAACTTTCAATTGATGCATTCTTCAGCCTTTCTTGATCAGCGAAAATGAGAATTTTTTTCAACCGATATATTCTTTAGTCATTTTTAAGTTTTGTTTCATTCAAAGGCACTTAGAGATCGCATTAAATTTTATCTCTTCAACTCAAACCCTTATAATTTAACAGTGTCTCTGGATTGAATGAACAAATACAAGAGAAATCATAATCATCAGCTTTTCTCCATAAACATCTTTTATTGAACTTGTTTTAAGAGGGTATTAAGAAATTCGCCGTACATTTTTTTCAAAATTGCTTGGCATTCTTCAATGATATGGAACGTATTATCTGCATTTTTTTCTTTTCATGGTTAATAATTTTCTTATGCATCCAAAGTTTGACAATCTCAAGTCATCAAAAATATAATTAGTTGTATGCAAAAGATTCCAGTAAAAATCGTAATTTTAATTCATGTGTTTTACCTGCGGCAGGGATTAGAATACACTAGTTGTATCCTCTACAATCAGATAAGGTATACAAAAAAGGTCTTCAAGATATGACACTAATGTGCATCTGTAGGCGAGTCAGTTAGCTCTTCATTGCTATTACTCCCAGGTCCACTCTGACCTAAAGTGGTAGTAAGTGTTAGGGTCTCATCTATGAGCTAAATGGATCTGTTTCCAAATGATTTGTACAAGATGAGAAATATTTTAAATGTGACTGAGCAAAAGAAAAAAATCTTAAAAAACAAATAGACAAAAAATATGAATATGATTGTACAATGTACACAATTCTCTTACCTCGCGCCATAAAATAAACCCAGGCAAATTGACATGCCGTTAGAAGCAATGATTCATAAGTTTTTTTAAAGTTTTCAACAGTCATATTGTAATCATATCTATCAATTATATGTTCTATCTTTCTCTTTATTGTTTCGATCACTGCATGGACTGATGCATTCCCCACATGCATATTGCATCTAATGATTTTAAAATGAATTTATTTCATTGACATTCCCCACATGTCCAAATGGAATGGGTTGAGAATGAATTTATTTCATTGATATTCACCCCATGTCCAAATGGAATGAGTTGAGAACAAATTTATTTCATTGACATTCCCCACATGTCCAAATGGAATGAGTTGAGAATGAATTTATTTCATTGATATTCACCCCATGTCCAAATGGAATGAGTTGAGAACAAATTTATTTCATTGACATTCCCCACATGTCCAAATGGAATGAGTTGAGAACGAATTTATTTCATTGATATTCACCCCATGTCCAAATGGAATGAGTTGAGAACAAATTTATTTCAGTGACATTCACCATATGTCCAAATGGAATGAGTTGAGAATGAATTTATTTCATTGACATTCACCACATGTCCAAATGGAATGAGTTGAGAATGAATTTATTTCATTGACATTCCCCACATGTCCAAATGGAATGTGTTGAGAATGAATTTATTTCATTGACATTCACCACATGTCCAAATGGAATGAGTTGAGAATGAATTTATTTCATTGATATTCACCACATGTCCAAATGGAATGAGTTGAGAACGAATTTATTTCATTGATATTCACCACATGTACAAATGGAATGAGTTGAGAACGAATTTATTTCATTGACATTCCCCACATGTCCAAATGGAATGTGTTGAGAATGAATTTATTTCATTGACATTCCCCACATGTCCAAATGGAATGTGTTGAGAATGAATTTATTTCATTGATATTCACCCCATGTCCAAATGGAATGAGTTGAGAATGAATTTATTTCATTGATATTCACCCCATGTCCAAATGGAATGAGTTGAGAACGAATTTATTTCATTGATATTCACCACATGTCCAAATGGAATGAGTTGAGAATGAATTTATTTCATTGACATTCCCCACATGTCCAAATGGAATGTGTTGAGAATGAATTTATTTCATTGACATTCCCCACATGTCCAAATGGAATGTGTTGAGAATGAATTTATTTCATTGATATTCACCCCATGTCCAAATGGAATGAGTTGAGAACGAATTTATTTCATTGATATTCACCACATGTCCAAATGAAATGAGTTGAGAACGAATTTATTTCATTGATATTCACCCCATGTCCAAATGGAATAAATATTTGCCTTAGAATTTTAATTAACCCAAAAGGAAAATGAAAAAATTTCACAGTTTCTTGCAAGAAAAAGTTTATTTCCAGATTTGTAAATGTGAAATGTATGGCTATTAAAATATTTCTTTATGCAAATGATTGAGAAAAACAAGCAACAATATTTTTCGTCCCAAGTACATCTACTACGATTTGTCAGTAAAGAGGATTTTTCTTTTCTTTTAGGATAAAAAGAAATTAGGGAAGAGGATTGGTAATTGCAAACTGTCAGCGGCAAATCAGATCTGTTTTCATTGAGCCCATCATTGTCAGACGCAAACATTCTTGAAAATTCTGACCAATCAGGAGACGGCTTCAGAGATTACTCTTTTTCGTTGTTTGTTTGTTGTTTTGTTTTGTTTTGTTTTTCCTCGACCATTAAATATCATGCTGCGGTTTTTTTTTCTTTTTTTCTGTTTTTTTTTTTTTTTCAGCCTTCGAGAAATTTTCTTCTTTTGTGCAAGTGGTTCAAGTTATTTGTATGAGGAGTGGTAAATAGGAAAAAAAGAAAGAAATGAAATGAAATGAGAAAAGAACTAAAACAGACCAATTCATGTTTGTCCTGATTTTTCTGAAACAAACCAACCCAAACAACATTATTTTTAGCTTGAAGCGAATTTTCTTTTAATGAATTTTATTAGTTTTCTTTTTTTTTTTCAGTGAAAATTTCACGGTTTTTGTGACGATTCTAACCAAGCATTTAAATCTCACTAACAAGAGAGAAATAGTTGAGTCCATCCGCCGGCTTTGTGAACGTCGGTCATTGAATTGACAGAGAAAGAGACCCAAGGTAACTTGTTGACAGGAGGGATAATGTAAACAAGGATGTTTATATTTAAAAAGACTTTGGAAACTGAAAATCTATAAAAGTTATCTGTTCGCACGAAAATGTCTCACTGATGAAAAAAAAAAGTGAGGAACAAAGTGCTTCAACACACAGACACAACATTCTCTGCTGTGAGGAAATAAAGCTTCCGCATTTTCATTGATAATACCACTGCTACTACTACTAACTGAAAAATTTTAGGGTTTGCTTTTTTTTTTTTTTCGAGCGGAAGTAAATAGGACTTTTTTCTTTTTTAGAATTTAGTTCAAGTTTAAAGTTTTATAGGAATATCAATTCTTTGTATTAGTCACATATTTTTATAAGTAAATCAAAAAATTCTTAATTTCTGTGTGTGTGTGTGTGTGTGTGTGTGTGTGTGTGTGTGTGTGTGTGTGTGTGTGTGTGTGTGTGTGTGTGTGTGTGTGTGAAGGTTTTGGAGTTTGTTTTCTTTTTAGCTTTTTGTAACGGAAGCGGATATGATTCCTATATCTTTTAAAATTTAGTTTAAGCTTACATTTTAAGAAAAGCGATTCATTGTATAAGTCACTTTTATTTTCCATTTAGTAATATGGGTGAGTTACATTCTTTGAAATGACTAATTATGAAAGATTTGAATAAAAGACAACATGAATTGGTGAGAAAAAGGAAAAATCAGATTGATAAGATTAGAGACTCGGTTGAAGATAAGCAAGCCAGGATAGCATGGCAAACGATAAATGAAGTGAGCAGAAGGAAGAGCACTGCCAAAGCTAAACTGAAAGTTACCAGCCAACAAGAACGAATACACCTGTGGAAACAGCGCTTCGAGAATCTACTCGGAAACCCTCCAAGAAGTTACGCATGAACCAATCACGAGAATTATAAGTAAAGAATTAGACATCAAACTAGGATCATTTACTCAAGAAGAACTCGACTCAGTACTTAGAAAAATCAAAAATAGAAAAGCAGCAGGGCTCGATGAAATTCCCCCAGAAGTATGGAAGACCAGAAAATTCGACGACATACTGCTCCGACACTGTAATGCCGTACATAATCAAAATCCTATAGACAGATGGATGAAGGGATGCATCCTCCCTTTCCCTAAAATGGGTGACCTCGGATTAGCCAAGAACTACCGAGGTATAACACTAACATTCATAGCGGCCAAAATATACTACGCCCTACTACGCAACCGCATAGAACCCAAAATCGACAACATAATTAGGAAGAACCAAAATGGCTTCCGGAGAAATACATCCACGACATCACAAATTTTGACTATCCGTCGAATTCTTGAAGGTGTACGTGTGCAAAAAAACTACAGGCAACCATATTATTTGTCGACTTTACGAAGGCCTTTGACTCTATTCCCAGAGGAAAGATGGAGCAAATTCTACTCGCTTACGGCCTACCAAAAGAAACCGTTGCAACCATAATGATGCTAAATAAAAACACAAAAGTAAAAGTCCACTCACCAAATGGAGACACAGACTACTTCGACATTGTAGCAGGTGTACTGCAAAGAGACACATTAGCCCCATACCTCTTTATCATCTGTCTAGACTACGTGCTTAGAACATCTATCGATAAAATCAAAGAAAACGGTTTTATGCTAACAAAGGAAAGAAACAGAAGGTACCCCGCAAAAACAATTACCGACGCCGACTACACCGATGACATAGCGCTTCTGGCAAATATACCCGCCCAAGCCGAAACCTGCTACATAGTCTGGAACGAGCCGCTGCAGTCATTGGCCTCCATGTCAATGCACACAAAACGGAATATATGTGCTTTAATAAAGCAGGCGACACCTCCACACTAAACGGCAGCCCTCTGGAACTAGTTGACAAATTCACCTACCAAGGAAGCAGTGTCTCATCAACCAAGACAGACATCAATACGCGACTAGCAAAGGCATGGGCCGCTATCAGTTGGCTATCGGTCATATGGAAGCCATACCTGACCGATAAAGTGAAACGAAGTTTCTTCTAAGCAGCGGTCGTGTCGATACTGCTATATGGATGCACTACTTGGACGCTAATTAAACGGATGGAGAAAAAGCTTGACGCCAACTACACAAGAATGCTGCGAGCAATATTGAACAAGTCCTGGAGGCAACACCCCACAAAGCAGCAGCTGTACGGGCACCTACAAACCATCACGAAAACTATCAAAAATAGACGAACCAGACATGTGGGACACTGCTGGAGAAGTAGGGACGAGCTCATAAGTGATTTACTCTTGTGGACCCCTTCACATGGCCGAGCAAAGGCAGGGCGACCATCTCGAATATACATACAGCAGCTCTGTGTAGATACGGGATGTAGCCCTGGGGACCTACCGGAAGCGATGGACGATAGGGAGGGGTGTCGAGAAAGGGTCAGGGATATACGAGCTGGTGGCGCGACATGATGATGATGATGATGAGGCTATAAGAATAACAAAAGGTAAGAGGTAATTTTTTGATTGACAACAGTGAAATCCAAATGAAACAAACCCAGAGAAATTACTTGTCTTCGAACTCCAGAAAGAATATGATTGTCATTTTATAAAAAAGAAAAAAAAGGAAAAAAAAGAAATCCATGCCAAACATAATTTAGACAGAATTATTGCAAGATGGCAAGAAACAAAAAAAAACTTGCAGCAAGGCTCGAAACGACGAGATTAAGAATTACTCCACCACGAAAAAATCAATTGCAATATGAAACTGCAGATAGGTTCGAAGTAAAAATCTGACGATAATCGCAAAGAATGAAAACTGAATATATAAAAAAGCCAACAGAAAACTTTAGCTGCGCGGGTTGATATAGAGTTTTTCAGAAATTAAAGAAAATAATTTAAAGAAAATACGAAGAAAAGCTGCTATTATACAAAATTAAAAAAATACTGCTGTTCAAATTAACAGGCTAATGTGTGAAACTCCGACATCGTGGCAAGCAAGTTCGAACTCCCGTCACACGATTACGTTTACTTTTGTGTGACCCTCAAAGAAACTACAAGATTATTTGCATTTCTCCGTCGAATATTTTAAAGTCTGATTTAGGTTTTTTTATTTTCTTTTTCTCAAGATCTCTGCTTATTTCGTTCCAAAATCAACGTTTTCTTTTTCATTTAAATCTTCCTTGTTGATTAAAAATCAATTTGAAATACATATATTAGTGATTAGTTAAGCTAAATTCTTTAAAAGATTAAAAAGACGGCTGAAAAAAACATTTAGATTTTACTTATTAAAAAATACATTTGATCTGGATGATCAAATATAATTTTTTTTAAATAACATGAAATAACTTTTTAAAATAAACCATCTTTGTATTTGAAAAAAACATAACATGTTAAAATTGATGTCATTTTTTTTTTTTAAATAATGACCTTGATACCAGATTAGACATCACTTTTATATCCTTTTCGACCTATGAAAATAAAAATGTTTCAGCATTCTGATATGATTTTCTTATAAAACTTCAATAATGAATAAATTGATTATATCTTTTTTTTAATAATCAAAGTGGTGATAGATTTTACAATATAAAACGACGGCTGTCTTGTTGAAATATTTTTAAAGTTCTGCTAATTTTGTTTCTTTTTTTTTTCTGTTTGTCTTTTTTTTTTCTGTTAATTATGTTGATATTTTTGTCGCTGGCTGCTGTAATCACTCCTTGTTTTTCTTCTTTTTTTCTTTTCTTTTTCAATTCTAAACTTCATTCTAATATCTTAACTATAAATGTAATTAGTTTGTATGAGAACTTCTAGTTCTTTTTCATTCTGTCCAAATATTTTCATATTATCGATATACATGAAGTGGTTTATCTTTCCCTACAACTTTGTAAATGTAAAGCCTCTTGTAGATTTTTTAGTATCAAATTTAATGGCATATTTGTCATTACAAGTATTGGTGGCAGAAATGTGTCTTCCTCGAAGAAGTCTTTTGATTTTTTCCTGACAAGCGTTTGTCTTCCTACAACAGATTCAATTTTCTAGTTTTCCATAGTTCAGGTGATGAAGTTTACGACTTGCTCTGATATCTTGAAGATTTTCAAAGATTCAATTCTTCCTTTTTCCTATTCTTCTTCACTCTTCATTTCCGTTCTTTGCTCGCATCTGATAGTGAGGCTCCAGTCTTAGAGTTTGGCGAATCTGGAGTACCTCTTCATTACCATTATTCTCAGGTCTACTCTGACCCGGAGTGGTCTAACCTGTTAAGTTCCCATCCATGAATCAAATAGAACTGTTTAATCTTTTATTAATATTGAATAGAGGTATTACTGTTCAATAACAATACTTGAAACTGTGTAAATGATAAATAGAAATACTTGAAACCGTTGAAACTCATTCAAAACAAAATTATATCGGAAGTGTTCACGTGATATTTAAGTGAATAGTTTGTAAATAACTTTATTTTTATCTATGTGTAAATATTCATGTATATTTTATTCATGTATCATTAAGATTTGATATTAAATAACCGACAAGGGTTGTTATGCCATAAAAAAACAACCAATCAATCAACCTTGTTTTCTCATTTTTCTTTTTCCTTCATCTTCTTCATTCTTCTTTTTCCCTTTTTTTGTCTATTCTTCTCTTTCTCACATCTTTATTCTTCGTTGCTTTTCCCGCCATTTTTACTTTTCCCTACTACTTTCTTTCTTTCTTTCTTTCTTTTTTTCTTCCTTTCTTTCATCTTCTTCATTCTTCTCTTTCCGTTCCCTTCTTCATTCTTTCTTTTCCTTTCTCTTTTTTCTTTTTTCATCTTCTTCTTCATTCTTCTCTTTCTGTTTCCTTCTTCATTCTTTCTTTTCCTTTCTCTTTTTTCTTTTTTCATCTTCTTCTTCATTCTTCTCTTTCTGTTCACTTCTTCATTCTTTCTTTTCCCTTCTCTTCTTTCTTTTTTTCATTTCCCATAATTCTTGCATTTCCTACTCCTTTTTTCCTTCCTCTTCTTCATTTTTCTTTTTCCCTCATTTTTTCATACTTTATTTTTCAATTATTTTTTTAATCTTGAATTTACCACTTTTTCATTCTTTCTTTTCCATTAATCTCTCCATATTCTTCATTTTTCATTTTCCTTCCACCGCTTTATTCTTCCGGTTTCATTCACAGCTTTTCTTTCTTTCTTCTTCTTCCTTTTCCTTCAATTTCTTCTTCTTCTTCTTCTTCTTCTGCTCAATTCTTTTTTTCATTTCACTTCTTTTTCCTTCAATTCCCTTTTTTCCCTATCATTCGCGCTACCTCTTACCACCACTTCTTCATTCTTCCTTCTCACTTATTTCTCCATCCTTTTTCCTACGTCATTTTTGTTCTTCTTTTCCCTCGTCTTCTTCATTCTTCTTTTCTCTTCCCCTTCATTCTATTTTTTATTTTTTTTTGGTTGGGGCCTTTTTATCTTATGTAATTGGAAGAATAAAATATTATTCTTCCTTTAACATAAGAAGAAACCAAGCGCCACATGTTTTGCGAATATGAGACAAACGAAATTCTCAAGAAAACACAAAATTCTCTATGCAGAACCTGTTCGGTCGCCAAATAAAATTGATATGGTATAGGCATTTTTCAGTTTATCTTCTTGTAACGGTTTTTGCTTTTCTGTCGTTATTTCTTATTATTAGTAATATTATTGCTGTTTTTTTTTTATCGTCGTTGTTTTTGCTGTTGTTATTCTTGTAGGCATGTTTGTCTTCTGCAGTCAAGGCAGCCGTTACCTATGTTGTGGCTAGTTTTATTATTTCCAAAGGAAAAAATAACCCCTTGATTTTTCGCTCAGACAAACAACTTCATCAGCTCAACACAAAAAAAAACTTGTAATACTCATGTAGAATTCTTTATTAAGAATTTTTTTAACATTCATTGGTTTTCGTGGCCAAATCGATTTGTTTGCTTCTTTCGAGAGAAAATTTTACAATTAAAATTTGTTCAAAACAAAATGCTAATTAAACTAAAAAAAAGAATGAAAAAAATTAAATATATACTATGAAAAGAAAAATCAGTTTTCAAAATGAGTGAATATAGTATCTTTAGATGTGAATGTGTTAATTTCGATGCAATTGAGAATTTTATGTGACTATATATCTACTTGAACGTGTGTATTTCTATTTGTTTTAGGCCCAATCTTGTGTGTAAGTGTGAATGATAATGTAATACACTTGTCTCTACAAATGAGAGTAATTACTAAGCATGACACAAGGCCATTGTATTGAGAATATAACTCCCTGTACAATTAAAAGCCTTGGATGGTTTGGTTTCTTTGTTCAATGGCATATCAACTCTTTTTAGGTTATTTAATGCCAAAGCCATTCTCCTAGAAGAACAGTCGTGGTACTATTTAACCCATAGTTGGGAGGATAAGGGGGTTCATACCTTTCCCAAGGGTATTTGCCCGAAAGTGAACGTAATCGCGCGACTGGAGTACGAACTCGCGTACTACGATTCCGCAGTCCATCGCTTTACCCATGATGAGCATGAAGTTTTCTTTTCTTTTCTTTTTTTTTTTTTTTTTTTGCTGCCTCTATTGCTTCATCTTTTATGTCTTTGTCATTCGATGTGAAGTCGAGTTGTTAAGCACACTTATTGCTTTCTTTTCTAGTCGAATTCCACGAGGACACTCCAAAAGCCTTGGAGATGAGCATCTAAGCATTAATCTACGGAGAGCACCAATCAAGATATTATTATTCTTTTTTTTTTCAGTTGATATTTATTAAGCTTAATGTGAATTCCCTCACAAGCATAAACCCGGTGAAAATCGAACTCATTACACTTTAAGCGAGCCTTCTTGAATGCCTATATATGACTGTATGCATACAAATGAAAATATTATGACACTTTCTGGGAGTTTTCACACCAGTTCTGACTGGTAGAATTCACTGAAGTCTGAGTGATAACAAGTCTCCTCAACTATACAGGACTCTTCTCAGTACTCTATTCGATCTCAAAAATGCTGGTGTTTGGACAGTCTCAATCCTTCCCTGGATCTCCATTTTTTCCAGTGTTATTTTTCAAGGTTCTTCAGGATTGTTCTAATGACTTCAACTACGATTTTTATAACTGTCACTTTCATGTGCCATAGATCTTGCGTGTCTCAGACCAGGTTTAGGTATTTATCTAGTCTCTGCTTTCCTTTAATTTCAATTTGTAATCTATTGAAACATTATTATTATTATTATTCTACTCATTTGAGAGATTTTTACACAAGCCTTAGCTGATGTTTTCTCACTGGATCTGGAGTAACAGCAAGTCTTCTCAAGTCTCCAGTATTCTTCTTAGTATTCAGGCCGATCTTAATAATACTGCCACTTCGATGGTCTCCGCCCTCCCTCTTATTTCCAAGTCCTCCAGTTCCTTTATCAATTCTTTGGTGACTATACCGAGTTCGCCCATTACAATTGGTATTACCGTCACTTTCATGTTCTATAGCTTTTTTTCAGTTTCCAGCAAGGTCTAGGTACTAATCTCTTTTTTTCGCTTTCCTTTAATTTACCCTGTGATCAGCTGGAATGGTAAAATCCCCTATTCGGCAGGTTTTCTTTTCTTTTCTTTTTTTTTTTTTTTTTTTTTTTGCTGCCTCTATTGCTTCATCTTTTATGTCTTTGTCATTCGATGTGAAGTCGAGTTGTTAAGCACACTTATTGCTTTCTTTTCTAATCGAATAATTTTTTCTTTTGTTTTTAGTGTGTAACAGAGTGTGTAACAGAGTAACCTTAGTACTTGCATGTATGTTGTTGTATGTGTGTGCAGTTAGCAATTTGGAGTGGTGGATGATGTTCAAATGAGTATCGAATTGGCGAAATCGATATCAATGTGAAGTTGTGAAATGCGCTGGGTGGGATTGAACTAGAAAATAACCAAGTAGGATCGGATGGAGGTCGGTATGGCTGGAATTTGCTCCACACATTTAATGGCCCTGTCAGTTCCGTTTTTGGACCTTATATCCATTCTTATGGGGAGATCTCGGGTTTATTCCTTTTCTGCTGCAGAACTTGGTTCCTAGAAGTATTTTGGTTCTTCTGAAGAACTTTTTCTGATTAATTCTTTCATCTGAGTTTCTTTGACGGTATCCATTTCCAATATTCACAAGTACTTGTTATTTTCCTTCTTTCCAAGTGTTTTGATACTTTCCTGATTTCGTAGATCTTTTCCTTTCGTTGTTTCTCTTTTCCTACTTTTCATTTTGGGCCTGGGAAATTTTCATTGCTAAATTTTGCCGAGTTTCATTCTGTTCCGTCTGTTTATTGGTCAAGTTCGGTTGGATGGCACAATTCTCTGTGATATATAATAGATAAACGAATAATTCAGAGGCGATTTACCCAACAATACATTTATAGTCATACATTTAAGAACTAAATCTCAGATACCTATGTGGATGCTTAGGTGATATTTTTACGATAGAGAATCAGTGTGTGTGTGTGTGTGTGTGTGTACACGTGTTGTCTATCTACATTCCTTGTACGATTGCATGAATAGATTATTAATGCTTTCTTTTTTTACTGACAGACTATACGCCCCGTCTATCTTCTTGTCCTTCTTTTATCTTTATACTCTCTCTCTCTCTCTCTCTCTCTCTCTCTCTCTCTCTCTCCTTCCTTCCTTCTTCCTCTTTCTTGTTCTTCTTTACTCAAACGCTTTTTTACTTTCCTTTATTTTTCTTATGCGTTCTCTTTTTCACTCCTCCCGCCATCTCATTTTCTCCATCTTCTTCTTTTTACGCATTTCCTCCTCTTCTATTCTCTCCACAACAGCTAATTTTCTTCCACTTCTTTCTTCTCCTCTTCTTTCTATCTTATTCTCTTTTATTTGTTTTTCACTCGTTTCGTCTCCGTCTTTTCCTTTCTTTTCTCTACTTCTTTTTTCTTTTCTTTTTTCTCCCCTTCTCTTTCGGTCACCTCTTCATCTTCTCTTTCTCGTATCTTTCTCTTCTTTTTCTATTTAGCATTCTTCTCTTCACCTTCTTTTGTCATTTTCTTTTTTTCTCTTCTCTTCTCTTTCCATCCTCTTCGCTTCCCTTTTTTCTTCCCCTTTTTATTAAGTCGACGAGCAAAATCTTTTACTGCATCTTCATATCTAAAGCATTGTCTTCATCTATCTCTACAGCGGATAAACAAACACGTGACCTATGTAAACACGTGACCTATGTAAACCAGTGAAATGTAAGTTGTGTTGAGGTTGGAGTTCTGGAGAATGTGGGTTTCAGTCTTTTGTGGTCAAGTCTTCCAACTTCATTTTATTTTTCTTATGCTTTCTCTTTTTCACATCAACACCCATCTCATTTTCCGTGGTGTAATGGTTATCGTCGCAGGATATGGACACGGCGACACGAGTTCAAATCCTGGACCTGACTGATTGCATTTCACATAGCACTAATACCCTTGGGAAAGGTATGAATCCAAATATTCTCCCTCTAGCTATGGGTAAATAGTAGGGCAGACTAGGTTCTTCAGCCTTGGTGAGGCAACTAGTCTAGGAGAAGGAAAACTGTGAATTCAAACCTGCTAAACTCCGCTTAAAAATTGACCTTGTGTCATATCCTGCCCGAGCGGAGGGGTTGGGTAAATATGATTACTAGTTGCACCTGTTGGAATTGTATCAATGGATCAAGTAGATCTGTTTGAAAAGGATTAGTAGCACACAGGAATCATCATCATCATGTCGTGCGGTCAGCACGGATATCCCTGACCCTCTCTCTCCACGTCTCCCTATCATTCATCGCCTTTGGCAGGTCTTCAGGGTTACATCCCGTATCGTCACATAGCTGCTGTATGTATGTTTGAGCTGGTCGTCCTGCTTTTGATTGGCCATATGCCGGTGCACAGGAGTACATCACTTACGATCTCGTCGTTGCTTCTCCAGCAGTGTCCGGCAGGTCTGGTTCGTCTAGCTTAGATAGTGTTCGTGATAGGTGGTAGGTGACGGTATAGTTGGTGCCTTGTGGGGTGTTAGGCTTTGTATCATATGGAAATCAAACCTGACCGATAAAATGAAACGCAGTTTCTTCCAGGCTGCGGTCGTGTCGATACTGCTATATGGATGCACTACTTGGACGCTAACTAAACGGCTGGAGAAGAAGCTAGACACAGGAATAATTATGCACAAATTGTCTCTATTCAAAACAATAACCTGAAGTTATATTTTTTGCAAAGGTTTATTATTATTAATTACTTGAAATCATATAATTGCCTGAAATATTTTAAACTATATGATTGTATACAAGTTATAAATACAATATAAGAAAACTTGAAGCCACATAATTGCGTTCAAATTGTTTGTATTTGATATTAATACTTGAAAGCAAAATTATTAATATTAGATTAGAATTCTGGTAAAGGATGAATGACGTTACATATGTGGCAATATACCCACTAGCCGGTCCCCACTATCTCAACCTCCTAAACAAGCTCATGGCCATCCGATCGTCTAGTGGTTTCTCTCATTTCTGGCCAGGGGCATTTCACATTGCTTTACAAACACACAAGACACAACATACACAAGCGAGAGGGTAGAAGAAAAGAAGAACAAACAAGCATGGACTTAGGTTAGCTCCAAGTGCAAGAAGGGAGAAGTTTATTACACTTTTGTGTGGTTTTCTGTGCATCTGGCTATCGCGAGCGTATGTCCGAGCGAAATTCCTACACAGCCACCAGGAACGCTGACTCATCCACTCGCGTTGGCTGACCTGACTTCTGAGTCTACAGGTCTCAACTTCTCGCTTAGCAGTCGCCTTTCTCTGACCGTCGCTTTCCCCTGACTTCTGTTGACTATCCTCTTCTGTTGACTGCCCTCTCCTAATGACTGCTTTCTTCTGTTGACTGCCCTGGAACCTTGCCTTCCCTCATCTTCTTTTTACTCTAAAACAAACAAAGGAATCCTCTGACTGGCACTCACCCACACTAACAGAAACGAAAGCTACCCATCGTGCCACACATATAATCTGAACATTGACAAATAAAAATGTCTGATTTTAAGTAATTGAAATGGAACGTTTAAAATATAGATAGTTATCATTATAATTATATATTGACAAATAAATTCAATTACAGAATTAAATAACCTATAAGTGGTTAATATGCCATTGATAAATACCAAATTATATATATATATATATATGGAAAAAACTCAACCGACTGTCATTTAGTTATTATGAATATATTTCCGCTGGCCACTCCATCACATGATGAAGAGGGAAAAATTACAAAGATATTCTTTCGATGGATTCCTACTCATTTAAAAAAATGAATAAATAAATGAAGAAAGTGGCGGGGGATATGGTTTATGAAATTGGTGTCAAAACCGGATGTAACTGATCCAGTCGGGGGGTGCAGAGAGGTAATACCCCCCCCAATGAGTGTCCTGGAAATGACACTAAACAATCGGATGGTGAGGCTCCAGTAATGCTGGAGCTTTGGAGAATGCAGTGTACCCCTTTATTGCCGTTGCTCCCAAGTCCATTCTGGCCCGGAGTGGTAGCCCCTGATTGGGTCAAATAGAACTAAACTGCGAACTTATGCTAAATTGTTTGAAATAGAACTACTTCGACTCCATACACATAGGAAAGATGTGTCAAATACTTCTTGCCTACGACCTCCCCAAAGCAACCGTCGCAGCCATAATGATGCTAAATAAAAACAAGTTCGCTTACCGAATAGAGACACAGACTACTTCGACATTGTAGCAGGTGTGCTGCAATGAAATACATTAGCCCCATACCTGTTTATTATCTGTCTAGACTACGTGCTTAGAACGTTTATAGATTTAATGAAAGAAAATGGTTTTAAACTGGCGAAGGAAAGAAGCTGACGATTCCCCGCTCAAACAATTACACACGCAGACTACGCCGATGACATAGTGCTTCTAGCAAATTCACCCGCCCAAACCGAATCCCTGCAACATAGTCTGGAATGGGCAGCAGATGGCATAGTCCTCCATGTCAACGCAGACAAAATAGAATATATCTGCTTTAATCAAAGAGGTAACATATCCACACTAATTGGTGGTTCTCTGAAACTCGTGGACAAGTTCACATTCATCAGAATTTGCGTCTCATCAACCAAAAATGACATCAACACGTGACTAGCAAAGGCATGGACTGCTATCGATAGACTATCGGTTATATGGAAGTCATACCTGTCCAATAAATTAAAACGCAATTTTTTCCAAGCTGCGGTCGTGTCAATAGTGCTTTATAGATGCACCACATGGACGCTAATTAAGCGCATGGAGAAAAAGCTTGACAGTAATTACATAAGAATGCTGCAAACTGTACTGAACAAGACCGGGTGGCAACATCCCACAAAACAGCAGCTGTATGGCCACCTACGACCCATCACGAAAACCATCCTATTTAGACGAACCATACATGCGGGACACGGCTGGAGAAGTAAGGACGAACTCATAAGCGATGTACTCCTGTGAACCCCTTCACAAGAACGAGCAAAGGTTGTTCGACTAGTAAGAACCTATATACAACAGCTCTGTGTCGATACGAGATGTAGCCTGAAAGACCTGCTGGGAGCGATGGACGATAGAGATGAGATAGAGACGTGAGCATACATTGGGCACTCCTGGAGATTCCCAATCTATCTTCTTTGGATACATATATGACTATATATATATATATATATAAAGGAGTTATCTTCACTTTAAGTGGCAAGATTCTGAAATTAGTACACCAGTTCAGAGACCTGGGCAGCAATATCTAATCAACAGAAAGTGATGTTAACATATACACAGAAAAGGCATGAACTGCTATTGTCAGGTTTTCGATCACATTGAAATCTGATCTCTCTGATATAATAAAACAGTTTTTTCTTCTAAGCAATGGCCATATCTGTACTACTGTATCGTTGCACTACCTGGGTGCTAAAGAAACGTGTAGACTGAATACTAGATAGAAATTACACAAGAATCCTACTGGCTATTTTTAACAAATCCTGAAAGCAGCATTCGAAAAAACTGCAATTGTACGGCCACTTATCTCCCATCTCACAAACCATCCATGTAAGACAAACAAAATATGCTGGGTACAACTGGAGAAGTAAGGACGAACAGATAAACGACTTTCTTCTATGGACTACTACACATGAACTCAAGTGTTGGCTGATAAGCAAAGACTTACAACAGCACTGTGCGGGCACTGGACACAGTCGAGAGGATCTACCTGGAGTGATGGATGATAAGGACAGATGGTAAGAATTTATAGATTTGGACTTTGGGGAAATTCATATCTTACTCATAATTATAGACTCTCTCTCTCTCTCTCTCTCTCTCTCTCTCTCTCACTCTCTCTCTTGTTTCCCTCATAAACCAGTAGTAGAAGAGTTGAAATCGAGTTAAGGATGCGTGCTGACCGATTGACGGTCAAGTTTCCATAATATGGGTGTATGAATTGGTAAGCGGCTCCTAGCAACAAGCGACCTATTTGAAGGCTGAATGCCGATTGGCCAAGAAGCACACGTGATACGAGGCAGCGGGAAGGTCGAATCTGCAAAGAGGAAAAATCAGACTAGTCAGTTAGCTAAGAGATTTCCTAACAGACAAATTTGTCTGTGGTGCCTTCCAATGCCAGCTCACGTGGGATGATTAAAAGACCACCAGAAAAAGGATAAGAACCGCGTGACTATTTTGTTCATCGACTGACTACAAGAAGAGCCAGAGAATAAGAAACGATTTGAAGATATAGCCAGAAAGAAAGAAAGAAATTAACCGTCGATGAAACACGATACCAGAAAAAGAAAAAAAAAAGAGAGAAAGTGGCATATAAAAAAAAGAGATAAACGAAAAGGAGAGAGAGAAATAAGGTAAGATTTCATTTTAATTTCATTTTATTTTTTGCTTACCCCGTTCCTACCGCACGTAAAACACATCAAAAAAATTTTTGCACATATCATTACAAGAAAAATTCTTGGTGAATAGTTCTCAAATTGTTGAAATATAAACATTTTTATTTTTGTCACTAAGACTATGTTACTTCGCATACATGTCTTTATTTGTGGGGGGGGGGATAGTAAAATAATTTGTATTTTAAATTGTGCATTTCGTGTTGTCTTCATTTTTGGCTTGTTCGAAAATCTATGTGACATAGTTTTCCCAGTTCGGTTGTGGTTGAATCTCATCCTGAAATAAAATATTGTCCGACCTAATACCAGCAATACACTTGGCGTTGTCCGGGTGATAGGCAAAGATAAAAGGGTCGAGACTAAAAGCTCGTCACCTTCACCGACGGTAAACCAGTCGGAAAAGTTCCATGACAACATTGTGTGTGTGTATATATTATACTTACGCACGAACAGAATGTGACGCAAATTCAATTTTCAACTTGAGCTTGAAGGGTTTGAATTCAGAGTTTTCCTTATGCTAGAGAAGTTGCTATACGAAGGTTGAAGAACCCACTTTTCCTTACTATTTACTCATAACTGGTTGGAGAACAATTGGAGTCATACCTTTCCAAAGAGCATTACCGCTAAGTGAAATTCAAGCAGCCTCGACCAGGATTTGAACTCGGCTTACCATGTCCATTTCCTACGACGGATGCCATTATTTATATGATATATGTTTAGAGTGTTCGCCAATGGTCCAGGATACTATGGTTCAATTCTTGGCCGAGTCATACCAAAGACGAAAAAAATAGTACTGGATCCCTCCTTGCTTAAAACTCAGTGTTATAAGATACGGATCAAAGGTAAGTGGAGCAATCCAGGGAAAGGAGTAGCACCATCCCCTACACTTCAGTGTAGTAACTATTGAAAAGGGGGCCTTCGGGTCGCCCTCGACTACTTTCGGCCAACTTATATATACACCTAAACAAATGTGTAGCATATCACTGTTTATTTAACCGAAGTTTATATACGAATAACAAAGAAATGTGTCAGAAACTAATTTTGACTAAGTTTTTGTTAACAGACGACAGACATAATCATTTCTTCGAATTCGTACGAATTTATTTTGATCCTTTTAATTGATTTAATTATAGTGTCATAACGAGTACAGGTGGAGAGATGACCGTTTAGTTAGTCGAAACAATATGATCAATGGGCAACTTATAACTTTGGACTTCCGAAAAGAACATCTGGATATAATATCCAGATCAGGCATTTGACATATTGATTGTTCCAGTTATCACAAGAGACATGTTGTGAATTGGAAAATGTGTGAAGATGTCAAGGATCAGTCTGTTCGAATCGGCTTAATCAACAGAATGATCGCTTATCTATTAACAGCTGAATACAAAATCACTAGCCGATTAATTAAAGTGTGTGTACTGTTTTATGAATTAAATGATGCTTCTAAAATTCAATAAGCGCAATAATCTTTTACTTTTTAGGAACACAAACATATGTCCTCTTATACACAAAAGCAGACAAAATAGTTGAAAGTTGTATGAGATGATCTAGTAGATTGGAGATTAAAAATTATGCAATGAAGGTTTTAAGCCTGTTTGCGTCAGCTTCTTATTCTGACTGAGAAATAGAAACCATCTTTAATATTTTATCACTTGTAAAGATAAATCGTTCGAAATATTTCCTCATTATATATCATTGCTAAGAATAGAAGCGTTGTAAATGATATACTAAGCATGACTAGAGTGTCTCTTCGGCCAAGGAAATGTGCCTATGTTAGAGGGGAATCTCTACCGAGTAAATATGCTTTACTCTGTTAGACATCGACCGAGGAAATATGCCTTACTATGTTAAAGAGACATCTCAGCTGAAGGAATATGCCTTATTTACGTTAAATAGAGGCCTGCCAAGTAAATATGCCTTTCTATGTTAGGGAGACATCTCAGCTGAAGGAATACGCCTTATTACATAAAATAGATGCCTAGCGAGCAAATACGCCTATGTTGCATAGACAAAATCTATTGAGAGAATATGCCTTACTGTCTCTTTGGTGTTTCATAACGTTTGTTTAATGCTATTAGTGTATATTTTTACATGTGTAAATTCCAAGCTGTCCTTAACTGAGAATAAGTGCAAATTTTTTAATATGGCTTCATATTTCAAATAATTATCGAATAGCGAATATTAATGATTAATTGAATAATTATCTGTGTATTTTAATTACGAATTGCTTAAAAAAAAAAAAAATAACGGTCAAAATAACTTTGTCAAACTGAAACGGTATTTTTTGAATCTGGAAGTATTTCTTAACAGACTTTTTTTTTCATTTGATAATTTTATTATTATTTATTATCATAATTACTTTATATGTAAAAATCATGTTAAACTATCGTGAGATGTTGACAAATATATCGATCTTCAGTGGATTCTATGTGTGTTAAAAGAAGACAAGTGAATTTAACGGGATGGAAAAAAGTAAAACGATTGACAAAACAGTTTTGTGATGTAAAATGAGCAGGAAAAAAAAAACGGTATTCAAAAATTAAGAAAAAAATTGTTAGAAGAATAAAAATTTTGAACAATGAACTTTTTTTTTTAAATGTACAAAAACAAATGAATGATGAGAAAATTGGTTTCAAATTTAAAAAAAAACTAACATTGTGACGTAGAAGGAAACGAAAGCAAAAAAATATCAAGAAACAAAATGAGGAAATAGTTTGTTAATGAAAATTTACAAAATGCTCCCAACAGCTAAAATAGTTCCCCCCGAAAAATTCTTGCGTAACGAATACAAACTTTCTTAATTATTTTTTTCAAGAAATTTCACTTTAGACTCCTTTTAGGACATTGCATTGCTTACAGGGATCCTTCTTTTTCTTCTTCTTTTACACCAAACGAAAAATATCCTCTCCCTTTTTTTTTTTTTTTTTTTTTTTTTACTGTTGAATGATTTAATTCTTTTTTTGTTAGTCAATTTGAAAATTAGTCCATAACATTTAAAATGTCCGCTTCCTGTTTCGTCTCCTCAAGTGCTTGCAAATCCCATTTACAGCTTGTTACCCAAATGAAAATGTTGGCAATTAGATTTTTTTTTTAAATAACGAGCAATATAATTTGGAAGTTAGTGACTTGCAATCGATCTTGAAGCAAGTCATCAGTGCAATGTTCAAGAGTTTTTAAATTTAACCAATTAAAATAATAATATGCACATTTATTTCCATAAATAGAATCACTCTATGCAGTTCAAACGAGAACTTCAGTTTCAATTAGTTTTTTTTAAATGGCTGGTTGTTTGAGTTTTATAGTATACCAACCTTTATAGGTTATTTAACGCCAAATCTATTTTTATGCAAATAGTTCTATTTCAAACAATTCAGTTCACTGTTCAATTGTCAAAAACATTTCTATTTCAAGCTATTAAATTTATTTAAACAGTTCTAATTCAGTTTAGTATAAGCACAGAAGTTCTAGATTAAACAATTCACTTTAGTCTAAGTACAGTTTCAATGTCAAAAACGGTTCCATTTCAAACAATTCAGTTTAGCATAAGCACGTAATTCAAATATAAGTACAGTTTAATTGTCAAAAACATTTCTATTTCAGTCTATTCAGTTTAGTCAAATAGTTCTAATTCAAACAATTCAATTTAGCATATGTATGCAATTAGTTCTATTTTAACCCGTCAGGTACTACCATTCCGGGTCAGAGTGGACCTGGGAGTAATGGTAATGAAGTGGTGCTCCGCATTCCCCAAAACCCCAGCATCACTGGAACCTCACCATCAGATTATTTAGTGTCATATCCAGGACACTCATTGAGGTGGGTCTTACCCCTCTGCAGAGATGCAGTCGGTGTATTCTACAGCCCTCCAGCCGACTGGGCAATGTTTTAAATGGGAGCAACCAAAACAACATTCCAACAAATATCTGCATTTTATGACTGAATTCTCTCGAAACATTTTCTGATACTTAAACTAATGTTGGGCCATATACGGTCCTCCTGATTTTACGAGGAAAATAACGTTTATTAAAGAAATATTTTTAAAACCAGAAACCTTCATAATTTTTTTTTTCTCAGAAGGGAAAGATATTTTTTGTATTGTCAAATGAACAAATTAGAAACCAGTCTTACAGTATATCTTTATGTTACGGCAGTGAGTTCGAACTCCAGTAGCGCTACTGTGAGTACTTTCGAACTGATCTTATTTCCCAACCCCTCCGCTCGAGCAGGATATGACACAAGGTCAATCTTTAAAGCGGAGTTTAGCAGGTTTGAATTCAGTTTTCCTTCTCCTAGACTAGTTGCTTCACCAAGGCTGAAGAACCTAGTCTGTCCTACTATTTACCCATAGCTGGAGGGAGAATAATTGGATTCATACCTTTCCCAAGGGTATTAGTGCTATGTGAAATGCAATCAACTTTCGAACTGATACCCTTGGAAAAGGCATGAACCACCTTATCCTCTCAGGTATAAATTAAATAATACCACTACTGTTCTTCAACGAGGATGGCTTTGGAGTTAAATAACCAACAAAAGTTGATGTGCCATTAAACAAAGATACGTTAAGTAACATTCATAATAAAATACATCAGAGACTGTATTTGAGAGCTTATAAGACACACTTGTTTTTTCAAACAAACAAAAAGTCCCAAAAGAACTCTGCGTCTTATAAGGTCAAGTGTCAGCTTTGGGTTACTGGCTAGTGTATTTCCAGTGCTAGAGTGGCCCTTAAATGAAAACGCTAGCAACTCTGCAAATGTAAACACGGTCTGAATACATTTGAAACTTTAAATTGACCTGATAGTGGGGTGAGGTGTACAAAAGTAGGACAAAAACCCTTCAACTTAGTTCATACCCGTTTATTTCTACTTTTTTTTGACTGCTTGCTCAAATTGAGGTGCGTCTTATAAGCCAAGAAATTTTTTTATCGTTGGTTTCTCTTATCGATACATCTTGGTTAACAATTATGGAGTCGGTACCACTTTTTCAAGATTTTGTTCTTCAAAACAATACTCGTATTCCAACGGTGGTGTGTTCCAACATTTTAGGCAAATAAAGAAAATTACAATAATCCTAAAAGCAATGATAGAAAAGTCATAAATTTTTGGTTAAAATATAAGTCTTTTGTGTAAATGGAAGCGGCCGTAATCTTAGCATGAAATACAAGTTTATACTTGAATATATAAAATTTTATCTTTGACCGCGACATTTCTTATGCAACCTTCTCAAAAATCAAATGTTCCAGCATGAAAGGATAAAAAATAAAAACCAATGATTAAGTGAACGATAATTTATGAAAAGAAATAAAATTAAGAAAAAAAAAGCAACCGCTCATGACAAGCAGGGTGTCGCAAAAAAACTAATATAATTTACTGATATAATTTAGATTCTCTTTAATCATTTGGTGCAGCTTATTCTTAACAGAAGTTAATTTGGAAATTTTTTCAGAATTAATGACTTTTCAGAAAACTGGTACTGCTTCCCAAAGTTCATTTTTGCATAGAAATTGTTTGCCACCCTCGTAAACAAAATTATTAGCTTTGCTCCAAAGATTTTCTGTTTGATTTTCTCTCCGAGTAAAATATAGTCGTTTTTTAACTTTAATAATTTCCCTAACATTCCCGAGCAGTGTGTATGAAAATGACTTCTCGTTTAAACGTTGTCTGAAAGTTGTGCATTATGAATTCAATGTCATCAAAAGAAAAACCAGTTCAACAAAATCGTTCACCTTTCAGAGATGAAACATTGCATTACCGATAATTCTGGTCCAAAACATAAACCCCTCGACCTGATTGCAGACCCCTCAACCGAACAGATTGCTTCTTCTTTGCGTGGCCCTACACGCGTCATTGAATTGCACTTTCTGTAAATCTTGTTTCCTACACCGTTTGACTTAGCTGACACATTTCAAGATGGAATTTGACTTGAAAAAAAAAAGATTAAACATTTGTTTGGTGACATCTTTGGTACATTTGATACCCGGCATATATATATATATATATATATATATATATATATATATATATATATATATATATATATATATATATATATATATATATAAAAATTTAGCGATCGAAACATCTTTAATAAGTAAAATGATTACCGAGCTGCAGGAACAAAAATGTAGAGCAATTAATTTTAAAAGATAAAATAAAAATATAAACAGGATAAAAACGCACCACTCGTGGTATAATGGTTATCGTCGTAGGAAATAGATACGGCGACCCGAGTTCAAATCCTGGACGAAAATACTGCATTTCACATAGCACTAATACACTTGGGAAAGGTAAGAATCCACTTATTCTCCCTCCAGCTATGGGGAAATAGTAGGGCAAACTTGGTTCTTCAGCCTTAGTGAGGCAAATAGTCTAGGAGAAGGAAAACTGAATTCAAACCTGCTAAACTCCGCTTAAAAATTGAACTTGTGTCATATCCTGCTCGAGCGGAGGGGTTGGTAAATATGATAAAAATGCACCACTCAGTGTTTCTCGTAGTCAATCCTTCGATGAAGCATGATTTGACACGCCTGTGTGTATTTGTTTTTATATATATATATATATATAAAGGCAAAGCTCTTCTATTGAATTGAGCTCTCTGATATACAATAAGGCAAAATGTAAACAAACGAAAGCTACTACATGATGGTTTATAATTCCTGAGCTGACGTATTTTGCCTGTTGGCTGAGCGGTAAGATACTAAATCTAGCATAAGGTTAGGCGAGTTTCGATCCCAGCTTCAAGCGTCCTACTTGTCTAGCCACAATGAAACTGTCGGTGGATGACTATATATATATATCTGCGCACGGGCAGGATGCTACTCAAGGTCAATTTTTTTAAGCGGAATTTAACAGATTTGAATTCAGTTTTCTTTCTCCTAGACTGGTTGCCATACGAAGGTTAAACAACCCAATATACCTTTCTATTCACCGATGGCTGGAGGTTGGTTAGTTGAGTGGTTGTTTTGTTTTACGGCTTATCAACTGTTTTCGGGTCATTGAACGCCGAATAAAATCCTTTTGGTTTAGTTTAGATTATGGCATATCAACCATTGTCGTCATCATCGTGTCTCGCTGCTAGCACGGATCTCCCTGACCTTCTCTCACCATCCATGTATTCTGGCTGGTTGTCAAACCTTTGCTCGTCCATGTGCAGGGGTCCACAGGAGTACATCGCTTATGAATTCGTCTTTACTTCTCCAGCAATGTCCTGCATGTCTGATTCGTCTAATTTGGATAGTTTTCGTGATGGGTCGTAGGTGACCGTATAGCTGCTGTTTTGTGGGGTGTTGCCTCCAGGACTTGTTCAATATGGCTCGCAGCATTCTTGTGTAATTGTGGTCAAGCTTTTTCGCCATACATTTAGTTAGTCCATGTGGTGCGTCTATATAGTAGTATCGACATGACCGCAGCTTGGAAAAAACTGCGTTTCATTTTATTGGTCAGGTCTGACTTCCATATGACCGATAGCCTATCGAAAGCTGTCCATGCGTTTGCTAGTCACGTATTGATGTCATCTTCGGTTGATGAGACGCTGCTTTCGAGGTAGGTGAACTTGCCCATTAGTTTCAGAGGACCACCCTTTAGTGTGGAGATGTCGCCTCTTTGATTAACGCACATGTATTTTATCTTATCTGCATTGACATTGGAGGCCTATGCTACCTGCCGTCCATTCCAGGCTATTTAGCTCGGATTCGGCTTAGAAGCGCTGTGTCGTCGGCGTAGGCCGCGTCCGTAATAGTTTGTGCAGGGTATCGTCTCTTTCTTTCCTTTGCAAGTTTAAAACCGTTTTCTTTCATTAAATCTATAGACGTTCTAAGCACGTTGTCTAGACAGATAATGAATAGGCATGGGGCTAATGTATTTCCTTTCAGCACACCTGCAACAATGTTGAAGTAGTCTGTGTTTCTATCCGGTGATCGAACTTTTACTTTCGTGTCTTTATATAGCATTTTTATATAGCGACGGTTTCTTGGGGGGGGGGGTAGGCGAAAAGTATTTGCTCCATCTTCCCTCGGTGTATAGAGTCAAAGGCTTTGGAGAAGTCGACGAATAATAGAGTTGCTTCGAGATTTTCTTCCCGAACACCTTCTAGAATTCGACAGATAGTCAAAATTGATGTCGTGGATCGATTTCTTCGAAAGTCATTTTGGTTCTTCCTAAGTATTTTCTCAATTTTGGGTTCCATGCGGTTGCGTGGCAGAGTATTGTAGATCTTGGCCGCTATGGATGTAAAGGTTATGCCTCAGTAGTTCTTGGCTATTCCAAGGTCACCCTACTTAGGGAAAGGGAATATGCATCCCTTTGTCCATCTGTCTGTTGTGTTCTGGTTATAGACGGTGTTACAGTATCGGAGCAGTATGTCGTCGAATTCCCTTGTCTCCATACTTCTGGAGGTCATTTAATGCCAAATCCATTTTTATATAAGTAAACAGTTCTATTTCAAGCAATTCAGTTTACCCTAAGTACGCAGTGTAAATACAAAACAGTTCTATTTCAAATAATTCAGTTTAGCGTAAGTACACAGTTTAGTTCTATTTAACCCACAGATAGGACTGTATCAGGTGCTACCATTCCAGGCTAGAGCGTACCTGGGAGCGATGGCAATGAAAGAGTACTCCAAAACTCGAGCATTACTGGAGCCTCACCAACAGATTATTTAGTGTCATATCCAAAACACTCGTTAGGGGCGTCTTACCCCTCTGCAGAGATGAAGTCGATGTATTCTATAGCCCCAGCTGACTGGGCTAATGAATTGTTGGATTCGTATCTTTTCCAAGAATATTAGCGAATAACAATACTAAATTGAATTACCATCACCAGAATATCCGATAAACACTTGTGCGCGATATACAGAACTACTGAACAGCTGTTTCGACCTTATTCGGTCTCCTCAACATTATTTACCGGGATCTCCCCCACTGGAGATCGATTTACAATATAATTCCTCTACTTAAAAAAGAAAAATGTGCATCTATATCCTTGTCCTTGAGGTTACAATAATTACGCAAACGCGTGTTTCCAATCCTCTTGGGAAGACGTGGCCCTGGGCGTGACCGTGTCCTCTGAAGAGTACAGATGTAACTTCCAAGACACATTCAGGTTAATCGACCGCGCAATTGTCATAACTAGTAGATTTGGCATCGCTGGTGTACGATGTGGGCCGTTGGCTCAGTGGTAGAGTTTCGGCTCTGCATTCTGTGGTCGCCTGTTCGATCTCCAGTGGAGGAGATCATGGTATAGTGTTGAGGAGACCTAATAAGGTCGAAACAGCTGTTCAGTGGTTCTGTATGTCACGCGCAAGTGTTTACCGGATTTTCTGATCATGGTGATTCAATATATATTCCTCTTCTTGAAAATGCACACAGTCGAGTTTAAATTTTGCGCACTCGCAGAATGTAAATCATGTCACAAGCTCTTGTTTTACAAGCACTACGGCAACCCTCTGACCTTCCTTCATTAATGCCATGGGGAGGTATTGTCTGGCGGGATGAAGCCCAAAAAGACCAAATTGCTTTTTTGTTTTTTTGCTTTCTGATGCCAGCCTGAAAGTAAAAAAAAATTTTTTAAAAGGCCAGTGGCCGTACAGTGCATGCTGAAACCGGAACTCGCTATCCATGGCTGTCATCAGTAGTAGGGTGTCAATAACAAAAAGAAAATTCGGTTATTTTTATCTGGTATTTCCAAGAGTAAGGGAAGAGGACTTCTCTGTTCACGTGTGTTACTTATTTCTTCTAAAGAAAATATCGTCAGTCTACTGCTCTTTTAGAACTGTGCCGATTCGAATGTTATACAGGGGACGATGAAAAGTTCTCAAAACCACAACGGGACTAAACTTTGCTTTTTTAAAAACTTTTGGTTTTTTTGTTTTTTTTTTGTTTTTTTTATGAGTTCAAAAATTTAAGAAACAATGTTACTAGTGTGTTTAACTACTAGATGAATATATGGTAAAGATTTTACGTTTCATGGAATATGGTCATTCTCTTTTTGGTCAGGACAAGAACTTTTCAGCACTCTTTTGTAGACATTATCACGGCTGAAGTAAGCAATAGTTACAAAATATTGATAAAATTTGAATTTTAGAGTAGTTTTATGATAACCATCTCTTCGCCTAAGATGGAGATTTTTAAATTTTGGTAGTAAAATGTGCAAATGTTTGAAAGAAAGCGATTTCAAAGGCAAAATATGACACACTTTAACAAAATAGACTAAATTTTAAACTTTGAAGCCATTTTGTGAAAAATACTACATGTTTAGATGTTATTGTTCATTGATGATTCGTTTGATAAATATTAGTTTTTGCTCGATTTCCCCGATTTTGAGTAAATGTTTTACGTCAGATATCGACAGCGGTCAGTTCGCTCGTCAATTCGTAAAATTGCTTGGAATAAAGAATCTAAAAAAGTTTAGTATCAACTGGCGTTGTGATGCTTGAAAAAGATTTATAAATAAAAGCCATCTTTATTAAGAATCCAAAGTTGTCGAATGGAAGGCAGTTTTTTTTTAATTTAGAAGACTGAGGAGAAGAAAGGAGAGGACGGAGGGAAGATAAAAAGATGAGAAGGAAGGGGACAAAGGAATGTAGAATGAAGAGGAGAAAAGGGAGAGGTATAGGGGGAGGAGTAAAAGGAACAGCACAAAGAGGACGAGGATAAAGAAAAGGGAAAAGGAGAAACAGAAGAGATGACGGAGAAGAATAGGAATTGGAGGGAGTGACGAAAAAGAGGAGGGGGAGAATGAAGAGAAGAGAGGACGGTAAGGCGAGGAGAAAGAAATTGACTAAAGAAAAAAGAACAAAGATGAGAAGGAAAGAAGTCGAAGGGAGAGCAAGAGAAGGAAGAAAATAAGAAAGAAGTAGATAGTGGAAAAGGTTTTTTTTTATTTTTGTATTATTCTCATTCGACGACATCATTTTTTTTTTTCCTCTTTTGCTGAACGGCCAATCGGAAATTGGACATGATGTGTTCTCCTCTCAGCCAAAATAAAAATACCGAAACCGTTTGAACAGGACCTCAAAAAGTTCCTTCCTTTTTCTGTTTAATCCAAGTGGCACCGTCTTTGGAATTAATGGATTTTGCTTCTGAAACCCACATAGAAAAAAAAAAGACAGTCTTGTATGCCCTTTCAAACATGGGACCAACCTCCGAGAATCTTTAGAGCAAATACATTTTCAAATAGATGGAGTCCTCGTTTCTAAAGTGCTGGACTGCATCCTCGAAGTAAGCAAGTTCAAACTCCAGTCGCGATATCAAAATCATTTTTCGACATTTGGTAAAGCTATGAACAACCTTATCCTCCGCAGCCCTGTCAGCTGGGGTTATAGAATACGCCGACTATCTCCGCTGAGGGAGAAGACCCAACTCGAAGAATTAATGTGGAATACCATTTCATTGCCATTACCACAAGGTCTCTTCTGATCCAGAATGGTAACACCTGTTAGGATCCCATCTATGGATTCATTAGAAATAGTTATCATTTTCTATACTCGAAATTATTTGTGTGCAAATAAAACTAAGTGTTGGTCAGCAATACTTTAAACCATTTTACTGTGTACAAAAACTATTACCGTGAGATAGCGACACTTGAAACCATTTAATTGTGCCCAAATAGAACTATTGATGTTAGAGGAAAGTACTTGAAACTATTCAACTGTGGACAAACAGATGATGTCTGGATTCTTTAAAAATGTTACCCACAAACGATTCATTTCCAAATGATATATATTTGATATATATGTTAACAGCATTTGGTATTAAATAAACTTCAATGTTTGATATGACGTAAAACACAACAAACCAAACTGATCCTCCCCAGCTGTGTGTTCTAAAAAGGGCTTCTAAAAGAAGGGCTTTGGTATCAATAACTGACGAAGGTTAACATGTCATTAGATAAGGAAAGCAAACCATATAGTCAAAAACAATATTTGTGTTCTTCCTCCTCCTTTGGAATCGTCTGAGAGAAGCTGTAATGGTTGCAGTATTGAACTAAGCCTAGAATTAAGTGAATTCAAACTCCAATTGAGCTACTACGTTCACTTTTGTGCAAATACCTTTCGTTTGTTGTTTTATTTTAAGGCGTATCAAACCTTTTCGGGTCATTTATCGCCGAATTAAATTTCAAACAATTCAGTTTAGTATAAGTATAGTTTTTGTTTACAAACGGTTAAATTTCGAAACAGATCTATTTCAAACAATTTAATTTAACATAAGTATACAGCTTCAATGTCTAAAACTGACCGATTTCAAACAATTCAGTTTAACAAAAGTTCAGACAGTTCTATTCCAAACAGTTCAGTTTAGCATTAGTACAATTTCAACGTTAAAAGTGGTCCTTTTTTAAACAATTCATTTTACCATAAGTACACAGTTTAGTCCTATTTGACCCGTAGATAGAGCCCTGCTAGGTGCTACCACTCCGGGCCAGAGTAAACCTGGGAGCGATGGCAATAAACGGGTACTCTACATTCCCCAAAGCTCCATTACTGGAACGTCACTATCAGATTATTTAGTGTCATATCCTGGACACTCGTTGAGGGAGTCTTACCCCTCTGCATAGATGCAGTCGATATATTCTACAGCCCCAGTCGACAGGGTAAAATACTTTTGTGAGAAAGGTATGACCATCTAATTCCCTCGGGTATGAATATCATTGCTATTCTTCTTCAAGGGTTTTTTTGGCATTAAATAGCCCACGAACGTTGATATGCCATTATACAAAGAAACAAAACCACTCCTCCTTTATATAAAAGCATAACATTTAATTTATGCAATATAACCACTGGCTATATGTTGTAGCTTGCTACTATCTGAACCAATACTAGAATATTTTTAACTTAACAGTTAATAAAAATCAATTTTTGTCTGTGTTTCTGAGACGATGACTTGTTGCTTTAATGGTTTCTATGTGGGTAGAATTCTCCAGTTTTAATAACTGGTGCCTCGACCAATCTGTTGTTGTTGGGTCTTCCTCGTGAGTTTTGTTGTATTCGGTGAGTCTTTATTATCGTACAGGAATATTTACTCCCTCCTCAGTAAAATAAACCCACTTCACAGCTTACAAATCTGCCGACCCAACCAAAAAAAGTGTCCTGGGTAGGATACTAAACTGCACACGATGGTAAGGTTCTTCTTCTGGAGCTCAGAGGAGTTTAGAGTACTTCTTCATTGCCATTACTCCCAGGTCCACTCTGATTCAAGTCGGTTGTACTTGTTAGAGCCTCATCTATTATTCAAATAGATCTGTTAACAAAATAATTAGTATCAAATAAAACTATTTGATACCATATAACTGTAAATTTTTCGTATTAATTATTGTTACTTGAAGGTATAAGTGTTTTACTAAGGATTATTATTTGTAATATTTACTTAAAATTATATCTCTATGAGCAGAAAATGACTCTTACTAAATTAAAAGGATTACTTGAAACCAAATAATTATTAATATTAGATGGGGATATTTGAATTCCTACGAGTTCAAATATTATTTGTATTTGATTGGAATACTTGATAACATAGTTGTTTGCAAAAAAATATCTTAAAAAACAACTACACAAAAATGTAATAATGGACGCAATTCCCTAATCTCTAGGCATAAAATTACCATGGACGAGTTGTCATGCCTTTAAAAATAATCGACCAATTAAATCCACCTGACAACGCCTCCTGCTCTCATGCGAAAACATTTTGAACCAAGCTGGAAAAGGATTTCTTTCCCCTCTATAGGTTAAATACAACTGTTCTTTTATAAGGATGATTTTGGTCTTAAATAACCCATATGCCATCAAACAAACAAGGTTTCTTTTTTCTTTTTTTTTTCTTCAAAAAGTCTCGAAGAAGGTCATATTCAGATCAGCTAAAAGGGGGGGGACTTTTCCAGTCGTCACTATAAACATATCTCGCATAATATATTTTCAGCGTCAAATAGACAAACAAGAAACACAAAATCAAAAACGGTATGCACGGCTTTCTTCCTTAGAAGATTTGGTGTAATTGTAAACAAACAGCTTTTCTGCTGACGGATTATTTTGAATTTTCCTTTCAATAATTTCGAAATCCTACATCTATTTTGATTTTTAGATCTCAGCAGTAACTTCAAACCCCCGGTCCTCTTCAGTATTATGCTATATCCTTATTCGAATATCCGCGTAATTAATTCCAAAAATTAGACACAAGACCTGATATAACGATATAGAATAAGAGAAAGATTGTCAAATTTGTTATGTATTCTGTTTCCTTTTATCTGCACTCATTTATTCTTGTGCCCGGCTAAGATACAATCATCTCATAAACTGCCTCTCCTAGATTATTCGTCAATGCTGTCAGTTTGATCCTGACTGAATATATCTATTATGGCTATTTTCCACGAGTAAAATTCTAGGCTTGATAAATACGGAATCGTTCATAATTAAGTTCATTGCTAACAATTTTTATTGGATGTTAATTTGTTTATAAATCAAAGATACAAGGATTTTATTATTTTTAGTAAATCATTAGACAATCAAAACGGGTATTCTTAGGTATTATTCATCACCATACTCTACAGCACTGCAACTCTGTAACCAAAAATATGACTATATACCAGCCCCAAAATAAATACATTTTATAGATATTTAAGCAATTGTACTTTTTTGTGACAGTTTCACTAATGTAGATTTTGATAATGAATAATACCAAATACGTTTTGATTGTATAATCTTCAACAAGAAATAAGACCTTAATATCTTTGGTTCAGAAAAAAAATATTTAAAAAATGTTAAGTACGTAGTAATTTACGGCTGATACTGTGTGTGTATGTATGTGTGTGTATATATATGTATATATATATATATATATATATATATATATATATATATATATATATATATATATATATATATATATGAGAGAGAGAACGTCGAATTATATAACTGAAGTTAAGAAGCTAATCTTTTAAGCCTTTTCTAAAGACTGTTCTTTTATTGGCTGAGTCTCGATTGTGCATTTATAACAGACTATATCTAATTTAATAAATACCTGCACATATAAACCAAGGTGTAAGGATTATACATTCACTCATGTTTGTTGGCAATACCGGCAAATAAGAAATAAACGTATCTTGATTTAATTTCGTTTCTTTTGTTCACTGGTTTATAAACCTCCATTTGTTATTTAATGCCAAAGTCATCTTAAAGGAAGAATAATAATAGTAGTAGTACTATTTAATCCGTAATTGTAGGTAAAAGGGGTTCAGTCTAAAAGTGAATGCGACTGGAGTTCGAACTCACATGCTATGATATGACTGTATAGCAAGTTAGCCATCACGGCGCGGGGACTCCTCACAACGTGTTCTTGGTGGGTCAGTGTGGAATCTACAAGTGGACACGGTTCTGGTGGACATTTTTCACCAACTCCAAGAGTCTTCAAATGCTGCTGTGTCTGGTTTTTCAACGTGGACATATTTTCTGCTTTTACGAAGTATACTGCTTTTTGTTTTGTTTTACTGTCGCACCCACAACTTAAGAAGTAATTTCCGCTCGAAGAAAGATCAGTTAAAGACTTCAATTCCGGGAAGCATCCATTTTATTGGCAGTCCACAAGTGGATCTGTTCGCTGGCACCGTTTTCTCTTATAGCTTCGTAGATTGCATTTTTTATAGTTTTTTTTTGTTTTTGTTTTTTTTTTTGGAGGGGGGAGTGTTTTTGTTTTTGTTTGGTTTTTTTTGGGGGGGGGTTATGTTTTTTTGTTCTCTTTTTTTTTTTTTTTTTTTTTTTTTTTTTTTTTTTTTGGCTATTGTTCTTTTTGATTTTTTTTTCTTTTTGTTTAAATCTGCGGACATTCATTTCCTGGGTTCTGTCTCTGTATTTTGGCGTCAGAGAATGGTTTGTTAGTTTATTTATTCACTTTTTAGATCAGATCTCAAATACACCCGCCCAGCTCCACCATTTCTACATTATATATATATATATATATATATATATGCATACATTCAATAGCAGAATATAACGGCCACATACACACACACTTTATATACACAAGAATTCATTTCTCTCGTCCGTAAATACAATCTGTTGAATTTATACATACAAAAGGAACACACAGAAATTCATCTAAACCCATATATGGAAAAGAAGCAAACATATTTTCTCACACACATGCGCAGTAAATTCAGTGATATTTTATTCGGTTAAAACTACGAAGCATCAACTCGTATTTTTTTGCTTTTGTTTTCAGTCTTTCTTTGTTTTAATATTTGTTACTCGGCTTATTGTGAATAAGTCTGTCGAATATATCACCAGAATTCGAATTAAAAGTAAATAAATGAAGACAAATAAAAAAATAAGAATAATAAAAAGAAAATATTTTGGATGTGCAAAAGAGACATGTAATCGGGGAATGGGAAATGAATTAAGAACAAATATAAAGGGGAAGTACTTTTTGCATTTCTCGTTAAATGTCACTTTGAGTAATGGGGGCGGGCTGTTTCTTTTACTTACAACAGATGAAGAGTAAAAAGAGTCTTCTTTTTATTTCGTTTAACTTGGAGTGTTCGAATCAACAACCGGCAGGGATCTCTCTCTCACTCTGTGTGTGTGTGTGTGTGTGTGTGTGTTAGATGGATAGATAGATAGATATTAATTATTTAACTATTTATGGTATAAGACCACGTATAAGTGAGCAAAATAGAGGTGAATAGTATTGTGGTAATTATTCTCTTTTCAGTACACATCAGCTACATTCGCTGTTTAAGGTAGTTTTTTTCCCTGAAGAACAATTAAGCTATTCTGACTTGGTTAGAAAGTTGTTAATTTCTATCTTAAAAATTTTGATTTTCAAGACCTTTCTGTTTTGTATTCATACAATTTGTTTGTATTATAGAAGTCCATTCGTTTGCATAATTTACATTAAATAACTGTTCCCACCCTGCCATATTTAATTTCATATTTCCTTTTCTAAAACAATTTACATTAAGTATCATTGAATCTAAAATTATAAAATCTTATTCATTGTTCGATATTTCCCTACGTATCTTATAATATTTCTGTCTTACATATTTTCTTAGAGGTCAAAAAAGTATTGATAAAATACCCTTTTTTTTCGGGAGGTTTTTTTGGTCGGGGGGGGGTATTGCTTTCTTTTTTGATGGTAAGGATTAACTAAACTTTACGCCCAGCACAATGTTACTTTCTAGTATTTGTTAAACGCACAATTGAATCGATATAGATCAATCGAATCCTCCTGAGAATAAAGCAATAATACACTTTCACCTTTCCAAATGCTCTCAATTCCTGTTTGAGCCTTTCCTCCTTCTCCACCTCTTCGAAATCTGTATAATTGGCTGTTTAGGATCAGGTAACGTTTTTCGTTTCAATGGTCAAATGTCATTCTTTTTCGAAAACTTTCTATTCTTTCTGAAACGTGACGATGAACTCAGTCAGGCGATTTGGAAATTTCCAACTAAACACTTTCATTTCAATAATGGCGCGCTGATTGCGGAACTCTTTTAAAAAGGAGGCTAGGTCTTTCTCTTTAATGTGAAATCGCCACCATTGGCAATCAGAATTAAATAGTTTCTTTAAGACATATACAACATCGAAATAGTGTGGGGTTTTTTTTGGGTTTTTTTCAGGTACTGAGTGATCTTCAGGAAGAAAAATAAAAAAAGTTGTTTTTATGAATTGTTGCTGAAAATTTATACTTGAAATTTGTTTTTGTTGCTTTTGTTTAATGGCATATCAACCTTCTTGGGTTATTTAATGCCAAAACTATTCTCGTAGAAGGAAAATAGTGGTGCTATTTAACTCACAGCTGAGAGTTTTTTTTCGTAAAAATAAACGTAATATCGAACCCGCTTGTCTTCTTTCAAGTCATCGATAATTAAAACTATTGTTACTTCCATTCTAATCGACAGGTGAAGGACACGGGGTTTTTGGTTGTATTTATAATTTGATGGATTAGTCAATTTTTTGTCTCGGACAGCATTTAAAAACAAAGGAAAAAAATTACTATGTCATAGGAACGACCAGAACGATTTTTTTTCTGATCGAAACATTTGGCAAAATTATGACCATTGATAGTGTGAGGTTTTATAAAAGAATAAAGATTAAAACAAAACAAAAAAATCAAACAAATAATAAAATTCAAAAATAAATTTAAAAATATCCCAGCATTCCACTTCAGCCGAAAGTTTAATTCCTGGTACCAAAAAGCAAACTAGCCAATTCAAAGGGTTTTGCCAAACCCTTTGAATAGATATGTAAAGTAAGTAAAGTTAGCGACCATAGTCGAGGGTGACCCGAAGGCTCCCTTTTCGATAGCTACTACACCAAGGTGTAGGGGAGGGCGCTACTCCATTCCCTGGATTGCTCCACTTTACCCTTGAACCGTACCTTATAATGCTGAGTGTTAAGCAAGGTGGTATCAAGTTCCATTTTTAAAGTCTTTGGTATGACTCGACCTGGGATTGAACCCAGGTCTCCCGGGCCATTGGCAAATACTTATATATTCTATCACATTTATTATTTATGTTATTAACGAAAAAAATTGTGATTATTGAAAGAAAAAGTTCTACAAGAGAAGCCAATAGTAGAAATCTTTTTTTTTTTTTTTCTGTTTAGTTGTTCAATTTATTTTTTCTTTCTTCCTTTTTTATCATTTTGTCAAAGGCATCAGCAAAAGAATGTTATTTCGATTCGGTTTCTTCGTTTAATAGAATATCAACCTTCGTGGGTTATTTGATGCCAACGCTATCCTTGTCGAAGAACGGTAGTCATTCTATTTAACCTATAACCGGAAGGGATAAGGGGGTGCATATCTTACCCAAAGGGAATTAGTCCGAAAGTGAATTCGCTTACTACGATGTCACAATCCATCACATAAATGGACTCCTTCGAAAATTATTTCGACCGAAACAAAAAAAAAAAACATTCGGATTTATTGAATGTCGCTTGCTACATTTTTCGTGATTAGAAATTGATTCCTTTTTCTCCATCTTATTTCCCAATGTTTTGATTATTTACAAAAAAACTATCACAAATTTTTAACTTACTATTGTGTGTGTGTGTGTGTGTGTGTGTATATATATATTGTGTGTGTGTGTGTGTGTTCGGAATAACAATAAGGTCATCAAGTGAAAGAACAAAATCGACCAAACAAGTTAAACTTCTAATTCACTTTCAGACCAAAAATAATGAATGCAACTTTTACTGCACTCTCTTCTGTCGCCGCGCACATAGTGGCCATATTCTGGAAACCAGCATACCACTGAGGTGGACAGAAAAAATAGTGAGTTGATGTGCAATCTACTCTCACAAATTGATCTGACATTACCCAGAAACGTCAGCTATATCCAGTGATTTTATATAATATATATAGAGAGAGAGGGAGAGAAATTGAAAAACATAGTTATCCAAAGAGAATTTAATGCCAAAGAAAGTCGACGTTATAAGATTTCGGTTCTAATGAACCTTCATCAGGACTAGGAAGGACGATATCGAGTGACGTTAGATCACCGATGTATTTTTAATGAATTATAAAGATGAAATATATCGTCGAAACGCCGACAAACATTCATAAACGTATTTACGAACATAGTAGTGATATTAGAGTAGGTAATCTTATTAATGCATTTCTCCAACACATTTCTAAGTCTGATCACAATGCAGCCTCCATGTTAGCTTATATCCATAAAAAAAAAGATTGAGGCAAATTTTTAAAGCCAATGCAATTTCGCTTTGTCGATCTGTTGATAATCAACCAGGGATTTTCAGTATATCGTCGCATTTGGAAAAACTTATTTTGAATAGCTACGATATATTCCATCTTTAATTATTTTCCATACATATTTTCAAAATTTTCTCTGTTAATCCTAACACGTATTTCTAGCTCACCACCTTTTTCACATAGATATCTCGAGTTCGCCCTTTTTCATTTTTTCCCTTTCTCCAGTAGATATTTTATCTGTTTACTTTTGCTACATTCATTTAAAACTTTATCCACCCTTCTACTAAAACTACTGTTTTTTTACTTTTTAAATTTTTAATTTATAGACATATCAATTGATATAGGCTTGGTTTTTTTTTATTGAATAATCAGTTATTTACCTATAATATGTTAGTTTGTTTCGTCTTTCCTCTTTCCTACCCTCTTCTCTTTCTCTAAATTCCCCCTCTCTTCTCTCTTTTATTTCCTTTCTCCCTCATTCTTCCGTTCTTTTCTTTCTTTTTTCTTTCTCCTTTTAATTCATTATTTCTCTTGTTGGTTCTATTTGTTCTAAACAGTCACGTGACATATTTTTGAATACGAACGGTGATTTATTGATTTAACAGTCAGCCCTTTCTATGGATATATAATATCCCCCTAGTTTTGGATTTCATTAAAGATCCATTAGTGATCTAGCGTCACTTGATATCACCCTTTCTAAGACTTGATGACGGTTCATTAGAACCGAAACGTTATAACGTTGACTTTCTTTTACATTAAATTCTTCTCTTGGGATTACCTTGTTTTTCAATTTTTCTCTATATTGTCGGATTTATTTCCATTATTCACTCATATATCATAAGATTGGGAGGATGCCGACACCTTTACGAAGCCCTTCCTGTAAGTACCAATAAAGTTGGGTAACTGACGTCGTCAAAGATTACAAACTGACAAAACCGCATAGAGAGTTTACCCTCGACAACGTCTATCTTTATTCAACAAATGAGAGCTCCAATATCTGGCAAGTGGCTGAGGAAGTTAAGGACCCTGACAAAGGAAAGAACTGTGCAGCTTCAAAGGAAGAAAGTCTTATCGATGCTGTAGGATATTGCCAACTACTACAGCAGCAGAATAAAGTAAAACATATATCGTAGGATAAGTCAAATCATCTGTTAATATCGATTTCTTAAAACCGTCCACATTTTTCTTATTCTAACATTTGCGTGAGAGGAAAAAGTTGGAGTACCAAGTAAAAGACACAAATTACTTTCAGTGTCGAACGAAACCCAAAAGTTAATTATCAATCAAAAAGTCTTATTATCTCTCTCTCTCTCTCTCTCTCTCTCTCTCTATATATATATATATATATATATATATATATATATATATATATATAATGAGAGAGAGAGAGTCCACTTCAAAAGAAATATATACGTATAGTTTGTCCACAAACAGCGACACTGCATAGTGACTGTCAGTTTCATGCCATACGATCTTTTAAGATAATGTATCACACTTGGTTGTACCGCCTCAATAGATGAAGTACAAACAGTTCCCTCTTTCCATACAGATGAATAGAAGAGCACGTAACTAATAGAATAATAATTCTAAATTCAAACTAGTTATATTCCGCTTAAAAATTAACCTTGTGTCATATCCTACGGTGGGGTTGGATAAATACACGTCTTTACGATGACTGAAAAATCAATAAAATACTCCCAAGTAAGCATTAGTTTTGAACAATTCGAGATTCATTTTTGACCGACCCATTGGCATAATGGCGTCAGTGTTCACTAATGATCCGGGAGATCTGGGCTCAATCAATGGTCGAGCCATACCAAAGACTCTAAAAATAGTACTTGATACCTCCTTGCTTAACACTCACCATTATAAGGCACGTATCAAGGGTAAAGTGGAGAAATCGAGGTAAAGGAGGAGCACCCTCCCCTATACTTCGATATAATAGCTATTGAAAAGGGAGCCTTCGTATCACCTTCGACTATGGTCGGCCAACTTACTTATATAACTAGTGTAATTGTAGAACCAGTGTGTGTCCATTTGAAGACCCTTCCCAACGAGTGTCCTGGAGAGTAAGGCTCGTTCCCGGGAGCTTTGGGGAATGTGGAATACCCTTCATTGCCATTACTCTCAGGTCCACTCTAACCCGAAGTGTTTGCACTTGTTAGAGTTTCATCTATGGATCAAATAGAACTATTTAGTCATTTGACAGTGTGCAAACAAATAGCTGATAGTAAATTGAATTGTTAATGCTATATAGAAATACTTGAAACTATTTAACTGTGTGAAAACAAATGAGTTCTGCATTCTTAAAAATGTTACCAACACACTATTCGTTTACAAATCATTTATATTTGATATATGTGAATGTGTGTGTAAGATATATAAATAAACTGTATTTTACATTGAATAATCAATATTGGTTGCTATGCTATAAAACCCAACCAACCAGGAAAAATAAACTTTCCGAAGTCGATTAATTTACAAAATAAAAGATGCCAGTTGATAACTGTTGTGGTCTTGAAGGGTCAGAAATAAATGACACAAAGAAATGTAAGGTTTACAGCAGTATATATTTACGGAAATACAGACAGTAACGGTAACTGACTAGACTCGCTTGACTCGTTTATCAAGTCAGTCAATATTTATAGTGTTGGGGAGGGCCTATGCAGTGACGTCCGGAGGTATATCATCATAACAATAGAGAGATGCTGCCTTTAAAGTACATGTTTACAATTTGGCGCCAGATTAAACCACATGGCTTATCATGCCAATTGTCACATGATTTAAAAGGGGTTCAAAAAGACCTCATTTGTGTCAGTGAAAAAAGTCAGACGTGTAAAATACTAATCTAACCTGAGGATCGAAAGCGTAAAACGATGAGTCATGAGTTTTTATCCTGTTATATATAATAATATTGCTCCGCATTTTTGTGCATTGAGCACTATAAAATTTCACTGATTAAAAACGATTTAGGCGTTAGATTATATACATAGATACATATATGTATAAGGAAATATGTTACGTTTTTAGAATAAATTTTTAAATCATAATTACATCCAGAACGCCATCAACGGAAATAGAATGTTTAAACCTTTCTCATATTTTCGTTTCATTTAAAAACTCAAACACTCCGATGAAAGTTTAATACTTTTTTCATATTTAGAAAATCAAAATGTTTTAAGTTGACAAATAATTCGAACTATAAATAAAATCATCTTCTACATTTTTCGTAGTTGTACATTAATATATATATATTGAATAACAAACCTCTGAAATTAGTAAAGCATTTCACGTACCTCAGTTGCCATATCTCATCAACTGAAAACAAAGTCATCATATGCATAGGAAAGGCATGGACTGCTATCGACAGGTTATCGATTATATCGAAATTTAATCTCTCTCACAAATGATAATACTGTATGACAGTACAACCTGAATTTTAATAAAGTGCTTAGAGAAAAAGCTGAGGGAAACTACACAAGAATGCCGCATACAGTTTTGAACACATCCTGGAAGCAGCAACCCACAAAACAGCGACTACAAGGCCACTACCCTCCAATCTCACAAATCGGGGACGAACTCATATTTTAAGTTTTCCTAATCGCTTCCGCATATGGACATACCAATGTTGGCTAACCAGGTCTGTACAGACACTGGATGCCGTCAAGAGGACGATAAAGAGTCAAACGAATCCGTGCTATCAGTACGACTTGATGATGACTATATATATATATATATATATATATATATATATATATATATATATATATATTGTTATCCACAGACAGACTTTCGTTGTATCACAATACTTCAGTGTGGATAGACCTGCGAGATACTTCAAACCAAGATCGAAACCCGGCTGGCTTTGCGTCAGTTAGATATCTTACCCCAGGGCCATCGTTATCTCAGCATAAGTGAAGGAATTTTTCGTATATTTCTTTTTTACATATACGCTATCGGCTACCGGAGTTCTCAATTACATTTCTGCGTACGTGGTATCCAGCATTTCCCCAATAGAGTGGGAGCAATATATATATATATATATATATATATATATATATATATGAGTGGGTTTTCATTCTCTCCTACAAAATGGAAAATACAGCAAATAATAATGAAATACGAGCGAATTATTTCATACAAGAAAAGTGAGACTAGATTATAAAGTGGAGAAAAATGCCACGACTCGGGTCAATAAATAATAATTTAAAACTCAGACTATCGTTTGAGAATTCCCTAATTATTTAAGGAAAGAGTTTATCTGAAGGAAATTCCGACGAAACACAGATCAATAAAAAGAAACATTCGATGGAAATGGCTTCAGTGATACAAGTGTGTGTGTGTGTGTGTGTAAAAGACTGGTGTCTCTTTCACTGCAGTGACACAATACAACAGACTTTTCTGTGTTTTTAAGAAAACGTGAATTGATGCATTTTTAATTACACAAAAAATATACATACATTAAAATATTTATAATTTTGAATAACTATTTATCTATTTAAGTATTAGAATGCTTGGTGATAGAGAAGATATTTTAATCGAATTTCAAGAACCAAGATTTGCATTAATATATTCATGATACACAAACATACAGAAATAAAGACATTATCTTTTACACATATCATGAACATTTTAACTTTTTATATACATAAAAGTGCTATTTAAAAAAAGAATACAAAAATGAGACCCATGCTAGAATTATATACATATTATTCAATGAACAAGCAGTATGTAAAAGAAAACGAAAAAAGGGCTTATATGTCAAGTGTGAGTAATATAGCTATTTGCCTTTTATTGTTCCCTGTCAGGGTAGAGACAGCGTCTTAACTGATCATTACTCACAATTAAAACCAGTGCAAAAAACTTCGTATGCAACTTTAAAATTGACAGAATTCAAACCAAAGATTAATATTGATACAACAAATAGGAAAAAATATTTCAAAATTCATTTGTTTTTAGAAATCTAATTGAATATTTTTTAAAGATTAAAATAAAAAAGAAAATTAAATAATCATTTCTATATATGTTTCGGTTTTTTGTTTGTTTTGTTATTCATAGGTGTTTTGTTTTTGTTTGTTTGTTGTTGTTTTTTTGGTTTTGTTTTTTTGTTTTGTTTTATCTATTTTTAGGGGGAATTGTTTGTTTCAGGAAATATTGTATACTCTTGAAAATATTGTATACTCTTGAAAATATTGTATACTCTTGTTTCAGGAAATATTGTATACTCTTGAAAAATAACGGTTTTCATATTTCATGTAGTCTAGATTTTTTTTAAATAATCGGAGGAATTCGATGAATACAGATACTACACTATGATCCTCGGTAGACGCACCAAAGGAGTACACTTTGATGCTAAGCAGAGCACAACTACTTAACTGATGCAAGACGGAAATGCTCATCCGTACGTAAATAATCTCATCGTTTTTGATGGAATATATTTTAGTTATAATATAATTCTATAAATAGAATATGCCACAGCGTTGAACTTAATCGTCGCCAAAAGGCGTCTTTAAGTGAGTTAATTTTTTTAAATGAATAGATATATCCGAGGGTTGCAAATATTTTTTTCAGGATGAAAATGAATGTAACACCAAATGAAGCAAGTGATTGGAGCAATTTGAGATCCGAGGAAGAAAAAAAAAGGGTCGGACAAGTGTGTTGATGTGTTGAACTTTTACGAGAAGCACCTGACAGTCTGGATATAAACAACAGCTCCTTCTACAATGATTTCCCCGCCCCCAAAATCAACAATTACATGGCAGTCGAGAAAAACGCCAAATTGTTCAATATTTCCGAAATAAATGAGGTAAACTAGACAAAAAGGAAAAGAAAAACCAAGTATAGTAAGATAGGCACAATGATTCACTGGTAACTGTGCAAACCGCTCGGGTTCAGCTACGTAAACAAGTGGTATGAACACAAGCTGCTCTTCAAAATAAAGCAGATATAATCTAAGGTTTCAAAATGCAGTCCATTACCACCCAAAAGAAGGAAATCTGAGCTTATTATAAACAAGTTGAAAAGTTCTATCAAATTGTAAATGTTGCTATTCCAGCAGATTACTCGGTAAAGATGAAAGAAAAAAATATATAGTAAATGCCAAAGCCTTTCCAAAGAACTGATGATGAAATAATATTATGGGAAAAAGAATATTAGAAAGGGGAAAAGATTATGTAGTTTCCGCGGTGACTGAAAATATGAGCAATATTTTGCTGTTTCATCGCACACCAAAACTGAGATGCGTGGTTCGCTTCGTTCGAAGATGAAAATGAACACGTGGCATCACTTGGCCATTGGCGAAAGTGGGCCGTCGCTCTGTGTACGGTACTTGCTTAATTTGTGAATGCGCGAACTCAGTCTGGCTTCCACTTTGCTGTTTGGTTCTGATACATACTCTATTCGTCCATATTTAATTCTTGTAGGTTAAAAATGGTAACTAAACAAATTAGACAAAATATACTTCAGTTTTTACTCATTTCCGGAAAATTTCACAACGGAGTTTTAAATATAAGCCAGGTAAATAAGTAAAAAAGTGAAAAAAAATGTATGCATTATTTTTTATTAAGTATGCTTGTTGCTAATCTAAAATGTAAAACGACGAGGGTGTTGCAGCAGAAATCAGATAAAATAAAGTGAAGATACAGAAATCGAAGAATTAAGGAAGGGTTAGCATAAATGAAAAAGAATGCTGGAGATTTGAAAAAAAAAACCTGCTGTCACTTGATCTCCCTTTGAAAGTAGCAATTTCTCCGGATGTTTAGATGTATACAATATATCTATTAAAATCTATTTCAAAAATATTAATGAGTCATGACTGCTGAAATGACGAGGGGTCACGTGTTGATTGGTATGAGCCAATGAAAAATTGACAGAAACCGGATACACACCTGGCTTTCTGATTGGATAGCATTGGAAACAGTTTGACATTTCAATCGCTGGTGCATTATGCTTTTTCTTTCTTTTTTTTCTTTTTTTTTCTTTCTTTTCTTGAATCACGGGCCGAAACAATCTCCAAAAATAAACATCCAATGTACGTGATAATTTTGTAACGATAAGAAAATCATTCCCAAGTTTTTACTTTAATAATGAAAAAAAAAAAGTATCTTGGCCGAATGGAAATCCTTCAATTTGGTATGTCCGATAATGGGGAACAATGTTCATTCACTTACAGCTTTCATGGACAACTATTTGAGATTCGAACTGTTACCAGTTTCATTTCAAGGCAATTCTAGATTTTTTTATTTTCATTCTCACCCGCTTTGAGAAATTTGTAAATCTGATCTTAAAGTAAAGAATTAAACTATTATTCATGGCAAATCTTTTAATTCAAAAGTTGCGAACAAAATAAAAAGATATTCCAAAAATGTTTATTCAATTGCAACTTTGGTAGCATCACCCCGGTCGGCTGAGGCAAAAAAATACACCGACTCCTGCCGAAGAGAAAGACCCCCCCCCCTGCACAGACACACAGATGCACCAACGAGTGTCCTGGATATGATACTAAATTGCATCAGATGTTCAGGCTTCAGTCTTGGAGATTTGGGGAATGTGGAGTAACCCTTCGCTGATATTACTCCCAGGTTCACTCTGAGTGTTAGTACCTCATTAGGGTCCCATTTGTGAGTCAAATGAAACTGTTTAATCATTTACTAAACTCAAAACAATGTTAACTGTCTGGAAATATATGATTAATATTCAAATGAATTAATATAGGACAACAATAATTGAAACTATTTCATTTGTCCGGTGGTGGGACGGCGAATAAATATAGAATTATTAGTGTTACATAGAAATACTTTAAACAGTTTTTTCATAATGTTTTCAAGTAAAATATGCTAGGTTAGCAAAAGGGTTTACATATGCTAGACTTTGTATTGGATACAATTTTGACCAAATTATCATGTCTTCTAAAAGTACTTTGTCAAATTCTAAAGCCTTAGCGATGGTGGTAATGGAAATAGCAGTTCACCAACGCTTAGAGGAGTAGATAAGAGAAAGAAAAGTAGTAAAAAAAATGAAGCAAAAAGGGAAGGTGAACTAATTTCTCTACTATTAACCTGTAAAAAAAGGTGATGACTATATTTCTAAAAAAAAAAAAAAAAAGTTTTCTCACCAAAATGAATTTAATCCCGAAGAAACAAATTCTACAAATAAATTCTACCACCCACATTGCTTATATTTCCCCATACTGGTTGAGTTACACATTCAACTCTTTTTGAACACAAAAATAAAGAAAAACATCTAATGGAATAATACAAATGAGTGTCACAACATAAAGTAAAAGTAAGAAAAAGCATTGGAATATACCAAGATTACTTTGTTGAACCGCAAAGTTGCTAAAAGTTACCAAACACTTTTTAAATGAAATACCATCACTTGGTTTTAGAATTCAAAAGATCTTTTTCATTTTTCTTTTTGGGGCCACTTCTGTCAACCGAAAGTCTGCTAATCAGTTGGGAAAACAATTCCATAGACTGGTCTTAATTGGTAGTCAAACTTTGTGTCTAATATCTCCTTTTCTTCTGCTTTAAAATTTTCTCTCTCTCTCTCTCTCTCTCTCTCTCTCTCTCTCAATTCCTTGGTTCTTGGTTGTCTACAGCTACCAAATTCTGAATAACAATCCGGCTCGACAGACTTGCGTCAGCTGAATGGTTGAATTACGCTGCCTGGCGAATTAGCCAAATGGGCGCTTTCTTTCTTGTCTCTAGATAAAACCAAACTGCCTGAAGGCAAAGGGAGCCAAAACGAGGCTCGAGGCAAAAGGTGAAAGGCCAAAGAAGCAAAAAGTGGCTGACTGCTCTAAGCGACTTGTTTTTTATAGCCGCGAGGGGACAGTAACGGTTCAACTTTGAAATAAGCCAATGGCATTCGAGTAGTTAATAACAGTCGGATTTAACAAATTCCAACAACATTCAATTGTGTGTGTAGCAGAAAGAATTTCGAATTTTTGTTTGACGCATAGATTAATTTGACCATTGTGGTCTCGTCGCATGTTTTCACCCAATAGGGATGACTTATCCCATTCTGCCCGGATGACTTTCCCGGACAATACAAAAGGCGGTGAAAGCGCGCGAATCTTTCTCTTCCTCACTCATTTTAGCAGCAGACCACAACACCATGAGGAGAGCACATCTAACTCATAGACCGTTGGTTTCCTAAGAAATCAACCCTTCGTCATTCGTTCAACTCTTAGACCAACGGCTGCCTGAAGCATGAAATTGGATGTTTAATTCTGCCTCTGACATCAACAATTTAATTCCTGCTCTGATATCAGCAACTCAACTTTAGCCTTGACTACAGCGACTCAATTCATGCTCTGATATCGGCTACTTTATTCCTTCTCAACTATTTACAACTGTTTTTTTTCTCTTCCTGCTACTTACAGCACAAGGGTTCCTTCATTCAGTCTGTCATTAAAGCTTATCAATATTCTCGCCTTCATCATTTTACTTTCTTCCTTTCAACATAAAAGGAGGTGACTTAAACTGCCTTCCTGTTAAATGTGCAAACAAGTGATTATGGCTCGTTTAAAATGTTACCTACAAACGACTCGTTTATAAATCATGTGTATTTGTGCTTGTGTGTATAAAAGGGATTTTGCATCAAATAACTCACGAGGGTTTGATATACTATAAAACACAACCAACCAAATTTGGTACCGTATTTACCGGTGACAAAGACGCTATTTGTTTTTTGCTTTTTTTTCTTTCTTTTGTTTTGTTTCTGTTTATTTTCGTTTTGGTTTCGTTTTATTTTGTTTTAGTTTTGTTTTTTGTTGTTTTTGATTTTGTTTGGGGTTTTTTTTTGGGGGGGGGTACTTGTTTTTTAATAGTAAGGTTAATTAAATTTTGAAAATTCATTCTGCGTCGTAAAAAAGATTACTTTTTCTTGAACTTTCTCGAAAATACTGTAGTCATTCATTTTCTTAAATGGCTTGTCCGTTTTTTTTTTTTTTTGTTTTTTTTTTTTTGGGGGGGGGGTCTTATAATGGAGTTTTGTGTATTTTGCGATTTTTCGTGAGATATCATTTTCTTTTTGTTCCGAGAGCATATGTCTAGTTTTTGTATGAATGTGACTTCTGTGGTTTGGAGGCATGAACATGCCAGGTCCCTACACTTTGAACAGCCTGACACTTTGACAATGCTTCTTCCAAGGCCAAAATTCGGAAACAAACTGAGTATCTTCAAAACATTTGATATCATTACATTCTGATATTCTGCCAATCAACAAATTGAACATTTGAATTCAGGATTTACAGCCTCAGGTAAAATAATCGATTTTTGCGATGATTTAAATTATTTTCTGCGAGTTGAAAAATTACATCCATATTTTGCGAAATAGATTGAAATTTTCTTAATTAAGCCCTTACGGCAATTCATGCCAGTAAAAAAAAAAATATATATATATATATATATATATATACTGGGAGAGAGAGAGAGTGCAACAGAAATACCTCCCACAATCTAAACTGTCACTTGCCTGATAAAAGCGATCTTAGACCAGTAACAATGGCATCTTCTATGTCTTAACATTTTTTCCACAGATTTGGTATGACTCGACTTGGGATTGAACCCTGGTCTCCCGGACCATTGGCGATCACTCTACTCATTAGACCAGTAATATATATATGTACATACATATATATACACATACACGTATGTATATACACACATATATATGCGAACGCACACACATATACACGCACACATACATACACGCGCACACCCATACAGGTTCTCTCGGTATTATTTGAAGCTTTGCGTTGAAATTTTAAAAAGTACGAATATCTCTTCAAGGCATTTAGAGAAAACGTGACTCCAACAAATTGTTGTTACAAGAACAAAGAAGTTTCCCTCTTTACGCCTTATTATTATTAGATACTCTGTGTGACGACGTGTCTGCTAGAAACTTCCTATTTAATTATATATATATATATATATATATATATATATATGTGTGTGTGTGTATAACATAATTGTCAAGTTGCTCGGATAACACGGAGTTCCCTAACACACACACACACGCGCGCGCAATCTTTCTCTCTCTCTCTCTCTCTCTCTCTCCATCTATTATTCCTGGTGGGTCTTCTAGACTGCATCCAATGTCCACACACAGCTGATTAATGTAAGTCTTTGATGGTCGGCCAACCCTGGATGGGGGTCCATGTGTAGGAGTCCATTAGAGAACGCCGCTTATGAGTTCGTTCTTACTTTCCCTAGAAGTGTCCAGCTAGTCTTGTTCATTTTTTGGATGGTTTGTAAGATGGGAGGAAAGTGGCCGTACAACTGCCCTTTTGTGAGGTGTTGTTTCCCGATTTGCTCAAAACAGCGCTTAGCATCCTTGAGTCGTTCCCATCTAGCTTTTTCTGCAGGCGTTTTGTTAGCGCCCATGTGGTGCAGCCATATAATAGTACTGACACAGCTACAACTTGGTAGAAATCCCATCTTATTTAATCAGAGAGATCAGACTTCCATATGATCGATAAACTGTCAATCGCAGTCCACGTCTTTGCTCGATGCATGTTGACAACCTTCTCAGTAGATGAGACATTGCTGCCGAGGTATGCGAACTTAGTATTTATATCCATTTTTTTTCTTATCGTTGTTGCTTATTACAAAAAATGTTGAAGTCGTTACAATATTCGACCTCTACAGATTGGTTGATTGGTTGGTTTTTATGGTATAGATAACCTCGTTGGTTATTTAATGCCAAATCCTTTTTATACATGTTTTTAATATATAATTTATAAACAAATAGTTTGGAGGTAACATTTTTAAACGAGCTAGAGCTCATTTATTAGATGGTTTCAAGTATTTCTTCTAATACTAATAATTCTATTTAATATTAGTCATTTGTTTGCACACTGTTAAAGGGTATTGCACTTCAATATTAATTCTATTTGACATTATTCCTTCGTTTACACACAGTCAAATGGTTTCAAGTATTGCAAAGTAATACGAACAATTCAATATTAGTCATTTGTTTGCATACAATTAATTATTAAAAAGTTCTGTTTAACCCATAGATGGGACCCTTACAGGTGTAACCACTCCGAGTCAGAGTGGACCTGGAAGTAATAGCAATGAAGTGGTACTCCACATTCCTCAAAGTTTCTGGACTGGAGTGTCACCATCAGATTGTTTAGCGTCATCTTCATGGGGAAGAGTCGTATTCCTCTGCTAAGAAGCAGTCGGTGTATTCTACTACAGCAGCCGACTGGTCTTTCACCGTTACAGTTAGCAGTATAACTCTTAAAAAAGTGGCTTCCGATAAGACTTAAACTTATATCCCATATCTGGGCAGTTCGTCTGACATGCACGTCGCTTTTATCAATTTAGCCATGGAAATTTAACCACGTATCATACAGTCGTGAAACTTTTTCAGGTTTTCTTTGATTGTAACGACCTAGGGGTTATGATAAGATAAAGCAACCATATGATGGTAGTAGTAGTAGTTCTCTTCTTCTATCTATCTCCTAATTAAACATTCAACAATTGTGAACTTTTCTCTCATTATAGACACTGAAAGAAATCTATAAACTTAAGGATAGACTTGTTTATATCAAATTCATTTTTTTTTTTTTTTTTTTTTTCAAAAATTACAATCCCATCTCACATGACAACAGAAATAGCCAATTTCATTTGTACTCCCAATATTTATCTGCTTCCTGGAAAGTTGGCTGCTAGCCGTAGAATGATAATTGACAAAACAGTCTCGCAAACCGTTCACAATACCTTTGCCGAGCAAATTAAAACCCCTTGTGACACTATGTTGGCCATTCGTTGTGTTGGTGTGTATATGCACCGATCAGAGAATCTCTTTGATTTGGCGCGAAACCCACTCAAAGGGCCTTAGCACGAGATCTCCCACGAGACTGAAAGTGGACGAGGGAAGGAAGGTCGGAGAAAAAACAGAGTGTCAGTTGACAAAGGAGGGCAGAAGAGAACGGTCGGCTTGAGATAGCTATCCAGAGAAGGACACAGTCGACAGTGAGAAGATGAAAGCAGGGCAGTCAAGAGATGAGTCAGCATTCCTAGTGGCTTTGTGGACGTTTCACGCAAAATACACGCCCGCGATAGACTGCAAATGCACGGAGAGCTGTCACATAAACTTCCCCCTTCTTGCGCTTGGAACAAAACCCAAGTCCGTGTTTGTTCGTTTGTTCTTTTCCTCCACCCTCTCGGTTCTGTTTTGTGAGGCCGTAAAAAAAATTGTAATACCCCTGGTCGGAAACCACTGGATGAATCACTGGCCGTGAGTAGTTTGGTTTAAGGAAGCTGAGATAGTCGGGGGTCGGCTGGCGAGGAGTATTTTAACACCCTGGATGGAACCTTAAAAATACAGCATAGAAGTTTAGAAATATCACAAAAAAATGAAAAAAACGAGACACTGAAATTAAAAGTAGCGTTAATGAAATAGAACGTAAACATCGATAACCAAATTTTATCAAGAATTTGCAACAATTGCAGTAAATATTTCTTTCTAGAGTGAAATTATTTGAAAAAATGCCTTCTAATATATTTGTTTGATAATTAATTAAAACAGTGAATCTGAAGAGACCAAATGATTGAATATTTTTTCTCATTTCAAAGGAAAGGGTAATAGAAATATTTAGTTCACTTTACTCTCATTCCTTTGAGAACGGCATGAACTCATCTCTCCCTATACTCTGTTTTATCACCAAGTATCCTGATAAAAAGTCTCGTCGTGAGGAAGCTATGAAATCTGATAGAGAAGAGAATCACTGAGTTGCATATCCATGTTTTAATAGCAAAAAGCTGTTACCTCCATTTTCAACCTTTCAACCTCCAGCAGACTTTAAATTGAACCGCTCTCAAATCAATCGAGAATCATTCATCGATTGTAAGATTAGGCGGGAAAACTAATACCAGTAAATCCAGGCTCAAAAATTTGGTTATTACTGAACGATTATTGATATTTTATTCTTTGGAGAGTTTTTCACACCAGCGTCAGCTGATGGTTTTTCATTGGAGTTTGAGTGACTGTATGTATCCTCAAGTCTCCAGGACTCTTCTCAGTATCCTGGTCGATCTTAATGTTGTAGTTTGGATGGTCTCTAGTGGTCCTCTTAGTCTTTTCATCCTGTGACGATGTATAAAATATTTATCCCAAGACGGGAGTTTATTTTTCGCACGTGTGAAGACGCGGCAGCCTGGTACTTGATCCCTCGCAGAATAAGTCCTAGTTCAGAGTCCTTTCTCGGGCATATAGGAAGTGGCATATTATGTGGGGGGGTAATTTGGGGCTAGACTGACCGCCGTTGGCAAGGGGTTTCCAAATTTCACATTACACACACACCCACCAGGCCTCTACCTCTTCCTACCCCTAGGATAATGGAAGATATGGGCCTCTAGGCTTTTATATAATATTATTATTTGTCATAGTCGACAATTCCCGTTTCCCGTGTAATATTTTTAAAGGCGAATAGGACAATTTAGCGAGAATAACATGAGGCGAATGAAGCTGAAAAGGAGCATGCAAAAGACAACTTGATATGCAGACAACACAATGAATAAATTTCGACACGAGGAGAGATATAAAATATAACAAGGTTTTTAATACATGCGCACACACATATTTAGCGTGTCGGCTATATTATAAGCGGATAATATCAAAACTACAAATCTCTTTTTTTTTTCTTTTCTTTCTTCTTCTTTTGAATTGAGAGAGAGTATGTAACTGCAATACTTAGGAAGAGTGTAGGGAGAAACAGTCTTAATGTTTACTTAGCTTTTTGGGGCTGGTTCCTTCTGAGAGTATTTTTCTCTTTTACGGGCTCGCAGGATTTTACGTAGCTCGGCTTGAATGCGTCTGTCATCTTGTCCAAGAGCTTTCCGCTTCTTCACCCGGAGTCTTGGCCACAGTGTTCACACATCTTGTCACTCCAACTATCCCTATTTCTGCTGAAGAAAAAGGGTGCTACTTCCGCTTTAGGATTCTGGCCAATCATTTAGCCTTTCTTCTTCCATCCGGTCACAGAGTGCAAACATCTGTTGGCTTTCATTCTGACCTAGATTTGTTACTTCGGCCACGAGGAATTGACCTACATTCCTTATTCCTCTTTTTACGGTCAATCTTTGGTGGCCTGTTAATTCAAACACGGAGGGGTAGGGGAAGTTTCTTATTTCTCTCCTCTCAGTGGTAGACCACGTGACAATCCCTTTACCAATCCTTTGGGGATTGTTCCAAGTGCACCAATTATAACTGCCATCACTGTCACCTTCATGTTCCTTTGCTTGTTTGTTTTGTTTTTGTTTTGGTTTTTTTGTTTTTTTTTTGCTCTTTTCTTTGTTATCTAGTAAGGTATATATATTTATCTCTCTTTTTGCTTTCTTTTAATTTTGTTTTGTGGTCTGTTGGGACGGCAAAGTGCACTATTCGACAGGTTCTTTTTTGTTTTTGTTTTTTTTTTTTTTTGGTTAACTATCTCTACGTCTGGTCGTCTGGCCGAGATTAGGTGATCCGTTTGTATCTCAAAATAGCAGATAAGTTTGTGCATCTCATTCTCCAGGATGGATTCCGAGTTGTGCATATACCACTTGTTTGTATGGTCAAATTTAGATTTCTGGCACAATTCCCAGTGGATCACCTTTCCTACCCAGTCATGTCTAGTCTTATACTCTTTTGCGCTAATTTGCTGCATTCTCTTATTCTATGATTGATCGTTTTGTCTCTATCACTTCTTTTGTAACGCTCCCATCTACATAAAGTGACAAAGAAAAAGACAACTTAAATAAAGCCTAAATATTTCATTCTAACAGAAATTAATACATCAAACAGAATATAAGACAACGAAAATTGTCACGATCTGTCACACTCCAGTTTTGCATAGAATAATAAGAGTTGCTTTAAATCAAGAGTGTACCGGCCAAGCTTTGAGTGAAGTCGTTATTTGATCGGCATCTCCACTAGGCCTTTTTAACGAGGGAACCAGGCACAGGGCCATAGCCCAGACATGCCTGGCAGCTCCAAAAGTACTTTGGGACCTATCGGCATTCTCGTAAAAAAGATGCACCTAAAGTGCCATGCGATAAACGAAGACCTGCCAAAGCAGATGAGAGCCTGGGGGATAGTCCCCTAAAGCCTATGGAGGTATCGGTCTTAGCCACGTGACACAAAAGCTGAGCTTCCACAGCATTCATTTCAGGTGACAGGCAATTACTGAAGTCCTTTCTTCTAACAACACTATACTTCTATTTATACTATCTGGAGATTTACCATTATCGTTTTACTGACGATCGCGGTTCAAACGTTTGTCTCGCTTTATTCATATATGACAACTACATAACCTACATTAGCGAATTTGTTGCGTCTTATCTACTTTTGCTTGAATATATTTTGTCCATATGTATTATCTGTTGGAAATTTGTTGACTTAAACCCTTAAAATTAAAGAAGACATACCTTTTTCTTTCTGGCAAGCGCAGTTAGTCATTTAGACATGAGATAACTTCCAATAAAATAACGAAGCAACTCATCAGGACTGCTATCAACACGCGAGGTGTTTCATTTATTTTATAACAACAACAACTAACAAAACAAAAGTCTAAGGGCAGGTAACTCACCCCTACAAAAATGGTTTCGGGCAGATAACCGCTGACCCTACTGTTATTACTGACTAAAGTGAATTTCAACATTATCAGTACTATCATTATTGTTTGTTTGTTAGTGTGTTAAACCTCCTTGGGCATCTCCGCTTTTTACTGTCTTCTCACATCAACCTTAGAAAAGTAAAATCTTTGCACAGAACATATACAGTGTATATATTTTGGTTTCATGATACCTTTTGCCGAGTAAATTAAAATCTGATGAGAATCTTAAAAATATACCATTAATACAATGTCTACATATAGATCAAATTCTGTTGAATAATTCACCCGAAAATACCCCAAATGGCCCTCTTAAATTATTTTTCGTGCCTCTTTTCTTTTTTAATCATCCTTGTTGTTTTTGATCTGTTCAGGCAATTTGTTATAAAAATATATTATGCTAGTAGCAAAATAATTCAATTGGTTTGCAGACTTAGTTTTAGAATCTGTCTTCACCGTAAATTTTAAGGAGAAATATTGAAAAAATGTCTATTTTAACTGAGAATTCCTAATTATTTTGAAAATTTCGATTCGATCACCTTTCATTCTTCTTTTCAATAAAGTAGTTAACCTTAATTTCTCTAATCTCTCCTTGTAACTGTAATCTTTTAGTCTTTTTATTATTTTTGTCACTCTTCTTTGTATGCCCACCACCCACCCACCCAATTTCAATATTACACTTCCATTTCCATGCCTCGACTTTAAAGCCTTTGTACAAATTCTATAAGAGGTCTTCATTAAATGAATTTCGTCGGACTCTTAGTTGCTTCTGTCATCCAAAAGGTTTTGGATATAGTGATTTCATGCAGTACTGGATGCGAAATCCAATCTGATTTGAAACTCCTTTTGTTTAAAATTCCCTCAATTTAAATATAACCTGATATGAAGGTCCGAAGAAAGTATTCGTCATAAAATGTCCTATCAGAAAAGATGAAGATATTTGTCGAAAAACTTTAAGTAAAAAAAGCATTTTATAAACTAGGATTCAAAGTAAAAATTGATTATAGGCATAAGGATAGCTAGTGTAGCTTATGTTGTGAGAGGCATGAAACAGTTAATTTCATAATAAGCAGGTGCAGCAAATTGGCACAATGATTAGACATGACTGAGGAAGAAAAGTGATCCACTAGGAATTGTGCAAGATATCAAAATTTGACCTTACGAACAAATGATATATATGCACAAGCCAAAATAGCAAAAGTAGTGACCGAGGAAGCAGTGTCTCATCAACCGAGACAGACATTAACACGCGACTAGCAAAGGCATGAACAGCTATCGATTGGCTATCGGTCATATGGAAGTCAGACCTGACCGATAAAATGAAACGCACTTTTTTTTTTTCAAGCAGCGGTCGTGTCGATACTGCTGTATGGATGCACTACATGGACGCTAATTAAACGAATGGAGAAAAATTTTGACGGCAACTACACAAGAATGCTGAAAGCAATATTGAACAAGTCCTGGAGGCAGCACCCCACAAAGCAGCAGCTGTACGCTCACTCACCAATCATCACGAAAACTATCCAAGCTAGACGAACCAGACATGTAGGGCACTGCTGGAAAAGGAGGGACGAACTCATAAATTATGTACTTCTGTGGACCCCTTCACATAGATGAGCAAAGGCAGGATGACCAGATAGAACCTATATACAACAGCTCTGTGCCGTTACAGGATGTAGCCTTGAAGACCTACCGGAAGCGATGGACGATAGAGAAAGGTGGCGGGAGAGGGTGGCGGGAGATCCGCTCTGGTGGCGTGACATGATGAGGATGAGTTCGAACTGTAGTCACGATCTAATGTTCACTTTCGGACAAATACTATTGGGAAAGGCATGAACCCAGCTATGTTAAATAGAATTACTACTGTCCTTCTACACAATTAGCTTTGGTAATAAATAACCTGTGATGGTTGATATGCCATTAAACAAGAAAATGAGACACATGTTGCTATATGCATATCAGCCTGTGCTGCGTTTTCAGACCCCAAACATCGTTCCATTCTGCAGATTCATACGACTGTGCATGCTGCTCAGGAGACGGCGGTGTCACAAGGAAAAAGAAAAATTGAAGTTTTCAATGAACTAAACTTGCTCATGGGTGTGTGGGTAGGTGTGTGAGAGAGAGTGAGAGAGAGAGAAAGTTATTGCTGGAAATTTCTTCTCTCTGCCATGCGTGCGGCGTGAACTCGAGTCGGCCAGCGCTGCTATGTCTGGAACTTGACGTTACGCAGGTCATTGAGTCACTTTCTGTCCCGGGCGGATCTCTCTAGTACTAGTGACGCCAACAAACAACTTCCTCTGAATATGCGACCAGACTTTTATAGTCTTCGCCGGGGTGATCGAACCACCAGTATTTCTGCATCATTTCACCCAAACTGGGAGTGCTTGGCCATTTCCTGTTTCTTTGTTCCTTTTTCCCGCGTGGGTAGCTTCATGCTCATTCAAGGTCACGAGGTCGCTTAGATTGATACACTGGCCGGTCAGGCAGGTTGTGTCAGCGTGAACTGCTTCCTCCTTGTCTAGTCACACGCATAGATACACCTACACACACACACACACACACATATATATATATATATATATATATATATATATATTATATATATATGTGTGTACTTACATCAACTCGTATGTCTACCATGATGTACATATACACGTTTATATGCACACACATATATCTAACCCTGTATACTACCACGCCAAAGGTTTATGATGTCACACGCATAAATTCTCTGTGATTTTGAGATACAAATGGATCACCAAATCCTGGCCAGAAGATCAGTTAAGAAGAAAAGAACTATGGATTTTTTTTCCGTTCAGCAAACCATAGACTGAAAATGTAAAGATAAGCAAATACTTAGATCTTGCCTGAGGGCTGAAAAGGTGAGACACCAAAAAAAAAACTTGAGTGGATTGGAGATCAGAGGAAGAAGCAAAATGATCCGTCCCACAGCATTAAGATCGGCTAGAATATTTAGAAGAGTCCTGGAGACTTGCTGTCACCCAGACTTCTGTGGAAAATCATTTGCTAAAGCTCGTGTGGAAAAAAATGGTTTTAATTAAAAATGATAAGCTATTCAACAGAAGAAAATATCTTATCATTTCAAATCAATTTTTACCTGGATTTAGATTTGTTAATGTTAGAAATTAAAATAAAAGCCTTGTTCTTTTTTTTTTTTTTTTTTTTTTTTAATTCAAGTTAAGAAAAATTGCTAAACAAAACCTTCTTACAGAGATTTAGTCTGTATCAGGTTACAGAAAATAATGTTTCTTTTTGTGGGTTTTTATTTATTTATTTATTTTTATTTTTTAGTTTTGTTTCTGTCGTTTTGTTTTGTTTTTGTTTTGTTTTCTTTTTGGTTTTTGTTTGTTTTTTGTTTTTTTTGGGGGGGGGGGTTGTCTTGAAAAATTGTATGGACAGCAGTATAATCTTTATAAAGATTTTTAAAGCAAACTTTATCGACTGGTATTCCACTTGGATCTGAACAAACACTAACAAGAGAAAAATAAATTTTAAATTCGAACAAAAATGCTTAGGATTTAACCAAACTCACTTTATTGTTATTTATTTAATTTATCTGTGCATTTAACAGATGACATTGACTTTTGGAATAAAACTCTAAAGTCGATACAGTTAATTATTTTCATATTTTAAAACTCAATGTAGAGAAAAGACTAATTACGAGCATTTAAAAACTTTGAAAAGAGGATAATTGAAAAATAACGTATTTCTTGGCATAAAAGATGCTCATTTAGCATAAAAATAATTTTTATCCCCTTCAATTGTATTATGATAACTGACTTATCTACTAAAGTTTAAAATCAACGGCTTTTGAACTTGAAAGGGTTACAGTGATCGACAATCCTCAAACTAATTTTGTAAACCATATCTCTTTTATGCTTGGAAATATGGTATCTCTCTATCAATTCATTTATCGATTGAGCGATCTATCAATTTATGTATCTAAATGCCGAAACGGAAATATCTATCATTTATAGATATTTAATCTATTCATTCAATTTCTTGAAAGTCAACCTTGAAAAACAAGTTGGATTATTTTGTTGTCTTTTTTGTTTTCTTTTGACTTTTGTTTTTTTTTGGGGGGGGGTTACTTACAGACAAAGACACAAAGAAAATATAATTGATAGATTAAATGATAATCATTTATGAATGTTATCATTTCATAATTTTGATAAAACTATTCACAAACTCGTACTTCATATAAACACCCATAAAACACTGATAAAATCTTAACTTATTCTTAGTAAATTTGTTTTTTCGCCCGGTCAACTGAGGCCGAAGAATATGCCGATTGTATCTCTGTGGCGGGCTAAGATCCCTCTCCACGAGGCTACCTAGTGGCTGTCGGTGGTTACTGTTAATTCTTCAGGATAAAGTCCTGGTAAGTGAACAATCGTTAACCCGGTAACCAACGTGGTCAAGTGATTGGCAACACTCCAGTTTGGCCCTTACTTGGCATGACGTCCAGTCTCACAGGCCCAGTCTGATCAATCAATTGGCACCTATATGTCTTGTACCAACCGTATTCTTCAATCTCCACTTGTGACAAACATCCAACCTTTTTTTTTAATCTTATAGGTGCAAGAAGACAGTGACAATTCAATACAATTGCTTCATGAAACCATTTAATTGTGTGCAAATAGAATTATTAGCGTTAGAGAGCAATAGTCGAAACCATTTAACAGTGTGCAAATAAATGAGCTCTGGTTCGTATAAAAATAATGTTTACTAACAAAAAGGATTTGGCATTAAATTTTCCACGAATGTTGATATGCCATTAATACAACCAAACCAAAATATTTATCATAATTCTTTGATGCTTATTGATCTACTGAACATCAAAATCAATAGTTTTTATAGGGTTTGTTTTTTGTTTTATATGGTTTTGTTTTGTTTTTTGTTTCGTTGTTGTTGTTGCTTACGAGAAAATTGTGTCGTTCTGTTTTCGTTTTAAAGCGAAAAACTGTTTCTGATTAAAAATTATTGGAATGAATTTTTATCTGGTGAACAGATGAAAGGGATCCAATTGTAAAAGCACTTTTAAAGCGAAGACTTAAAAACGACAAGGAAAGATTCAAAGAAAATGAAAGAAGGAAAATCGATAATGAATGCGAGACATGGTAAATAGATAAATTGATAAATTAGGAGACTAACAAAGAGAAAAAGAAGACAGGAAGAACGAAAAACAAAGGAGAAATGAATGGAAGAAAAGAAATATTAATTAAATAAACAAAGATTTTTTTAATAAAAAAATAATAAAATCGATAAAAAAAAGCAACAAACGTAAAAGAAAGAGAAAAGGAGAGAAAAAGAAAGGAAGTGAAAATGAGAGAAAGGAAAGAAAGTGAAAATGAGAGAAAAAGAAAGTGAAAATGAGAGAAAAGAAAGAAAGATAGAAAGAAGTGAAAATAAGAGAAAAGAAAGAAAGATAGAAAGAAGTGAAAATGAGAGAAAAGAAAGAAAGATAGAAAGAAGTGAAAATAAGAGAAAAAGAAAGAAAGATAGAAAGAAGTGAAAATAAGAGAAAAGAAAGAAAGATAGAAAGAAGTGAAAATAAGTAAGGGAAGAGAAAGAAACAAACAAAATGGAAGAAATGAGAAAAAAGAAAGAAAAGAAAATAGGTTCTTAAAAATTTTTAATTGCTATGTTGAAACGGCATCGACTGAGCCTCGATTTGGTCTGAATGACAATAGGTTGCCATAGTTATTGTTGACTGTTGTCATGTGTTGAGCTCTTCATGAGAAAATGGCTTCATCTTCGAAAAAGGAAGTAACAAACGGAAAAATGCTTGTCAAAAATTCACACCCACGAAAAAAACGAAAACAGGTTTGCCGACATTCATAGACGTCCCAGGCAAAAATCTATTTAGAATTAAAACGGCTATTTTGTCTGTTCCATTTCTTTCAAATCAAAATCCTCTGACCAATTATCAATTTCGAAGAAAAATGGGTGAATATTTCTATGAATCAACTATTTAAGTAGGAGACCATGGGATTTAAAAGATTTTTATAATTTGTGGTAGTGATGGTTAATTGCTACGTTCTATTGGGATGATTCTGAGTTTCGCATCTGACACCGTTTTTCTTCTCAACCCCATTCACTTATTGTCTTCTTTGTCTGCAAGAGAATTAATGACCGAAGAAAAGAGACAAGGATATTTTTATACTCAAACTTAATTTGGGGGTTCATGACTATTCTGTGGTATGGAACGTTCTCCTGAACCAGTTGAAGTAGTCGTGTTTCCCAGAAAAGGTGTTGAAATATATTAGTCATTTTCGGGGGCGGCTACTAGTAGGAGACACGGCTTACGCCAAGCGTGGGAATTGGCGAGTACGTGTGCTACCTTTTTAGCAGTCGAGAGAAAGAGGTCCTTTCAATAGCTGTGGTAACAGCTTAACTAAGAGAATTTCTCCTTTAGCGCCAGGAAGCCCCTCGTCGTAAGAGTTGGACTGCGGCGTTGAAGTAAGCGAGTTCGAACTCCAGTTATGTCCACTTTCTTATTTATCCAACAATGGGTTAAATAGTATCACTGCTGTTCTTCTACAAGGATGACTTTGGCATTAAATAACCCACAAAGGTTGATATGTCATTAAACAAAGAAACCAAACCAAACAACATGAAGTATAATGGTTAACAAATTATTTAACATCCATTGATACTGTGTTGTAAATTTGATCCTCACTCGGTAACGCATGCTTAATGGCCTTGTGTCAAATCTCAACCAAATCAAGACGTAAATAAGCAATATTCTTGCTCAGAGCTTGAGACGGGAATCTGGGGTCAGCAGATACCGTCAACTATCTTCCAGGTCAAGAAAAACTTTTTTAAAATGCAAATATTGTTGACATCTATCACAAGATTTGAGTTAAGCTATTCAACTCGCAATGGGGTGTCCTCGTGGTGTAATGGTTAAAGCAACGGACTGCGGAATCGTAGTAAGCGAGTTCGTACTCCAGTCCCGCTATTACGTTCACTTTCGGGCAAATACTCTTGGGAAAGGTATGAACCCCCTTATTCTCCCACCTGTTAAATAGTACCACTGTTGTTCTTCTAGGAGAATGGCTTTGGCATTAAATAACCTACAAAGGTTGATATGCCATTAAATACAGAAACCAAACAAAACAACTCGCAAATGGTTGTTCACTTCAAATCAAGAATAGTATAAATTATTACATCTTCAAATATTTATTAGGTGTAATAATATTAGAAACTGATTATATGCAATTTGCATATGAAGGAATGGATTTGGTTTGGTTTAGTTTGGTTTGGTTGCGTTTTATGGCATATCAACTCTTGCGGGTTATTTATACACATATAATGTATAAGTGAGTCGTAAGTGAATAGTTTGTAAGTAACTATATTTTTAAACGTGAAACTTTAGACCCCTTCGAATTAATCTCCTTCGACTGCAATGCACTTGTTGTACCGTTCCAACAACTTCTGTAAGGCCCCATGGAAGTCCTCTTGTGTGAGCGTGTCAATGATCTTCGTCACAGCCTCTTTCATATCCTCAATTGTCTCATAACGACAGCCTATGAGCTTAGGGAATGACCAAAAGTCACAGGGAGCAAGGTCTGGACTATAGAGAAGGTGAGGAACTGTCTTGATGCCACCTTGGTCAAATAGTCTGTGACAAGAATGGAGTTGTGGACTGGTGCATTGTCCTCGTGGAAATGCCAATGACCCTATTTGAAAAGTGCTGGCCTTTTCCGGCAGAATCTCTTCCTGAACTCCCTTAAAACCTCAGCATATTAACCCTAACACTAACATTTGGCCAATCAACTCTGGTGTTCTGACTTCCTTACTCCTCCCACACCTCTCATCATCCCTCACAGACTCGCTACCTTCCTTGAATCTCTTATGCCACTCAAAAACTGATGCTCGATTCATGCAAGATGCTCCAAAAGCAGTCTGAAGCATTCCATACGTTTCTGTGGCATTTTTTCCAAGGTTAAAACAGAGTTCTATTGCATATCGTTCTTGTAAAGTGTCCTCACGTCCAGATTGCATTTTTGAAATTCACCAGCTGTGACAATCAGGCTTTAGTAAGATGTATTCCAATTGCTGCTGTAGCTGTCCATATGAACCTGAAATCATAAAAATTGGTCAGTCATCTCATAATATGTATAGCAATAACATAGTGAATATTCAAGAGTCTACGACAATTTTAAATGCCCATTCGAAAAAAGGCTGGAAATTTATCGCATGCACCTCGTAAATGGTTCCTAGTATTGCTATTTAATGTTAATAATTTGTTTGCACACAATTAGATGGTTTCAAATATTGCAATCTCAGTGCAATTGAACCCCAGCCACCGCCTTCTAGCACCTTTAAGAAAAAACAGGGTTGGATACTTGTTTTCCACAGTAGCAATTTGAAGAAAACAGTCGGGACAATTTTATGGGTGCTCGGGCTTGACATGACAAGCCGATTGATCAGATCGGGCCTCTCTGACCAACTGTCTCGCACAATAAGGACCAAAGTGGAATGCTATAAGTCACTTGACCACTTTGATTGCTAGGTCACGGACTGCTCAGCAATCAGTATCCCGTCCTGCAGCATTAAAGGTCACCCTCACACGGCCAATAGATAGCCTCGTTGTATGGGAGGTCTTACTCTAGCGCAGCAGGTGCAGTCGGCGTATTCTACTACCACAGCCAACAGAGCGGGAAGGCATCGAGTAGAAATAGAATTATGCATTATGCTTCATCAAACTAGTCGCGCCATATTACCGGCCTTGTGCCATCTAATCCAAGTTTTGTCTCTTGTGATGTGATGGTCAGCAAACTAGACTACTAACATTTAAAGTGAGTTAGTCTCACTGGGTGCCTTATATATCCAGACAAGTATCACAACTAATCAAAGCTTCGTAAATAACAGTCTAACCACCTGACATTCGTGGACTCTGAAAATGGCTCATGTTACAGGGGACCTTCTCTACCCACTAGCCTAAACCGGATTAGAGCTTGGTTTATTAAGCGGCGCTTGAGGTGCCTTTGAAGAAAATTGCTGGCGAGGTATGAGCAATGTTTTGTTCGCACCTCGAAAGGCATGTTTCTTGTCGTGCATCACGACGTTAATCCGACTTTCTGTCGCATTACAGCACAGTAAAAAGGTGTGTAAATACCGATATATGAAGAAAAGGTCGTTGATCTTAGTAATATCGTAACATACGGAATTCTTTAACTGCCACAATTGGGCGGGGTCCACGTGTTAAACTGAGAAATGATAGTAAGCGAGTTCAAACTCCAGTCGAGCTACTACTTTCTCTTTTAGACTAATATCCTTGGTAAAGCTATGAAGTACCCCTTATCCATCACATATGGGTTAAATAGTACAACTACTGTTTTTCCATTAGGATGGCTTTGGCATTAAACAACCCTCGAAGGTTGATATGCCATTAAACAAAGAAACCAAATACCAGTCTAGAAAATGTATGTTTGGTTAACTCACCTTTAGGCTCTTACGTTCCGAGCATCTATAGTTAGGATGTTAAACTTAAATTTCTTTTACTTTCTTCGACGAAAATATATGCATATAAGAAACAACTTAGAAAGAGCACAAGGCCATGATTTGAACGCACTTTGTAGCTGTCAAATGCAACACTGATTGTATGTGAAATCTCAACGCTGACCATTTCCTCCGGATGTTTTGTCTTCCGTGTCGGGTGAATCAATTTATTTCCTTTGTCATTCTAACGCGAAACTAAGGTCTCATTCATTATCTAGAAGATGAACTTCAGTTAATTGACCTTCTTAGTTGGCATTCTTTAATTATTGTAAGACACCTGCCATTTAGTTGGCCAGTCTCTCGAAATCCCCACGAGTTTACTTTGATCGTCATTCTAACAGAACAAATATCTTATTTAGGAGCCTATCGTCAAGCGATGAATAGTAAATTGATTTGCCAACCATTCCCAGATGTTATAAGTTCGATTCTCATAGGGTGACAGATTGGTGTGACCTCCCCCCCCCAAACCTCCCGGTCAAACTAAGACAAACTACTGATTTTCCAAACCGAGGAAGTTTGTTTGTTTTTTTTTTAATAATTTTTCGAACTTATCTTTTTTTGTTTTTGTGAATTTATATTTTTTATTGCTTATTTACAGAAATGTAGCGAATTAAACGAAGGTAGGCAACAATACAGAAAATAACTTTAGTTCTTGCTTCAGACCTCGAAACTTGGTTGGGACCTTGGCACGTTTCTTTCACCGTGGGAATAACAAAACACACAGCCGCTACCCAATAAAATTGAATGGCCAAACAAAAATAATATAAGATGAACGACTATTTACGTTTTTAACCAGTTCAGCAAGAGAAAAACTGCGTCTTCAATTCGGCAGCTAATACATCCTGAGGTTACCACGAATCCTTCCTCGCTGTTCCATTCGATATGCCAAGAATGTTACCGAAGGTGATTAACACTTGACAATGACCGGTGGCTCAAGTCGTCGAAATGTGATAAATTCAACAAAGATAAAAAAAAAAAAAAATGACCCTGAAAATATAAACTTGGGACAAGTTTGAAGAGATGATTCAATGACTTTGATTCTTTGGTTTCATTTCGTTTGGTTTTATGGCATATCAACCATTGTTGGTTATTTAATGCCAAATCCTCTTTATACATATATATTAGATATATATGATTTGGTTGGTTTGGGTTTTATGGCATATCAACCATTGTAGGTTATTTAATGCCAAATCCTCTTTATACATATATATTAGATATATATGGTTGGGTTGGGTTTTATGGCATATCAATCATTGTAGGTTATTTAATGCCAAATCCTCTTTATACATATATATTAGATATGTGATTTGTAAACACATTTTCTTGATAGCATTTTTAAACAAGCCTCAGTTCATTTTTTTTCCACGCTGTTAAATACTTGAAAGTATTTCTATCTAATACGGTTAATTCTATTTACTACAAATAATTTGTTTGCACACAGATAAATGGTTTTAAACATTGTTTATATAACAATTTAACATTAGTCATTTGTTTTTTACACATTTAAATAGATCTAGATATTTAAGAGATTAGTTTGTCGGCAATTTCATTTTTAAGTTTGCACATTAGTTTTGCTATTGTTTCTACACAGTCAGATGGTTTCAATTATTCCTATCTAACACTAATAATTCTATTTGATATTAATCATTTGTTTGCACACAGGGAAGTAGTTGCATGAATTACTATTTCACACTAATAATTCTATTCAACATTACTCATTCGCTTGCACAGAGTTAAATGGTTTCAAGTATTTCTATGTATCACTAACATTTCAATTAAACATCAATTACTTGTTTACACACAGTTATACAATCAAACAGTTCTAGTTCTAACAATTCAATTTAGCTTTAGTCAATCATTTGGACTCAGTTTAAATTGAAACAGTTCTATTTAACCCGTAGATAGGACCCTATCAGGGGCTACCACTTCGAGACAGAGTGGACCTGGGTGCGATGGCAATAAGGAGTACTCCGCCTTCCCCAAAGTTTCAGCATTACTGGAGCCTCACTATCAGATTGTTGGAGGGTTTTAACCCTCATCAGAGATGCAGTCAGTGCATTCTACAGCCCCAGTCGACTGGGCTGTGATCCTTTCGAGCCACTAACAAACAAATTAGGAACAGACAACTGTATTTGACAGCGGCCATAAAAAAAATATACATTTTGCTTCCTCTTCTATTGGGTGAGGTAGTTGTGCTTCTTTAAAGTGTGAACTTTTCCCGATTGAAGAGCTGATTTATTTCAAATATAAACTGCCCAATCAGCTGGGGCAGTAGAATACACCGACTGCACCTCTGCAGAGGGGGTAAAACCCCCGCTAACGAGTGTCCTGGATATGACACTCAACAATCTGATGGTGAGGTTCCAGGATACTGGAGCTTTGGGGAATGCGGAGCACCCCTTCATTGCCATCGCTTCCAGGTCCACACTGGCCAGGTATGGGAGTACTTGATATGGCCCTATATATGGGGTGAATAGAACTAAACTGCATACTTATGCTAAACTGAATTGTTTGAATTAGAACTGTTTGACTAAACTAAATAGCTTGAAATAAAAATGTTCTTGACAATTAAACTGTGTACTTACATTTAAACTGCCTACTTATGCTAAACTGAATTGTTCGAAATGGAACTGTTTTTGGCATTGAAACTGCACTTAAGATAAACTGAATTGTTTAATATAGAACAATTTTGACATTTGACTGTGAGTATATAAAATCTATACTTATACTAAACTGAATTGGTTGAATTAAGACTGTTTGATTAAACTGAATTGCTTGAAATAGAAATGATTTTGACAATTAAACTTTGTACTCATGCTAAACTGAATTGTTTGAAATAGAACTGATTATCTTTATAAAAATTTGATTTGGTATTAAACAACCTATAAAGATTGATATGCCATAAAACCCAAACAATCAACCAACCAAATATAAAGTTTAAATATAAAGTTATATATATATATATATATATATATATATATATATATATATATATATATATATATATATATAATTTTGTAACACATGACAACTTCATTCAAATATATCAGTGAAAAGCGTAATTCTTGAAGAAATAAAATGAAAGTATATTTTTTATTAATCCCTGCAAAGATTGGGTATTTCAACAAGTTTTTTCATAACAAACTGACATGTAACGACTTTATCTTAATCACAGGTATGTGTGGCTGGTCACGTTTTCTGAAAGCTAATTCAAAATTTAAGTCGCATTTTATTGAACTTGATTGCTCCCAATCATAACACAAGATATGATAGCCCTGTTGTCATGGCTCAGAATACGCCAACTGAATCCTCTGCAGAGGGGTAAGACCACCCCTAAACACACATACACACACACCATGAGGTATCTTAGATATGACACGAACCTGCATCCACTGTTGAAGCTCCAGTTCAAGTACTCTGGCGAGTATTACTCCCAGGTCCACTCTCACCCAAAGTGGTAGTATCTTTTAGGGTCTCATCAATGGATCAAATAAATATGTTTGAAAATTATTCATATTAGACAGGAATACTTGATACCATATAGCTGTGTGCAAATCATTTGTATTAAGAATTGTCTCTTAAAGCAACAATTGTTTACTAAGCATCGATTATCATATTATTCCTTTCGAGTTTTTCAAACCAGCATCAGCTGATAGTCTTTCACTAGAGTCTGAGTGACAGTAAGTCTCCTCAAGTCTCTAGGACTCTTCTCCGTATTCTAGCTAATCTTGGCAATTCTGTCTCAGCACGTCCTCCGATTTCCAACACTTCCAGTTCCCTTGTCGAGCATTTAGGGATCGTTCCAAGTGCACTAATTATCATTTGTATCACCGTCACTTTTCTGTTTCAGAGCTTTTTTAGTTCTTTTGCAAGGTCAAAGTACTTGTCTCTCTTTTCATTTTCTTTAATTTTTACTTTGTGTATAATTATTATTAATTACTGGAATTCATATACGAACTTGAAATTATTGGTGTTAGGAATACTTGAAACAATATGTAGGCAAACGAATGCTTTTTATAAAATAGTAATTGTTACTTTAAACTAAACAATACTATATAAATTATTAGTATTAGATAGGAATACTAACAACCATAAAACTGGGTGCAAATTATTTGTATAAGGCTTGGTTTAGTTTTATTTAATGGTATATCAACCTTTATGGGTTATTCAATGCCAAAGCTATAATTGAAGAACAGCACTGATATTATTTAACCCATAGCTAGTGGGGGATAAGGGGGGGGTCATACCTTTGCCAAGGGTATTAGCGTGAAATCGGACATAAGAGTAGAGTTTGAACTCCACTACAATGCCGCAGTCAAGCGCGTTAACCACAACGCAAATTATTTTTATTTAATAGGAATACTTGAAACCATACAGATGTGTGCAAACAAATGATCATAGAGAAAAAAGAGCAATTTTTTTAAAAATGCAAGTGAACATTCAAAATATAGATATAATTGACATGAACCATTTAAAAATGAATCAAATTTCAGAATTAATTAATCCAGGAGGGGTTGATATGCCGTTAAACAAATAAACCAAGATATGTAGCCGCCATAGTGATGTCAGCTCAATACTCTCACCATATTTCGAGTGGAGTCATCGTGATGTAGAGGCTAACGTACTGCACTGCAACACCGTAGTTAGCAAGTTCGAATTCCAGTTGCGATAGTAGATTCACTCTTTGGAAAGGTATGAACCCTCTTATTCCGCCAGCTATGGGTTAAAATATACCACTCCTATTCTATAATGATGGGTTTGGAATTAAATGACCCACGAAGGTTGATTTGTCGTTAAAAGAAATCAAACTAATCCAATCCCCATATGATAAGCAACACATATGTATCAAATATCACACACACACATATATGAAAAATAATGGATAAATTAAACACTGACAACGGATTTATCAATGATACTTCGTCTTTATTTTAAAAAGACTTCTTCGGAATGACGAGTTTGGTTTTTTTTCTAAAGTTCAGGATTGGAGGAAACAAATAAAAATAAAGGGAGGTAGGGGTTATAAGAAGGAAAGATAGAAAAGAAAGAAGGGGGAGATAGAGATATGTCAGAGCGATGGTAGCAGGGGTTGTTGACTGTGATTGTTTACATCTGGGTCATTGCTAAGGCTAAGCGGACAGGGGGAGGTTACAGCCATCGTCAAGTTTCATCAAAAACTTTACCAACAAAGATGGAATATCAAAATGAGAAAATATTAGGAGGGGTCATGAGAAGGAGAGACAAAAAAGAAAGAAGGGGGAGACAAAATTACGTCAGAGTGGTAAAGGCAGGGGTTTCAGGTGTATTCCATTTCATCAAAGACTTGACCAACAAAGATGGAATATCTAAATGAAAAAAGAGAAAACCGTTCACAGGTATGGGAGTGTGGTGGGGAATAAATGTCTTAGTTTTTGCTAAAAAGACTTTTATCCATTTTCTATTTCGATTTTATTTTCATGTAAAATAATGTCTGCCAAGTAGGGTGAAATCTGGTAAAAACCTGGTCGTTGTTTAATGTGTTTGGTCTTAGAGATGGCTGCAGATTCAAATAGTCGACGGGATTTTTTGCAATCTATGGGTTTTATTAGAGTGACTTGAGAAAAATCGAAAGTGTGTTTGAGGTCTAACATGTAGAAGAAATGGGCAATTCAGTCGTCATCTAATTTAATTGATTGTTTATGTTTGTAGATCTTCTTTCTAGATTGCGTTGGGTTTCACCAATGTAATATTTGTCATAATCTTTACATGGAATAGAATATATGCCTGTGTGAGAAGTGGTTAATTTGTTGGTGAGTTTCGACATATGTATATACTTTGATGTTTTTCATAATCTATCAGTACGTTTTCTTTTTTGAAAGTCTCACAGTTCTTTTTTACTTGCACAAAATTTTAGACACAGCTGACTGGGAACAACGAAGTTCTTTCGCCCCACTCCGTTGTGGATTGAGAGAGTCTTCGTGTTGACTCTTTTCCTTTTTTATATTGATGAAGGATTACATTTACTTGCGTATTGGTACCCTCGAAAAGGTATGAACCCCCTACCCCATAGCTAGGGTTTAAATGGTACCATTACTATTCTTCCACAATGATATCTTTGGCATTAAATAAGCCACTAAGATTGATATGCCATTAAGCAAAAGAACCAAACCAAACTAAATCTTAGAGATATAAAAAAATAAAATCGCAAAAATTCGACTTAAGCCTTTTAAATAAACTCTTGTATCAATGATATTAAATATAAAAAAATGTCTTTTGTCCGAACAAACATCCTTCTAAATGACATATCTGATTGATCCTGCTTGGATCAGCATAAAATGGCTACCAGAATCTAGTGTAACGTGAAGAACTTCAACAGTTGGCGTTACAACCGAAGACCAATCGCTGGAACGTTTAATATACTTACTACCAGAGTGCCTACCCAGATATATCGATTGATCTAAACCACATCTTTCGATGTGCTGCTTATCAAGTGATTGTGTCTGTTTAAAAATAAATTTTCCATCCATATATATGAAACTGTGAGTGAGGGGCGTCACCGTGGTGAAGTAGCTAACGTACAGGATTGCGACATGATAGTGAGGGAATTCAAATTCTAGTCGTACATTTACGTTCACTTTCAGACGAACATCCTTTGGAAAAGCCTGAAATTTCTTATCTCCCCCAGCTAAGGGTTAAATAATACCATTATCGTTCTTTTACAAGGACGGCTTTGGCATTAAATAACCAACGAAGGCTGATATGCCATTAGACCGTATATAGAAAATGTATTTATTTGAATTATGTTAAATTGCTGCAACGAAACCTTTATAGGTTCTCTTCTTAACGTAACAAATTCAAGAGAACCGCTTTGTATTTTGTTGGAGTTTTTTTTTCCAATCGTCTGGTCAACAGCCTTCTTAACCATTAATGCCAGTCTCGTGCGCTCTACTCTACTCCACGTTTGACCGACAGAATTATCCCTCGTGACTAATTCACAGCACTGGCTATTTTGCCAGAATTTTGAACGACCGTATAAATCAATTGACTCAAACACGAATGTCCATGTTTACGCACCTGCCTGCAACCGGATTTGGCACTTCAAACAAATAAAATTAATTTAATTTAGATCACAGAGTATTAAAGCGGTTATTTAAATTTTTCTTCCGAAGATGAAGACTTCTTCTGGTCTATGGAAAAATGGTTTCTACTTAAGAATACAACACAATCATCTGTTTATTGCATTTCATTAGGTTTGATTAGGCTTTATGGCATATCAACCCTCGTAGGTTATCTAATGCCAAATCGTGTTCATACATATATTGACTATATTTTTTATGTATAAATAGATTTTAGATGACATTTTGAAACAGAGCTCATTTATTTGCACATAGTTAATTGTTATTTGTATGGTTTGTAAGTGAATTGCCTGTAGTAAATATATTTTTAAAATGAATTAGAGCTAATTTGTTTGCGCACAGTTGAATGCTTTCAAATTTTGCTATAGAACATTCATGATTCAATTTAAGATCAGTTATTTGTTTGCACACAGTGGAGTAGTTTTAAGAATTGCTTACACTTATAGTTTTATTTGCACACAGTTTAATGGCTCCACGTATTGTTTTGTAACAATTTAATTTAACATCAGTCATTAGTTTGCACACAATTAAATGGTCAAACTGTTCTATTTGATTGCCCTGTCAGCTGGGGCTGTAGAATACACTGACTGCACCTCTGCAGAGGGGTAAGACCCCCACCTAACGAGTGTCCTGGATATGACACTAAGCAATCTGATGGTGAGGTTCCAGCAATGCTGGAGCTTTGGGGGATGCGGAGTACCCCTTCATTGCCATCGCTCCCAGGTCCACTCTGGCCCGGAGTGGTAGCACCTGACAGGGCCCTATCTATGGGTTAAATAGAACTAACAGCATACTTATGCTAAAATGAATTGTTTGAGTAAACTGAATAGCTTGAAATAAAAATGTTTTTGACAATTAAATCGTACTTACATTTAAACTGCGTGCTTATGCTTAACTGAATTATTAGAAATAGAACTGTTTTTTGACATTAAAACTGTATTTACAATTAACTGAATTGTTACATATAACTGCTTGAATAGTTTGAAATAGAAATGTTTTTGACAAACTATGTACTTATGCTTAACTGAATTGTTTTAAATAGAACAGATTATTTACTTAAAGATTGATTTGGCGTTAAATAACCTACAAAGGTTGATATGCCATAAAACCCAACAAATATACAAACATGTTCTATTTGACCCATGGCGTAAGACTCCCCGGTGAGTGTCCTAAACACTTTGATGGTGAGGATCCAACAATACTGGAGCTTTGAGGAATGTAAAGTACCCCTTCATTAATATTACTTCCAAGTCCACTCTGACCCGTATTATTAGGGTTCCATCTATGGGTTAAATAGAACTGTTTGACATTTAAACAGAATACAAACGAATGACTTATGCTTAATTTGATTGTTTGAAATAGAACTGTTTGATCAATTAACTGTGTGTAAACAAATGACTGATGTTTAATAGAATTATTAGTGATACATAGCAATACTTGGAACCATTTAACTGTGTGCAAATAAATGAGCTTAGGTTCATTTAAAAGCGTTATCAACAAAATGTGTTTACAAATCTTATATATATAATATATATGTATAAAGAGGATTTGATATGAAATAACCCACAGAGGTTGATGTGCCAAAAAAAAAAACAAATCAAATCAAACCAGCACTTTAGCCACGACGCTACAGGGATTCCCCTCCCCCATTTATTCAAATGCCAGTAGAAAACTCTGAGAGTTTCCCCATATAATCTGTTCATTCAATTACCATAGATAATATTTCTAAAATTTCGTGTTAAGGATGACTGATTTTAATGGCATGTTAACCCATCCAGGGTTATTTTATGCTTAGAAACTAGGGAATCGTGTTCAATGTACATCCATATTTACAGTTTTTGTGTAGTTGTTTCTTAAGAGGTTTTCGTTCAGACATATATTCAACCCATGGTAAGAACCCTAACAGTAATGTTATTTTCAGCTCTTATGATTATTCCGAGTCTGAGTGGACCTGGGAGTAATGGCAATGAAGGGGTAACTATATACACCCCAGATTTCCTGAACTGGAGCCTCACCGCCGGATACAGTTTATTTTCATCCAAAGGATACCTCTTTTGAGTGGGGGGGTCTTTCTCCTTGGTTTGGGATACAATCGACTGGGGAAATTACGTGTTCAGTTTCTCTTTCTTTCGAAAGTATTCGTTGAATTTTTCGAGTTATCATTACGAACACTGCAGTTATTATTGACCTCGAATCTACCATCCCTCACTAAAAAATCTTGTAGGGTTTTTGTCATTTCTAGATTATTTTTAATAAAATTTCTATTTTTGAGAACATATTTTCTTCCCCGCAAAGATTTTACCAACTCTACGTGAATATAATTTTAACTTTAAACCCCGCTTTAGTTTTCATAGTTTTTATTTATCCAAATTTAATATTTACTTTAAGAAATATTTTCTTTATATACCAATTCCCGGTGTTTCTGCAGAGACAGCTGAAAATAGGTTTGGTTTGGTTGTGTTTTATGTCATATCAACCCTTTCAGTTATTTAATGTAAAATCCTGTTTACATATATATATATATATATATATATATATTGTGAGTGAATAGTTTTTGGGTGATATTTTTAAACGAGCCAGAGCTCATTTATTTGCAAACTATTAAATGGTTTCAAGTATTGCTACTTAAAATTAGTAATTCTATATATCAAGTATTCCTATGTAATACAAATAATTTGCACACTGCAGTATGGTTTCAAATAACTTATAATAATAATAATCTTTAGCAAATGATTGAACAGCTCTATTTGACCCATAAATTGGATCCAAACAGGTACGAACAATATGGGTCAGAGTGGACCTGGGAGTGATGGCAATGAAGGGGTAACTACACGTTCCCCAAAGCAACATCAGATGCAGTTTAGTGTCCTACTTAAGACACTCCTTGAAGGGAGTTCTTACCTCTTTTTAGAGGAGCAGCCGGCCTATTCTACTAAACCAGTCGACAGGTGACTGAAAATAAATGAAATAATCGCATTCATATTTGTTACAAATACTCAGACAGTACTTGGATAGATTTATAGTCTTCGTCGTATAAAATGTGAGAGAATTTCAGTTCCACTTTCTAGGATAAAAGTAACTTTCCTTGTTGAAAACTAGACTCGCAAGACTGAGGAAAATGCCAACAGACAGACAGACAGACCATGGGGAAGAAAAGAAAGAAATATTTTTTAGGAAAAACAAAACAAATAAAAAAACGATGTGCTGAAAGATAAGAAACTTTTTGTTGAATCTCGGAGGCCCTCTTTTCAAAATGGCTGTTTTATCACATTTCAATAAGTATGCGCTCAAGCCTTCGTCTGAAGCTTTTAGTTTATGGATGCTGAAATTCATTGTAAGGACACAAGACCTGACTGGCATGGAGATAAGAACAACGTACCAAGGTCAACCAATAAAAGATTCCATTCGATGTACCTCGAATGTTACTGAAGGTGACTGACATTTGACGGTGTCCAGTGGCTTAAGTGATCGAAACTTTGATGATTCTGTGGGGAACGAATAAATAAATAAATAAAAATTTAAATTGAATTAAAAAAAAAAAAGAAAACTTAAATTTGCAGAAACTCCCAGAGGTCCCTGACGGGAAAAAGGGATGACGCATGCGTAAAGAAAAAAAGTAAACTCTTGACAAACAGGAACAGGCTTTCTTTCTCTTTCAGGCAGTGACTAGCGTTTTGACAACATCGTTGCTGACGGGTGTCTGGGCGCCACGCCATACGTCTTTGGACTAGGCGATGATTAGCCCCTTTCACCCAGTAGCAGCTCTCTCTCGGTCAGCATTATGCTGAAATATAAAAGACCCACAAATGAACTACAAACTAACCCTTACCGGACTTTGACAAACTTCCAAAAGAAAACTAATCCTTATGGAAGGCCGAAATACCAAATGAAGACAAATACGTGCATGAAACGATTAACGTATTTTTTGACACTTTAACTGGGGGATTCAACCATTTCAATTGTATTCAGGGAAAACTCCCTCACCCACGGAATGGTTGTTGAGCCCAGTAAATAAAGGAAAGTATAAAAGAAACGTCTTCGTCTCTTATCTGTTGCTGTCTTTTCTTTTGTATAATTCTTTTGGGGGCTTTCTTGGGCAAGGTGTTACATCGACTAGTCAACGTGGGGGTAAAATAAAATAACCAAAATATGAAGTCAGATATCAAACGGCAACACAGCCTTGCCCTTTATCCGTGACCTTCAGCCTCATACTCCACAAATTCAATAAAGATAATGAATTTACCCTGAAAATATCAATGTATCATAAACGTGGGACAAGTTAGTTAAGATTATTCGACTGATGACTTGGATTCTTTCGAAGCGCACTACTGTTGTAGCCTTGTGCCAGACAAAGCTAAGCTTTATAAGACTCTAGTCTTTTGTTAACAAGCAAATTACGAACAAACAATTGTATTTGACAATAGACATAAAAATATACATTTTCTTCCTCTTCTTTTGGATGGGGTAGTTGCACTCCATTAAAGTTGAAAATATATCCCGATTGAAAAGCTGATTTACTTCAAATATAAAGTAAAAAGAGCGATGTACCTTTTTTTTTTTTTTTTTTTTTTTTTTTTTTTTTTTTTCAAAATTGCAACCAAACAAGTTTTAACAACTACAAGAGGATTTGTTACATCTGTTTTGCCCTGAAAAATTAAGAGCAAAACTTATTAGGCGATGAAAGGATTAAATAGATATAAGCTTCGGAAAGAGATCAACTACCATTTATTGAGAGTCAGAGAGAGAGAGAGAGAGAGACTGAAAGCTAGTAAGAATTTTCAGGCAAATTTTAGTTCTGATAGACATATGTATCATAATATATACTGCGTTTTATCCGTTATAGAAAACTCGGTTAAGAGGCGATAGAGTGTTCTTACGTGTCTTGGAATATAAAACGCTTCGACGCTGATTAGAAGGAAAAGGTCAAAGAGAAAAATTTTGATACTTCGTCATGTTTATCAGTTAGTGTATTCGGACTATTGTGTTCATTGTTATATTCACAACGTTTCAGCCGATATGTCCTTCGGTCTTCTTCAAATGTTTCTGGTCAAACTCTGAAGCCTACACAGCACCTCGAACCAAACCCTTTATTTAATCCACCCGGGTAGATTGTTCTAATTCCGTTAACCATAACCGGGTACAAGTGTTAAGTTATAGTAAGTATCCCAGGTTATTTTTGAACCGTCAACCTCTTGATGATTTCAATAAGAAGTTCTTTAACAAAATTCCTATAACTGTTACGCCTTGTGTCCTGCTTGGCAATTCAAAGTGAATTTGTTGAACTTATAAACATAATGCCTTTATCAAACTTTGAGATACTTATTATTTTTCTGTACGATTTTTACCTCAACAAATAATCCATTTTTTTTATCAATCCTTTTTGATTATTGGTTCCCATATCGTATTCATCTCTATAGTTGGTCCACTCATTTCAATGGATTTAAACAGTCAATACTGTGTTCCATTCGATCCGTGGGATTAAAGATTAAAATTCTCAACACTTTTCAAGCTGACTGTAGTTCAACATAATAAATCGAATTGGAAACGAGAGATCAAAATTCATGTAAGAAAAACGATTTTAACGAACGCAGTTTTTATTTTTTTATTTTTTAGTTTTTTTAATTTTCACCCTCTTAAATACCGCTTTCGTCGGCCAGCAAGCTCCATCATACAACGGGTGAAAGCACGTGCCATACCCTGGCCTCATCATCCGCCAACGAGGGTCATAACACAGTTTCGGTAGATCAAGGCTGTACTGCCACTCCTGGCGCTACCAAGCAGCTTCTGTCCGGTAGCAAAAGCTGCTTGGTAGCGCCAGGAGTGGCAGTACCGCCTTGAGCTACCGAAACTGTGTTATGACCCTGGTTGGCGGATGATGAGGCCAGGGTATCGCACGTGCTTTCACACGTTGTATGATGAAAAAAAAAAACTCTTAAAGACCAATAACATCCGACTTATATTATGATTAATTGCAAATAAAAAAAGAAGTTTATAATTAGCATTTGATATTTTCTCTTTCGAGTGATAATAAAAATCAAGATGAATACAAACGCTTATTACGCACTTTTATGATCAATATCAAGTTGTAAATTAAATTGCAAGTTGTTTTATCTTTAGAATATTTAATGGGTTTCTTTTTTTTTCTTTTTTCATTAAGGCCACAAATTATTACCTCAAAGGTAATAAGTAAGGAAATGATCACTTCGGGAGACAGCAAAATGCACGTCTATACAGTGGGTTGGGAAAGCTCGAAGAGGCTGCCTTTCTTTTTGGTGGCGGAAGTAAAAAATGTGGGATATTTTACTTTATTTTCATATCTTATTGTTTTATTTCCGTATTTTAACATTATCAACGTATAAATCTCAATTTAACGTTAGTGTGTAAGCCAAAATATCTACCATGTGTCCTTTTCGTTGAGTTATTCACAAACATAGAAACGTCGGATTCTAATAATATCAATAGAATTATTCTGTTCAAGTTTATTTGGCTTCCAATAGTCTAGGAGACCTGGGTTCTATCGAAAACTTTAAAAATGGTACTTGATACCTCATTGCTTAACACTCAGCAATATAAGGTACGTATCAAGGGTAAAGTGGAGCAATCCTGGGAAAAGAGTAGCACCCTCCCTTACACCTCTGTGTAGTAGCTATTGAAAAGGGAGCCTTCTGGTCACCCCCCCACCTCGACTACGGTCGCCAATTTTACTTACTTACTTAGTGGTCAACGCATGTTACAATTTTTCCCTTCGTTGTGGAATGAATGTCAACAGTGCTGGTCCAAATATGGAAAAGTTTTCTGTTTTATTTATTTTTGTCAAGCCCGTCTCCTTCGTCTTATACAACAGTTTTTTTTTTATATATCCTTTCATTGAAGTCACATGACATGACATTTCCTTGGAAATACTTGATACCGGGATCAAGTGACAAGCAAAGATCATCTTTACAACATTTGGACTTGTAGTTTCAAGTCAAAACCTTTCTATATAATCTGAAGAGAGAAATCTGAATTTTGAGTGTGGAGGGACGAAAAAAGATCTTGTTTTAATTTCAATGTCTAATACCTGCCACTTTCTAGTCATAAACTAATTCGGCTGGTTACTTAATGTCATTACCAAATAACAACACCACTGACCGCTACTAACTTAGGGAGAAGAAATTCAAAGTCCAATGATATTGTGGGATCGTGTGGCCTTTAATATTAACGACTTGAAGGGTTGTCTTTGGATATTTGGTGCATCTGAGAACTAAAACTCTTCGCCATAATTATTTGAGTGTGAAGAATCCAATTTGGACACTTGTAGAAGAGGAAATGTATTATTGTTAATTATTTCCTCGAATTGAACAATGTAGAACAATTCACGACGAATTGATAACATTTTTATTTTTATCATTAAGGGTTTTTCATCTTTATTGTTATTTCCACAACGTTTCGGCCGATATGTCCTCCTGCCTTCTTCTTTATTAGTCCCGAAAATTCACTCTGAACAGACCAGCAGGACACATAGCGTAACGGTTATAGGTGTTGATTTGATTCCCTAAGCTGCTAAGGAGACAATCAGCTGGCGGTTGCAGGTTCAATCCTGACTGCAGGCGAGTAACAATACAGGAATACTTAACACTTAAACCAGGTTATGGCTAACGGAATCAGAACAGGCGACCCTCGTGGATTTAATAAGATGTACCTCGAAGTTCCGTGAAGGTTAACGAGTTCGACAAACACTTGAAAAAAGCCGGAGGACATATCGGCCGAAACGTATGAAAATAACTATAAAGATGAAGACAATTGTTTGAAAAGCCTTAATGATAAAAATCATCAAGCTTCGTCTCAGAAATTTAGACAACAAACATTTTTATTGCCTGAGAAAATTAATTGAATGAATATTGAAATGACATGAAATATAAAAAGACATAAGTCCAATCATTGCAATAGGAGATTCTTTTGCTAGAAGGTCATCATCATGTCACGCTATCAGCACGGATATTTATGGCCCTCTCTCGCCACACCTCCCTATTGTCCATCGCTTCCGGCTGGTCCTCAAGGCTACATCCCGTATCAGCACAAAGCTGCTGTATGTACGTTCGAGCTGGACGTCCTGCCTTTGCTCGTCCATGTGAAAGCGTCCACAGGAGTACATCCCTTATGAGCTCATCCCTACTTCTACAGCAGTGTCCCGCATATCTGGTTCGTCTAATTCTGATAGTTTTCGTGATGGGTATTAGGTGATCGTACAGCAGTTGCTTTGTAGGGTGCTGTCTCCAGAACTTGTTTAATTTTGCTCGTGAATGCAAGTTGTTGTTTGACGACTAAAATCAAAATATAGTTTGTACCCAATACGACACTAGGTTTGTTGGGGCGAGAGATCCCCTGTCGAGAAACGCACACACTTGTGCATGCTTCTGGTAGTGGAGACAAAACCGGGGGTAGAGAGAGAGAGATTGATTGACTTTGACGCAGCGTTTTCTTTGCTATTTTAGTCCCACTACCAAGCACCCATAAGAAATAGTATATGAAAGGCAAGGAATGTAATCCCTACAACATTAAGCTATTGTTTTTAATACTCACTAATCAAACTGTCAAGTCTTAATAAAATCCGTGAAAGCAAACAATGACTGATGTTAAACTGTTATTTTCAACTAATATTCCTTTTATCTTAGCTTCAGTTGCTTTTAATCGCAATTTGACAAGATCGTAATTTTACGACCATTAGTTAACAGCGCTGATCGGAAATAAAGAATTTCCTCTCAATCTTGCATTTCTTTTAACGTCAAGAAGCACATATTGCGATACCAATTCCAAACTTTTGAGCAACGAGATCTTTACAGTTAGCAGAAAATCAAATCAAACCAGAGTTTCATTCTTAATTTTTTTCGATCTCTCAGCGCAATCACATGAGTTGTTTTTACATCCACATGGGATGTTATAATAGTAATATTATTTTGAACTTTCCTTAACGTTGTCAAAAAATTAATGATTCATAATGCTTCCGTTATCCGAATTCAAGATGACAGTCGTAGTTAGAAACCTGTAATGACACGCCATGGGAAAACTTTGATTATGATGACCGGCGATAGGATAGATCGCAAGAAAAATTCAGGCCTTTCCTAGAAATATTAATGTAAAAGTGACATTAACTACTAGAATTCGAAATCAATTCACTGGGTTTACTTTGTTATTTAATAAACCTGGGCTCAGCTAACTTACTCTAACTGCCGTTACAAAATGGTCACCCATCTAAGAACTGAAACGGTCATCGCTACTTAACTATGCTTTTCTGATTGTAGTCGGTGCTTTTAATGTGTCCTGATCATCAGTCAGTTTGCTGAGTCTGTGTCACTAATTATGCCTTTCAGCGCACCCCCCAACAAACAGTAGGAGATTAAAATTGAATATTAGAATTAAAACTGCTTGACTAATTTTTTAATGAGATTTCAGTGTTTTTAAAATAGAATTGCCGAATCTCAATCAAGAATGTTCAGTTGTGGTGACGACATATTATTTATTCAATATTCCCTTCTTTCTTTTTTTAACCGTGAGTTATTCTAATGCGACGCCAAATGTTTTAGCCTGGAAAAATATTCTTAATACACACGTTCACCTCAATTCTAATTAAATTTCTCCAGTTTCATGTGGACACCATCAATTTTTTTCTTCAGACTCCAAAAAATAAAAACTTGCTTCACATTCAGTCAATGTGGAGATTCTCAGACATATTTCTCGTTATTTTCACATTACTTGGATAAATTTCTACGTCGACAAGCCTCTGAAGTTAATAGATCAGTTCCCATACCGCGGTAGCAGTATCTTGTCTATTGAAGGTGATGTCGACATACGCATAGGTAAGGTCTGGTCTACTACTGACAAGATATCGATCATATGAAAATCGAATCTCTTTGATAAATAAAACAGGATTTCTTCCAAGCTGTGGTTTGTTGCATCGCTAAGACGTTAACCAAACGCGTCGAAAAAAAGGCCAGAAGAAATCTACTCAAAAACGCTACGTGCTATCTTAAAGCTGGTTAGTTGGTTGGTTGTTTTGTTTCACAGCGTACCGACCCTTTTCGGATCATTTAACGCCTAATTAAGTCATTTTGATAAAAATTTCAAACAATTCAGTTTAGTATAAGTGTAGTTTTTTTATTTACATATCGTTTATATATCAAAAATAGTTCTATTTCAAACAATTCAGTTAAGCATAAGTTAGCAGTTTAAACACACAGTTAAATGTAAAAATAATTAATTTCAAATAATTCAGTTTAGCGCAATTACTCAGGTAAGTTCTATTTGAGCCATAGATAGGACCCTATCAAGTGCTACCACTCCGGGTCAGAGTGGATCTGGGAACGATGGCAATGAAGGGCTACTCTGCATTCCCCGAAGCTCCAACATTACTGGAGCCTCTCCCCATCAGATTGTTTAGTGTCATAAACAGGACACTCGTTGGAGGAGTCTTACCCCTCTGCAGAGATGCAGTCGGTGTATTCTGCAGCCCATCCGACTGAGCCAGTGCTATCTTCCATGAATCCTGGAAGTAACACCCCACTAAACAGTAGCTGTACAGCCACTTTCTTCCTGTCTCTCAAACCATTTAAGACAAAACATGCTGGAAACTTGTGTAGAATTAAGGATAAACCTCTAAGAGTCCTTCTCCATAGGCTCTTACTCATAGACACGCCAAAGTTGGCCGGCTAGCAAAGTCTTACATACATCAGCTCTGTGCGGACACTGGATGCAGTCTATATGACCAGCCAGGAGGGATGGATGATTGGGACGGATGACGAGAGAGTGAGAGTGAGAGAGAGAGACGACTTGATGACGATGAATATAAAAAAATTGGTCGATATGAAAGTAGTAAAGTTGTCTCCCTTTAGTCGAGGGTGACCCGAAGGCTCCTTTTTCGATAGCTACTACACCAAGGTGTAAGGGAGAGGGCTACTCCTTTCCCTGGATTACTCCACTTTACCTTGATCCTTACTTTATATTGCTGAGTGTTAAGCAAGGAGGCATCAAGTACCATTTTTTTTGAGTCTTTGGTATGACTCGACCTGGGATTGAACCCTGGTCTCCCGGGCCATTGGCGAACACTCTAACCATCATGCCAATTGGGCGATATATTCTATTATAAAAATCGCAAATAGCTTAAGGGTAATATTTTTTATTTTTACAAAATATACTTCCTTTTTTTTATTTTGGCTTGAATTTATTTTTATTTTGTATCGGTGTAGAATCCTATTTTGTTTCAATGTGATATTTTTTCTACCGTCATAGAAAAGAGGTTGGCTAAATGTCGACCAATCAGATTAGCTACCGCTTAATTTCGAAAGGAAAACCCAGTAGAAGATTGATTGCTTATATAAGGGGAGGGGGATCTTTATCATCAGTGTGGATCCTATTTTTGGAACTGCACTCAACCATTTTTTTCCACTGTAGAGAGAAATAATTTATCATTTTTAGAGAATTTTTTTTATATCGAAGAAAATTTTCTTCGTTTGTAAAGTTATTCAGTAAGTTTTAATTTTGAATTTGTATCGAAGACAATTTATTCTTTGAAAAAAAAAAAAAAACAACTTTTGTTCATAAAATTTGCATGAAATATATTTCTCCTGACAGAAAAAAAAAGTTATTTTTCAGTGGGAGGTAAATTTGCTAAAAAAAGATAAATCAATGAACCTTTTCATTACGTTTAATAAACGAATCCCTCATAGAAACAAATCCAATCTTTTTTTCCTTAACTTCTGTGGTTGCTCTACATCCAAACAATTAGAATAACCAAACTGATACAAATGATTTTCAAAAATGACTCTGTGTGAATAGATTTGCTCTAATATGGTGTAACGTAGATTATTCTCTAGTAAGCTCAGGCGCCTTGGGTGGTGCAATGGTTAACAAGCTAGACTAGCAAACCTACACGAATGAGCTTGAGTCTCATTGGGTACCCCACTCATATGGCCTTGTGCCACATCCAAGTAAAAAAAAAAAAGCTTAGTGAATAACTATTCTCTAGTAAGCTCTTGATTTGATCTCTATCAACCTCAACTTTTCTGACCGACCATGAATCATCATTCAGCAAAAAATCTCCCACACCAAACTTCACAAACCATTTTTCACACGTTCGATCATTCACAGCACCTTCTCCAGAGACGGAATTTTTTAATGCTTTTGTTACATTTTTCTTTCTTAAAAAAAAAAAAAAAAAAAATGACCAACCAAAAATTTTTTGAAAAATGAACTTTCACAATGCACTCAAAAATCTTTTTTAAAAACTAAACTCTCTAAATGCCATCAAACAAAACAAAAGTTTTTTTTTTAAATAAACATTTGTTTGGGCTAACCTAATATTTTTATGTTGTAAGTGTAGTATTATTTACTTCTAAGTCTTAATGTATCATCCATAAGGATTGAATCCACTTACTTGTCGGTCAGCCAGGATAGTTAACCATCTCTCTTTCGTTTATTTCTTTCTTCCTTTTCACAATAGTCACTTTATCCAAGAATAAATTGAAGTCATAAAACCCGACTTTTCAGACAATTTTGGCTAGTTGTTCTTTAGCTAATTTTTAAATTGATCTTTATGCAGTGTTAATGTAGTCTTCTAGTTTATATAATGTTACCTTTCAAGGAAAATTATAATTTCTTATAACTCTTACGTTGCCCATTCAACACTGCTCAGAGAAGCAACCGATGAAACTCGACAACATTGATCGAACTTTATATATATATTCCTGTACATGCGCACGAAGAGGCTCATTTTTTTCTCAGATATCCATTAATCATGTCTGACAGAACACAACATCAATGCATTTACCATGGCTGATATATCCAGAAAAGGAAGTATTGACTTTTAACCGGAAGATAGATTGCCAGTGAGGTATACAGGCCATTGTCGATGAATGTCGCCAAAGACGTCATTTCGATTCTTAATATCTAATCGTGTACATTTTCGACCTCCTTTAAAAAGAATTCCATGTTTATATAATGAGAATTCTGTGGGGATGAGACATTAAAAAGTCAAATTCTTTGCAGTGTTTGCCTAAATTTTCCACAGATGACCAAAATATTTCCCCAATTAATTTGGCGCTGCACGTTCCATCCCAATATTCGTCGGCACTCTCCTTAGACCAGTGTCACTTTTTCAGTTTAAATAATCAGCAACCAATATCTAAATTACTATATATGAAACTATAAGGAATTTATCGTTTGTTCCCATTCCTGGGTCTTAAAATTTGTTCAAACAAATTAAAATTTCCCTTTTATCAGTGTGTGTATGTATATATATATATATATATAGAGAGTGAGAGAGTTTTAAAAAATGTTGACACTCTTCTGGGAGTACTTTTGATTTAATTCCACAATCTCCACATGGTCACCATTCCTGTCAACACATTCTTCAAATCTCCCGTACGTGATTAAAAAAATGTTAATATTTCTATGAAGAATTAGAAAAGTAGAACTGATATTACGGAGATGACCAACGGAAGATTCCAATCATAAAGGAACTTCTATAGAAATATTAACATGTCCCTTTGCTTTTAATCCATAATCAAACTCAGGAAGTAAAACGATTCTGGTCTCTTTGATCCTCATAATTTGCACAATTACTAGAAATTATCATTTCAAATAAGGACAAAAACGGAGAGAAATTTTGTACCATTTATTTAGGATGTTTAAAAAGCCAGTATTGATACAAGAATGAATGAGCCATGGTTTTAGAAGTGAGGGTACTGCGGACAGTCCTGGAAACAGTCAATTTTTAAGAAAGCGTTTACCCGGCCATTGTCTTTTACCCTGTCTGCTAAAAATTCAGCATTGCTGAGGCATGAGAGTAAAATAGTTTTTTTGGGTTTTTTTTTTTTTTGTTGTTGTTGTTTAAAAAATAAAAAGGAGGACAAGATAACAGTGAAACGTTGAAGCAAGAACAAAAATTGAAGAATTAAAAATCTGAAATTAATGTGTACATGAGTAAAGAGACGCTGGCCAGTATTTTTTGTTTTGTTTTCTTTTGTAATTACATACATTGTCATTTTTTTAGATAATACTTCTCATATGATTTCTAAAAAAAATGTTTAAACACAAAAACTTACAAAAAAAATCAACATAAAAATATGAAAACAAAATTATACATGCAACCTCAAATTCGCAAAGGATTTTTCCTCTTAAAAATTTTTCTTTTTTTTTTTTTTTTTTAAATATAATTGATCATCTTTGAAAATTAAAATTACACCATAAGCAAGAGATACTTTAATGTATAAAATATGTTTCTAAAGAGTGAACAATATATTGAATAGGTTTATATATTTATAAAAGACACATAAAAACTTTCTGATCCATTTTGGACTGTCCATGGTGTTGAGCTTAGGATATTTTAAAAGAGGTATCTTGAATTCATTAATACCTATGATATACAAATATTAACTTTTGAGATAAACATTCATATGTTGTAAAATCAGTGTTTATGAAACTACAAAAGAGAAACTTATTTATTAAAAAGGTTTCATTTATCTTTTTATTTATACATCGAGGGAATTTAATAAAAGACAAAGTAAATAAAAATAGAAGATATAAATGCTTAAATGATCAATGGTACGAATTATACACAGAATAAAGAGATCCGAGGCAGGAGTCAGTTTCCTGATGATGCCATATTAAGCTGTTTTAATTTTTCAGTTGTCCAAAGGAAAAAAAAAATATTGACGTAAATTAAAATTAACTAACAAATTTGTTTTGGAAGTTGTCCTAGTATCTATTAAAACAGTGGTCAGTATTTTCATCTGGTATGAGACATTTTTTTTTTTTCAAAAGATGATGACCAGAGAACTTATTCTATTTTACAACATTAATTATAAACTTCTGGTCTAGTTAGATCCAAATTTGGCCTGTCTATATTTAATTCTCATATACTAAGGTTACTAAGCGTATTGGTAATATGGTATCGTCTGGAAAGTGGACTTTTCCTGATCAATATTGATGAGTTCACTGGCTCTTTGCAAAATAAGTAAAACAGCTACAAGTGCACAACATTTAGCCAACTGCACAGAGAGAGAGAGAGAGATTTATAAGACTTGGCAGCTGGCTAATATATAGTCGTTCATGAGTTTATATTTGCCATGTTATTTTCATATGCAGAGCATTTAATAATCTTATTGCAACCCACTTTTGTTTGTTTTTATTTCATTCATTACACACCTGATTGTTTTTAGGGTTTGTTTTTTTTTTTTTTGAGAAGTGTATGTATAAACAAAGAGAAAAGAGAGGTTACAAACCTTTTTTTTTTTTTTTTTTCCCCCCTCGGGAATGTCTGTATGTGCTAGTGTGGGTGAGTACAGCAAGGTTTTTAAATGTTTTCAGAAGGACCTAACAGGAAAATAGCAGAAAGAATGCAACATGCCCACCCAGATTTTATTAAGAGAGTATCCATATATATGAAACTCATTGCAGCATACATACATACTCGAGTATATACAAATACTTGGAAAAGAACATTACTAAAAGGACAGAATCAGAAATATCACTCAATATTCTGTTGGTCAAATGAAAGAGACAACGAGGACTTGTACAACACAGCTGAGAACTGCCAAGTGTTTTAGAGACATCAAAAAACTAGTGAGTGAAGCAGTATTTAAATCTGATGATTTATTAACTTGAATGGAGGTGAATAATAATAATAATAACTACAATGTTCTAGAAAGATTGGCTAGTCTCTTAAAAAAGAAAAACAGATTTGCCTGATTTAAGCGAAAAAGAAGGAAGGCAGTACCCAGCTGTAAGAAAGACTAGCAAAGAACATTATCCTCAGAGCATCTATCAATAACAAAGACATTTTAAAGAGGTTTTTATGTCGTTTTATTAATTGACCATTGCTAAATCTAAAAATGTACACAGACACTACAAGCTATGTTCAAGACAAACAAATGAATTTGACCTTGAATTTGAATACTACTAAAAACTGAAAAAAGGGAGAACAGGTCATAGCAATTCTTGGATGAAAGATTTTCATTGTAATTTAGAATTGCATTAATTTACAGCTTTAGTTTATCAAAACCAAAATTCTTCCAACAATCCATTTCTAGGTGTCTTTAGCAAAAAAAAGTCATATTTCCACAGATTATCCCATCATTAGTGTTAAAACAGGATTTGGGAAAAATATAGCAAACAAGTTTTCTAAAACATAAAATTTTCAAAGTTATCTTTTTTTTAAACCGGAAACTTTTGGTTAAAAGAGAAACAGTTCTTCAATTAATTCAAAGTTAGAGAAACCAGAAATAGGAAAGTTTAATTAAAAAAAAAAAAATGAATAATTTGAGTTGTGGATTCTACGCATACTAAAATTCACATGTTCCTAAATACCTCTGTGACTTATATTTCAATGAAATGCACAATGTGTGTGTGTTAATTATGCTAAATTGTTCCTACTAGAAAATTATCTGTTTTTCATTTTTATAATATACTTTTAGATTTAATTATACAAGAACAGAAACTGAAAGCTAAAAATACATAACAAAAGATAGAGCTGTTGTTTTTTTTTATTTTGCCAAATCATCATTTCAGGTGACAATGAATTTTTAAAATTATTTTCATCTTTGACATCAAGAAACTTTCTTCTAAAAAATTGGATACATTTTTATTTGAAAACAGACACGTTACATTATCTGTTCATTTAGCTGACAGTACCAAAAATCAGAACAAAGCCAAGTTAATAGAAGAATAAAAAAAATGTCAAATCTGGTAAATTTAAACTTGCATTTAATATTAGAGATGAGACAGGAGTTTTGAAATCAAATTCTTCTACTGACTTGTAAATGAAGCTGCATTTGGTTTTAACGCTGTGGGTTTGGGTAACTTTGGTACTGAATCAAGTTTAGGGAAACTTGGATATTTCTAGGTATTTCTAATTAGTTTGCCTCATTTTAAGCAATTTTGATTTGTAATTAAATCTCCTCAGAAAATTCAAATATTTCTCATCATTTTTTATTACTTTTTCTTTCATTTGTTAAAAACAGACAAAAAAATTAGAAGCAGATTTTGCTCTTCATTAATTAATCAATTAACAGAAAAAAAAGAAACAGAATTTCTACCTTCTAAAAATTAAAACTACCAAATTTACTAAAAATAAAACATTGGAAATTTTCATAGCCAACAAATAAATGGTAATCAACCAGTTTACGTAAATATTTCTGATAAAAATAAATTTCTTTAAATGCCAGTGGCCCAGTGTGGATATAATATGCTTTTAAAATTTTAGGTGGGGGAGGGTAAAATTGAAATGTCAAACAATTTGCTAAAAAGAATAAACTTACCTATTTATCTTTAAAAACAAACTCTTAACAGTCAAAGAAAATAATTTTTATTTTCTTAGACTTGGATCTTCTCCAATTTTACTTAAAAAAAAAAAAAAAAAAAACCCTCAAAATTTGAATTCTTCATTAAAACAAAATTCTATTTTTATTAATAAAAAAGAAAAAGAACAGAAAAATCATAAATTCTTTTAAAACACAAAAACTTCTTACATAACTTTTTTTTTTTTTTTTTTTTTTTTTTTGAAGCTCTAATCTAAAAATTGGGAAGATATTAGAAATAAACAAAAATTTTTAATTTTATTTTTTAAATGGCCATTGTGAAGAAAACCAAAAGTTTTGTAAATATGAAAATTATTCCAAGAGGTTTTGACAAAGAATTAAGCAACAAGTTAATGAGAAAAAAAAATTGTTTTTTTTTTTCTTTTGTTTCTTTTTTCTGGTTTGTCATTTCTTAACAAGGTTTGGTCTTTACTGCACGCTTCTGACAGTCAGCACCACCAAATTTCAACTCTCTTTGCTTCTTTCGGACACCATTCTGGCACTCACTAAATTCTCCCCAAGGACCAAAGAAGCATCGATCTGAAAACAAGAAAAAAAGAGCAAGGAGAAGAAAAAAAAAAGAAAAGAAAATGAATATTTTATTTTCAATGAATAAAATTAGATTTAAACTTGAATCTTAAAACAAACAAATAAGTTTGTTTTACAAGTTTCTTAATGTCTTATTCAATAAAAAGCATGCGGTTTCCCTCTTTCTCTCATTTTATTTTGCCTCTCAGCTTCTTTTATACTTGTAAAAAAAAAAAAAAACACTTTAACTATTGGAATAATACATTTTATATAATTGTTTTAAATTTGTATTAAACGTTATTGATAACTTTTGAACAACCAAGAGTTAGGGCGATAATATATCCAAGGATATATATATATATATATATATCTTATTTAGAAATGGATTTTACAAAAAGGTTCTGGTAAACACAACATTCTAATTAATTTTACAACAACCAAAAAGTATCACATCTTTCTATATTTACTTTGTTGAGAGGAAAATTAAATGTGTCATTTTATGTACAACAAACCACATCATCATACAATTAATCACATGCATTTTGGGCTTATACTTTAAAGTCTTTGTCCACAACCTGAAAATTCATCAAAAAACTATCAAAATAAAAAATAAGATATTTATGGATTAACAAAAACATGTTTTCATAATTTTTTACCCAAAAATTAATTAGCCCAATTGACAAGATGTGCAAAAGATATACCCATTTTAGAGGAAGATGAAAATATTTTTAGTATATTCTATTAAGTCTATTGTATTAGCTTTCTATGCATATTATCAAGGATACTTTATGAATTCAGAAATTAAAAATAAACTAAAATATTAGCAGAAAGTATGTGATATTTTCTGATGTAAAGCCTAATTCAGTTTCATTGTTGTTTTTAATAGCATATCAACCCTCACAGGTAATTTAAGTCGGTCTTGTAAAAGATCTGTAGCGGTACTATTTAACCCATGGTTGTAGTTTAGCGTTACATTAAGGACATTCGTTGAGGTGGAGGGGGTTATACTCCTTTGCAGAAGTACAGTTGGCATATTGTCCAAACTAACAGGGCAGTTACACCATTGATAGAAAAGAATCAAAGATTTTAAATTTGTTTATTTTTTCTGTTGTTCTGAGAATGCCTCCAGAAAACAAAAAGCCAAAAATTGATTAAGAAAGTATTAATATAATTATACATTTTTTTTTCTTTCTTGGAACTGAAAGGTTCAGATATATTTGGACAGACTGAAGACAGCCGCAGACCACAGAAGCATGTTAGGGTTTTTTTTTAAATTTTGCCATGCAAGAAAGACAATGACCCAGATGAGGAGCAAAAATATCTTTTTCATGCTATATTCATAAAACAAAGACAAGAAACATTAAAACAAAACATGCTTTAAACATCACATGTCAATATTAGAAAGGAGAAGGTGATTTGTATTGATTTCCAATGATCAAAAAGAGAAACACTTGATTTATAAATTCCAAAACACACACACACACACACACACACGCCTTAGAGATGTACATTCTTAATCAAATGCAAATTGTAGGTGACATGCCCAAAGTTTAAAACATTACAACTCAACAAAATACCCTACAATGTTCACGACTGGTGGAGGGGAAATAAAAGTGAGTCCAATCAAAAAGTGATCCGTAGTGAATTCAGTGGAACATTCTACCCACCTTTTCCTCCTTTTATACTGCAAGTTTTTGTCACTGTTTTTGTCGGTTCGCATACAGCAGGGTCACCCTTGTCCAATTTCCCTGTTTTACTACGCATATTGCTGGTTGGATTACATGAGCTCCAGTCTCCATAGGAATATTTGCAGTCTACAAGTGTTGAAAAGACATGAATCTTTGACTGAATATCCTAAGATGAGCTATCATCTGACTCCTGGCCATTTCACATCCTGACCCTATCTTGTCTTCCCGACCCCACCATCTCCAGCTTCATACCTATCAAAAATTTAGCCATTCAAAAAACCCTCCAGATATTTGTGATCAGCAAGAAGAAAAAATAATCTATAAAATTGGGTCAGAAGAAAGTAGTTAGGACTTTTTCAAGTATTAGTTGAAATTTTTCTTTACAGATATTTGTCCAGAGATTTAAAAAAAAAGGAGGTTCTGATTAAACTTTTTAATGATAAACCTGAAGAGATTAAGAAAGATTTTCCTAAAATGAGAAATATTTTCAAATCAAAATTCTTTAAACATTATACGATTCTAACAGTCATTGTCTGTTGATCTTCTCATTTGTGATAAAAATTAAAACAAAGAATCTGTGTTGATTTATTAAAAAGTCAGTTATTTCATTTTAATTTTCAGCAAGTTACATTTATTGAGAATGGTAGACTACATCAGGTGGCCTTCAGAAACAATATATATAACAGGAAAGATTAAAAATTTTAAAGACGCCATTTGCAGATAATCAATATTACTAACAATCAAAGAAAAGATCAAATTTATTGATAATTAAATTTTGGGATGGCACAAAATAAACATTAAAATGCTCAAAATAACTATTTTCTCATTCATAAATTGATCTTCTTTTGAAAAAATTGCATCAGCTTTTCTATAATAAAATTAGATATTTGTTTTTGTCTATCAGTTCTGTTAACTTGATCAAACAATCGATTTTTATAAACTTTTAAAAAATTTAAAAGACAAAAGCAAAAATTAACATAAATGTAACAGGTAATTTTTGCAAAAATATTTTGCAAATTTGTGACATTTTAGAAAAGTCTGAAATTTTCTTTCTTTAACTCAATTGCAAAATGGTCAAAACGACTTGAAGGTTGACATACAATTAAAGTTACATCAGCAATTCTTTTTTGATTTTCTTGAATATCTGAATTTCAACAGAACTAAGAGTGTGTGTGTGTGTGTGTGTGTGTGTGTGAGACCCTTGATTAAAACTATGAGAATCGTTCAAAAAGTTCAAAGTATCACCAAGAAAGAACTGTAGCCGAACATTTTTGCTGTGGCAACTCACTACCATTTCTTATAAAACTAGGAAAATCTGAAAGTTGCCATAAATAAAAATGCTCAGCTATGGCTGTTCTTTCTGGGTTAGGCTCAGAATATTTTGAATGAGCCTCATAAAACTTTTTCATATTTTTTATTGTCTCTTATTTTTAACTATTTTTACATTTACATCTGCACTTAATGAACTAATAACAAAATGATTTTGCTGCTTTTTATCTCAGCATTATTTTTTTTATTCCCTTAGATTTTTTTAATGACTATTTTCAATGTATACCATCAAATAAAACGGAACAAAAATCTTGATTCTCTTTTGAAAGCATTTTATAAATCAGTAATTTGACTCTACATCAGAATGAACACTTATTTGCATATAGACACACCAAATTCCTTGGAAAAGCCAAAGTCTAATTATTGCCAGTCCCAATCGAAATTTTATACAAGTTTTTTTTTCAACTTTTGAGGTAAGATATTTTCTTTATTTCATACATTTTTCAATGGGGTTTCTTCATCTTTGTTGATATTTAACACATTTTCATAGATACATTCTTCAGACTTCCTCAATGGTTAACTGCATCAGGTGATGAAACAAGAATACTGGGGTGGGGAGGTAGAAACAAGAATACTGGGGTGGGGAGGTAGAAACAAGGTAATTCCTCAAAATCAACCAAGAAAAGGCTAAAGAATGAATTGGCAAAAAACAAATGCTGTGATAAAAACAACAAAAATAAAAGAAACAGCAAGAAATACAAAAAACATGGAATAATATCCCAGGACATTTTTTTTTTCATTTTTTTTCTTTTTATAGAAAAATTACAAATTCATAAAAATAAAATACTCGTTAAAAATACATGGCACTTAATTGGTCTAATTGAGGATGTTGGATATTTCCTACTTGTGCCATCAGTCTATTTTTTGAGCGCAGGTAAAAGCCAGGATTTTGTAATACTGATTTTTACGGTACAATACTATCTTTCTACCATTATTTTGTTCTGTAGTATATTTAGCTTAGTAAAAACCGAATACTTAGTCTTTCCATATGCTCTTAAAGTGTGGAATGTGATATTTGTCAACAAATATATAAAATCTGACCAGGACTGAAGTTGCTTCATCAGACTTTCAAATCCTTGGAATACTATGCATTAGAGAAAATCAAATTACGATTATGAACTGCATGGACGAAAGTTAAAAAGAAGAGAAATGAGGGAGCAAAATGTAAAAGAGAAGGAGATTGAAGAAAGAAGTGAAGAATAGATTGAAAAAGAAACACTGTCCAAAAACTATGAATTCTGAAGATGATATAAGATCTAATAGAGAGAATAAAGAGAAACTAAAAAAATAAATAAAAAGTTGAAGATGATTATTGGTCGATTAAATGAAACCATTTCGTGTCTCATTTCATATTTAAAAGATTTTGCAGTCAGCAAAAAGCTTTTGATGCAACATTCAAAAAAGGCCAAGGAACCAAGTTGAAAAGACAAACAGCTTGCAACAGTTGCATTAATAATTAATTAAACTAAACAAGCCACCAGAAATTTTGCTCTAACATCTAAAATGTTTTCAGCAGAAGAAAAAGATCCATGCAATTAAACATTCATTAAAAAAGTGTTCAATCTGATCTCAACACAGATTTCAAACTGTCTATGACATTTTCAAAATTTTTATCATTAAGGGTTTTCGGACTATTGTCTTCATCTTTATTGCTATTTCCATGTTTCGGTCGATATGTCCTTCAGCCTTCTTCAGGTGTTTGTTGAACCCAGGAACCTACAGGGAACTTCAAGCTATGTCCTTTATTGAATCTACAGGGGTTGCCTGTTCTGATTCCATTTGCTATAACCAGGTACAAGTGTTAAGTATTCCTGTATTGCTACTCGCCTGCTGTCAGAATTGAACTGGCAACCTCCAAATGATTGTCTCCTTAAAAGCTTAGGGAACCAACGCCTATAACCGTAAAGGACATAGTTCGAAGTTCCGTGTAGGTTCCCGAGTTCAACAAACACCTGAAGAAGGCTGGAGGACATATCGGCCGAAATGTTGTGGAAATAACAATAAAGATGAATACAATTGTCCAAAACCCCTTAATGATAAAAATCATCAAATTTCGTCTCAGAAATTCAGACAACAAACATTTTCAATAGTTTAAGTCATTTTTTCTTTAAGGATTAAAAAAAACGTCACAAAGAAAGAGTTTAAAAAGATTAAACTTGTAAAATTACAGAATTTTTTTTCCCCAGATTCATTTCAGTTCTGGATTTGACATGAAAATTTTGATATTTACTTCAATTTGAACCCAAATTTTGAATGAAAGACCATTTATCAAAATATATTTAACGTTTTATACCTACCAAGAGTGCAGATGATAAATGTATCTTTGCAACGAGTTATGCAGGCTAAAAAACAATTTTCTGCATCTTTAGAAGCAGCATGAGATGCTTCAAATTATGTACAAGTGTCATTCAAAAAGTTCTAAGCTTCAACCAGAGAGTCAGAAGTGTCTTGGAAATGGTAACCTTTTTCATTTTGTGCTCTGCTGTGAGCATTTTTGGAACCCATCTTGACAGTTTGTTCCTTCCCAAGATCCGAGTTAAACATATTCAGCAATGGCTTTTCTTTCTTGGTGAAACTTGGAACTTTTTGAACAACCCTTGTATAACACAATGGCAATTTCATTAAAGAAAAGTACAGCAGACCATTCCATCACAAATTTTTTACCTGTGTGTAAAGGTAAGTATATGCACAATTGGTAGGTAAAAGGTCTATTTTTAATATTTTCTCCTCACTCAAAAATATTCAATAATTCTTTTGAAATTTTAAAAGTATTAACACTCTCGGTAGATTAAATGATTTGTTCTAGTGTTACATCAAGGCGTTCTTTATGTGTTTGACACCTCAAAATAAATTAGGCCTGTCAATTTTTTTAAAGAATTCATGGAAACATGAGATCAGATTTTTTTTAAATTGACCATTCCTCTTAATCAGTGTTTTTCACTTTTTCTCCTCTCCTTTTTCCTTTCCAGATGTAAAATAAAAGTAAAGAAAAAGGAAAAATGTTACTTACCCTTGTTTTCCCCTTTGCATTCCCGAGTTTGGGGCTTAGTGGCAGGGCAAGAGGCATCACTTCCATCTTTCAAGGTCAAGGTTCTTTGTTTGGTCTTTGTATTGGGATCACACTCAGACCAGTCACCTTTGTCATACTGACAGACTGTATGTCCCAAATAAGTATAATAAAATCATGTCAATGACATTCACTGAAGAAAAATATTTAACTTATAAATACAGGGCAGGATTTACCTACTTGTGAGCCCTTGGCCAAACATATCAGTAGGCTCCTTCATTTTTCTATCAGGCTTATATTCATGATCAACTTGAGAACTAACCCATGGTCCACCAGTTGAAGATGGAGAGCCTGTATCTATTGTACAAGGGATCTCTATACTATAGGCCTTATACTTATTGTACAGAGACCCTTATGGTTTTGAATACATTATATAATGAAATATTTTATGTACACTTGAAATAAGGTTATAATCTGGCATGCTGAATGACAAATCAGTCTCAGTGGTCCCTCAGATATATGTGAACCTTAGGCCAATAGCCCAGCATGTTTATTGGTAAATCTAGCCCTGATGAAAATAGACAACTATAAAAGATACAGCATCATTAATTATTGTATTCATGACAACAAAATTTATTTATGGTATCATTAGAGTTTTAAAAGTTACCTTTGACACATGATTCATTTTTACAAGAAAACAATTCAAATTTTGTTGTGACAATAAGTAAGAAAATATTCTAATAGGAATAAAAAAAAAAGTTTAAAATTAGTCAAAAAATAAATAAAGTAGCTTATAGATTTACCTCTTTTACAAGACTTGGTAATGACCTTCTCCTTCTCACAACTGTTTGGATCTCCTTTCCTCAAAGTCAAAGTACGGGTCTTTTGATTGGTTGTAGGATCACAGTTTGACCAATCACCACGGGAGTATTTACAGACTAAATAAAAAAGAAAAGAATAATGATATTTTAGATTAAAACAAAAAAAGTTTCACTGCCATATATTTTGCTTTTTTTTTTAAATAATGATTGCTCCTGAAAAGATTGTGTCAAAACTTGCTGGTTTGAAGTCACTTTATTATTTTGTTTCTTAGCGATCTAAAAAGGAAGACTTAATGAGAAAAATCAATAACAGTGATCAATGAAAACATTAAGAGGATCCTCTTTTCAATTCCATTAAGACAACAAAGTTCCAACAATTTGGCAAATTGTAAATCTAAACCAAACATTCTTCCATCTTTTCAAGACTTCAAAGATTCAATTTCCTTCCTTATTTCATCCCTAAATCCAATTCACAAGAAGAAAGATTGAAAAATAAAAATTAAAGTTTTCATATTAGAAAATAAATTTGAAAGCAGACAAAATATTCTAAATTCAGCAGATCAAGTTGAAATGTTTGCATTCACATCTTATTTTACATTTTCTCAATGATATATTTTAAAAAAAAAAAAAAAATTTTTTTTTTTTTTTAATTAAACAGGTACGACACAAAATTTAAGTTATATGTTATTAATCATTTATAATAAGTTTTTAATATAAAGACATATCAAAGTGTATTTCCTGATTGAGAATTGAAAATTTAATGAAACAATAATCAATTCAATCTTTTCTTGACCATTTTCACTCAGGTTCTTAATTTTTCAGAGAGATGCCATTTACTCATCTCAAGCTAAAATTAGCTCAAGGCCAGAATTATGGAATTTCACTCAGATCAATCATCAATAATAGTTTATAGCTTTTTTTATCAAAATTTTATGAAAAGAACTGTTTAGATTTTATAGCCATAAACAAATCCCTAACCTTTTTTATGATAAGCAATATCTATTCATAAAATAGACCTGTTTGAAAATTATTTGTATTAGATGGGAATACTTGCTACTATATATATATATATATATATGTATGTATACTACAAAAAGTAGCTGCCAGTGATAAACTTTTTTTTTCTTTTTTTTGAAAGAGAGAGAGAGAGATGTTTTTCTTTGCTATTGATTTCTGGACTGTCTATTAATTTTGATAATTCAAAACATAAAATTGATGATCTTTATTTAAAAGGGCTTAAAGTTAATGAACAATATCAAAAAGGCTTATTTTGAAGACAATAAATCCCCATTGAGCCATAAAGTCTAATGGGGATTTAATCATGAAAAAGTTTGGTTTCTTTTTGGAGACACTTTGTGAATGTATGTTCGTGTGTGTGTGTGTGTATATATATATATATATGTACATACATACACACATATACATACATAAACACACTAGACAACTCATGAAAATGGCAGTGTTTCACAATTATCTCTGTTTTGTCAATAATATTGAGGATTTTGCAAATGATATTCAGCATGAAAACAGACTCCACAAAATGTTCATTCAGTTAAAAATTAGACTGGAAATTGCTCTATTCTTTAACTTTGAGCATTTTAAGTATATTACTAAAAAGATAATCTTTGTTGCGGTTCGGGTTATACATTTGAGTTGGCCGACTGTAGTCAAGAGCGACCTGAAGGCTTCCTTTTCAATAGCTACTACACCAAGGTGTTGAGGAGGACGCTACTCCTCTCCCTGGATTGCTCATATAATTAGTGATAACTCTTGTAATATAAAGTTTGATAAAAAAAAAAAAAGTAAACAGTGATACTTTAAATCTTTCTGATTTAAATGAAGACAGCAGACCAACTGATGAAAAAATAATATCTAGAAATCTAAATGAGTTGGTGCCAATTTGAAATTTTAAATCCAGAAACACAACCAACTCTTTAGTTTCACATAACATTTCAACCAACCACACATTTGATTTTCAGAACTCTACTATATGAAGTTTCATTCATAACAGAGATAAATGTAAAATAATTGAAGCCTGTTCTATGAGACATTTTGACACTATTACACAAAGACAAGGTTTTTATAAAATATTGTATTTTCTAGTAAAAATGATGCTAAAAAATTTCAACATCGATTCATAACACTAGCCTTTTTCTAGACATTTAAAATTGTAAACCAATAAAAATTTGTTCTCAAACTGTAAAACAATGTCACCTTTTTCAAAAAAGATTCTATTTCATGACTTAATTAATTTTGAATATATTTTCTCTGTGTTACATTATAAAAGCCCTAATGATGACTTGCATGAAAAAGTTTTCTATTATGATTATTTTATTTTCATTCTTATTCTTAAAATAATTCTTTTAATAGAATGCTTTTGTATTCAGGCAAATTTGAAGTTGAAACACATTGGCAAAAATAGAATAAATGAATAAATAATGAAAATAAATCATCAACTACACTGAATATATATCTTCTATCCATTTACCTTTTCCACACACACGTGTATATGAGAGAGAGAGAGAAATTTAACTTTTTATTGAAACTTAAAATTTGATACTCAAGTTCAGATTTAAAAACATGAAGATCTAAAAATAGTCAATGTCCAAATGACACACATCAAACAACATTCCATGTAAAGAGACAAAAAAAATTTAAAAAATAAAAAAATCATCAAAATGACAAAAAAAAAAATTTGTTTAGTTCTTTTTCTCTTTGATATGCACAGCTAGACTAGTGAAATCAGTGGTGGTGAAATTTATTTTGGAGTAAAAGGAAGGAATAATGTTGAAATTAACACTGTCTCACTAGGAATAGAATTTAGACTGGTATTCATACATTATTTATAATGTGTAAGATGCAAAAATGTCTAACTACCATTATTATTTACCAAACAAAATGTCTATTACTTCAAAACAAACATAAATTGCATGTTCACACACATAGAGTACATACTTGAGCAGAATTTTTTTTCCCTTTAGGCATGTTTGATTGAGGATAACAGACAATTTAAGTCTATTATGTGTTTTTTATGACTTTCTTCAATTTTCGCATCAGTTGTCGCTGTGTCATATCAAAGTTATATATCAGCCTGTCAGCGGAACTCAGAACACACCAGCTGCATTTTATGCAGAGGGGTAAGACTTCCCACTCTAAAAAGGGTGTCATAGGTATGAAACTAAACTACATCTATTGGAGCTCAATGTGGAGTCAACCCCTTTTTTGCCATTACTCCCAGCTCCACTCTAATCCAGGGTGGTAGTACTTGTTAGGATCCTATCTGTGGATAAATAGATTTCTATTAAAAATTGTTAATTGAAGCAATAATTATTAACTAAAGATTAGAATTAGTTAATTAAAAGTATTTAACTGGGTTTAAATAAATAATTATCATAGAACAGTTATTTTAAACCATATAATTGTGTATAAATACTTGATATAAGAATAATGCAAACATATGATTATCAGTCAAATGAAAAAAAGAACGGAGATTTAAAAAAAAAAAAAAAAAATGATTTCAATGGAATGTTGAAAATATTAACAGTTATCATTGTTATATATATATAAAAAAACAGAAGAATTATATATATGCCTTCCAAATAGTATTTCTAATGGCCATTAGATGGCATAACTAAAGTAACATATAAAATGACCAAATAAAGTCAAACTCTCTTTCTCTCTGGTCCAGTCTCAACCTCAACAACCAGAAGCCCTCATGAGTATGGTATATGACACTATGCTTTAATATAAGACTTCACACAACTACTATTCTATTAAGAATTCTTGACTTATATCAAAAGACTCTTCATTTGAATGACAAGACTTGTCCCTATGATGCACCTTTCACTATTTCATCTCATTTCTGTGTTCATTCGATTAAGTTTGCTCCGGAAATAAATATCTTGTTAATTCATCAGGAATCATTTTACATTGTTTAGCCCAAGGAAATATTAAACCATATTTCCTCTGCTAGAAGTGTCCAAATTGTGTTCCTCACTCTCAAATAACTGTGGCAGAGAGTTTCGGTACTCAGAGGCAGAGACAAACCTTCAAGTTGTCGATACCAAAGTTCATTCAGTTCTAATTCCCACAATGTGAACGTAACATTCTATGAATATTATTCATCTTTTATGAGTGAATAACATTGAAACATAAATAACCCTATTGAATAACACCCTCACCCCCAAAAATGTCTATCAAATAAATATCTGTCGTAAAACAAGAGCCCAGTCTCCAGACAATTAGGTAGCCTCAGTTGACTAAAAATAACACGTGACTAGCAGTCCTTCCTCAATACACCTCTGGCCAACTCGTTTGTTCTGACAGTCAAAAAAGCAGTTCACAAAGAACAACAACAACCCGCTCCTGTTGCTGACATGCGCTTTTATGCAAGTTCCGGTCTATTGAAATTTACATGCGTGGTAGATTTCTTCTCGCGAGAGATAGGATCGGCCCACTATAACTTCTGCCTCCAGAAGTGAACATATTTTCTAATGCTTGACACACAAGGCATAGTCTGATGTGCTTTGATCCAGGAGGTAAGTTTCTTCTCTCAACTTGAACATATGTTCAAATATAAAATAAATAAAAAAATTAACCAAAAATAATAAATATGTACTTTTGAGTTTTTTCTGGAAATTTTAGATTCAGCCAAGGGACTTTTATTTCAAGTTTCACATGTATAACATTTTACTAGATAAAAACACGTTAGATTGACCCCAAGGAAAATAATCAGAGATGAACTATTTTTTAGAAAAGATTAAAGAATTCATTCATTTTGGGCTTTGATTTTTTCCTATGCTTTTTGCAGTGAAAAAATTTTCAAAGAGCTGCAATGAGTTGTTTTAGTGGCTGTTACATTTCTTTGATATTGATGGCTTTTTAGAATGTATCCTGTCAAAGAAAGAAAATTGTTTTTTGTTTTTCTTAACCAACCAAACAAGCAGCAAATCTTCCCTGATAAACGAAGGCTTTGCTTTCTATGATTAACTATTTCTGTCTCGATGAATAAAAACCAATATCACATGACAGATCAGTTATATGGGAATAAAAATAACACTATTAAATTAAGGACCTTAAATATTTATAGAAAATATCACAATAAGTTTACATAAGTATAAATATATATTTCAAACTTTTCATTATGTTTGTGTGAGTATATATATATATATATATATATATATGTATGTGTGTTTGTGTGACAACAATTGGCCAGAAAATTCACATAGTGAGATTTTTATTTAAGCAATACACTTAAAATGCTCTCAAAGAAAAAAGCAATTTCCAGTTCAATGATAATTCTGCAGGTTCTGCATTCCCACCAAACATTTTTTTTAATCATCCAAATTTTCAATATAACAGAAAATTACAACAAAATGCTAACTAGAATTCTTCACTCCATCCTAAAAAGAAGCATCAATGGACTCATGGACGGCTGTTATAATAAGAAACCAGCAAATTCGTTGGTCTTCAAGAACACAATAAGTTTACATATAGATTTATTCAGAATATATATATATATATATATATATATATACATTCAGAAGTAGAGAACTGTCAACCAGTGGACATTCATATCTATATACAATTTCCATAAAGATTCTCTCAAATGTAAAATTTTATCATTTCCATATGAGTCAATGCACACAACTTATTCACGTATAAGTAAGAATATTTACATAGTTTTCTATCATCGACATGAGCTGTCAAAAGTTCAAAGAGAAAATAATAATCCTAACATTTAGCAAACGAAATTGTCCATTTACATCTGAAAGGAGAACTTGTTTATTTCCAAAGTTTCTACAGACTTCATTTTTATCCATAAAAACTTCTGACATTTTATCAAAAATAAATCTGTTTATAACAAATATCTGATATTTATCTTTTCAATATGAAATAAAACAAAAACATTTGACTAAATAATCATTTATTATGTTAGTCAAGTATCTTTGTTTTATGATTTCATTTACTAACCTATTTACATAGATATGTAATATCTTCGAAATCCGCCAGAAAGTAAAATAGCAAATACTCATTTTGTTTTTGAAAGTCCGAACTTATAAATGCTGGTAGCCAAGAAATTAAACGGACTTTTAATATAAAGACGGTTCTAAAGAAAATAAAAGAAACCTACAAAATAGAGAAAAAAAATTACATTTATTTCCTAAGGTTTTTTTATTCTTTTAATTTCCTTTGTGATGTTTGGCTTTTATGTAGCAAGACGCTTCATTGTATTTACAAAATAAAAACTTATATTCTGCTTAAAAAGACAATCGAACCCTATGAGCTGCCTCCAATCAATCCATAAACAGATTTTTCTGATTTAATTTTTTTTTTTTTTTTTTTTTAAATCGGCAGTAATATATAGACCGACACTTAGAAGCTAAAACGGTTCAGTTGAAAGAACATTAGGATGAAGACCTGAAGATCCTTGGTTCAACCTCAGGCTTTGGCATAAATATCCAATCCTTATTCATTTCTTTTTTCTGGTTGTGAGGCATTTCAATAGACAAAACAATTAGTACATTTAAATTTTAAGATTCTATTATCAAGAATATTAAAACAGTTAATTTGTCCAAAGAATATTTAAATTGCATAAATATTAGAATAGAAAGAAAGAGCAATTTTGACTCTTGTTGGAAATGAGTAAAAGATAAAACAACATAAGACAGGGACTAAATCCTCAGTAACAATATAACTTTTTCTAAGAGTACCAGTTCCCTTAAGTTTTTTTGTAACAATTATAAATCAAAATCTGTTGTTTAGATTAAGAAATCTGTTCATGGCTAAGCATTTGACTTTGGTATTCAAACAGAAAATAACTTCATATCTCATCTTCTTAACCTTTTTCAACCAGTCTTTTTTATCGAAACCCTCACTAAATCTGCCACAGCCATCCAAATACCTTTGAATATTTACAGGAATTTCTTCAGATCAACTGACAAGGAAAAAAGGAAAAGATTGGAACCTCTAATGTTTCATTTCAAATTAAAATTGTTCATTTTTTTTCTCAATTTCTTATGAACATTCATGCTAAATAAAAACATTTAGAATAAAGATTATTTTGACAAAATGAAATTGGAAAATCAAAATAAACAATACAAAAAAAATTTTTTTTTGATTTGGTTTGATAATTAGAAAGTCGATGCAAATTTGGGACTGGTTTATATAATTTTTTTTTTTTGAGAATAGTGTTCTTCCATTTGTGGTAATCCGAGTTTCAGTTTTTAAGTAAAAATAACTAAAAAAAAAAAAAAAATTTGATTACTTACAAGGTAAATAATCAAATTACCTGATTCTTTATTTTTCATGCAACAAAAATACAAATAATCAATAGGATGTGATGCATGTCCATTTGGTCAAGAAAACTGTTGCTGAAAAAAGAAAAAGGTCAATATTGTCTGGCATGAACAACTCTGATCAAACGTCTGGTGAAACGTTCGAATCCAATTTGTGGCTAATTTATTTGGCATTATCTTATGATTCGTTCAACTTGAAATAATCACACATTTATATATAAATACATAGTTGTCAGTAACACCATTGAAAATATATATTTCTACACATACAAATATATATCTATATATATCTGAAAAACATACACCCACCTGATCTACATAACTTGGTCAATGTCTTTTCTCTTTCACAGGTATTGGGGTCCCCTTTTCTCAGAGTTAAAATCCTTTTCTTCATGTTGGTCACAGGGTCACAAGATGACCAATCACCACGGGTGTACTTACAAGCTGGAAGGAGAAATGGCCGAGGATCGACATAGGCATAGAGGCTAAAAGTATAAAAAGTGTGGTCATTGTATTGATGGGCTAGCCACTGTCCACTGCCCATTTTTTTTTTTTTTTGGTGGCGGTCAGTCATGTCTCAACAACTCCTGATATATTATCACTTGCATGAAACAAAAAACACTTCTTCCACCCAAAAAACCCCAGAAAGTTTATTGGCAGTCAGTTAGTTTCACTGTCAAACTTCTCAGCTGAGCTGTCTGAAAATATAAAATATAAGACATTTAGGAAAAAGCAATCTAAAAGCCTACAGTATTTTTTTCTTTCTTATTTCAGGCATTGTATCTATCATGTGTACCTGACATTGCCAGATACACAGGAGCACACAAAGAGAAACCGTTTGGCTCCTTTTTTTTTTCTCTTCCGTATTGATATAAGCCTACAAAACAAAACAAACTTCATGCAGACTAATATATCACTAATCCATAAGAATCAATGCATCTGTCTGCAATAACAGTACTTCTCTGAGATACCTATGATTATTTCAATCAAATCCTGATTAATCAACAAATCCCGAATATTTTCTAAATAAATCTGTCAACTAAAAATTAAACAGATAAGAAAACTTTCTGTCCAATTTTCATAATGAATATCTATAAAAAAAATGAGAAAGTTACATAAAATTGTTTTATTTATTATCTTTTTTCTCAACTAGTGTTAAAAACTGTCTCTAATTCAGTTTCATTCTTACCAGTAATGTCTCTTATTTTTGTCAATTCCAATTCATAAATAGTCAGGGGTAAAATCAAATTGTAAATGATTTTATAAAATCAAAGTACTGATTATATATATATATATATATACACAAGGAGGTAGACATTTAAATTTAGATAGGTACAAATATGATAAGATAGAGTTGAATAGACTGGGATGAAAATAGAAATTAAGAAAGATATCTCTCCGTATCACATCAACTAATTTAATCCAGTCCATTGTACCTAGTTACAATGTTAATAATTATCTTGATTACAAAAAAAAAAAAAAAAAAAAAAAAATGATAGTTACAGATTAATCAATTCAATTTTTTATTATAAATAATTTTCTAAAAGTTCAAGTGTAGTTCAGTTTTGGTGTGCCATAGTCTAAAAATCTGAAATGTTCAATACTGAAAGGAATTAAGTCAGGAATCTAAGGTTTTATATTAAAAAAAATGCACAAAATTTGATTGGAACCAACATGGGTATCTCAGAGAAAAGAAAATAGCAACATACACATTCATTCTTATATATTTTATCAACTTTTCTATTTTCACAAATAAATAACAAAAATATCAAGATTTTTTTTCAACAAAATAATCAAATGTTTGCCAAAACACAATCCATGTTCTTGGCTATAAAATCAAGTTTTTTATTGTTCAACTTTTAAAATGGTACAACGTACCTGAAATTGTCAGAGAACAATCCAGGAATTTCCTTGAAAGCAAGAGAAATTTTCTCATCTTTCTCCAGACAAAACTGTTCATGCAATAAGAATATGCATATTAGCCTGGTTTATTGATCTTAAATACTCTATCTCTACAAGAGATGCTAAGAAACAAAGAAAAACATGGATAATTTTAGATCATATACCAAGAAAATTTTTGATAAAGACCATCCATGTTTTGCCTCAAAACAAACACTATTGTTTTGCTTAGATAAGTAAAATAAGAATCATAAAACTAATATTCTTGTCTAACCAAATTTATAAAGAAAACAATGGACTGAAATAAAATCTTTCTTCAGACTGAGATTTGAACTCATAAAGCCTGCCAATATTTAATATAACTTCCTCTCATTTTCTGTATTTCAAACAATTTTAGATAGAATATCTTTTTTCCCCCCACTTTCTTTAGTTGAATATAGACAAATTTACTGACACACAAGTTATTAAAAAGTAAATTACACACATGAAGTGTGTATCGTTTATGTCTTATTAAACACTCATTGTGAACACTGCTTTAAACAGATTGTTCAGTTTTGCTTCCAAAATATTTCACTTAATTTTGGCAATAATTGACCATAGAAAGAAATTTTTTTGTATCCATTTGAATTGACAGAATTCTTTTTTAAGAGTTGATAAGAAGATGGCAAATCCCAAAATTCACAAAACAATTTTCAGTCAAGTTTTTTGTCACAGTCAGTTTTGTCATTGTTATTACTCTCAACATTAAGTGTCCAATTTTTAGAGGATTAATTTCATGCCTTATTTTTAAAGCATAATGTTTACATCCTTTACAAGCAGAATTGTTTTAAATTGTATGACTACCTGACCAAGACTTCCCAGATTTCACACTTGAAAAGATTTATCTATGTTAGTTGAAAAGCTTTTACCATTGTTAGTAATAAAAAAGATAATATATAAAAGTTTTTAAGTCTTGTGTAGATCATTTTTAAAAACATCATTTGCATCTTTTTAAAAGCGGGATTTTAAATTTAGGGTCTAAAACATTTTTTATAAACTAGGATTATTGGAAATAAGAGATTTAAATTTTATTTGAAAAATATTACCAATCATTATTTAGTTTTTAATGAGGATTTTTTTTATCTTAATTTTTGTTATTTTTCCTCACGTCAAATGATTAGTCCACTGGGAATAAAGAATAAGTCTTTAATGAAACTTGAACTCATAACCACTTTATTCTGGGAAGCTTGGCAAACTATGCTCAACCAATTGAGCCACAAAACACACTCATGGTGAGCAGATCAAATCTTACCATTTCAACTTACCCACTATTTTTCATTGCTGGACATCTGTTTTGGGTTTGTTTGTTTTGGTTTTTTGCATTAGACATGATTTAACTTAATGAGTTTTTTTTTTGAAAAATTATAAATTTACAAAAATTAAATGATTTTGGCTAACAATTTGTTTTCAGAGATTTTTTTATAAATCTAATCTTTATCAGAAGAATTTTTCACTTGAAATGAATTTGATGTTTCAGACATTTTTTTCACTTAATAAAAATGTTAACATTATACAAAAAGACTGAATTAAAATCTGTTTGATGCCCTTCAAAACCCAAACATTTTTTGTTAAATGAGACAAGATAAAAAGAAATAGATGTCGACCTGTTTTATTTTATGTGGATAATTTCATTCTTCACTTTTTCTTTATTCATTCATTTTTTGTGATTTTTTTAAATTCAAAAAAAGAATTTCCATTTTAACCACAAGATTATGGTGAAGTCACATTTTTTTAAAGATTCCAATTTACAGAAAAAAGACAATATGGATAAAAAAAAAAAAAAAAACTTATAAATTTGGGCAAAGTTTATAAATGAAGTCAGGAATGAAATAAATCTTCAAAAAGTGATTTATTTCAAGATATTCCTGAGCTCTAGAGTCAAAAGTCAATGATTCTCGGTAGGAATACAATGATAAGAATGTTGACACAAGGCCTTCATCAACTGATTGATCTGAATTGGATCTATACACATCAAAACAATCAAGAAAGAAAGACCACAGAAAACAAAACAAAAACAGTCTCATCTATTCACTTTTTATTGTCTTCTTCATTTTAATTTTTTATTGAGCAGCATCAGCAGAAATGCCCCCCCCCAAAAGTAAGGCAAAATATTTTTTTTTTTTTTTAAATCATTTAAGTTAGGTTTGTATTTATGTTAGTAAATAATTTAGGTTTACCCAATAACAGTCATTGAGTGCAACTAACCTGAACCCTTTTTACAAGGTTTGCTTTTTTGTTTGGTGCCAGGGCATTTGGTGGGATCTCCTTTCTTTAAAGTCATTGTCATATTCTTCATGTTCGTCACAGGATTACAGCTTGACCACACCCCCTTCCTGTATTTGCACTCTGGAGAAAAACATCAGGAAGTATTTTAGGTTAATACTTAGATGAGAGGGGACGTTGGAATGCTTTTGGGAACTGACTGGATGTCCAGTAAACAGTGGGGGGGGGAGAAAAACTGTGGGAGGGGAGAAGAAAAAATAAGTAGTGGGGGTAGAAGAGGAAGGAAAAGTAAACAGTAGGAGGAGAGGAGGGAGGAAAAAGTAAATTGTGCGGGGAGAGGAAAAAGTAAATTGGGGGGGGGAAGAGGAGGCAAAAGAAGGGAGCAGTGGGAAGAGGAAGGACAGAGAGAAGAAGGAGAAGAAATGAACCTACCAAATCAAAAAACAAAAAAAATGATAAAAAAAAAAAAAAAATTCCAAACTAATCCTCAAAGATTTACAATAAAATATATTTTTTATCATTTTTGTTTTTAGTGACAAGAATAAAAATTAAAAAATTCTACATTCAACAGGTCCCAAGAAGAAAAAATAAAATTTATTGTCGAGATAAAATCATGAAACCATTATTAAACTTCAATCTTTTACTGGTCACTAAACCAATCTTAATGAAAATTGAAGAGTGGGAAATAAAAAAAAAAAAACATTTGAAATTATGCTTCTGACTTACTTAAGCTCCGATTGGAAAGATTTGTAAATATTTCTGTTGTGTGTGAAGTGAAATATTATTAGAAATAAATTACATTTAAATAGTACATTAATATTAGGGAATGTTGGAGATAAGTTTTTGTTATTCTAACCATTTAAACTTATTTCAAATTTTTAAAAATATTGTTTTGTTTTAATATTAATCTATACAGAAAAGTAACAGATATGAAACTGCATAAAAAAAAAAAGACTTTGCTTTAAATCTTTAATTAATTAAACTAGTTTCTTTTTGGTAAGATTAAAGAGATAGTAGTCAAGTCAGGTTAATGTTCCTTTCTCTCCAGAATTGCAAATATGAAGATAAAATTAGACAATTTCAAAGACAACAGGGTAGATGAATTTAATAATCAGACTGAAATAAAATTCATTAAAAGTGAAAGTGAAAAAAAAAAAAAAAATCACAGGTTCTCTGGAAGTTTTTGATTAGTAGAATAACAGTTCCATTGTTTTAATCAGAGTAATAGTTGGTATAAAGAGTTACTGATGTTCATTATTACCAAGGGAAAGAAAAATTGATTTCTTTCTAAAAGTCTTGTATGTTTTGCAATACTAATATTTAACACAGAATGAAAGGGATTTTTAATATTTAATTAACTAACGAATGAACAGCAAATAATAGCATCTAATTTCATGAGGGAAAAATTTTTAATTGCTTACATTTTTCATTAAATTCAAATCATTTATTATGATTTATCAACAGATTAACCACAAACCATGTTTAGTTTTTTTGTTTTAATGGCATATCAATCTTTGTGCACAAACTTGATTTGGTTTGGTTTCTTTGTTTAATGGCATATCAACCTTTGTAGGTTATTTAATGCCAAAGCCATTCTCCTAGGAGAACAGTAGTGCACAAACCAGGATCATCGTCTTTGTTAAATGAACACTGGTCAAAGTCTACAGAATATTTTTGTCCAATATAAAATAACAGATTGATTTTTTGACAAAATTAACATAAACGCTCATCATAACAAGATATTCTTTTGTTCAGAGAGACAAAAGATTTGGGGCATTTACACATGACAATTTGATAAGCAAACAAATTGAAGAAACCTTTGATATTTGCTAATTCAACTTGTAATAAATGGATTATACTAGGAATGGAGTTTATTCTTTGATGGCAAAATCTTAAGTTCTCTTATAGACAGTCAGAATTTAAGATATTTTCAAGTTTGAGAGGGAATTTTAAGAATTAAACATCCTAGGAAACATTTGGGATTGGATTTTGGATCAATAGAAAAAAATTTACTTCATCACATTAAAAATCAGAAAAATATGAGCAATCTCATATTGAACTCAACTAATTACCTCAAATTTTGTTTTATCATGACAAGAATATGCAAAGTAATCAGCAGTCGGCTTTCTTTCTGTAAAACTCCATTTAACTAAAGTCAATTTCATACTATCACTATAAAATAAACATGACTTTTTTGTCAATTCCCAATTTAAATGCAACCAACCTTACAACAATTAATATATACAAGTAAAAATATGCACTCTCCAGGTGCAAGTATTTAAATTTTAATGTAATAGTTTTTCTAATTTAATATTTTCTTATAAAAGATAAGGAGACATAAAAACATTTATTTTAATTTTTTTTTAATTTATTTCAAGCTAAAATTTTGCATTGGATTGATTTTAATTTGTTTGAGAACTAAACAATAATGTTAGAAATCAATAATACCAAGTGATTATTTATAACAACTACTATGCAAATTATCCACACAATATATTACGTAAACCTTTTCATTTTTTGGCAGGATTTTAAATGCATTAATAATTTGGGTTTTGAGGCAAATCTAATTCTGGTTGACTTTCATAGAACCATCACTGTGTGCTAATTAAGATTGAATAATGATTATTTAATAATCACAGAGATTATAAGAAATAATTTAGGGAATTGTTACATAGCTAATCCCATTATGACAGACAGACATAATCTCCATTATAAGGATCAAACTCAATAAATTTTATTGTCTTTAATTTATCTCTGTAAGATTTAATATCAAAATTTAAATTTAATAATAAAATCTAAAGTGAACATTTTTTATGATTTTATTCTATAATATATTTTATACATTAGAGACAACAGTTTAAGTGTTAGAAATTCAGTCTTTTACTGTCAGGTCTGGGATCTTCAAAAGCAGAGTTATTTTAAATGTATTCATCACAAAGTTCTGTCATTACATGGAAAAAAAAACATTCTTGCATTTCATGACAGCAGGTTTAAGTATGTAAAAAAGAAAAAAAATAAAGAATTGTGGAATTTTTTACTCAAATCAGATGAAAGGAAATAAATTTCTTGTTTGTTTAAAAAGTCTTGATACCCACCATCAAGTTGTACATTTATAAAAAGAAAAGTGAAGACATCAAACTAATTTCTTCACATAAGCCAAAAATAAACATTGCAAAAAGAACCCAAAATGATCAAGTAATAAGCAAAACAAAAAAGTCTTTTTGATAATGAAATAAGTGACTTGCTCCAAAAAAAATTATATAAAGTAAAAATGGTAAATTATAAAATCAGTCAATATTTGAATTATGTCATTAAGTGTTATAACACTTGTTATGGCAGCCATGAAAACTTATGAAAATCACAAAAATCTTTACATTAAATATTTTTGTCAACATTTATATTCACTTTTCCTAATCTGATTAGAGTCATTAAATAACTTTAAATGGATTTTTTTTTTAGTTGAATTTCATTGTATGACAAAGTTCCAATTCATATATATTTAAAAAAAAAATTTAAAAAAAAAGATTCTTCTAAAAATTACAAACTGAAAACACTTTTTCTTTTATAGAACTTAAATTTTGGTAGCTTTAATGCTAAATTACTTCCATTTTATAGAATTTTATTAAAATCATTTACAAATATTATCCTAATTAGTATTACTAATATGTGATTGTGGCTAACAGAGAAAAGTGCAAACAGATCAAAGAAAATAACTAAAAGGAATTAAGACTTAAAAGAAGTTATCATCTTTGGATTTTTGTTTCTTGTGAATTTTCACTTAGAATCAATTCAACTGGAAATTGCTTTATTCTCCAAGCTTAACAATATTTCTCACTGACAAATATTGCACTGTGATGTGCCATTGTAACACACAAATACAGAAATATTGATGATATGCTGAATGAACATCCTACTTTTGTTTTGGGTTTTTTTTTTAAATTACTATTTTGGCACATTGGCATATGAAGAGTTTTAATGGCTGAGATAGTTGCATGGTTCCCAGCAGCACAATTCTGGCCAAAACCTAAATTCTCAATGCCACTTTTTAAAAGCAGACTATTCTAATTAGTAGCAACACAATCTCCTAAAATAAATAGGTATGACTATATATATATATATATATATATATATATATATATATATATATGCTTATATAATCAATGATTTGAGTAACGGACACAATCTTTATTTCTGATCTTCAAGTTTATCTTATTTAAAATTTAGCATTTCTTTTTAAACTTAGATTAGCTAAATATAAACAAACAGAATGATAAAAACTATTGATATCATTAGGATTCATATATATATATATATATATATATATATATATATATATATATGCGCGCACACGCATGCACACGTATTCATATACCGTTTTTTTTTGGGGGGGGGGCTATTAAGTGCACTTAAAATCATTTAATTTCTTCAAAAATTGACAGTGCTCCTTATAATCCAGTGCGTCTTATGTATTAATTCTGTTTGTGCTTACTGACCTCAAACCGATTTCATGTGGTACACAGCGCTCAAAAATCTTCTGTTTGGGGCTAATTCCACTTTCTCTTATTAAGACATGAAATTGATTTCACTTTAATCAACAGACAAGCGTCTCTTGTGTAAATAATTTCCTTTGATCTCACCGTCCTTTCAAGAGGACTTCATTTTGAGTAACTTTTAATTGAAAATTTTTACAGTGGGTGACATGGTTTTCAATATGTTCATTTAAATCAGATTTTATTAATTAATATAAAAAGGTAATCATTTAAATATGACAAATTTGTTTATCGATTACTGAATAAATGATTTTTAAAATTTTCATGTCATTTGTCCAAATAGAATTTTTTTAGCACATTTTATCTATTTTGGGGATCTTAAAGACAGATTTAAATTTTTAAAAATGTGTCACTCTCGCACTGTTGATTTGGGAATTGTTTTTCAAAAATTGAGTTTTTTAATGTCAATTTTGAGGTTTTTATAATGAAGATTTTATTTTAAATTTATCCTCTTTTCTTGGAATTGAATGACTTAAAAAGTAATAATTTTCACTTTAAATATTTTTTCTGAACATTTGAAATCCCAGGAGGGGGCCAAAAATGTTGATTTCTGTGAACATTACAACAGGAACCCCGATGAGTAATACGTATTGTGTTTCAACATATTGGTTATATTACCGTGTGTACACAAGGACCCCCAAAAGGGCACCTGTTAAGAGACATGCTTATGAAGCAGATTTCAAACTTAGGGTTATCAGTCATGCATTAGAACATGGGAATAGAGCAGCTGCAAGAGAATTCAATATTAATGAATTAATGGAAGTGGAGGAAGAAAGATGATCTGCGCCAAGAAGACCACAAAGAGTTTCCGAGGGAACAAAGCGAGATGGCCACATTTAGAGGACAAAATTGAACAGTGGATAATTATAACTAAGAACAGCGGGTAGAAGTGTCTCCAATCGACTTAAGGCAACAGCACTTGCACATGACATGACGATTAATGACTTTTGAGGAGATCCTTCTAGGTGCTTCCATTTTATGGAAAGGTGAAATTTCTCCATCATGCAGCAACTGCCAAAGGGTTACAAAGAAAAGTTGGCCATTTTCCACACTAACTGCAAGAACAAGATCACTGAAAAGAAGATCCAGCCAGAACACATTGCTGACATGGACATGGTCTCCCTTGCCTTTGACATCCCCATTAACCGTACTAGTACTGTGTCTGTACGTACCACAGGGAACAAGAAGTCATCCTTCACTGTAGTTCTTGGTTGCCAGGCTAATGGTCAGAAACTGCCACTCGTGGTCATTTTCAAGAGGAAGACCTTTGCCTAAAGAAAAGTTTCTGCTGGTGTTACCATCAAGGCTCACACAAAGGGCTGGATGGACGCGGAGAAGATGAGTGAGTGGCTGAGAGAAGTTTACATCAAGAGAACGGATGGATTTTGCAACAAATCTCCATCCCCATCAATATGCAACTCCGTACTCACCCATCTCACTGATACGGTCAAAACCCAAGTGAAGCAAACAAATTCGGTGCTTGCCATCATTCCAGGTGGATTAACCAAAGAACTCCAACCACTTGATATTGGTGTCAACAGGTTGTTCAAAGTTAAATTGCGAGCTGTGTAGGAGAAATGGATGACAGAAGGTGAATACACATTCACCAAGACAAGGAGGCAATGCCAGGCAACTTATGCCACTATCTGCCAATGGATCATGAATGCCTGGACTAAGGCAAGTATCGTCCGAGCTTTTACATCATTACAGAACAGCTAAGTGCCGGTAACAGCAATGGGACTGACTCTGATAATGATGAGAGGAATCCAGGAATGCTTGATGTTGGAATTACCCAACTGTTAAAATCATACACTGAAGTTGACGGATTTGTGGAAGAGGAATAAACTTAAAAAGTGAGTGTATTGTTCTGAAGAATGTCGAGAGTTATTATGAATGAGTTGAATAAAGTTCAACTCCCTTGACACACGTTTTGTTTCACTTAATTCGCAACTGGTGTGCCTTCTGTAGAAAAATAGACACATTCATTGATATTGTACCTTATAATCCAGTGCACTTTATAGCCCCAAAAATACAGTATATATATATATATATATATATATATATATATATATATATATGTGTGTGTGTGTGTGTGCATATACATACATAATGTTTACTGCTGAAGGAAATTGAATTAGTGATCTGAGTTCAATTCCTGGACAAGGCTGTTTACATTTCACTTTGTACTAATGCTCTTGGGAAAGGCATGAATCCATCTGTTCTCCATCCAGCCACAGGTAAAAACTGGCTGAGTGGATATTTTAGTCTTAGTAGGTGTTGTGGCGGAATCATCTACTAATGGACTCAACCACTCTCTATAATACCAGAAGGCGCAGCAATACAAAGTCAGTCTAGATCCGGAAGCTAACTTCGCCCCTGCGCAGTTATACAAACTAGCCTGCCGTCCTCTGTTCTTGTAAATATACACCTATACAATAACCGTGGTGTTCTGTTCTCTTTGTGACCCCTTCCAGGGCCATAACAGTAAGACAACCAATTTAGGAGAAGTGAAACTGAATCCAAATGAACTGTACTTTACTTAAAAAAACAGACCCTGTGTTGCATTCTACTTTTGGTAAAGGAGTTAGATCAATACATTCACACATGGATTTAAGCAGGGCCCAGTAAAAACAGCAGGTAATCTAAAGATTTTTATTCGATCAATAAAATATAAATAAAACAGTTTAACAAAGAGAATAAAGCCAGTTCCAAGCTAATTTGTAACTAAATGATAATTTTGTGAAATTTGTGCTGAATATCATAGTTTGGTTTGGTTTGCTAAGGTTTCATGGCATATCAACTACTCTAGGTTATTTAATGCCAAATACTTTTTAGACATATATATTAAATATATGATTACTAAACACATTTTGTAGATAACATTTTTAAAACGAGCATGAGCTTCTTTTTTTTTCATACAGTTAAATGATTTCACTTATTTCTATCTAATATGAATTATTCTATTTAATATTAATCATTTGTATGGACACAGTTTACTATTTTCAATATTGCAATGTATCACAAAAAATTCAATTCAACATCAGTCATTTGTTTACACACAATTGAATGATCAAACAGTTCTATTTCTAACAATTCAGTTTAGTATGTCAACAAAGTTAAATGGTTCCAAGTATTGCTATGTATCACTAACAATTCAATTAAACATCAGTCATTTGTTTACACTCAGTTAAATGATCAAACAATTCAGTTTAGCATAAGTACAGTTTCTGGTTTAAATACAGTTAAATGTAAAAACCAGTTTTATTTCAAACAATTCAATTTAGCATAAGTCCACAAACAGTTCTATCTAATCCATAAAAAGGACTATCAGGTGCTACCACTCTTGGCCAGAGTGGACCTGGGGGCAATGGCAATGAAGGGGTACTCCACATTCTCCAATGGCCCAGCATTATTGTTTGGTGGAGTTTTACTCTTCTGCAGAGATGCAGTTGGTGTATTCCACAGTCCCAGCCAACTGGGCCACATTTTTTTGTGAAATTTGAGCTGAATATCATTTTTTTTCATCGTCCAAATACTTGATATAATGGAGATAATTATGACAAGCTATAACATTCAAAATTGCCATAAAACCTTTTTTGTTCAGATCCTAATGAAACTAAAAGAAGCAAAAATAGGAAATTTTATCCAGCATTTTCCTTATTGGCGTTAAAATATTTTGCAATATGCAAAAGAAATCCATGATAAACCTCTACAGACTTTGGCCCACAGACCAATAGCAGAAAAATCAATAATTCTACAAACATGTCAATTCTATAAATGAATGTTCAAAATAACTGTCAATGACCAGTTCTTAATTCTTTATCTACTTTATTACCTTTTAGAATCTTTGCTTATATTTTTTCCCCTCACAAAGAATTAATTCTCTAATCAATATTCAAATTAATCCAAAACAAAAAGAATTCAACCATTTTCTAAATGATGGCATGTGATTTACCAACAAATTAGATCAAACAAATATTCAGTATTTCAAAACATTCAAATCTCGATGAATAAAAAGAAACCAGAAAAGAAATTTTTTAATTTCATATCCTAAACAAAACAATTGTCTTAACTGTTGATTATAAGACCCAAATTAAGAAGATTAAATTTTACAAAACAAACAACCCACAAATTAAAATAAAAAGTTGTTTACATTTGTTTATAGAAATTTCCACATTTTTAAAAAGTTTCCCAATCGAATATTATGAATTTTTTCAATTGTTACAAAATCTATATAACTTTCAGATATTATCTTTTGAAGATATAATATTGTGATTATTATGTTTGAGATTTCATGATTTGTATTTTATAAATCAATTTTACTGATTTGATGAAAACATAAAAGGAGTGATTGCCAACACAAAAAAGATGAAGACATGGAAATGTGATTGAGGTGGAATCTATTACAGATGAGACAAAACAAATCACATTATTCTTTCAACACAAAAGATCAGCTTGATATTTTTTTCAAACTTTGTTTATGCTTCTAACTTTGAAATAATTCTTTGTTCAAAACCTGACATGTTGACCAAGTAAAATTGTATCCTCCTTCCCTACATTGATTGTTTTCAAACAAACCAACTTTCATTTCACATACCTGACAATGTACAGGCTGACAATATCTGATTTAATACCATGCAAATAAAACTTGCTTTTTTTCTTTCCCTTTTTTTATTTCTAGTTGCAAGACATGCACTTTTCATCAAATATTGAACAGTCTGAAATGATAATACATTTTGATGTAATTTTAGCAGTTTACCTTTTGTTTAAAGAAGCCAGCTTTTGCTAAGCAAAACTCAAACTATCTGGGATTCTTAGAAACATTAAAATTATTCTCTTTCTGTCACTTCCAATTCCATTGACTTTGGAAAAATATATCAATGTTTTCAAGTCTGCATTTTAGAAATTTATTTTATGTTTTTTTTTAATCCATGTTTGTTAAAACAGATCTGATTTTAATGCATTAAATGTAAAAAGATACAAATATTCATTTTGTTGATGTAGGTTTTCAGGTTATAGAATATTACATTTTTTAATCAATTTTCCAAAGTTTAATTTAAAAAGATGCTGAATCAATCAGTGTTTTTGCTTTTATTTTCTTTTTCATTACTTAGATTCTTTGCAAAATTGATGAATTTTAACAAAAAGTATAAAACAAAAGTTTTAATAAATGAAAAAAATAATTTTCAAAGTAATGAATCTTAAAATTGTTGTTTTAGACAATTTTTCAATCACTTGAATAATAAAACCAGATTTCTAAGATGATTGAGACATTAAAAAGAAAAAATTGAAATTAATTTAAAAACCTAAAAATCAACAGAAAAGTCAAATTAAAATTCGAATTTGTGCAACTCTGACAAAATTCATTTTAGATATTTGAGATTTTTCTATCACTTTCATCATTCAAGTAATTAATTTTTTGTTTTGATTTACTGATTGTGTGTAGATCTACAAGATTTTTTATTTCTTTAACAAATATTCTTCTTCCATTTTTTCTATAATGAGATTAAACAAATTATTTTTCAGGAATTATATAGATTGAAAAATAAATTTTCTTTACAATACTATCATTGATTTATTTTTCTTACGAGATAACCAAATGGGTGCATATTTCTTCAAAGGTATATTTGTTTGTATACACAACAGTCTTTCAAAGAATGGTTTGCCCAAAATTGAAAATTAGTATTTGAACAACTGGAGTTTTACCAGCACTCAAAACCCCAACCACATTCTTTTGATGAGGAATATACTAAAACTTGATCTACTAAGGATGACCAAACCAGCCTTTATATATTTAAATAATCAGCATATTAAATATCACCAAATCGAGCTGATAACACAAAGTTCCCGTACTATCTCTCACTATTAATCTCTATCATCTACCACTCCTGGTAGGTGCTCTAGAAGGCATCATCGAGTAACCACACAGTGCTGATATATGCAAATCCTTGTTGGTCAGCCAACGGTAGCACATCCATGAGTAGTTATCCATAAAAGAATGTCATTTATTAGTTCGTCCTTCTTTCTCCAACAGTGCCCTACATGTCTTTTTTGCCTTACTTGGATTGTTAGTGAGCTAGAAGGTAAGTGGCCATACAACTGGGGTTTTTTTGTTTTTGTTTTATCTACTCAGACATTTCAAAAAAGTAGTAGTTATTGCCATTTTGTCCTTGCTTTATTACACCTAATATTCACTCCACCAAATTTCTTTTTTGTAAGTAAACTTAAATTTTTACCAACCAGTATCACAATAAGGTCATTAATTTAGCCACCATCACTAGGTGTCTTGCTTGACCGTCAATAAAGTTTTATCATCCAATGCTTTTAGGAAAAAGTGATCTTTACAGCATCCCTATGTCATTTATCCACTTAGCTATATAACAGTCACTCTCCCGGCAAAACAGTCAAAAGATAAAAATGAGCTTTTCATGCTGTCAAGATCTGTTCCTTATGGGGGCCATTTAGAAGAATTCTGGGGCTAAGGGCAAAGAAAGCTTTCAAAATTGTCAAATTAAGAGCTTTCAAGAAAGAATGATTTGGATATAAAGTTGCTGCTATAAGAGAAATAAGACAGTGCATATACCATATATGAGGTCACTTGTGTCTCTTGTAAATCAATAGGTGTGCTTGATACCTCAATATGTCTCCGTAGATTTTTGGCACATGGATGAACAAATGGGTTCTTTAAGAGTAGAGACCCAGTTTAACATGCTCGTCAGTTGATCTGATAAATGATATAAAACTAAAATGTACAAATTTATACAATGCTTGTATCACCGATTTTACAAGTGCATAATTGTATTGGATTTGAAAGGAATAGATCGAGAATGAAAAGAGAACTGCTTGCTTTAAAAATCTGTTCGCACAATTCTAGTTTTCAACCAGTACTGAGACAATTATCACCAAGAACAATGCAGACCTTAGCAAAATATACAGGTCCACACACCAGTAAATCTTTTCTTATCTAATTGCCTAGGTGTGTTTAATAATATTTTTACAATGTGTCAATTTTTAACAGTCAAGAGTTAATCGATTGTAAACTGAACTAGTGAACCATTGCTCCTTGGAGCATTTTAATTACGACAATTAACTTTTTCTATTTCAGAAACTATAATGATGTTTTCTATTTTAGAGCTAAGATCAAACTAGACTCTTGAAAATTGTCAAGGAAAAATATTAAAACAAGATGAACATGTTTCTACTATGAAACTCATTTTTCAATATGTTAAGTATTTTTATAATTTCTTTCTTATTGAACTTGTAAATGTATTTAGCTGTTCATATTAAATACATAAATCGAATGCCAACAAGAGTGTGATGGTTAACAAGATCACTCTGTTAGTTCAATAATTCAGTGCTCATCAGATGTAGCTTTATGGTTTGGTTTGGTTTGTTGGGTTGGGTTTTATGGCATATCAACCTTTGTAGGTTATTTAACGCCGAATCCATTTTTATGTAAATAATCAGTTCTATTTCAAACAATTCAGTTTACCATGAGTACTCAGTTTAATTGTCAAAAACATTTCTATTTTAAACTATTCAAGCAGTTATATATAACAATTCAGTTCAGTGTAAGTACAATATCAATGTCCAAAAACAGTTCTATTTGAAATAGTTCAGTTTAGCATGAGCCCACAGTTTAAATGTAAGTACGGTTTAATTGTCAAAAATATTTCTATTTCAAACAATTCAGTTTAGCATAAATATGCTGTTAGTTATATTTAACCCATAGATAGGGCCCTATCAGGTTCTACCATTCCAGGTCAGAGTGGACCTGGGAGCGATGGCAATAAAGAGGTACTCCGCATTCCCCAAAGCTCCAGCATCACTGGAACCTCACCATCAGATTGTTTAGTGTCATATCCAAGACACACATGGGAGTTCTTACCCCTCTGCAGAGATGCAGTTGGTGTATTCTACAGCCAAAAACTGGGCAAAGTAGCTTTATACAAGAAAATATAAAGTAGTTTTCATTTTATTTCTATTTTGATTTCTACATTGTGTGTGTGTGTGTGTGTGTGTGTGTGTGTGTGTGTGTGTGTGTGTGTGTGTGTGTGTGTGTTTTAAAAGAATTTAAGGAACAAACTGTCAAGGTTTTAAATGTCAGACACAATCTCTCTGGCATTTTTTAATAAAGTACGACAGATTCCTCTTGCCAGATCTTTTCTGGTAAAGTGCCAGGAAAAAAAAATTAACTTTTCTTTCTGAGGCCAGTTTTTATATGGAATAAAAAGAACTAAATGAATAACTTTCACCTTTCAAGGACAAAAAGTGATGCTAGCCCAGCATTTTAAACAGTCATTTCTTAAGTGCAAATATTCTAAGACAATTCTTCATTTGCTATGTGTTGACTTTTCTAGAACCTCAATCATTTTGGTCAACACAATTCTTTTACAGATGATATTTATAAAATTATTTAACATAAAATTGCAGATTTTATTTGCAACTTTTTTAAAATTCATATTTTATTTATTGATTTTGCAGTGAAAATGACAATACATTCCTTTTTATTACTTTTTCTGGTAAATGTGGACATTTATTTTGCCCACTATTTTATATATGTAAAACTTGAGTCAAATCAACAATAGTCAACGGTGCAAGGAATATAAATTCCACATTTGGGGGAAATTGTCATTTTTTTTTTTTTTTTTTTTTAAATGTTTTCAAGTGATGATTTCAATTTAGAAAAAAAGAAAAGTTGGTTAAGACCATGATTCAGTCAAGGATTTGAAAACTGAGGGAGAAATAATTTACACATCTCAGTTTGAGAACTCAAGAAATATTCATAATAAGAATTAGTTTTAATCATAGAAAAAAGATCAACAGCAACAAAATCAATGAATGAATTCAGAAGGAATTTAATTTGAATTAAATGAAAGGCAAAAATCAAACAGTTGGAGGCCTGTATTAATTGTATTAAATGGAATAAAACCAATTTATGTTTTTTTGTTGATTTTTTCTTTTTTTTGCATCATATAATAAAAAAAAAAATAACTTTGTATTGATATAATAACTGAAGATATTCCAAAGTGCTGAGTGTAGATAAGATCCTAAAATATCATCTATCCTATTTGGTAGGATGTTGTGATCATTTGAGATAACAAGTCTTAATACATTATAGAGTAGCCAGAAAGAAAAGAAACAAACAATGCACACACACACAGTTGTGTCAAAACTTGAACAATATCCAGTTTCAAAAATACAAAAAGCATCAGTTTTATTCATGATAAAGTTGGCTGTCATATTGCTGAAAGAAAATTATTTAAGTTGAATCAGTAACTATACGGCACCTTTCCATATCAGGCCAGCCTCTTTTCTACTGATTATCATTTTTCTATGCATCTTTCTTGAAGGAAAGATAGAGTTTAATCAGGATCAAATTAAAGCCTGCAGTGGATTCATGGGCTCTTTGAAAAATAAATGTATTTAGAAAAGAAAAACAATTTATTGCCAAAGTGAACTATGTTATATTAAGAGGTTAAAGAGGAATATTTAAAATTGTAGAAATAATTTTGCGTGAATCTTTTCTATTCATTTTGTTTAAATAAAATAACCATGTTGAATAAGCAAACAATGTCTTATGTCTTTTTTTTTATTATTGTAGAAAGGATTTGTATATGATGAAAAGGGTACCACAAATAATCAGAATTATTTATTCATCCCAGATCACAACTTAGGGGGGAAAAAATAAGTCACTTTAAACTTATACCTTCAAATTATGGTATGAATAAAAAATGTTTTTGTAGGAATGCATTTCATTTACAAATCTTCTATCAACATTTGCTGAGTACAAATTCATTAAAGAAATAAAAATGTAAACATTGGCTTGAAATTTTCAGAAACTAAAATTCATATTTATTTTCTAGTTATGTTCTAAGATAATTCTTCATTTGCAATGTGCTGACTTTTCTTGAACTTCTAACGTTATAGAAAAGTGCCTGGATCTTGAAATCTAATCTAAAATGTATTCTGATCTTTATTTTGATATAGGAAATTATCTATTGAAAATAATTTTTTTCCTTCCACTGTTTTCATTTTGTTGTTGTTTTTTTGGTTCAGTGGTTATTAACAGACATGAATAAATTTTGAATATTCCAAGAAAATATTTTTTATTTTTAATTGTTAAAGTAAAGTCTTAGATTAAAAACTACACCTTCCTCACATGAGTATTTACAAAATACGCACAGAACAAAGTCTTTTTATTGCATTTTACACATTTGCAGATATGGAATTCTTGCCAATGTTTCTATTAACCAAATGTATGATCATAAAAATATGCTTCAGAATAATAATTATAGATTACCTGGATTCCTTATGGTTTTCAAGAAGCAATATCAATAATTTTTACCCATAATGATAAAAATGCAATAAAAATCCATATTACTTTTACTAGTGTTTTTCTTCTCCCTGTAGATAAGGTTCCTTTTTTTGTAATTTGAACTTTTATATATACTTCACAAACTGAAGTATCTTGGAAAATATAATCTTGAAGGAATTAACAAAACATTAATTCTATAAAAATTAACAAATGGAATAGTATTTTCAGGCCCTCAAATTTAACAGAATTGCCAACAGCATACATAATTATATATATATATATATATACAGAGAGAGAAAGGGTTTTTATTAAATGCACAATTATACATCAGATATACAAACAAATGCCAGAGAAATTAGCCACTGATGGGATTTGAATCCATAATCATACCATAGTTTCCATCTCTCAAATTGGAGACAGCAAGAAAAGTTTGTTTTTTTTTCTCTTGCAGATAAGAATTCTTTGATATGCCAATGCCACAAAGAGAAATTCATAATTCCAAATTTGTCAACACATTACAATTGTTGCTTTTTTTAAAATTTCATCTGGAGCCAGTACATCTTTCCAAGGCCTATTTCAAGTTGATGCTACGATATGGGCAAATTCAGATGAAGCACACAAACAGGAGACAACATCAATTTATATATATATATATTTATACATGGAAGCAGACAAAAGCTTTTTTTCTGTAAATCACAGTGAAAATAAAATACTGCTTGTACACTGAACATTATAAAACTGTTTGGCAGAAAATAATGTTGCCAGATTCAAGAAAACATTGATAAATTTAAGCAGAAATCAACCCATTATATCTGAAGAGCATTTGAAATTGCAAATTGAAATGTGTCTGTAAAAGAAATCTTACAGTAAAGGCCAAATAAAGGGTTGAATGAATTGTTTCATCAGGTGAAAGAAAGTTAAAAGTGCCATTGTTAACAGTGAATACTGATGCATCTCAGGTAAAATGGGTTGGAAAAAAATTTACAAAATAAATTATATACTGTTGATAGAAATGGCCCAGATCAAGCTACTAAGAAGTCATTGATGTGGTTGCAACAAAAAATGAATGTGTTCATTCAAGAAACAAAAAAATAAAACACTTCTAAAAGATTGGGCGGGGAGTTCCTACTTAAACGATTATTGCAAGTCAGCCAAAAAGATTGTGAGACTCTACAAATGCTTTTTTTTTTATATCACAAAACTCAATAAGGGGTTGTTGTTTTTTTTTTCCTTCAGTGTGAGTTACACATTCTGAAAAGAAAAAAAACATTTTGTTTTGGAAAAAGTTTTCATCTTTAGAATAAGTTACCTTTTCTATATCAACAGGAAATGGCTTACAAAACAAAAATAAAACTTTAAATATTTTTATTTTAAAATCTGCAATTTTGCCAACCTTGTTGTAGGTCTTATTTTTAACAGTCATAATTTGACAATCTTAAAACTTTCTCAAAAATCTAAGAGGGGAAAATATATACAAAAAAAATTATCTGAGCCACACCACATAACAGCATATTCAGCTATTTTGAAAATGGTTGAAAAATTGTGGAATTCGATAAAATAATTCATGGTTTTCACTTCAAAATGACATGGACTTTCTTTTTTTTTTTTTTTTTTTTTTTTTTTTTCAAACACTGGAGAAAAATCCAGATGGTTAAAGGAAGTTGAATACACACAGGATATTTTAGATTATCACCAAGTTTAAATTTTGTTTCCTTCGAGTATTTTGTCAACAGTTTGTGCAAGGCATTTTTCTTTAGTAATTTAGTTCTTTGATACTTTTGTAATGTGGAAGGAAACTAAAGCATGTTTAGCTAAAGAAATGGATTGTATTAAGCATATAGGATGTATAAAAGGCACACATTTCTAATGTTTGTGCTAATGCAACCAAGAAAATTAATGAACATGTATGTGTGTTGACATGAATAAGCTAAGAAGGGCCTTACATATGCATAAATTGCAAAAAGGTTTTAAAATAGTCAAAGGAAAATTGATATTTTAGGCAACACTGCTTTTATTGAAACTTTCTTAGAATGTGAATTGTATTTCGAGTCAGATTAAAAACAGTAAATTTCTTATATTATTATTATTATTGTTGTTACTATTTCTACCTCTTATGGGAATATTTAAATATAATGCTAATTCCAAAGATCTAAAAAGTTTAATTATGATTTCAAGAAAATGCAGGCATATCAAAACTTTCTGGGATTAATGTCAGCAAGACATTGCTTACTTGATTCCACACTTTTTTGAATATTCAGTTGAGGAGAGACACAAAAATTTTTCTTACTATTAAGACTCCAAGAGAGAGACACACAATTCATTTGTGATTCTCTTTATCTTTTACAAGTCATAAATCTCTAATAAATAAGAAAGTGACCAGCAACAACAATTTAAAAAGGCGTTTTATTTACATTTTAAGAACAATTATCAAGTAGCAATTCAGATATAAAGAAAGATCATTAGAAATTCTAAAAAAAAAAATTTTTTTTTAAAAAGACTCTCCTTAATATTTTGATGTTTGATTATTTTGATTTTTTTTTCCTATTCACAGCTCAGCTTTTAAGTCTAGCAGTCGTTCTGTAATAAAGATTCTACCCTTTACTAATTGGTCAGTGTTTATTTTATTGTAAAATTGACATGCATTTTCATTAGTCGGGTACACTTTATTTTATCCCCTTATTGACATAAACAATTTTAGTTTACAAAACTGACTTTAAGTCCTCAGTCAAAAATTTGATAGAGTAATGAATCTAAAGGCAGACATGAAATAAAAAATTCAAACTAAACTTACGTAACATTTTTTTTAAAAAGGGCAAAGCTAAACTTTTGACACATATCTAAAAGGTTAAAACAAGCTTAAAAAATATGCATTTTGGTTGCTGTAATCAAATTTCTTAAGAATGTGTCTTGTTTGCAAATAGAATCTGCTTCTCATGGAAGAAATGACAAGGAAAAAATAAACATTTTGCAAGTTTATTTAACAGCACAAACTTACGAGATAACTCAGAAATATCAACATTTTTGCATGAACAAAGTTCTTACTGATGCTATAGAGCAAAAAAGTTCAATGTGAATTGAATAAGACTGTCCTTTAGTTATCTATTGAGTACCAGCTGGTTACACAAGACAAAACAATTAGATATTTTAATGATGCGTGAATTTGTAAACAAATCTCACTGCAAGTAGAAATATTGAAGACAGAGAAGAATTTTCTTTCTTCGGATTTGATTGGATTTGCCAAAATAATAATCTCTTGTAGATTGACTTAACTAGATGAAAACAAATATTTTGCTGGCTTTTTAATTGAAAGCTTTTTTATTGTAAAGAATTTTATGGTAGAAAAGTTTCACCCATGAAACCCAATAAAAGTCATTCATAAAAAATAAAAGAAAATCCATAATTCTTTACTAATTAAGTATTATTATAATAATAATAATAATAATAATAATAATAATAATAATAATAATAATAATAATAATGAGATTTTTACCAATTGAAATAAATGCATAAATATCTACAACTAAATACATTTTTTAAAAACTCAAGGATTTTTTCCGTTTCTTCAATCGGTCAAATAATTTGACAATGTTTTCTTTAGTTTTAAGACAACAACAAAACAAAACAAAAAAAAAAAAAAAATTAAATTGTTTTCCTTTGATGCCAATATAAAAATTTCCAATTTTTTCTAATAAAATTCAAACAATATAAAATTTTCTTCACCTTTGATTTCTGAATTAACAAGATTGGCATCTAAGTTGGATTGTTTTTAATGAAGCAAAAATTCACAGTCATACAGAAAATATCTTTTCTTTTTCTTTTAATCAGACTGTATTAGTCAATAAAACTGGAAATATGTATTTTATGGTATTTTAGTTTTTATCTTTCATTCACTCAAAATATCAATGGAATATTTCAAAGAAAAAATAATTCCACGTGGGTTTTTTTTTAATGTTTGTATGAACAAATAAATGTTAAGCCTGCTGTCAATGTTTAGAAGAATTTTTCATCTTACACACAAATCTAATCAGAAAAGATTTATAAGCATTACATATAATGTTCACGTGTTTTTCTGTTTCAATATCTTCAGTTTTAGTTATTGTCTTGAAATCAGTAAAACTACAAAATGAACACTTATACAAATGAAATTTAGATTATAATACATTGGCAAAAAATTAAGGAATTATATGCTACTTTCTTAAATTGTTTAATTTTACAATATACCTATACTGGTTAATTTGTAACCATGAAAACAAAATACTATTTGTATATTTAGTTCTTTGGTATTCAAACAAATTTATCTCAAAAGTAATTCTGGCACATTAATATTTTCAAACAGTCATCTTCATTTTTTGTCACAATTACTCTTAAACACAATTCACATGAGACATTCAAAACCAAATCCTGTGATTCTCTTAGATGGTCATGTTCTGCTCAAGATTAAGAAAAAATGTATCAAGCAACTTTCAAGAACACTGGATACAATCCAATTAGGTCAGAGAATATATTGGCCAAATTTCTTAAAAGCAAATAAGCTGAAGACAATATTTTGACAGATATATTGGATATAGAAAATAATTTTTGAATGTCAGAAAATGATTGCAAAAACAGTGTAAATCTTAGAGTAGATCAAAGTCAAGCTTGACCATCTCAAAGAAACATGAGGAACTTAATTGTGTAGGAAGAGCTCAGTTTTAATGTGATCATCCTTTCTACATTGTAGATGGAGGAAAACAAACAAGAAAAAGCCACCAAAAAGCAGACAACAATCTAATCACAAATATTGAGTGAAATTAAGTTACTTACTTTTGTCACCCCCTCTTTTATTCTTTGCTACATTAGCTGTGGCCATGTCACCACCAGCCTCACCATCACATGGCACAGTGCAGGGGAACACCTTTTCAGTTTTGCCGCAATCAGAACCAGTTCGACGGCCAATTTTCTTTCCTTCTCCACAGGTGCCTTTCTTAGCCTTGCACTCTTCAAAAACCCAAGGAGTACAATCCTTGCCTGTTGAAAAAACAAAAAGAGAAGAAAAAAATTATCTAAGATGGAATGGAAGTTTTTTCCAATTTCAGATGTAAATGAAAAGGTCAGATGTCTAAGAAATGAAAAGAAAATAGGTAAATAATAAAAAAAAAATAATCAGATTTTGTTTCCTTAATTCTGAGAATAGAAACTGGGAGAAAAAAGAAAAGCTGGAAAAGACAATCAAAATGAATATGGACTCAATATGTGAGAGACATTGCTGTTCATTCCTTTTATAATGAGTAAATCCCTGAAGAGGATTGATCGGAAAAGCTATGAAAGGAATACTAAAAAAAAAAAAAAAAAAAAAAAAAAAAAAAAATTAGAAAGAATGATAGCAATGTGTGAGAGAGAATCTAAATACAAATATTTTCTATCAGTGGAAACACAACCAATACACGTTTAAACAAATATCAATAATTAGCAGAGATAGGAACAAGCTATCAAGTCTCAGTCACACAAATACACTTCCACACCATTACATATATGGCGTTGTCAGCCTAGGTAAAAATATAAGATGAACAGTGCAATGAATATGGAGAAGAATGACATTTCAAGATTCTAGGTTATTCCTTTTCTTGGTCAGGCCAAGAACTTTTCAATACACCCTTGCAAGTGTATATTAGAAAAATAGAAACATTCTTGACAGCACTCAACGTAGATAATTTGCATATTTTGAGGGATTTGAAAGGTAAACGACAAACTTTTAAAAACTTTAATACACATTTGTATTTCATTAAGTTTTCTGATGAAAAATCAGTTTTAAAATATTTTTAGATTTGCTTGCAAAAAAAAATTATACTGACTCTTTAAACATACATAAAAAAAAAAGGAAAAAAAAATTTCATACAGAAAAAATTCTCAGAATAATATGCAGATATAATTCAACAAATTTTATTATTTTAATTGATATTATTTTAATAATTCAACAAATTGGTCGGGTTTACAACATGTCAACTCTCAGTGAGTGATTCTGTGCCAATGGTATTGATTATATACAGGACAAAAATGTATCGTCACAAACATTCATCATCATCATGTTGTGCCGCTAGCACAGATATCCCTGACCCTCTCTCGCCTCTCCTCCCTATCGTTCATCGCCTCCGGACGATCTTCAGGGCTACATCCCGTATCCTCACCTAGCTGCTGTATGTATGTATGTATGTTCAAGCTGGTCATCCTGCTTTTGCTCAGCCATATGTGGGGTCCATAGGAGTACATCACTTATGAGCTCGTCCCTGCTTCTCCAGTAGTGTCCAGCATGTCTGGTTCATCTAACTTGGATAGTTTTCATGATGGGAGGCAGGTGGCTGTATAGTTGGTGCCTTGTGGGGTGTTGCCACCAGGACTTGTTCCATATTGCTCACAACATTCTTGTGTAATTGCTGTCCAGCTTCTTCTCCAGCCGTTTAGTTAGCGTCCGAGTAGTGCATCCACACAGCAGTATCGATATGACCGCTGCCTGGAAGAAAAAACATTCAAAATGTGTAAACAATTCCTTATCTCAAACAGATTTATTTGACCCATTAACTAGACCTTGACAGATTCTATCACTTGAGGTCAGAGAAGAACTGAAAGCATCAAAGGGATGACTTCATTTTCTCCAAAGTTCCAGAACAGGAGCCTCATCACTGGATTCAGCTTAGTGTCATACTCAGAACACAAGGGATATACTCATCTAATAGAGATACAACTGACATATTACAAATCTCACCAACAGGCCAGGATTCATCTGTACATTCAAACAATAATGCCAAATAGCTTATCATCATCTTCAAGTCGTTCTGACAGCACAGAGTTTCCTACTCTCTCTCCATCCATCTCTATCATCCATCGATCCTACTAGGTCTTCCAAACTATATCCTATATCCGCGCAAAGCAGATGGGAATAAGTTCTTGCAAGTCAACCGACATTAGTACGTTCATGGGTAGAGGTCCATTGAAGAACATCACTTATGAACTCATCTTTGCTTTTCCAGCTGTGTCCCTCATGTCTTATTCATCTTATTTGGATGGTTTTTGAGATGGGAGGAAAGTGGCTGTACAACTGTTGTTTCATTGGGTGTTGCTTTCAGGATTTGTTCAAAATAGCTTGTAGCATTCCTATATATTTCCCATCTAGCCTTTCCTCTAATCGTTTTGTGGTGCATCCATACAGTAGTATCAACTCAATCACTGTCTGGAAAAAATCCCTTTTATTTTATCAGATAGATCAGAAATGTTTATATGATCGATAATCTATCGACAGCATTCTATGCCTTCACTAAGATGTATGTTAACAACTCTTTCAGTTGATGAGATATTGCTGCCAAAGTATGTGAGCTGGTTGACTAATTTTTGAGGCCAGCCACTTAGAGTGGAGATTGCTCCTTCTCATTTAAAACACATGTACTGTTTTATTAAAAATAAATAGTTTATATAGATTATATGAATAGTTTATTGCTACAAAAATGCAATATCTGTATTTCCTGCCATGGGATATATATTTTCACATGAAAATGTTTCAACAATGATCCTGTGCGTCATACTAGAAGTTGTTTGGTTGGTTTGTTTTACAGCGTATCAACCCTTTTTGGGTCATTTAAAGCCAAATTAAATTTCAAACAATTCAGTTCAGTATAAGCATAGTGTTTGTTTACAAATGATTAAATATCAAAGCAGTTCTATTTCAAACATTTCAGTTTAGCATAAATACACAGTTCAGTCCTATTTGACCCATAGATAGGACCCTATCAGGTGCTACCACTCCAGGCCTGAATGGACCTGGGAGTGATGGCAATAAAGGGGTACTCCTCATTCCCCTATGGCCCAACACTACTGGAGCCTCATCACCAGATTGTTTGGCGTCATATCCGGGACGCTTGTTGGGGGAGTCTTATCCCTCTGCAGAGAAGCAGTTGGAATATTCTGTAGCCCAAGCTGATTGGGCAAGCATCATACTAGAAATTTATACTCAATGAGGAAAGCCAAAAGATTGAAATAACAGTTAACAAGTTATGTTTCTCAAACTATTTCATATCTAAATCTTTATTTCAACCTGCCAGATTTTTTATCAAAATCTTGCAGAAGATTACTTAGTTAAGAATTATAAATTGAGAAATTTATTTTCATTTCACTGTTTATGTAAGTATAAACCTAATAAATATCTCTCTAAATATCAAATTTGGTTTTATATAATAGTTTAATCTATTTTATGGTGAGATTCCATAGCTATAACTCTCCAATCAACCACCCAATTAAAATAAAAATAAAAAAAATGAAAAATTATCTGATTTTAGTCACGTCTTCAACAGACTCTGTCAGAACATAAAAGAGCAAGGTAAAAAAAAAAAAAAAAAAAAAAAAAATTAATATATAATTTCTCATAGATAGGTTAATGTGTTTTTATATTTTAATAATTACCTGTCATCTAAATTTAAAATGTCAAATGTGGCAAATGTCAGTAATTTTGAATTGAAAACGCCAGCATTTTTTGAATCTATGCACTCAACAGGGTACAGACACTCCCTACCCTAAAACCAAACCTAACCTTTTTTTTTTTTTTTTAAAATGCATAATATATAAGTGCATAAAGTTGTATCCTCCGAAAACTGACACAGCATTTAACAAGTGATTTTGTGAGAAAAACAAATTAGTTAATTGTTCTGTCAAATCAATTGGAGGGAAGACATTTCAAACTAGCAGGTGCCCTTCAGGGAAGAGAGGAAGACAAGATGGATCTTTTTTTATTTTTAAACTTATATAGGGTGAAGGAGGAGAGGAGTTGTTTAGGGCTTTGAGCTGAGAGACTGTTAAAAGCAGGACATTATTATAAGTTGGTCATGAGGACTTGGCAATAATGCAAGTTCCATAAAATGGCAACAGAATAATCTGGAACGACAGGAAACTGAAGTCATTAACCCAAATGGTGGAAGGAAAGGAGAGAGATGATAACTACTCATTTGCAAGCAAGATTTGCATATGCAGCAAAGGACAAAATGGTGGGAAATGTGTTATGGGACACAATGCTTGAATCAACACTTTATATCATTATCTTGAGACTTGTACATATGTGGATTTATAAACAAATCTCTTTGATAAGTAAAAAAAAAAAAATGGTTTGTGTCTATATAATGTAAAGGTGCATAATAAATGTCAGCATACAAAATTCTAGCTAAAGGCATGAATCTACTTTTACTTGTTCTCTCATTAGATATAAAGAAAAAAAAAGAAGGCAACTTCACTAGCCTTTCACAGTGATTTTTGAAGAAAAAGAGAAAACTGTATCTAATGACTACTTTATCTGATCTGAGAATAATTTGCTAAAGCTGTTACATCCATTGTTAACTTGATAGGAAAGATTTATATTAATGAATTTACCCAATTCTTTTGTCACTAGCAATATGAGGCACAAGGTCAATTAAGTTGAGTACAGATGGTTTGATTTAAGAGTGTTCCTTCTCATAAACTGGTTGCTTAGCCAAGGCTAAAGATCTCAGTCTCTCCTACTATTTACCTTTAGTTGAGGGGAGAACAAATAGATTCGTACCTTTCCTAAAGATCTTAACACAAAGCAAAAGGCAAAAGCCTCATTGAAATGGCGTTGCCAATTCCATTTCAATCCTATTTACCAACCCCTCCGCTCGGGCAGGATATGACACAAGGTCAATTTTTAAGCGTAGTTTAACAGGTTTAAATTCAGAGTTTTCCTTCTCCTAGACTAGTTGCCTCACCAAGGCTGAAGAACCTAGTCTGCCCTACTATTTACCCATAGCTGGAGGGAGAATAATTGGATTCATACCTTTCCCACGGGTATTAGTGCTTTGTGAAATGCAATCATTCTCGTCCAGGATTTGAACTCGTGTCGCCGGGTCCATTTCCTACGATGAATAACCATTACACCACGGGCACCTCCACTCGTTAACCATTACACCACGGGCACCTCTAATTCCATTTCAATATAACAGACAAAGAATGCATCTCAGAAGAATTAATGTATATACAAGTAGATATACTGTGTGAGGGAGGTGAGGAGGATATTGTCAAGGTTGGATATAGGTGTGTTACAACTTTAGAGACTAATTTCTAAGTGCTTCCTCACATTTCTCTATCATCTGTACAGCATGATGCAATCTGTAAAAAGTATTTTACTCAGGTCGGCCGATGATATTCAATGGCTTATCAACTCTTGTAGGTTATTCAATACCAAATCCTGTTTATACATATCCATTAAGTATATATCATTTGTAAACAAATAGTTTGTGCGTAATATTATTTTTAAATGTACCAGAGATCATTTGTTTATACACAGTTAAATGATTCAAGATTAGTAATTCTATTGATCAAGTATTCCTATCTAATTGAATACTAATCATTTGTTTGCACACGGTTAAATGGTTTTAAGCATTGCTAACACTAATAGTTTGTTTTGCATTCAGACAAATGGTTCCAAGTCTTGCTGTGTAATACTAATAATTCAATTTAACCACAGTTAATTGTTGTTAAATGGTTTTTTTGTATTGAAAATGATTAAATATTTCTACTTGACCCATAGATAGGACTCTAACAGGAACTACCCCTCCGGGCAAGAGAGGATCTCAAAGCAATGGTAACGAAGGGGTACTCTGCATTTCCCAAACCTCTAGGATTGGAGCTTCACTATCAGATGGTTTAGTGTCATATACAAGGATACTTATTGAGAAGGGAGTCTTACCCCTCAGCAGAGATGCAGTTAGTGTATTTTGGATGCACAAAAATGCTAGTAATGTATAAATTTCGATTCAATATGTTCATGTTTCATAAGGATCGAAAAATATATGATCAAATGAAGGGGTTGGGTGGCCTAGCAGTTTGTAGCATATAAGACAAAATTATGCTTTGTCAGAAGGACGTGAAACATGCTGATTGTATTCTTTGCAGACGAGACCCCCCACCAGCAATAAAAAATAGTAAAAATAAAATGCCCCAAGTAGAACACTAAACTGTATCTAGAGGTGAGGCTTAATTTCTGGAGCTCTAAGGAGCATAGAGTACCCCTTCATTGGCATTACTCCCAGGTCTACTCTGACCCGGAGTGGTAGTACCTGTTAGGGTCCCATCTATGGGTTAGATAAATCTGTTTAAAAAAATATCAGTATTAGATAGGAATACTTGATATCATATAATCGATGAAAAAAAAAATATATACAAAGGATAGGAGTATAAACATACAATGTACACAATTCCCTAACCCTCTAGGCATAAAATATCCTCAGATGAGTTGATACGCCTTTAAGATTAATCAGAAAATTAAATTGGTAAGTGGAATTTAAATTCTGGTGAAGACTATTGTATTCTTTTGAAATAATGTCTTTGTCAAAGACACAAGACCATCTTTTCTCCACCCAGACAAGTGTAGAAGGGGGAGGGCAAACAATTCCCTCTCTCCAGACTGGTGTATAAAATAGCAAAGCAGACAGGGTTTTCTAGTGCAGATAAAGGACAACTTTGAATTCAAGACCAAGAGTGGAACACCCAGCAATAAGTGAAAAAGCAAAATGGTTAGGAGAGGGGGTGGGTAGCAATTCCCCCTTCCCATAAAATCTACTTGGTAAGATAATAGTTAAACAAGCTGAAGGGATGATCAGTTGAAGAAAGACGTTATTTATAAGTATCTTACTTCACACAAACAAATAAAGAGATTGTGATGTTAACTTTTTATATCAGAATGTGGGCACATGCAAGCAAGTGTACACACATATTCACTCATGACGGTGCATATGTTTGTGTGTGTATTTGACCAAGAAAAGAAATAAATGCGTAGGCATCCAAGGTTACATGAAACATCAACTTCAAACATCATTTCAGAGTCAATTTCAAAAGAAAAAATAAAAGATACAAGTCAATGGAAAGTACAACAAAGAAATTCAACTTGTCTCCACGTATCAAGTGCACTGGTTATATTTAGTAGCACCTGTTATCATTAATCCTAAAATATGACAGACTTGCATATGAGTTTCTAATATATTGCATGATACTTTCTGTAATTGTGTATGTGCACATATGTACACACTTCCTTTTAGTCCCTTCAATTCATATTTTGGTACTATAACATATTTTTAAATTCATAATCAAACACATTAATTTCAAGAGAGTCAGGGTGAACCTCAGTGTTTGAATTACATAAAAATGGATTTGGCATTAAATAACCTACAAAGGTTGATATACCATAAAAACCAAACAACCAATCAGTGTTTGAAAAAAAAAAAAAAAAAAAAAAGAACTAATGTTATTTCATTAAGTATTTAATTCATTAAGTTCATTTTGTTACAGCTGTTTTGTTAAAGGCAGATGGTTAGCAGAACTGTCAGCGAGTTTGATTCTCACTGATTGTTCCATACTTCTGGCTTTTAACCAGACTCAGTGAACATCACAAAGAAAAAATTAACTAACAATATTTAAAAATGTGTAAAAGTTATCGTCATAAGAAATGAATTTGGGGGCACAAGTTCAAATACTGGATAAGGTTGTTTGTCTTTCCTTTCATACCAATGCCCCAAGGAAAGGTATGAATCACTCCTGCTAGAAGGGCACACTGTGTTCTTTAGTCTTGGGATGGCAACTGATTTAAGAGAAAGAAAAATCTTAATTCAAACCAGCACTACACCACTTAAAAATTGATCTTGTTTTTGTATCCTGCTCATAGTACAGAGATTGGTGTGGTTTGGTTTCTTTGTTTAATGACATATCAACCCTCACGTGTTATTTAACACCTAAGTCACCCTTATAGAATAATAGTATAATGGGGAGAATGGAGGGGTTCATGTCTTTCCCAAAGGTATTCTTCTGAAAGTGAACCTCGTAGAAGAATTAGAGTTCAAACTCACTCACTGCAATGTTGCAGTTCAGCTCATCAGCCACTACGCCATGGGAACTACCCCCCCTCCCCTCAGAGAGGCTGGCTAAATACAATCATTAGAAGTGGGCTTAACTGTTGATTTAGCAAAATAAACTTGAGGTTATTGATGATGAAACTTTCAGCTGATGAAATCAAATCAAATCAAATCAAATATAACAATGTTACGATAATGTTTTCTGGCTTACAAAAAAGAGCTAAGATTCTATACAAGGAAGATTCTTGACCAATTAATGTTCTGTTGAAACCAATTCTTCCAGAATGAAGAAATTTCAATTTGTATTTAGCAAAAATGGTTTCAATTTCAGCAAAGTATCAAAAGTCAAAATTTCACTTTCTTAACTGATATCACCACAGAGGAGAAGAAAACACATTTTGACCCACATGAATCACAGGAGATAAAATGTTGTCAAAGGCCATGTTTCTCATTTCCTTCCTCAATTACTTTAATGAGGTAATGAATTATGAATATCATTTGTAAAAGAACATCTACAAAGTGGCTCATTGGCCTAGTGGGTAGAGTGCTCGCTAATGGTCCGGAAGACCTGGGTTCAATCCCAAGTCGCGTCATAACAAAGACTTTAAAAATGGTACTCGATACCTCCTTGCTTAACACTTAGCGATATAAGGTACGTATTAAGGGTAAAATGGAGCAATCCAGAGAAAGGAGTAGCGCCCTCTCCTACACCTCAGTGTAGTAGCTATTGAAAAGGGAGCCTTCTGATTGCCTTCGACTACAGTCACCAACTTTACTTTTTTTACTTACATAATGGCTGCAAATAATGTTAAACTCATTTTCGTAGTTTTCATCATCATTATCATCACGTCACGCCATCAGCATGAATACCCCTGACCCTCTCTCGCCACCCTTCCCTATTGTCCATTGCTTCCGGCAGACCTACATCCCATATCGGCACAGAGCTGCTCTATGTAGGTTCTAGCTATATATATTTACCCAACTTCTCTGCACAAGAGTTTAACAGGGTGGGTCAGTTAAGTTTTATGGCATATCAACTATTGAGGGTTATTTAATGCCAAATCATGTTTATGCATGCATATTCAATAAATGATTAGTAAACACATTTTGTAGATAATAAACAAACTGGAGCTCATCATTTGCACCCAGTTAATTGGTTTTACATATTGATATGCATAATTAACAATGTAACGTAAGTCATTTGTTTGCACACAGTTAAATGGATTTACATAAATGATTTGTAATTGAATAGTTTGTAGATAATTTCACTCTTAAATGAGTTACAACTAATTTATTTGCACATTGGTATTGCTATTGTTTCTACACATTTAAATGATTTCAATTATTCCTATCTAACACTAATAATTGTATTCAACATTGTTTGCACACAGTGAAGTGGTTACAAGCATTGCTACTTAACACTAATTATTCTATTCATTGATTTGCACACACTCAAATAGTTCCAATTATTTCTACATAATACCAATATTTCAATTTAAGCACACAGTGAAAAAGTTTCAAGTATTGCTACTCAACACTGATAATTCTATTCAACATTACTCATTCATTCGCACAAAGTTAAATGGTTCCAATTATTACAATGTAACATTAACAACTCAACATCAGTTATTTGTTTGCACACAGTTAAATGATCAAACAGTTCTACTTGATCCATAGATAGGACCCTATTAGGTACTACCACTCAAAGAGGAGCTGGGAGTAAAGGCAGTAAAGGAAAATTCCACATTCTCTAAAGCTCCAGGGCTAAAGCCTCACCATCTGATGGTTTAGAGTCATATGCAGGACACTCATTTGGAGGGATCATAATCCTCTGCAGAGATGCAGTTGGTGTATTCTACCATCCCAGCCAACTGGGTTGAAGAAAAGTTGGGCTTATACTTTTCCCAAGGGTATGTATATGAACATGCATATGTGTGTGTACATATAATAGAGAATCACAAAATTTTACTGCCTCTGTATAACTATTTAGTTATTGCCGTCTCCAGCTTTTCCAGCATTGCAAATTGGTTGGTAATATCATCTCAAATAATTTTTTTATGGGTGGAGCTTCTCCTTAACTAGTAGCTATACCAAGGTTAAAGAGTTCAGTCTATCCTACTATTTACCCATAGCTGGAGGAGAAATGATTGGATGCATACCTTTCCCAAAGGTTTTAGCACTATATGAAATGTAAACAGCTTTGTCTAGGATTTGAACTCAGATCGCTGTGCCCATTTCCTATGCCAATAACCATTACACCACAAACACACACACATATATATATATATATATATATATATATATGCAGAAATTCAAATGAAGGATCAGAAGATTGTGTTTTGCCAATTGTCCAACAAGGAAGTGACGGCTTGCTGTACTATTTAATCAACATTTTGAAATCTATCTTAGACCAGGACTTGAACTCTAACTAAAGGCACCTGCCAGAAATCCACAACTACCTCAGCTACCCAACCCAACCTCCATATCTTATGCAATCTTGAACCATCCATGTTGATTCTTGAATGAACATCCTTGCACAGAAAATATACACTAATAATATATCTATATACAGCCCAAGTTAAAAAAAATTTGCTTGAGCTTAGACTGGCACAAGGCCATGTTTTCAATGCACTTAGTGAGGATCTACTGAAGAGTATAAAATACAGAAACAAAAAGAAAAGGCTAGTTTCTGGTAAAGTTATGCAAAAAGCCCTGGAACCCATCAGTGAAGTTAAGTCAACAAGAGACTGTTACACTACTAAGATGAGTGAACATTGAGAAAACACAAGTATTGTAAGTAACCTAATGTTTGTACGCCAGATGATGCATAGTTTATTAAACAACATAAAGAAAAGGTGAATTATCTCCTTTTTTTCTATTTGATTAAAATATCAAATCGGTTTGATATCTTCTAGTTTAGCAGCAGATGATATTTGGTGAGCTCTCAACAATAATGAAGTGACTATTTTCAAAAGCTGTTGATAAAATGTTTTTGGTTGTTTCCACAGTGTTAGGGCCGAGTTCGAATCTGAAATGCACAAGTACCCAAATTAGACCATGCTACATGCTCATCTGGGCAACTTTCAAATCACACATGGTGTAAAACAATACACAATATGTCAGTGCATCAACTACCAAGCACGATAAGTACCTTCCATGGCTTGAACTATTTCAGTCATGTAATATAAATGCCAAAAACTAACACATACCAAAATATTGCAAAACTTGATTCACTCTTGTATTTTCAAAAACAAAAGACAAAACATTTTTCTTTTTGACATTTGTCATAAACTGCTCAGTATATTTTACTAAAGCAAAATTTAATAATTAAAACATCTTTCTCCACAGGAAAAGTTCAGATAAAACAGACGACTTTTTTTTTTAAATATCTAATTTCCAACTGAATTTATCAACTGATTATAAGTTGCCAAAATGTAAATTATTTTTCTTTGAATTAAGGTGGCGAGGTAAAGATTCGATAAATATCTTTTTACTTATTATTACATACCAAATGCAAATGAGAAAGAAAATGGCCACAGAGAATCTCATAACAGCTTGATATTTATTTATAGATTAGAAAAAAAAATGTCTAAACCAAACAGTTCAGAAATTAACATATTGATACAAGATGAAATTTAAACATGTATTTATGCAAATACGACATGCATAAAACATAATTCAATGTGTGTATCCTATTTAAATGCCCATATTTGAATATATTCAAATGCATAAAAATTATATATATATATATATATATATATATATATATATATATATATATATATATATATAGATAGATAGATAGATAGATAGATAGATAGATACACACACACATTTATTAATAAAAAGTACTCAATATCAGTGAGAGAGCATGTGTAGATCTAAGTGAGGTTAGCATAGAAACAGAGTCAATGGTGACAGTTTTTTCACAGATATGATCATCAGACCAAGAGCTCATTGAAACTGTGTCTACATTACCCTAAATTAGATATACAGTCTATCACTGATATTGAGCACTATAAATATAGCAAACTACACACACACAAGGTTGTTATGTCATTAAACAAAGAAACCATATCTACGTACGTATGTGTGTGTGTGTGTGTGTGTGTGTGTGTATGTAGAGAGAGATTTGTGTAAACATTTGGGCAAGAGATTATTCAAAATATGTGAGAATTTAAGTTCTTGAAGACCTTATTAAACAAAAACAATTTGAAATATTAAATATTCACTTAAGTATATATGCGTACACCATACAACCAAGAGTTTGGTCTGATGATCACAAATGTGAGAAACTGCCAGTCACCAAGTGCTTTTGACTGTGTTTATGCTATTAAAACTTACGTTTGATTAAATAAGACCGACTCTTCATTTGCGCCAATCTGTGATCGGTTTAAGTCTTTATACGAGTTGTTTGTCTTTTAGATGGAATGAATTTTTCCAAAAACTTTTGGCCCCAATTGTTTTTGTTTTGTTTTTTTTTGTGTAAAAAACCTTCCTTAAACAAGATTTACTTCAAATATAGCTGCCACATTCTAAATTGACTTTAACACTTTTTCCTACAATTCTTCCCCTTACCCCTTGTAAAATTCTTTTCTTCCAAAAATTCCCTTCCTTCAACTTTTTATATGAATGTATATAACTATTCATTGTGTTTTTCATTTCATTATTCATTCCTCTGAAAATGGCCCCCAGTTGGGGTTGGAAGTACTAGAGAAAAATATGGCACCTTCCTGAAGTCAAGTGTATCATATAAAGACTTGAATGGATTAAAAGTAAACAGGATGTGTCTGTCTGATAGAATGAAATACGTTTAAAAGTGAAAATACTGCATTGATATACATTTTAATTTAATTAATTCAAACTATTACTCAAAGTTTGTGTGATTATGAGACTGATGCGCTGCCTACTGAGACTCCCTATTGGGTTTCAATCCCAGATCATCATACCAAAGACTCAGAAAATGGTACTTGATGCCACCTTGCTTAGCACTCAGTATTATAAGATACATATCAAGGGTAAAGTGGAGTGATCCAGGGAAAGGAGTAGCGCCCTCCCCTACACCTCAGTGTAGTAGCTATTGAAAAGGGAGCCTTTGAGTCGCTCTCGACAGCGGCCGCAAACTTTACTTTTACAATTACTCAAAACTTATTAATTGTAAACCAAATAAAATAAGGAAGAATCTAACGCATCAAATAATTCAAAAAGTTTTTTTTGTCTATTGTACTAAGTTGACTAAGCAATAAATATTCACTCCACCAAACAAATAATTTTGTTTTCAATATTAAAATGTTTTATGTCAACTTTTCAAAAACAGCACAAAATGTTTTCATCTTTCAACATGAAAATCTGGTTATATTTTTTATGATATGCGTGAAATCACTTTTCAAAGAGATTTTTTTCTAACTGGAATTGTTGTTGATTGTGTAAAAATTTGTATATTTTTATGTATAAAGAAAAACTCTACATCTTTTCATTATTTGTTTACTCCATCTTTTGGACACACACACACACACACACACATACTCATATATTATTATGTACATAACCAACTTTTGAAAATTATTGGATTTATGGTTATAATAATTCAATCTTTCCAAAAATTTTCTTTTTCTCTCTAACACACACACACACACACACACAGAGAATAGACTCTTTTTATCCAGACCTGTTTACTAAAACATTTCTCATTCCTATTCCCCAATGATGCCAGCATAAAAAAAATAAGGTTTAAAAAAATTTGGCTTATTCTACTTTCAACCTGGACTATAACAAAACCAGCATAATCTAATAAGATAGAATTTTTTTCTTAAGAAAAGTGAAGTCTACACTTTTATCCAAGTATACAAGCTTTTAACTTCATTCCTTTCTCTATACAGGAAGAATGGTTGTTATAGATGTCACCTTTTTTCCTGAATATACAAAGTGGCAGCTACTAAGACAATTGTATAATGGTATGAATGGTTGGTATTTGGTACCAAGAAAAAGTCAGTTGATTTCCACATAAAAAAAAACAGGTTCTTTACACTCAAAATATTAGTATTATATAATTTCAAACCATTTTAGCCTTGTTCCTTTAAATTTAATTGAGTTCTCTGAAATTTGAAATTCTGTTGATATTCCATTTTCAAAATGTTAAATGTTTAACAGTTATATTCGATTTTATAAATAAATGGATCACAATATTCCAAGAGCAAAAGCTATTCAGCAGAAACTAGGACAGATGCAGATGATCCAACACTTCTTATAAATACACCTGCCCGAGCTGAATCCCTACAGCAAAGCCTGGAGCAAGCAGCTGGAGGGGTCAGCCTCAATGTGAAAGCAAAACAGAATTCAAGTGTTTTAAACAAAAAGGAGCTATCTCTACTTTAAGTAGCAAGCCTCTGAACTTAATAGATCAGTTCACATAACTTGGCAGCAATATCTTATCTACTGAAAATGATGTTGAGCTATGCCAAGAAAGGGTGTGGACTGCGATCAACAGGTTATCAATCTTATGAAAATCTGATCTTTGACAAAATAAAAGTTTTTCCAAGCAATGGCTTAGTACTACTGTATGGATGCACCACCTGGCTGTTAATGAAATGTAAAGAGAAAAATCTAGATAGGAACAACACAAAAATGGTATGAGCTGTTCTGAAGAAATCCCAGAAGCAAGCCCTACAAAACAACAGCTGTACAGCCACTTATCTTCCATCTCACAAACCACCCAAGTAAGATGAACAAGACATGCTAGGCACTTCCAGAGAAGTAAGAATGAACTCATAAATAAAATTCTCTCATGGATTCCTACACACAGACATACCAGAGTTGACCAACAAGCAAAGACTTACTTTCATCAGCTCTGTGCAGACACTGGGTGCAGTCTAGGAGACTATCCAGAAACAATGAACAATTGGGGTGGATAGTAAGAGAGAGAAAAGAATGTGAGTTACACTATTTGTCAACAACCTAGTAAATGGGTGGGGGTCAAAAGAGAAAGAAGGGAAGGAAAGTTGTGTACACATAAATATATATTTATCTTATGCCAAAGGCAGGATGTGACACAAGGTCAATTTTTAAGTGAAGTAAAGCTGATTTAAATCCAGAGTTTTCCTTCACCTAAACTGGTTACCTAACCAAACCTTTAGAGCACAGTCTGCCCTACTATTTACCCTTTGCAAGAAGGAGAATCGGTGGATTCATGCCTTTGCCAAATACATTAGCATGCAGTAGTGTATATGCGTGGGATGTGCATGTTTTGTTCCATCTTGTGCCTTATTTCATCAAGACTGAAAGTTATCGTGAAACGTTCCCAAGTAAAAGTAGGCAAGTTCTCAGACTGAGGTGTCATTAAGTATGATACATTTTCACACAACACCTGTGATTCATTTATTTGGAAGGTAAAGAGAGTTCATTTGCTCTGTGGATTTTAAGTATTAATTGTATAACCATCTCTCAGATGGGTGGAGCCCACAGCAGAAAAGTGATAGCCAACTTCCTTCTAATCTATTAACATTGAAAAGCACTTCACAAGAAATATGACTAATTTATCATGACTGTCATTGCTTTTTATATATATATATAATTTTGTATACAGTCTTTCAAAACCGAATGGTAGTTTCAAGATTTAAAGAGATGAAAGCAGATAAAAATTGGTCTGGGAAATGAGTTTCAAGCCGAGAGAAAATTTGACTCACAGTACCTCTATGACTTTTGAAATGTTTGAATATATATAAAATGCAGTTTGCTAAATTTAGAAATGAAGAGTGCTCAGTATTACTATTAAAGTATATGTAGATGTTTCTTTCCTGTCTGATCATTAAATGAAACTCTTGGTTGAGAAACTAAGTCACCAAGCACCAGTGACTATATATATATATATATAATTCATTATACTTATATTTGTCAAGTGACATCCCTTTCTACCCAACTAAATGATTAAAAAAAAAAAATTATTTACACTTGCATTTTCATGTAAACACCTAGAAAACAAACACAAAACAAACATCATAACAAACACAAATGGATTGAAATGTCTGTCAGGATTTGAAAAAAGACACTTTGCAACAATCAATTTATTTTAAAGAGAAAAATTCTTCATTTGGAAGTAAATGAAAAGTTACTCAAGAAAGCAAAAACTTTTCAAAAAATCCCAGCAACAAAATTCAGAGCTCAACATGGAGAAAAGATCTTAATAGCAAAGATGACGTCAAGCAAAGAAAGAAAATCCAAAGCTTGAAATCAAGAAAAAGAAAAAAAATAAGCCCTTTATACATAGTTTATCAAAAGGTTTTAGTCTTTTTTTTTAACATAAAGAGAAAAAAATTCTTAATATAAAACAAAAGCCATTTACTGAAAAAAAAACATCAAGGTGACTTTGGATTTTGTCCAAGAATTCATTAAATATTGCTAGTTTGTTTCATAGCTTTTAAGTGTTACATAAAAATACACTGTCATTTCTTACAAGAAAATATTTTAAATTCTGTATAAAAAAAAATAACAGAATTACTAAATGAACTTCAAAATACATTCACTTCATTAACAAAAGGAAACATCCATTTTAATATTTCATTGTTTATTTACTTCATCATCAGAATATTGCAGGATTCATCACTTTTTTTTAATAGTATAATCCTTCATGGCTTGGCTTCATGAAATAAAGATCAAGGGGGACGGTCCACACTGACTGCGGGTATGTTCATGAGTGATAAGGCTGATGCAAGACAAGCAGGCAGTCACAATGGCTGCAATAGAAGGTCTAGTCAGAGCTTGATTGCATAGTATTGCAGGTCTTCTTCCTGCACCTTTGGTCCTTGAGAGCAGCCTCATAGGTGTTTTCAAAAGAAGAAACCGCATGACTGGTAGTGAGACACTAGGCATCACAGTTCCCAACTAGGGTGGAACATTGGCAATAGTTGATATAACAAGCACCAAAGAATTATTTCAAGCAGTCTTTGAATTAACTTCTTCAGTGTCCTTCTGTCGCAATAGCCTACAAAGAACTCTCCATACAGTACAATTCTGGGCAGGCAATGATTTCCCATCCTGGTGATGTGTACATTAAAATATTAAACTGATGCTAAAACGCGTCAAGCTAAATAAACAATCTGCAACTTTATCTATGTATTCATCAAGTTATTTTTTTTATTCATTGTTAATGTAAATTTTTAAGTGACTTTAATTCATTTCTTGGATTGATGTCTCAAATTCTAACATGTATTTTTAAGATGCAAGACAAATTGAAAATTTGGATAAAATATAAAGATTCAATAAAATATTTCAGGGTTGAAGATGACCAATACTTTCTTCATTGTTGTCATTTGATATTTTTCTAACATGTCAAACAATGTTATAATATCGTCCATAGTTATTTCTTCTTCATCAGACATTAATACAATATTCAAATACTAAACTAAAATTTATAATTTAGTTCTGGAGTAAAGAAAAAAATGGTGAAAAATGTTGAAAAGTAATTGTTTTCTCTTCAAAACACAAAACAATGTTTCATATCTTGGATATTTTTATTGGAATTTCAGTAACAGAATCAATGAGTATTAGAAGGTCTGCACATTCAGTTGGTTCATTGGGCTTTATGGCATATCAACCATTGTAGGTTATTCAATACCAAATTATATATATATATATATATATATGAAATATGTATGATTTTAAACAAATAGTTTATTGATAACTTTTTTAAATGAGCCAGAACTCATTTGTTTGCACACAGTTAAATGGTTTCAGATATTCTTATCAAACATGAATAATTCTAATATTAATCATTTGTTTGCACACAGTGAAGTGGTTTCAAGTATTGATGAAACTAAGTTTTATTTGCATGCAGTTAAATAATTCTATTTAACATTATTCATTTTCACACAATCAAATCGTTCCCAGTATTGCTATTTAATACCAATAATCAAATTTTTGCACACCAATAAATGGTTCTAAGCCTTTTTATCTAACAAGAATAATTCTATTTAGTATTAATCATTTGTTTGCACACAGTTAAATTCCCTCAAGTAGTCTACACATTATTTTGCAGAGGATGTATATCAGATATATATATGATACTTTTTTCATAGACTAATGAGCCTATCAAACAAAAAATATTTGAAATTTAATAAATAAGTATGAACACACATAAAATACACAGGGAAATGGTACACAGATACTCTGCTTTCATCCAAGAAGAAATCAGAAATCAACAAACAGAAAGTTTCACAGTTTATTATATAAGTAAAAAAAAAAGTAAAGTTAGTGACCCTAGTCGAGAGTGACTGGAAGGCTCCTTTTTTGACAGCTACTACACCGAGGTGTAGGGGAGGACACTACTCCTTTCCCTGGATTGCTCCATTTTACCCTTGATCCATACTTTATAATGCTGAGTGTTAAGCAGTGAGGCATCAAGTACCATTTTTTTAATCTTTGATATAACTTGATCTGGGATTGAACCTAGGTCTCCCAGGCCATTGGCGAACACTCAAACCAATCACTTGTTCTGTTAAATTTACAGTGAAGTAAAAAAAATTATTTTTAAGTCAGTTAAAGTCAATAAATATTTTTGTTATTGTATTTCTTTTTACTCAAACATCCATTCTGAGCAGACCGCTAAAGTCTTTCCCAATTTATTGTAACATGTTTATTAATACAAACGGATGACCATACAGCTGTCTAAGTAATCATATTAAATCCGTCCCTGAATCTATAAACTATTCATCTCTTTTGAGTCAAATAATTGCCGTTCTGAACAAAGCTAAACAATTTTCAATAAGATTCATTAGAGAATTTGGCCTGAATGGAAATTAATAGACACTTTCTGTTTATAAGCATTTAAATCCTCAAAAATTTGGATGCTAAAAGCTAAATAAAATTGACTTTATTTTACTGTTTACCTTGGTAGCAATATCTCATCTACTGAAAGCATTGTTAGCATATGTATAGATTAAGTAAGTACTGCTATTGACTGTTTAGAACCATATGGAAATCTGGTCTCTCTGATAAAATAAAATGGGAATTCTTTTAAGCTGTAACCATGTTAGAACTATTGTATGGTTGCACCACTTGGACTTTAGTGAAATGCAGGGAGCGAAAGCTAGATGAGAACTGCACAAGGATGCTATGTGCTGTTTGGAACAAACCCTGGAAGCAGCAGCTATACCGTCACTGACATCCCATCTCACAAACAATCCAAGCAAGACATACTGGGCACCACTAGAAAGGTAAGGACAAACACATAAGTGACGTTTTCCTAGTTTTCAGTATTGGTCAACCAGCAAAAAGTTACATTCATTAGCTCTGTGCAGATAGTGGATGCGATCTAAAGGACTCACCAAGAGTGAAGGGACGGATAGCAAGAGAGAGACAAAAAAATCTGTGCTGTCAGAACACCTTGATAAAATATGATACTAAGACCATCATTTTGCTTGGATTGGTCTCCAGTGAATCTTTGCACTTTATACAGTAGATTTTAATTTCAGAGTTTTCCCAGACTATATTTGGTCCAGTTCTTTGCCCCCACCACCATCCATTAGTTTTCATGGATGCATTAATATTTGTTTGTACTTACCTAACTATATTTCTGTGAGTTTGTAAGAATACATTGATTTTACTGTTAGAAACCATGTTATCACCTAATCCATTAATTGATCCGGCATATATATATATATATATATATATATATATATATAATTCTTTTAAATACCGTGTCCAGTGGCAAAAGCTGCTTGGTAGCGCCAGGAGTGGCAGTACCGCCTTGAGCTACCGAAACTTATCACCGCTGGTTGGTGGCTGATGAGGGTAGGGTATCATACATGCTTTCACACGTATGATGAAAAAAAAAAAACTATGGATCAAGTGTAGTGGAGCATTCCAGGGAATAAGGCAGCGCCCTTCCCTACACCTCGGTGTTGTAGCAATTGAAAAGGGAGCCTTCAAGTCACCCACAGTTTAGGTCACCAACTTAACTTACTTTTATTTCATATTAACCTCTTCTAATAGATCATTTAATGCAAATGTAGAAAAAAATGTAAAAAAAAGAGAAACCAACCAAATATTGAAAGTCAGACTCAAAGAACACAGAAAAGATAAAGGAGAAAAATCTGGCATGGCAAATCATATATAAAAAGAGATGAGATCATAATAATAGATAGGAAGCACTGTTGAAAAGAGAAAAAATAAAGCTGCTGACTCAATAAAATGATTTGGCCCATACGTATTTCTTTGCTTATAAAGAAAAGATTCAAAACCAACCATCAAATATCAAATGTGAATTATTTGCATAATTTTTCTTTAGTAACTTTAAAATGATAGACACAAAGTTTGATAGGAAACAAATGTGAATGTTTCACCTTTCAAATAAATAACTTCATCTTTTGTTTAGAATAATATTTTAAGTAATACAGAACATTTCAAAAAATTTGATATCATTCAAGATGTAAAGGATGATGTTATTTTCTAATGTAATAACTTAATGTTTAAACACTTTTCCTTTTCTTGTGAATGGTTCGGTTCAGTTTGGTTTCTTTGTTTAATGGCATATCAACCTTTGTAGGTTATTTAATACCAAAGTCATTCTCCTAGAAGAACAGTATTGGGACTATTTAACCCATAGCTGGGAGGATAAGGGGGTTCAATACCTTTCCCAAGGGTATTTGCCCGAAAGTGAACGTAATAGCGTGACTAGAGTACAAACTCGCTTACTACGATTCGCAGACCATCACTTTAACCATTACACCACAAGGACACCCCCTTCTTGTGAATGGTTCGTCAATATCTGAACAGAAAAAAAGAATATTAAACAGAATTTTAAGTTGGTTCTTTACATGCTGTTAAAATTTGAGATTATTTGAATGAAAATTGGTCAAGTTATTGAATTACAAAATGATAGTTATTTACTGAACTTTGCTGAATTGTGACACAAGGTTAAATGTATTGGGCACCTAGTGAGACTCAAACTCACTAGTAATGGTCTGATAGTCTAGCTCACAAACCATTATACCATACTAGACACCCAAGATTATGAAATGATAATTCTTCCTCAAACACCTTGTATAATCTTCAATCATTAAACTGTATCTGGTCTTTAGAAGCCACATAGTAATTTCCTTTTTTTTAATCCAATTCTGAAGACAGCTTCAGCATACACAAAAGGCCGAAGAATATACTGACCAGAAAATTGTTTTAAAAACAATAACAAAGAGGATAATAGAAATAAACCAGAGTACGTGGAATATATGAGGCATTTTAGTAACAGACAAAATAGAAATAAAACAAATTTCATTATTCTTTTCTTGAAAAAGTTGACGCAAAAAACAAAAATTTTAAATTTTACAAGACAATAAATGGAATTAAGAGAAATAATGATTTAGTTGATAAGTTGTTTAAACACATCACATCAAGTTTTGTATTGTTCCAACAAATATTCAATATTCAAAACTGCCCCTTACACATCAATACCTTCAAAATAAATTGCATTATAAACATTTTCTCCATGTTTCATTTAATAATCTTCTGCAAAAGGCTGAAATTATAAGATTGGTGGAGGGGCAGGGCTTTACTTTCTCTTTGGATATGAAAAAGATTTTTTGATTGAAGTTTCTACTCAACAGTTTTTTTTTTTTGTTGTTTTTGCTCTGACCAAACAAAATTATCAGCTTCTTACAAATTCATGCAAAACATCTGCTCCTTTTTTAGGAACTCCTAAATTTATACATACATGAGTGTGTGGTCGTGTATAATAAACACAAGGGACTATCCAAATGTTCTGGGAAATTTAGGTATGAAATGGTTGCATCAAAGAAAGAATTTATTGAAAATGAGGAACAATAGAATGTGTGAGAAACCTCACATACTTATACTATTGTCTCTTTCCAATCTCAAAATCCTGCTGAGGGATCACCATCAGGTGTTTTATCCGGTTCTTCCTTATCTTTTTCGTAATTCAAAATTTCCACCCTTTTAATCTTATATTGAAGTTTTCACCTTTAAAAAAAGCTAAAAATGTTTAATATTTTATGTACAAGGCATGAAGAATCAGCTATAAACATATTTAGGTGGCTAGATTCTTTCGGAAAAGTTAATGAAATTCTTATAAAATCTAATTGCAGCTTATATACTTTCACCAATTTGGAATGTTCGGCTCGTTTAAAATCATTAAAGAATGTCAACAGCTTAAACAGAGTCCCAACCAAGTTTGAAGCATAAGTATTAAAATTTGATGTGAGATTCACCCACTAAAATAACTCCAAAAGCTTCCATCATCGTTTAACTAGTTGCAAGCAAAACTTGATACAATATCATTTTTAATGTTATGGTGATGAAGTTGAGTGACTCCATACACAAGTTCCCTCAGAGGGATTTTTATTCCAATTGAATAACCCCACAAGTAAGTGTATTCACAAATTCAAAGTAAGGTGACCTCTGGTTAGTTGCCAAATTATCAAGGCCACATAAGAAACATTCAAACTGACTAGATATTTACCCAACTGGTCCGACATACTAATATTTGAAACATCTGAGTAAATTCATCAAAATCCTTAAAAAGGTTGTGTGAAAATAAACATTAGTCTAACTTGAAATGAAAGAAATGATGTGAATCAAAATTATACAGTGTCAGTTTTAAATGGTTCAAGGTGTAAGTATCTTAATAAATTCACATCAAAATCCTGGCTCAAATATCAACCACAAAGGAATCATGAAACTAACTCAGCTACCAAGCAGTCATTATTAACAAATTTATATGTATAAACTGGCATATTTTACTGATAAAAATTTGCTTACATAAAGTTAGAAGGATTGCGAATGACATGTCTATACCCGAAATAGATTTTTGTGTATATCATAATTTGTTCCCGTAGAGCAGCGGAACACAGCTGAGGTTTCTTGGTTAGTTTTTTTTTTTTTCAAGTAGAGTTGTTAACCTCATGACCATTATCTTTCCTTTAACCAAATTTATGATTCTTTCATTCTTCTATCAGAGTAAACCTTCTCTTACTTCAACTGCCTTTATATAGTTAACCACTCATATATAAGAGCAGTTAATACACCTATATATATATATATATATAGGCATTATTCGGTCCAGTTAAACCAGAGTTGGAAGTAATTCCTTCAGGACAAGAAAATTATTCAAAAGCTGAACATTTAAATTTTCCTGGTAGAGAGCTCAATGTAATAAATATTTCAGAGCAATACTTTCTTTAAAGAAAAAAACCAAAGACCAGTTATTTTAAAATAACCGTTTTTTGGTTTTTTCTTTAAAGAAAGAAAGAAAAAAAAAATATATATATATATATATAGAGAGAGAGAGAGAGATAGTGCCTATATTCTTATATAACATACCTACATACATAAACTTTGTAGGGTTCCTACATAAAACATTAAATATAATTTTAAAACTTGTTAGGAGAAATATACAACCAGTGATATTGTATAGAGAGATATTTTGTCAAATATAACAAAAATGGGGAGAGTGTTTGTGATCACACACACTAATTTTCAAAAGTTCATGATTATCTGCTGATGCCCACTGGGCTAAAATAGAATTTTATTTAATCTTCTTAAATTTCAAACATTGCAAAAGCGAATAAAATGATACTATAAAGGAAAAAAATGCCATCTTCCCAACCAAATAGGATTCTCCACATTATTTGATACTCAATATCTTTCGGACCTGATATGAATAAAACTAAATGTTACCATAGAAGAGATTGCCTAGCAAGGAAAAATTAACTTTAATATTTCCAAGGGGAAAAAATATTTACCAATATTTTGGGGGTAATTATCTATATATCATATTTTTCCACTGCCAATTCACTGTAAATATCGATTTTCAATTATAGTTCTTAGGTTAGTGAAAGTAATGCTGGTTGGTTGTTTTTTTTTATGGCATATCAACCATTTTTGATTTATAAACAAGTAGTTTGTGGACAACTTTATTTTTACCTGAGAAGTTACAGCTCATTTGTTTACACACAGTTAAATGGTTTTAAGTAGTCCTATCAAATACTAATAATTCCGTTTAATATCAATCATTTGTTTGCACACAGATGATTTCAAGTATTGCTATTTAACATTAGTAATTCTGTTTATCAAGTATTCCAATGTTATATAAATAATTTGCATACAGCTGTATGGTTTTAGATAACTAATCATAATAATCTTTAGTAAATGATTGAACAGTTCTATTTGACTCATAGATGGGACCCTAACAGATAAGACCACTTTGGATCTGAGTGGGCCTGGGAGTAATTCTCTAAAGCTATAGGACTGGAAGCTTACCATTAAATGCCATTTAATGTTACACCCAGGACACTCCTAGGTGAGCAGAAGCAGAAGTGTAGTTGGTATATTCTACAGCACAAACAATAGTCAAAGTAAGGGCATGTAGATGAAAATTCTATCATATCTCATACACACACACACACAATCATTTCTTTCTATGCACTTATAGAGGCTTACAAGTCACTATACCTATTTGTGTGTACATACATTAGCAGACTTATCTTATACCTCTAGGATCTACAAAGAGATCATCGCTTATATACTTAAGGTATTATCCTTTTGACCTACTGAATATTCTTTAGCTAAAGACCCTAATCCGATTCCTAAAAGAAAATCTATTTTTATGTTCTTCCATCAATTCAAGTTTTGGGGAGAAAAATAAGTCCTTCTTGGTCATGTCCATCATCAGGAATTTGGCTGAATCTATGGAAACTTCTAGAACTTCAGACATCCCAAGAGTATTAGTTTCAAAGTCTCAACTAGATTTTAATCTTACTTTGCCAAAACCGTTTTTAAAGTGGATACATTTTTTATTTTAAATACACAGTTCCATACACAAGCACAAAGCATCAACTCATATTATGAATTCTACTGATCTTAGTTCTATTTTATACATTAAAGAACTTAAAGAGAAAATCTAAAACTTAAACATAAAATATATTGATCCTCATCTCTACTTTAGCTAGTACAGATATTTTCCATTTTATCTTTTTCAGGACTGTCAATTGCATACAATCATCGACATTAGACATCCAATAGGATAAGTTATGATATTAAATTAAGAAATAAAAATAAAAAGATCTTGTTGCATCAATCCTCTATCAAGAGGTGACCTTCTGGATTTAAAATTAAAAATCCTGGCCTTAAACTGAATTTGAATACTAACTTCCAATACCAATAGGAAATATGCAACTATCTTTGCCATGATTGATATCTGCATGACAACAATCAGAAAAAGTACCAATAGACATTTTTCTCTATAACAAGTAATTCACTGGCAATTCTCCAGGCTGTTTTTCCTTTCTTTTCAATTTGAGGATTGTGCTTCTTTTTCTTATATCCCATTTCGTTTTCTGTCCGAACCAATTCCTTCAATCAAGACACTTGTTGCTATTCTTTCTCAATTCTTGACTTAAGGGGTGGAGAAAAATTTTATAGGCCAAGATATCTAACAATTTGATTTACATACCAGTCTCATCAGGTTCATGATCACAAATCACTCAATGGTAAACAAAATTTAAATAAAAAGGTTTGTTTTTTTATGAGGTCAATCTATTATTTATAATTGATCAGCTTAAATGAGATAGTGTGCAAGTGACGGTTACATCAATTTATCTTCAAAATTAAATTTACCTTAAATCCTCATGAAAGCAATTATTTGAAGGAGAAAATATCAAATGATTATTCACTTATAAATTTTTTGTCACAGGATGACAGAGTCAATTTAACATTCTATCGCACATATCTGGGTAGTTACACTTATGAAGATGGGCTGAAAAGTTCATATGATGATGTCGTATCTGCTGTTGATGACTTTTTGACCAACGAGAAACAAGCCTTGAAACACCAATAAAAGAAATAAGCAGACAAGTGGGATTATGTCAAAAAATAAACCTCATTTCGTCACATTCTATGAGAGTATCTCAGTCAGTCAATAAATTTTTCAATTAATCTTCATCTTAAAACCAATTTTTGGATTGCCGAATTCCAAAAGAGGCAACCATTTTGAATATTGGTACTAACTTTTTATTCTCTCATAGTAAGTAGTACATCTTAACAGTTGTAAAATCTGCTTGAGGCCCATGACTTCTAACGTCAGTGGTTTAAGTCAAAACAAAGAGTAAGATTAAGTCAACTAAAGGAAAATTTGATGATTTTATAATCTTTGTTTATGATAATTAATTTGTTCAATATTTGTGGTAGCAGAAATTACATAAAGAGAAAAACACATTTATATATATATATATATATATATATATATATATATAAAAAGAAATTAATAGCTTTTTTTTTTTAATAACTCTCCACTTTTTTTATATGACTATGCACTCTTATTTTTAATTCAAAAACACTAAATTCCCCAGTTAAAATAAACAGTTCTGAGCTTTCATAATAATTCTAAAAAAATTTTTTTAAATATTTATTTAAGCTAATAATTGTTGTACTAAAAAATGAATGCACCATTTATTCTGTTGATACGATACAAAGTTTTTGTGATGACCCCCCACCCGAATACTGACAGTTATTCAAGAGAAAATCACTAACCAAACATCAACTGATTGAAAACAAAGAAAAAAAAAATAGAAAATAAATTTTTCTATTTTGTCAAAAGACAAATCAACAAAGAATTTCTTTAACCAAAACATTTTAAGAATTTAAGAAAATAAAGAAAAAACAATTCAAGCATCTTTTACAACCATGAGCTGAATATCTTAATTCTATATCAAATTCTATTTCAAAAAAGAGAAAAATTGCTGAGGAAAAACTTAGAAACTGCCTTAGGACACATGATACACTGAAATCTTTTAGGAGACAAAGATACATTTTCAAATTTATATGAGAGAGAAAACTATATATAAAAAATATTGAATTAAAATAACATTATTCTAAAAGATAAATAGATGTGTTTTGAACAAGATCAGATTTTTGGTACAACAGAATTTTCTAGTAATATCTTGCAAGACTTGCATAATAATGATCTCTGCGAGACAAATGCTCAGTGGACAGTCAAGATTACAGAAATCATACGTGCAAAATGAGCATAGATTCATTTCAACATTAAATATCTGTCGATGAATAAGAGATGAAAATATTTTGCATATAACTAAGAAGCTAATCAAAAATTTAAGGATGTGTAGATGCCAAAATTTGGTAAGCCATTTGTATTGTACTAAAAGCCTGAAAATAATTAGCACCTTTTGCTCGGTGAGAATTTCAGCAGATCTTTTGTTCTAAAGACAAATGATATTTTATCTCTAACAATGTTCATTGTCAAAAAGACACTATAACTTTAAATGGACTGAATGACAATTTCCATATAAAAAAAAATGTTCAGCCCAATTTATCCATTAGGAAATGTGTCTGAAATAAAAGACTTAATCAATAAATTACAGTGACTTGAGATCAGACAGTTATATAAACTTGAATCTGGATAGTAGTTACCAGTGTTGGTGCAGGTGATCCTTTACTATTACAGTACCTCTGTTATACTTATAATGAAAGGATCAATATCTTTATTCTACTTTTATGGTAAGTTCAGATAAGCCATTGTTAATTACATTTCTTGCAATTAGATTAAGTCACTTGTACTTATCAATTAAGTTAATTGATTTCTTTGTTTAATGGCATATCAACCTTTGTGTATTTATTTAATGCCAAAGCCATCTTTGTAGAAGAACAGCAATGATATTATTTAACCCATTGTTAGAGAGATAAGGAGAGTCAGACATTCCCAAAGGGGCATTAGTCTGAAAGTGAAGATAATAGCACAAATGAAGTTCAAACTTGTTTACTTAAAGGTTGCAGTCCTGCACTTTAACCCTTACACCACTGGGACTACTCCTTTGGTCACCTTTAGTTGTGCAATGGTTAGCAAGCTCAACTAGTAAACCTACACAAGTGAGTTCAAGTGACATTGGGTGTCTCATATGGCTTTGTGCTACATCTAAACAAAAAGCTTAGTTAATTACAAATGGGACACCCCACTAAAAATAAATTTCACTTATTCAATGTTCTTTGTTTTGATTTTTCATTACATTCATTGACTTTTTTTTTTTAACTTTAGTTGTCTGATATCCTCTTTCTTTTTCTTTCCTTCAAATTGCATTTGATGATTCTTTTCAGGTTTTTCTTTCACTTTTTGGATTACATTTTCCTTTTAGCTTTTATGCCATCTTTAATGTAAATATTACAAAATTGGGTTGTTTTTTTTTTCTTTACAACAACAAACTGAATCATTCAGCTTCTCCATTAAAAAAATTAAATTAAATTAAAAAAAAATTCTTTTTCAAACCAAAAGGTACCAATAGTCTCTTTCATTTCTAAACTAATTAGTCCAATATAATTTTTTGGTAACCAAAAGGTGAATATAGTTGTCTTGGTAAATACCTTTATGATATCTATGACTTCATATCTAGATCACAGTCATACAACTTATAAACCACGATAAAAAGTCACCTTATAATGAATATCAAGTGCAACATTGAACAATGATAACTTGCAATGTTTACATGTAAGAAACAGTTAAATTGTTTTTGTATTTTCAAAATTCTAAAGTATTTACATAATTCTTCTATTTATACATCAATCATCTTAACAAGTTGCTTTTACATAGTGCAATGACTCAAGTTCTTTTACTATTTTACAAATACATTGGTGATCCACTCCTGGTTTTCAAAGTTAGAGTTGCTTTTCTTTGAGATAACTCCATGTATTATTCTCTTTCACCCAGAGCTAAGAAAGAGATGGATCCATGCCTTTCCAAGAGTTCAAAGTGGACAAAACTGTCACAGTAAGAACTCCGTCTTGGTTCTCGGATTCTATTTTCCATGCTTTTAACAGTTGGGCCATCAGCATCTCTATGAATCTAATCATTACCAATGTAATTCTTCTTGATGGGAAAATAAAACTTCTCCATCTCTCAAGCAGTTGGTAACCTCGGTGCAGCTCCCAAAGATCTAATTGGAAGAAATTGTATTCTTATATGAAAATGTAGCTTCTCATTTTATGAGGTTCCTAGAAAGAACAAAAAAGGTTCCAGAAAAATTTCCATCCAAGTTCCTGATGCCTTATCAAAGAAAGACGAAATATCTTATATTTAACAAAATAGACAAAAAATTGCAAAGAAACAATAAAAATAAAAACCATAAAAAGGTGCTGACATTGTTGATTTTTCTGAAATTAAGGAAAGATATTGATAAGGTATGAATGATTAGTTTTTGCTGATCAAAGAGAAGAAAGAAAAAAATGGCTACTTGAAAGAGGAATCAAAGATTCTTTATGATGAAAATCACAAAAGAGCCAAGCATTAAGAATTCTTGGTTGATGCATTTGGGAAAAGAAAGGCGGAAAAACACAATAAATTCTTATAGGGATTGATTCATTCTAAGTAAAAACTTTCTCTTTGATTTTAAAACTGCTTCTAATTTTTATAAAAATAAGTGCAGCCTGAATGTGTCACTTGGAATTAATGAAACAGCTTAAGCAGTTTGACAAAAGTTGAATAAAAGCAAATGTTCATGAAAATGTTCCATTCAAAGTTTCCAAAAGAATAACAGATGCGATAACAACCAGAAGACAGTTTTTGTCTTTATATGTCCAACAATTTTCCTTAATGACCAACATTTTATAAATTAATTCTATAAAAAAACACTATTCATATAAATCAAATACAGATTGTCTTTTCCTTCTTTTTCATAACATTTATTAAAAATTATTGAAGAATTGTGTAAAATTTGAAAATTTATTCAAGAGTTTGAGATTCTTTTCTTTTGTGGTAGAATTCACCTTTTATATATCAGGTTTTCAATTCAATCCTGTAACAGGTATTAGAAGACATAAGACCCACCTGTCGACCCCAAAAATGTGGCTTATAAACAAATCTTTTTGATTTTATTAGCAAAGTTGAAGTATCCTGTAGACATATTAACCAGATGCCCTTAACCATCAGAACTTGTTGCAAACCTAACTTCATAGTATAATCATATTGAATGTAAACGTGAACCTTACATATCACCAAATACATTAATTTGACAAATTATAAAATAGTTCTGCATTGTTAATAATTAAACCTAAATTAGAAAGATACGAAGATCATTAATTAAGTTTTCAGACTTTTTTTCGTATGGGCACTTTTATTGATAGTACACACATGAAACTCTAGTCCCCTTCGAAGTAATCTCCTCTGGCTGCAATACACTTGTTGTACTGTTCCAACAACTTCTGGAAGGCCCCATGGAAGTCCTCTTGTGTGAGCATGTGAATGACCTTCATCACAGCCTCTTTCATCTCCTCAATTATCTCATAACGACAGCCTTTGAGCTTAGGGAATAACCAAAAGTCACAGGGAGTAAGGTCTAGACAATGGGGAGGGTGAGGAACTATGTTGATGCCCATCTTGGTCAAATAGTCTGTGACAAGGATGGAATTGTGGACTGGTGCATTGTCCTGGTGGAAATGCCACTGACCTGATTTCAAGAGTGCTGGCCTCTTCCGACAGAATCTCTTCCTGAACTCCCTTAAAACCTCAATATTGTAACCCTAACACAAACCCTTTGGCTAATCAAGTCTGGTGTATTGACTTCCTTACTCCTCCCACACCTCTCATCATCCCTTACAGACTCCCTGCCTTCCTTCATTCTCTTATGCCACTCAAAAACTGACGCTCGATTCATGCAAGATGCTCCAAAAGCAGTCTGAAGCATTCCATACGTTTCTGTGGCATTTTTTCCAAGTTTAAAACAGAATTTTATTGCATATCGTTCTTCTAAAGTGTCCTCCCGTCCAGATTGCACTTTTGAAATTCACCAGCTGTGACAATCAGGCTTTAGTAGGGTGTATTCCAATTCCTGATGTAGCTGTTCATTTGAACTGGAAATCATAAAAATTGGTCAGTCATCTCATAACATGTATAGCAATAACAGTGAATATTCAAGAGTCTATGACAATTTTTTTAAAAGTCTGGAAACTTATCGAATGTTCCACGTACAATGTGTATTCAATGCACTCACATACTAGGAAAGAAATAAGATGGGAAAATCAATTCGTGAGAGTTTTTACATTATTCATTGCACGTTTTTCCTGTTAGAGCTTCATCAAATAATGTGGAAAATTTTAGAAAAAATATTTCTCCTCTATTCAGGCAGATATTTTATCTGTATTCTATACAATTGACCAATCTTTATAGAAAAAAGAAAAATGTACATATTGAAAAAAAATGATAGGTCAAAAAAATAAATAAATAAAAGATTTTGGGAATAAAAATATGTTGTCAAGACAGGTTTTGAAATAAGGATAAATGTATTTTTGGAAAGAAAGAAAAAAAATTTATTGGGCTGCATATTTTTGTCCCATATTTGTTGCTTAACCCTTCTGCAGAAAGAGTGACATTCTTGTCACTTATGGTACACATGCAAAGTAACGTTTGTTTTTTTAGCCATAGTTCAATGTAAGGTATTTTCTACTCATTGATCAATTCACAGTAAATGTATAAAAACGTGACAAAGGTGTAGGATTGTATAAAGGTTGTTCTCCAAAATATCATAATTAAAAGTAAGTGGTTTATTATTTTCATGCTATTGTATAATGACATACAATCACTGATCAAATTATCAGATTTTGTTATATATATATATATATATATATATATATATATATATAATTAAATTGTTTAAGTATACCATCTATTTTGCAAATTCTCCAAAAATAATTTGCCTACTCTGAAGGAGTTTTAAAAAATTTTCTGCCTGGTTAAGACTAAATGTAAGTTAAAACTTGAATTGTTGATTTTAAAAGCAGATCGTACTCATTTGAAAAAGCTGGCACAACACAATCTTCCACCTCAGCTCCATTTAGCATCGTGTCAAACTGATATTGAGAAAATTGGTACAGAAAAAAATAGTGAATATAATAAAAGATTTTCTGTCATAATTGTTGTCCTTTATACCAAATTATCTATATAAAGTGATATGCTAAGAACAAATAAATTCCAATGCACAGTTGTATTTAGTTTTGATGAATTATGTAAAAAGATACAAGAGGAGGCATTTGTTGTCTGTGAACATTATTTTCATGATTAGAGATGGAAAAGCAAATTTGTTACACAGTTATGTACATGAAGTTTCGTATTATTTTTCTGTTGGGATTTAAGTTGATTGGTTTCATGCATTAACAACATTGTTGAATGAATCTTTAACAAATAAATACAGTTTGGTAGATGATTACCAAAGTGTTTTAGGCACAAATGATTTTGTTAAAATCTCAAGAACAATTCTATAAGATTCAACATTGTGGAATGAACATCTTTACTTAATGAGCCTTAACCAATATCCATGGTAAATAGGGAGAGTGAAGGGGAGAATCAAAGACAAATTGGCAGACTTTTCTTTTTGGATTCATGTATTTCATCATCAAGTACATAGTTTTATATGATTTAGACTGTATATGACACTAAGTATTTGGAAATATGGACAGTTTTTTGAGGAGTGGGGGGGGGTCCAATTTGATTTTTATTTGCTTATCCTTTTTTTTTTTATGATTCTCTTCATCAAGTTGAAAAGATTTACACTATTGCTTTAGGCAGGGTTTCTTTTTTTCTTTTACAAAATTTTGTCAGAACCTAAAGATTTTTATTATTTGCTGAAAATTTTACAAGTGAAATATCTTATTTTTATTAAAAAATAAAAAAGAAAAAAAAAAGATCAAATAAGAAAGTAAAAAAATTAAAACATTTTCAGAAAAAGAAAAAGAAAAAAAAAAAAAAAAAAAACACTTAGTGTAAAAATTGTCTTTTTTCTTCTTTTAGCTTCACTTGTTTTCATGGCTTTGAATTTGTTACAGCTGAGATTTTTCTAATCTGCTTAGATTTTTAGTTAAATATGACAAACATATCATCACACAAACTGACGGGTACATAATGTTTTATAATTCAAATATACAACTAGTCTAACATATTTATTAGTACTTGTGTGTATGTGTGTGTGTGTTTGCGCATATATAAAGAAAGAGTGAAAATGATGCAAAGAAGACAGAAAATAAGACGGCATACAGAGTGAAAAAAAAAAAAAGATTTGACAATTTGCTTACATCATTTTTTATCATAAAAATCCATCTTCATTTTATTAGCATTTCTTTTTTATTCATATCTTGATTGTTCTGCATAACTTTCTGGTCTCCCATAAAGGTTTTCAAAAATAGAATTAATGACAAGTTACAAATATATTTTATGGACATGGCTGCGAGCGGAGTGTGTAGGTATTCTATGTAGATTTATCACATCTTCTTGGATGATCAGTAAACACATTTTACCTGTGTAACTTACTCAGCATTTTTTTTTTATTACCACCATCAAAATGAATGCATAACACAAGTTGGAATCACAAATCAATTTTCTTTCTTTCACATGATCTATCTTTGTCAAAAAAAAAAAAAAAAAAAAGAAAAAGAAAAAAAATCCTCTTAACCAATTTTTTTTTTCTTTCGATAAAAACAAACGTTACTTCACTTCTTGATTATTTCTTGAGAGAGAGAGAGAAATGTGCAAATTTCATTCTCTTTTTGATAACCGAGGCAAAGACTTACTTATGACAATTTGATAGAAGATTACAGTCTAATGGCTTTTAGCTTCCACTCCTGATTTTGGAAGGTGGGGGAATCTTGTTTTTTTTCATATATATGCACAGTTTGTTTTGTTGTTTGTTTGGGGTTTTTTTAGCGTTAAAGAACAAGAGAAAAAGTAAGTAAATATCTACAAGCGAGTATTAACCCTTTGAACCTAAGGAGCCAGAATTTGTACGACTAACTAGAACTACGTGCAACTAGCCAGTCAGAATTTCAGTCATGTATTCCTCACCTCTACATCCCAATGGCCAATAAAACATTACAATTTTATATTTCCTTTATAATTTTATCATTTTTTAGATATTTCAAATTTTCCATTGAATTTCATAACCAGTTATTTATCAGTCTGTAAAACAGTTAAATTACATTTTTCATTTTCAACTATTTTTCAAGCCAGGAGTTCAGTGTGAGATGTTTACAGCCATGGGAAGCTCAGAGTGTAAGGGTTAATTTGATACTGGGATATGCATTTGCTGGATAGGAAAAAAACTTGTGAAAGGCTTATAAGATAAGCACTATTCTTTTTACTTGATATTATCAATATGAAAATTGTATCAAAATCTAATGTAGTGATATCATTTTTGAAGGAATATCAATTATCAAAAGAAAATTGATCTAAGATTTTTTGTTTTACAGTTTTGCAAAGAAAGAAAAAGAGTTTTTTACCCCATCATCATTCAAGTTATACCATCAGCATAGATTCTTGACTCTCACAATCTGTCCCTATCATCTATTAGATCTATAGAGATTCTTCAGGCATAGTCTATATAGATTATAAAAAGAAATGATGCCAATGTATCTCATTGCAAGACTCCAGCAACAATGTCAAAGAAACCAGTTTCCCCCATTGAGTGAGTGAACCATTGCTTTCATGTTTTTGGAGAGCATTATCATGGCAATAAGTTTCTTGCCAAAAATATTTGTTTCGTCTTTCCTTGATGGAATCAAACACTTTGGAGAAATTTACAAACAAGTGTCACCTGGAGATTTTCTGGTTGAATTCCTTTGATGATTTGACTAATAGAATCTGAAAGATTGTGCATCAAATTCTTCAAAAACTGTTCTGATCTTTTCTAAGAATTTTCTCAACTTCAGGTCAGACACGATGAGGTATAATAAACCTTAGCAGTTAGAGCAGTAAACACCTTTGTAGTTCTTTGTGATTTCGAGGTTACAACCTTTCATCCATTTCTATATTGAGCTTAGTTTATACCAAGAGTTGCATAATCAAAGAAATATGTAGTCAAATTTCCTTGTTTTCCATACTTCAGGAGGTATTTCATTGAGGCCTGCAGTTCCGTGTTTTAGGTTTTACACAACTACATCAAATTCTTCTCCCATCAACTGTGAAGGGTTTGATATCTAGTTGGACATTGATACTTTCTTTATTAAGTTTATCTGTGATTTCAGGAGGGTTTCCAAACAGATTCTTGGAATGTTCTTTCCATTTCTGAAGTCTTTCTCTTTGGCTGGCAGTTTTTCATTTAGTTCTCTTGTAGCTTGTCCTTCTGTTAACATCATTTACTGCACAGATTCCCATGAAAGCAAAGGCAACATTAAAAACTGACACTATAAAAATGCAATCATAATCGTATATTTATGGAAGTGCCCGTGGTATAGTCGTTATTGTCGTAGGAAATGGACACGGCGACACGAGTTCAAATCCTGGACAAGACTGATTGCATTTCACATAGCACTAATACCCTTGGGAAAGGTATGAATCCAATTATTCTCCCTCCAGCTATGGGTAAATAGTAGGACAGACTGGGTTCTTCAGCCTTGGTGAGGCAACTAGTCTAGGAGAAGGAAAACTCTGAATTCAAACCTGTTAAACTCCGCTTAAAAAATTGACCTTGTGTCATATCCTGCCCGAGCGGAGGGGTTGGTAAATAGTATAAATAGTATAATCGTATATTTATTTTAGTTCTATAAAGGATACTAGAATGTAAGTAAGTTGGCGACCAAAGTCGTGGGTGACCCGAAAGCTCCCTTTTCCATAGCTACTACACCGAGGTGCAGGGAAGGGTGCTACTCCTTCTCCTGGATTGCTCCACTTTACCCTTGATCCTTACCTTATATTGCTGAGTGTTAAGCAAGGTAGCATCAAGTACCATGAAGGATACTACTACTACAATAATAGTAATAATAATGATAATGATGATATGAAGGTGAAAGTAATGTCAACTGTACTTGAAGCATTTTGAACTGTTCAAACAAAATTTTAAAAAAAAAGAGACTGTGGGAACTGGAGTCCTGTTGAAATCTGCAAGAATATTTAGAAGAGTTTTGGAAAACTGTGGAAACTTGCTGTCACCCAGACTTATGAGAAAACCATCAATCACATTTGGTGTGAAAAACTTACAATGATGATAATATGTTTATTTAAACGTAGTTTAAAAATTGCAAGCATTTTAAGAGAAGTGTAGTTTTAATTTACCACATAATCTTTCACCCAAATCCCTAAAATAAATTCTGAGTAAAACCACAAAAAAAGTCCTGAGAAACATTCATAAATTTCCTTTAACATTCTTCGTTTATGACTTTTTCAATACTTTTTCTCTTAACAAACCAATCTATAATTTAAAAAAAAAAAAAAAAAAAAAAAATTGGACAATGATTTTTAAACAGAAATTTCTTGTAAACTTTATTTTAAACTAGATCTCTGAAGTTACAATAGATTAATTATTTTATATGAAATGCTGAATCTGAAGAGTGGAATTGTGTTTAATACTTTCATGTTTTCTTTTCAAAAAGTCTCAGAAAGCAAAACTGCAATTAGACATGATCACTTTCTCTTAAAATTAATGAGGTAGCTACAAATTTTCAAAAAATTTGCAGTGTAGTGGTGGGGGTAGAATTCAAAAGCACTTATCAAAAATAAAATGTTAAAATGATCTATGTAATTTTTTTCCCCCAATTCAAAACAAGATTTCTTTAAAAAGTTATACTTAAAATGTACCTCTTTCTTTATTCAAAGCATATCTTAAAAAGGTTTTATACCCTGCCTGGCTCAAGCAAATATTTGGTGGAGTGGTCACAATGTTGTCGTCAACAAGTCTTAAAAAAGATTAACCTAACCAGAAGCCAATATCATTGATAGACTTGACTGTTTGCACAAAAGAATCTAAAAGGTCGCTTACTTGGTAGCAAACGCTCAGTCTGTGGCTGAAGTTCTGCTGAAGCAAGTAAGATTTTATAGCCAAGAGCTGTAAATAAACCATATCTATAAAGTCAAAGCTTTTGTGAAGACAGTAGAAATTTATAACTAACAAGACTACAATTGGCCAACTGATATAATGCTGTATATTGACCTTCAACCCAGCCAAACATGCCATTCCAAAGTGATGCACCGGAAGGAAGTGATACATTCTGCGTAGGCAGGCTTGGCTGAAAAAATGGGACAAGGTAAAAATCCCATGGTACACTCATAGACTGATGCACTGGAAGAGAGTGACCTGTGAACTGCATGACAGTTATTTCCGCTTGATGCTGATCAAACATGCCATTCCAAAGATTGAGTGGGCGATTGAACTATTATATAACTCGGTGAGACAGGAAGTCAGTGAGTTGGAGATCAGATGAGTTGGAGACAAAATGTGGTAGAGAAAGCCACCACCCAGCAGAAGGGGCCCTCAGGACCCCCGATTGAGTTTGGATACCAGACCAGTTAGAGAGAAGATGCTGGAATGAGAACATGTCCCAGAGAGGCTGGGCCCCCAGGCCCCCAGTTGAGCAGTCCAGGAGAACGAGAACGACACACAGTGATGCCTGGAGGGGCTGGGGAGGTCAATGTTTTGCAGTCTTTGTTCAGTCTCCAACTCCCTCTCACACGCAACCTTACAATAAAGTGAGGGATATATTTTTCTAAGAACTGTGTCGCTTGTCTCTATTATTCATTGCGTCAATATGTATTCTGCATGAATCTGCATATGAGTATACAACAATAAAGCATGAATTTATTGTAACAGCAGAGAACGAAGCTTCTCTTACCAAATTGATGTAACAGAAGCTTCCTATTTTATTCCAACTAGCTTTGTGCTATATGAAACTTAGTTTTGAAAAATTCTTTTTTTTTTTTTTTTTTTTTTTTTTTTAAATCAAGAGAGTCTTTTTGGCACAAATCCTAATTTTCTATAAAGTCTGAATCATATTTATAAATCTGGATTATTATCAATACCATAAATGTATTGAAAAAAAAATCCTTTGAAATGTTTCAATTCATATCCACGAGATTTTAAGATAATTACAATGTAAAAATCATTCTATGACATTATTGCAATATTGTCATTTTTTGAGCTTCAGTCAGTTTTAGCACAAGGCTAAAAGTATGGAACACCCAGTGAGAAATAAACTCCCTAACAATGTTCTGCCAACATTATTCATTAACCCTTTACATCATGCAAACAGCTCAGGAATCCCATACCGTTGATATAAACACCAGAATTTAATTTCAGTTTGATAATTCATTACAAATTTCTAATATTTTTTTCTGTTTTCTTTTAGAAAATGCTGTCAGTACCAACAAATTTTTATCATTAGCGGAATTAGTGTCAACTAAGGTTGTAGAATACACAGACTGCATTTCTACAGAGGAGTAAGACCCTTGAGGAAAGTATTCTGAGTAGGATAATAAACTGCATCTTATGGTGAGGCTCCAGTCATGGAATTTTGAGGAATTTGCCACTACTCCCAGGTCCACTCTGACCTGGAATAGTAGTACCTGTTAGGGTCCCATCTATGGGTCAAATAGAACTGCTCAATTATTTACTAAGGATTATTATTATTATTTGAAATGATACAACTGTGTGCAAATTATTTATATTATATAGGAAAATTCAATGAACAAAATTACAGCACAATATTTTAAATGATTTAACTGTCTGCAAGCAAATGAATTCTAACAGCTCATTTAGAAATAAAGTCACTTACAAACTATTTGCCCTCAAATCATATATATATATATATATATATATATATATATATATATATATAGGATTTGGCTTTAAATAACCCATAGAGATTGATAGGCCATTAAGCAGTAACCAATCCCATCTGCTGAAAGTGAAATGTTTTTTTCTTTTTTAAAGATAAAAGTGAGATATAGGAGAAAGAAAAAGAAATTAAAACCTTTTTTTGCGAAGAGAAAAAAGAATTTTGTTTTATTTTAGCTTCACTCATTTTCATGGCTTTGGATTTGTTGTAGCTGAGATTTTTCTAATCTATTTAGATTTTTAGTTAAACATGACAAATATATTGCAAAAACAGATGAATACATAATGTGCTAAATAATTCAAATATACCACAAGCCAAACATATTTTAAAGTACTCACACACACACACACATATATGTGTGTGTGTGTTTATTGTCAATTTGATGATTGATTAGTAATTTTTAACATTTGTATTATGAAACAAACCAACAACTTTGGTTTGTAAGTTTTCCTTTTTGAATCAGTAAATTCCATAAAAAATAATGCAAATATTCAACAGAGTAGAAATTTTGGTTTTTTTTGTGCTTTTAAATTTGGATTAAGAATATCTGTAGACATTAACTTATCCTCACTCATATCATTTTGCCCATATATATTAATCTTTATGAGTGCTGCCTTGTGTCAGACTAGTCTAAGCTCAGTAAATATTTTATCACAAAATCTTCATTGCTATATGTCACATGTACATCGAAAACAAAATGAAAGTAATATTAGTAAGCAAATTTAACATAAAAAAACATATATATATATATATATATATATATATATATATATATATATATATATATATATATATTCAGCACAACCTTAAAAATGATTGTTATATTTTATCTCAAATAAAACTTATAAGAGTATCACATGACTTGTGTTTTTGCATTTTTTTTTTTTTAATTACACTTCAGTTCAACCAATTTATCTTCAGTAAAATTACTTTTCAAATGTTTTATATTTCTAAGATCACTTTCAAAGCTATCAAAAAAATTCAAGAAATATTATTTGCAAAGTGTGATAAGCTAATACAAAATATTTTAGCTAATCAAATTTTTTTTCCTTCCTTAAGAAATATAAGGTGATCATACCAGATGGTTTGCTAATGTTTTTTTTACTTTTTTTCAATGCATAAGAATCAACAGACACATAAGGAAAAATTTTTCTCACTCAAACTCTCTCACTCTTTGCCACAAGAAAATAATCATCACTAAAATTGCAGATGGCAAACCAGAAAAGAAATCAGTGGGAAATGTAGTTTTACTTTATTACAATATTTAAAAGAAATTCAAATTAAAAAATTGGAGGGGGATGAAATCTTTTTGAAGTTGAGAAAAAGAAGGTTTGTTTTTTGTATTACAATAAACTAATTTAATTAACACTTGCAAAATATTAGATTTCATTTACCAGATAATATAATCAGAAATGTTCTCTTATGTTAACCTGCACATCACTTACTGAAATAAGTTGCTAGATTTGATAAAATTAGATTTTCATACTTTAAAATCTTTAAACTACCAAGAAAATTTTATGAAAAGGTAAAGAATTTGGAAAATAAACCAACCACAATGCTTTTTCTAATATTTCAAATGGTAAAAAAGAACATTAAAAAGAAAAAACAGCATTTTATTGAGAAACCTTTTAAATGAAGAATAAAATATCTTTTGACATTAAATCAATTTTAAGATAACTTTTTCTTTCTTAGTAAACTGCTTAAGTCTTAATAAAATGGAAAGTTTAATTGTATTTGTAAAAATTAGCAAAGCATAAATGAAGTGAATGTTGTAAAAATATTTGGATTTGATTAAATAAGGATATTAAACAAGAAATGAGAAATAGGGAAATAGCCTCAAAGAAAAAAAATTTCATCAAAATTTGAAATGTTATTTGTCAGGACAAATTATTTAATTGTTTTTGACAGGTACTGATATTTTTTAAGGGATCATCAATTATAAAAAGATTTTGCATTCAAAACTGAGATAACTTTGATAAAAACCATTGACTGCAAAGAATAGCTCGTAAGATTTTTTTTAAATTTTAAATTTAAATAATTATATAAATTGCAGAGGCAGAATTAGAATAAAAATTGTCCAGAAACAAATGACTTTTATACCCTAAAAAAATCTTTATAATTTCCAAATGGTTACTTTTTCACTAGTAGCCATTTTTTTATAGGGGAAGGGGAAAAAATTTGAACTGAACTTTCTTTATCTTTCAAATTAATTTTCAATAATTTAAAACAAACTATTTCAGACAAGCAATTACCACAGGAGCTTTTTATACCATGTAATAAGGCTTTATATCATTTAAACGAAATCCATTTTCAATTAAGTGGTGCTTTTTAATCTTCTTGCCAAGAATTCATCTTGGAATCTCAGACAAGAATTGGAGTAGATCCTCAACAATTTAATGTAGAGTTAATGTGAACAACATTCATGACAGGATTAAAGAACTTTGCCAAATCGTAATGGTCTGAATAATCATAATGCCATCAGCTTTGTTCTTAATTAGTTAAATACAAATCAGCCACAAATCATTTCAACTAATATCCTCATCCTTGTTGGGTTTATCATTACTTTTTATGAATAAGCCTTTTAAAGGCAGTTCTCAAAATCCTTTTTCTTTTTTAACACATTGAAATTAAACTAAATTGTATTAACAAATTCTTAAAAAATAAAAAATAAAATTGCAGTCTCATTCCTTAAATTAAGTTGAAAGTGAACAGGCATATTTGAATAGTTGTAGTAATAAAAAAATAAACTGCATAAACAGCTTAAAAAAAATCTAAAATGGTTTGGTTTCTTTGTTTAATGGCATATCAACCTTCATGGGTTATTTAATGCCAAAGCCATCCTTCTAGAAGAACAATAGTGGTACTATTTAACGCATAGCTGGGAGGATAAGGGGGTTCATTCCTTTCCTAAGTGCATTTGTCTGAAAGTGAACGTAATCGTGTGACTGGTGTTCGAACTCGTGTACTATGATTCCACAGTCCATTGCTTTAACCATTACACCACGAGGACACCACCCCCATGTAAAAATGATCAGATTTAAAAAGTGTGTGTGTATGTGTGTATGTGTGTGTGTGTGTGTAAGAGATAAGGAGTAGAAGGGATAAAATAACAAAAAGCTTACAGAGATAAAACCAAAAGTCAAATTGGTGCAGGTTCTTAGAGAGACAATTATTCCACACAATTTTTTTAAAAAGTACAAGCTCAACATCAGAATATATAATTAAATCATTTGTCTAAAGTTAATTCAGTACATCAAGAGTGCAAAGAGATTAATCTCTGTGACTCAGAAATTTGGATATGAAATAAGATTAGAGATTGAATTAATTTTTTTTCCTTCAATCCTTTGCTATAGGGTTATTCATTGAGTGATCATCTCATGTAAAATTTTTATGGGTTCTCTTCTTCAGTTGGAAACCTGAACTTAGAGAAGGAGTGAAAAATCTACTTAAAGAAACAATGAAAATCCCCATTCACACTCAATGAAATAAAATTAACTAAAAACTGGAAGAAAAAAATAAACTAGGAGAAGATGAAGAAACAAAGAAATTGATGAACAAATTTGATATAAAATATAGAGCAAATAAAAGGAAAGAAAAATATATTGTAAGGAGAAATCCTCCCTTGACTATTAAACATCATTTTCTGCTTTGAAAGCAATGGCAATACACATTATATAATTTATTCATTGTTGGTTTGCAGTGTTTTTCAGGGCTACCTCTGGGTTTTGGCTTCTTTGTTTAATGATATATCAACCTTCATGGCTTATCTGATGCCAAATATATCCTTGTAAAAGAACAATAGTGGTAATATTTAACCCATAACAGGGAGATAAGGGGACTCATTTTTCCCCCAAGGGTTTTAGTCCAAAAGTGAACGTAATAGCCAGGCTGGAGTTTGAACTCACTTGCTACAATGTCAGAGTCCAGAATGTGAGTCACTACACCATATGGATACTTCCGATTACCTCTCGTAACACTCACATGTATCTTTTCAAATACATACTTCATCCTTTCTATCAGGCTATGAGCATTTCCTTAATATTCCTTATTGAAATAAAGGAACATCTTTTTTAACTAGATATTCTATATACCAGGAAATATAATTAATCTTATCTAAATTTGAGAGAGCAGGGGTGAAGGGAAGAGAAGGGACAGTTGATATAAACATAGCCATATACACACATCTTACTGTCTCTACATATTCATTATAGTGAATATTTTAAAAATACTTGGATATCTGAATGAACACTCATTCAAGATTTTTTCTTATAAACAAGAGCTCATTTTACTGACAAGACATTTACCAATATTATTATACAACAAATTACAATGATCAAAATTAAATTTTTTTTTCTTAACTCTTATTGACAATTTTCTTCATCTTCCGATTTTTCTTTGTGCTCAAATAATATGAATAGGTAGCTCATGTCAGTATTGAAAAATCAGACTGATTCTAGTTTCAGTTATACATGTAATATAAATGCAGAGGGATTTTTTTGATATTATCATTTTTTGTTTTATATATCTTGCCTTTCGGTTTAGTTAGGCTGAGAACCTTTCGCTTACTGCATGGGTTAGTTAGTGCATTTTTAAAAAAATAGTAAGGCATTAGTTAAATGGAGCTACCATGTTCACTTGCACCCAACAGGTAACAGTTTAAAATGTGCACCCTGTGTTTTTTTTTTATTCTTATTAAAGAAAGCGCTGCCCGCAAATCTCACAACCCAGAATAGTAATGCCAAAATCGAACATTCTAATATAAACATTCTTCAAAGATAAATATACACAGCATTTTATATATATATATATATATATATCATTGCATAACAGATTTTTAGAATAATGAAATATATATATATATATATCAACAGAGATTTACTTTCATGTGTATTATATATTATATTAAAATAACTATTTTATCATTGTTCTCATCAGTAGCATTATGGAAAAAAGCAACATCCTGGATACTAATGCCCAAAAGGTATTGAGGACATACTTAGAGATAAATGACAGCTGACAATTTAGACCAGACGGTCTCTTCAAAGAATCACTAAGCCGCAAAAATAAATTTGAAACAAAAGCCGTAAAAGGAACGTATGATTTATTTGCTGAAAAGATTTAGAACATAACATTTCAGAGTAACTGGGGTTTGAACTCACTTATTTCAAAGTCATAGTCCAGCACTTTAGCCATTACACCACAGGCACTCACCCCCACTACCACCAACTGAAAGGTGATCAAAATAAAATGAAGATACTAGTCAGCACAATCCTTATCTTAAAACTGAACTCAACAATCTCAAAATTATAACCACTTGATTCTTGATCATATTAACTGTGGAGCTTACAAAAAGGTCAGTTTATGTCAGACACAAACTGACCTTTGAGAATTTGATCTTTTACATCAGGATGATATTCATGTGACCAAGAATTCCATATAAGGCAGCAAAAACAGCATCAGCAATAAAATGATATTATTTCTTAAAAATCAGGTTAAAATGGTTTTCATCCCAAAATTTGTAAAAACAGGACAATAATTTTATTTAGACCTATTGAGTCATTTGAAAGGAGTGGCCATTGTAATAACAAACAAACCATTTAGAAATTACCATCATCTTTTACGTAAGATCGATGATATTAAAAAAGGTTAAATCGTTTTTAATAAATGAATTAGAATTTTACTAAACAGGTACCATCATCCCATTTACAAAACTTTTAGCTAAGAAATAAATTAGAATTTTTAAATAGTTACTTTTCAATTAGCCTGTATATGATGTTGACAAAATTGTTATATTTTCGATCCTCTGCCAAATGTCAAATTAATCAGACAAAACTTATTGAATATAAATATTTGCATTTTGAAATGTGTATGAATTATTTTTGGTTTGATTTCTTTGTTTAATGACATATCAACCTTTGTGAGTTATCTAATGCCAAAGCCCTCCTTGTTGAAGATCAACGATGATAGTATTTCACCCATGACGGGGGGGGGATAAGAGGGTGTTAAATTCAATGTTGAACATAAACTATGACTGAAATATCTATAGACTTCCATAATTTATACCTGATCAAGTAGAAAAGGTAAAAATCATTTTCCTTAATGCTTTCCCCAAAAAAAATTTTTTTAAATTAATCTCATTCAAAATAAAACATTAAAATTTGTCATGCAGAATTTTCATAGTCATAACGTTTTCTTTTTACAATAAGGTTTGGTTTCTTTGTTTAATAGCACATCAACCGTCGTGGGTTATTTAATGCCAAAGCCCTCCTTCAAAAAAAATCAGCAGTGATGCTATTTAACCCATAGCTGGGAGGATAAGAGGGTTCATACCTTTCCCAAGGGAATTTGTCTGAAAGTGAACATGATAGCACAAATGGAGTTTGAACTCACTTATTACAATTCCACAGTCCAGCTCTTTAACCATTACACCATGAGGATACCTCCTTTATAATAAGAATATGCTTTTACTGTATATAATCATGTGTTGAAAGGCCCCAAGTTTTTGGTCACAAACAGGTGTTTTTATAAAATATTGCATGTATTGAACAACTATAAGCTTCAACATGTTCAAAAACATACCACATGTAAAGACTTGTTTTTCAGGTGAAAAATTGATCTGAAAAAGTTATTCATTATACGAATACAGTAAATATTTTTAAAATTCAATGATTTTTAGTGTGTGTGTGTGTGTGTGTGTGTGTGTGTGTGTGTGTGAAATAAACCAAACATCTTTTTGAATTTTCTACTGATAAAATATTTAATAAGATCTTCGCATAGCTGAACTAGAAGCAAAATAAAGGAAAGAAAAAGGTTTAAAAAAAAAAAAAAGTTTGTTTATGATTTAAATCTACAGCTGTGCATTATATAACCAATATAAAATGTACAGATTCTTTTTGACAGCACTTTTGGGAGGATTCTAAAGTATTTAGTCTCTGCTACACCAATGCTAACTCAAACATTGAACTGAATAGATTGAATAATGACCATTCACAGAGCATTTTATGATGGAAGAGAATAGGTGCATACACCTAGGAGTCAGTAGGAGTCATTATTAGGGGTTGATTTGGAACAACAAAATAGAAGCCCTAATGTAATTATTGTCCTATCAAAGCAGGCTAGCACTTAGATTTCATAGTTACAAGATATTAATGGAAGGTTGCAAAGATTTTTTTTTTAACTTGCATCTCTCAAAAAGAAAACAATTTGATCCTCACCTTTTTAGTGCGCTATTGTACAAATGATAAGGTTTCAACTGTTCTTAAAAGTGAACCTACAAGAAACAACTTACTCTGCTAATAAAAGAAAAGAATTTGGTCCATCCAAAGAAAGAAATCAAAGTACGCAGTTTTGATAAAAGTCAAAACCAAAAGGTTGGATATATTTTTGAGAGACAACACAAAAGTCAAACATTTTCACAATTGAAAACCCAAAACACAAATGTAGATTATATTTGGAGAGGGGATAGATAGATAGATAGGTAGATAGATAACCAAATAAAAACTGATTTTGAGGCTTTAAAAAACAAAAATAACAAGCCTTGCTCTCCTCTGTCTGTATTTCGCAAATCCATCGAACAAAGAAGGATGCAACACAAAGTCAATTTTCGTTTTTAAGTGATGTACAATTTGTTTGAATTCAGAATTTTTCCTTCGACTAGACCTGATCCCTACTAACGTTAAAAATCTGAGTCTCCCCTACTATTCACACATAGCTGGGTGGATATTTGTTGGATTCATACTTTCTTCAAGTGTATTAACACCATATGAAATGTAAACTGCCTCATCCAGGATTTGAACTCAGACTGCTGGGTTCATTTTCAATAACAATAATCATCATTTCATTTTATGTACAAAACATTGTTTGGTTCTCTGTAAAATAGGAGACTCCAAATCTTGTCATAGACATACCATCACCTTTTTTGACTTTTGCTACAGTATGGGGACAGTTGATTTAGCCAGCTCTGTGATCATTACGTTTTTTTTTTTGTAAAGCACCCACTTTTCATTGACAATCACATTTTGTTCCAAAAACTGAATATTTAAATGTAGTCCGGTAGGTTTTTGTTGCTGATTTTGTGTGTTTAATTTATACAAATAACTCAATAGCAAAACGACATCTATAACCAAACTAGTACAAATGATTTTTAGAGTTTGATTTGAATATTTTAAATAGATATCTTCCATCTTGTATAACATTGATTAGTCTCAATAATCTATCCAAATATTTAGGAAGAAATCTCCAGCACAAAACTTAACAAACCGCATTTGATGCATTGATCATTCATAGGATCTTTTTCTAAATGCTTCAAATAAATTTCATTAAAATTAATCAAACTGTTCATAACTTTTCACTCTCACTGAGACATCAGAGTCCCAGCCAATTTTTCTTCACTTTTGACCACTAAAACATTGTATATAAAGCATAATTTTGTATATAAAAAAATTGAAATAACATGGAATTGAATAGGTTCAAAATGGAGCTTATGTAATAGATTATTGCTAAACAATTTTAACTTGGTAGTGAAAGAATTAAATTAATTCATAAACACAAGCAAAAAATTTCACATGCTTCTAAAAACAATTTCATTATTTTTGTCTTTCACTGCAGACCCTGGATTTTCTATTTCTCTCCATTTTAACGCTAAAAAGATAAGCGCAATGACTTGTTGCAAAATTTTACATTTAAGATTTTTTGTCAGATTTTATAAATTTAAAGTTGATCATTGAGCGTCAAGTAATAATTTTCCTTCATTTAGGTAGGTTTTATATTAGCAGTGTTACAGCCAACAGCTCCACTACCAAACCATTATATAGATAATTCAGAAACATCATACCAGTATCCATTACTTTTAATTGGATATCAAAAGTCTGAATCCAATATATAAACACAAAGGGGTGAAATTGATTGATTTTAATGACAGGTCAACCCATCTGGGATTAATTTATGCCTAGAGATTAGGGATTCTCATTCATTGTATGTCCATAATTACATTTTTTGTTTAATTGTTTCTTAAGGTTATTTTTGTTTTACGTGATCATATCAAATATGAATAATTTTAAACAGATCTATTTGACCCACATATAGGACCCAAACAAATACAACCACTCTTGGTCATAGAGGACCATAGGAGTTCTGGTAAAAAAAAGGAGTACTCCACACTCATCAGAACTCATCTCATCATCAGATGCAGTTTATTCACATAGAATCTCATCATGAATATCCTGACTAAGAAACAAAACACAAAATCATTTCTTACCTTTTTTCTTTGTGGCTCTTTCTGAACGTACTCCATGAAGTTCAGCAGAAAGGACACATTGTATGGCTATGAGGAAAAGTAATGAAATAATCCATTTATATTCCATGATTCTGAAAAAAAAGAACAAAATTTTAATAAAACTTCTTAAATTTCACTTTGATTTTGTAATTTCACTGACATATTTAAAAAAAAAAAAATAAAAAATAAGGGCCTGCCAACAGGAACATAATTTTTATCCAATAGAAAATTTTATTTATCCATTACCTACATTAATAGATATTTTCTGTCTACATGACTAAGATGGTATAATTAGTCAAATTTCTTTTACAACTAAAAATAATCCTGCCATTACAATTGCTTGCAATTATCACTAATACCAATTGTAATTCTATCATCATTAATACCAAAGAGAGAAAGAATATTAATGATGATAATCAGTCCAACAAATAACACATCAAGTCCTGTTAATAGGATACTAATTCTTCTAGTGTTCACATAGCACAAGCCAAAATTGTCAAAGAAATGAGTCCACATTTTCCTTCATCTGAAATTTTCTGTTAATTAAGTTTGATCAAAGGAGAACAAATTACATTGAAAGGTTCTTGGCAATTTCATTGGTGGAAAATTTAGAAAGAATGAAATAAAATAAAAATACAGACAACGTTAGTTCACTAGTGAAACTTTTTGTGTTTGATGCTTCATTTGGCTAATTCCAAAATTACAGAAAATTGGTCTGGTATTTTCCTCTGTTACAAACTGTCCATTTTTTTTTTTCAGGTCTTCACTTTCTACTCAAATCAAACTTTCTCAAAAAAAAAAAAAAAAAAAAAAAAAAAGACCAACTCAAAGGACGAAATCTTAACTTTTTATAATTTTTGATGCAATAAATAAATAAATGTACATTTTTTTTTTTGTTTGATGAAAGCAAAGAATTATGATGGCTTACATGGTCATAGATGTGATGAGTATGTTCTAGGACATCAAGTGGTACCAAAACATTATCTAATGTATACAAAAACAATGATAATAAAAAAGACAAAAAAAGGTAACAAGATCTGTTCAAAATATAGTATCATGGCTTTCACGTACATGTGCTTATTTGTGCTGCTGGGCTGGTAAAGATGTATTTATTAAAAACTAAGATAACAGCAGACATTTTCTTTCTTTACAGGCATTAAAATATTGACCAGACAGTAATAAAAAAATTATTTGCTTTTGTTGTATGAAGAAAGGTTCAATCAACAAAGGGTGCAAATGTGTGTTATTCTAGAATCGATAGTATCATTTACACAAAAAGAAAATTTAAATTATGCTATTTGAACAATTCTACACAAAAATATCCACAGCAGTCAAAAATTAAGAACCATTCTTTATCTTAAGTGGGTTGGTTGTTTCTTTTTTAGAGTATATCAAACCTTGAGGGTTATCTAATGCCAAATTCTTATATAGGCATTTATGATCTGAGGAAAATAGTCTAGACTGTTAAATGGTAATTCAAGGTGAATTGTAATCTCTAATTGAATGCTCATTGTCAACAGCTATCAAGTATATAATTTCAGATTAAAAATATATAGAAACTTACATGCAGAGCGAAAACATTTTTTTAAAATATATTTAATGGAAAACATTCAATTCAGTGGTTTCATTATAAATTTATTTCAGGTCCAATGACCCTCGTCGGATAGAGATAATACATTCGTGTTTAGAATATGATGTAGACATAATTGAATGTTTTCTGTTCAATATACTTAAAAAAAAAAATGTATATATATATATATATATATATATATATATATATATATATATATATATATATATATATATATATAAAATCAATGCATATATAGTTTGTTGGTAAGATTTTTAAACAAATTGTCAGTTTGTTAGTTTGCACACTGTAAAAAAATGGTTTCAATCATTGCTATCAAACACAAATAATTTTGTATAATCAATTTATTTGCACATATTTAAATGGTTTCAATCATTGCTATCAAACAAATAATTTTGTATAATTAATTTATTTGCACACATTTAAATGGTTTCATACATTGCCATTGAATACCAATAAGTAAAGCAAAGTTGTCTTCCTTTAGTCAAGAGCAACCAGAAGGCTCCCTTTTCAATAGCTACTACACCGAGGTGTAGGGGAGGGCACTACTCCTTTCTCTGGATTGCTCCATTTTACCCTTAATACGCACCTTATATCGCTGAGTGTTAAGCAAGGAGGTATCTAGTACCATTTTTAAAGTCTTTGTTATGACGTGACCTGGGATTGAACCCAGGTCTTCCGGACCATTGGCGAACACTCTACCCACTAGACCAATGAGCCGGTTTTTCTATTTAATATTAATCATTTGTTTGCACACAGGTAAATGGTTTCAGGTATTGTTATTTAACATTAATTCAGTTTATCAAATATTCCCTGAAATACAAATAATCTAAATATAGCAGTAGGATTACAAATCATTAATGATAATAATAATCTTTAGTAAAAGACTGAACAGTTCCATTTGACCTATACATAGGACGCTAACAAGTACCACCAATCCAAGTCAGAGTGGGTCTGGGAATAATAGTAATGAAGGGGTACCCCACATGGACTAGAGCCTCACAATCAAATGAAGTTTAGTCATACCAAGACACTCTTTATCTAAAGATTGATTTTAATAACATGTCAATTCATCAAGGGTTATTTTAAACCTGAAGATTTGGGAATCGCATTCATTGTGTATACAAATGTTTTTTGTGTTATTGTTTAAAAGAATTTCTTTTTTTTTTTTTACACGGTTGTATGAAATATAATTTTTGAACCCAAAGACAGAAACCTTACAGGCACTACCACTCTGGGTCAAAGTGGGTCTGGGAGTAATAGGGTGCTGTCACTCCTCAAATCCCCAGAACTGGAGCCTCACCATCAAATGCAGTTTAGTTTTTACCCTGGACATCCCTTTTTCGGGGTCTTACCTGCTCTGTAATAGTACAGTTAGAATATTCTAAGTCCCACCAACAATGTAATTATCTTAAGGTAGGAGCAAATGCAATTTCAATTTTTTGCAGATCAAGTTTCAAGAGAAACTCCAAAATATTCTATGACAGTCAAATCAAAGGAATTCATCTAATTAAATTTCATGGTAAATCATACTTTTTAACCTTTAGTTTATATATATATATATATATATATATATATATAGATAGATAGATAGATAGATAGATAGATAAGCATGTAAAAATATTTCAGACTATTTTTGGAGGCCATGCCAACCTGCTCCACTTTTATAAAACACAGAATCAGCACAAAAAAAATTACAAGCAAAAAGATTTTTCATTAATTATGCCAACTTTTGCTCATCATGCAAGAAAGCTGCAAAAGAAATTTTCTTAAATATTTCACCAAGTCTTCATCAGATTTTTCAAATCCTCCTAATTGGACAGACACAAGATTAAATTTCCACTCTCTCCTTACTTCCAATGCAATCAAATGTGGCTTATATAAAAGTTGCTGCTCAGAGGTAGAGATCATATAGCTCATCTGGTAATGATGTTGATTCTTCACAGGCAGAAATCAAATTAGTTCAGCATAAACATCTCCCAATACAAGAAAAAAAAAAAACTTTCAAGCACAAAATTTTATAATTTTCAATATTAACTTTGTCAGTAATTCTGCAGTTGTTTGTCTTGTTTTCTAAGTGATGGGGATATTTAGTAAACTCCTTAATAATCCAGCATAACACCAAGGGAGGAGGGAGAGATATAGATATTTTGTTGTACCTATCTTCCATTAGACTGATTGCTTTGAAAATCATTATTTGAAACCCCAACTTATATGATGATTTGGTTTGGTGGCATATCAACCGTTGTAGATTATTTAATGCCAAATCCTCTTTATACTTATATATCGAATACATAGGATTTGTAAACATTTTGTTGATAACATTTTTAAACAAGACTAAGCTCATTCTTTTGCACACAGTTAAATGGTTTCTAGTATTTCTATCTAATACAAATTATTAATCATTTGTTTGCACATAGTTAAATAGATATGCATATGATTTGTAAGTAAATAATTTGTTGGTAATTTCATTTTTAAACGAGTTAGAACTAATTTGTTTGCACATTAGTATTGCTGTTGTTTCTAGACAGTTAAATAGTTTCGATTAGTCCTATCTAACAAAAATAATTCGATTCCATTTTGATCATTAGTTTGCTGACAGTGAAGTGGTTTCAAGTATTGCTATTTAACACTAATAATTCTATTCAACATTACTCATTCATTTGCACACAGTTAAATGGCTCCAAATATTGCTATGTATCACTCACAATTTAATTAGACATCAGTCATTTGTTTACACACAGTTGAATGACCAAACAGTTCTATTTCAAACAACTTAATTTAACACAAGTCATTTATTTGCACACAGTTTAAATGTCAAACAGTTCTATTTGACCCATAGATAAGACCCTTTCTGGTGCTACCACTCCAGGTCAGAGTGGACCTGGCAGCAAGGGCAATGAAGGGGTACTCCACATTCGCTAAAGCTCCTTTTTTGTTACTAAGTACATAGATATATTTTTTTTTATTATTATTGAAGAAGAGGATTCATAGACACCCCAAATAATTAATGTCCTAAGATTTTTTCTGGCCCAGACTGAATTGATTCCTGTGATTAAATTCTTAACTTCCAGGCTTCTTATCCACTAGGCCACAGACAAGCAAGATTTGATTTTAAAGTCTTAAACCTGAAATCATCTCAAATTAGAAGATTCCAAATAGGGTTCATGTCTCTACTGAACTTACTAATTGGATCTTTCAAACAAATTTTTTATATTTATGAAAATTTAAAATTTCCAGATAAAAATTAGAATTATACTTCTCAATTTTTTAAAATCTAATCAAAAAATTTTTTGTAATGCATAATACTACAAAATTCAATAAATCTTTATAAAAAGGTTCTGCCAGTCACAATGGAAAATTGTTTAGAAAGAAAAGTCTATTGATCTTCAAATCAATTATTAACAAATAGAAAAAAATGATGGTATTAGAAGAGTTCTGAAAAAAAAAAAAAAAAAAAAAAAAAAAAGACAGAAAAAAGGAAAGAGAAAATTTGACCAGCTATGAGTAAAAATTGTGGGGAGAACATTCCCTCTCTCTCAGCCCGAAGAATGGCTAAATGATGAAGGCAAAAATTTCTCTTTATATCAAAATAAAAAAAAAATCTAAATAAATTTTTGTTGATAGAAAAAATAGAAAAAAAAATGATTTTCAGTGAAGAAATGAGAATTAGAGTAAATATTATTTGAACCTTTTCAACTTGTAATAAATAGGATAATAGGTATCTGTCTGTCTGTCTGTCTGTCTGTGTGTGTGCGCAATTAGTTGCATTAAGATCAGGAAGTAAAACCTCTGAATGACTTGAAATAAAGGAAATTCACTTCATAAAAAGAGAATCATTTAAGTTGTTACTTGCACTTCTTGGCCTTTTTTTTACCTCAGTGAAAAAAAAAATGGAAGGGAAATGATTTTAATACTTTACAAAAAATTTTGCTGATGAAATGATTTCACTATCAAATTCAACATTTTTGTGGGGGGGGATCATAAGAATGACTCATTTTTATAACCATCTGGTCATGTAATCCATCATTAAACAACATAAGTTCACCAATCTACCCCTGCCCCTTAAAAGATAAAAAGGGGCATCTTTTATGGTAAAAAAATACCAACAAAAATGTTGGCACATTTGTGATTCCATATTTGTGTTTATTTTCTTCTTTTAACAAGTGAAAAAGGATTTTTTTTTGAGTCAAAAATAAAATCACTTTGAACATGAGAGGAAAAGAGTTTTAAACTTTGATAAAAGTTATGAATGGGTGGTTGGTGTTCTGTGGCATATAAACCCTTGAGGGTTATTTAAACCCAAATTCTGTTTTTATACATTTGATTTGTAAGCAAATTGTAAGTAACTTTATTTTTAAAGAAGTTGTCAGAGTTCATTTGTTTGCACACAGTGGTTTTAAGTATTCCTATCTAACACTAATAATTCTGTTTGATATTAATCATTTGTTTACACACAGTTAAATGGATTCAAGTATTGCTATTTAACATCAAGTATTCCTATTCAATCTAAACAATTGGCACACAGCTATATGGTTTCAGATAACATCATAATAATCCTTCGTAAATGATTGAACAGTTCTCTTTAACCCATAGATAGAACCCAAACAGGTACAACCACTTCAAGTCAAAGTGAAAGAGTAATGGTAATGAAGGTGGACTCCACATTCTCCTAACTTCTAGATTGGAGCTTCCCCATCTGATGCAGTTTAGTGTTATACCGAGAACAAGATTAGTTTGGGAGGCTGGTTCATTATTTACTAAGCTTAACTGAGTATGATATATGGTCAAGTACAAGTAGTGTTTCTTTCACAATGAATATATTACATGCTTTTTATTGAAGGAAGTTTTACACATATAGAATCCTATTTTGAGACCATTCTACAGATTTATGTTCTATTTATGTTAAATCCTCACTGACTGTGATCTTCTAAAAAGGAGTTTTTGATATATTCCGATTGAGAGAGAAGGAGGTGGAGGAGAAAACAAAGTCTTTCATAATCAAGAGAGATTTTTTCTAATTTACAATTAAATTTATAATTTCAAGAGGAAAGGATCTATTTCTATGAGTCACTCTCTACAGCAGGTTGGCATCTCAATTGTAGAATCGGTAAAGCTGAATAACAGTGCAAATGAGAGTGAGGGAGATGCTGTACAGTTCCCACCACCACCAATGATCTTATTCAGCAACAACTTTCTTGGTTAATAAATGTTATTGTACAAAGGAGTAGCTATTGACATAACACACATTCTACCTAGAACACTTCCTGTGGTGCAATGGTTACTTTTTGTATTTACTTAACCCCTCCACCATAGGCAGGATGTGACACAAGGATATTTTTTAAACAGAGTACAGCTGGTTTGAACTCTGAGATTTCCTTCCCTCAGTTGATTCGGTTTCGGTTTCTTTGTTTTAATGGCATATCAACCTTTGTAGGTTATTTAATGCCAAAGCCATTGTCCTAGAAGAATAGTAGTGGTACTATTTAACCCATAGCTGGGAAGATAAGGGGGTTCATACCTTTCCCAAGGGTATTTGCCCGAAAGTGAACATAATAGCGCGACTGGAGTACGAACTCGCATACTACGATTCCGCAGTCCATCGCTTTAACCATTACACCGCGAGGACACCCCCTCCCTCAGTTAAGTAATCAAGGGTAAAAAGAACCCAGACAACACAACTATTTATTCAAAGCTAGAGAAAAAAAAACAGATGGATTCATGCCTTTCCCAAGGATATCAGTGCAAATTGACATGCCAACAGCCTTATCTACAATTTGAACTCGGGTTATTCTCTCCATTTCTGAAAATGTTAAACATTATTCTAAGCATGCCTCCGTGGCTACCTTAATTATTTGTGTCATAACTAAGTTAAACTTAGTAAATAACCACAAACACACACAAGTTTGTAAATATTTTAAAAGGTATTCTCCTAATATGAGTGCCATCAAAAATATAAAATGCAATGCTTTATCAAATTGTCATAAATAACAGACAAAATGTTAATATAAACAAGTTAATGAGTAATTCACTTTTGCCTTGATGATTAAATTTCATGCCTGCAGTATCCATCAGTCGTTTCTTTCCAGGGTTTATTGTGCTGCTTCTTCATAGCAATAATTTTTGATAGTGATCTGTTGATGAATGTCAGTCACCAGATGTTTCTGCTGGAACAGTAGGATTAGAAACAACAAAACCTCCCTATCACCACCGCCGCCAATGATTCACAATCAAAAGAAAGATAAAAATAAATATTCCCCAAAAGCAATAATAATAATAATGAAAGTAAACAAGTGAATTACTGATTGGAGCTTAAGTGGATTTTGATTGGTTAACCCAAAACCACAAAATATAATTGGCTCCACCCTCTCTACCATCTTATTAGCTCGTATCTCTTTACCCACCCGAGAATTGCTTCCACCTTTTACATATCATTGCTAACCCTCCTCAGCATTCCTCTTACTTTGATTAAGAATGCTACTTCAATAATTCACATTTATTTTCTTTCCTCCTCCCATCACTTAACGCTACCACTTCCTCCTGTAACTTCCCACTCAAATGACTACTGGTACTACCACCACTAACTTTTGCTTTGAACACTTTTCAACAACCACCACCACCTTCTCCTCAGTTAGCAACAATCTCTCCCCACATTATCCTCCCCCACACCAAACAACAACAACCGCCGCCGCCGCCGCCGCCAAATACCCCGACTCTACACTGCAATTTCATTTTCTTCTTAATTATGACCCACAGAGAATTTCTTTCAAATGTGCTGATGAGTCAGAAAAGATATTTCCAATTCCTGAAAAGTTTGAATTTTTTTTCTTTTCCATTAGTCAGCAATATTCTTTAAGACTGTTCATAGATCAAAATCTTTCCTCGAGCAGGCAGACTTTCCTTTGCTCTTCAAATTTTTCAAGGACTTTCTCCTCACACACACACACTTCTACATCAACCTGTTTAACAAGGAATATTTACCCACACTCATATTCAAACAATTTCTTCAAATTTTTCCACAACAGAAAAGTTAAAATTTTTCATGTCAAAAGACATCAAATCAAAATATCTACATTTCCAAAAGATATAGATTAAAAAATGTACCAAATTTTTTTAGAATTTCAATACTTTTGTATTTCTTTATATCTTACTAATGTTAAAAATTTTGCTTTAATTGATGTACAAATAATGTATTCTATCTAGATTTTCTTTTAAGCTATTTAATTATTAACTTTCTTTAAATTTGGTTTTATATATAATCAAGGAACATTTTACAAGTTTTCATTATAAACATCTTTACATATTTTAAGCTTATCTCTTGAAATTAGAACTTCTTACAATTTATTTGTCCTTAAGAAAAGTAGGATAATTGATCATATTCTTCAATGGATTGATTTTAACAGCACGTCAAACCATCAAGGGTTATCTTATGCCAAGTGGTTAGAGAAACATGTTCATTGTACATTACTATTTACATTTTTGGTGTAGCCGTTTATTAAGGGTTTGTTTGTTTTTTTGCACAGAGTCCTATTGAATACAAATCATTTTCAAACAGATCTATTTCACTCATAGATAGAAACTTAACAGGTCCTAACACTCCCAGTCAGAGTGGACCTGAGAGTAATGGTAATGAAAGAGTTGTCCACATGACTCAGATCGCCAGAACTAGATCCTCACCATTAGATGCTATTTAGTATCATATCAGGACACTTCTTTTGGATCTCAACCCTACATAAAAGGATACATTCTGCATATCCTAAGTGGTGTCAATTTGTAAAAATCATAATTTGTCTTTGGAATATCAGGTAAAGATCATAGAAACCAAAAAAACCTGCTGTACCAGAGATAACTGCAGAAATTCTTTTTAAAGTGTTGTTTACAAGGTCATAAGAATCTACGATGCAACTGGAGGCTATTTGGAGAGGCCTAGATCTGTATATCCGAGAAAGACCGACATATGTATGGATAAATAAATTCACTGACTTTTGACAAGCAATGGGAAAATAATGTAAGCCAAACATACTGATTGAAATAGATTCAGTCACCTAAAAAATTGTCTAAAAACAATTTGGCTAATGGTAAATGTGGTTGCAAACCTCAAGTCTCTAATTTACTAGAGAGCAGAACAATTGGACAATGGCCGAAAGTGAAAAGAAATGATAAATTGTTTGATAGTAAATATATTAAAAGAAAAAGAAAATAGAGAAACTGGCAATCAGATGAAATTTCTTTTCAGATCTTTTTTTTAAATTCTACAACTTCATCAAAGTTTCATTTTAAAACCAAATTTTCTGGTTAGTTGGTTGTGTTTTATGGCATATCAACCCTTGTAGGTTATTTAATGTCAAATCCTGCTTATATATAATTTGTAAACAGATTGTTTATCGGTAACATCTTTTTTAAAATGAGTCAGAGCTCATTTGTCAACATATAGTTAAATGCTTTTAAGTATTGCTATTTAACACTAATAATTCAGTTTAACATCAATCATTTGTTCACACACATTTAGATGGTTTTAATTATGATAAATTATAAATAATTCTATTTGACCAATAGAGTAGACCCTAACAGGTACTACTACTCCAGGTCAGAGTGGACCTGAGAGTAATATCAATGAAGTGGGTACTCCATCTCCAAATTCTAAGACTGAAGGTTCACCATGAAATAGTTTAATGTCATATCCAAGACTCTAAATGGTTTCAACTATTTCTATCAAACACAAATAATTCTATTCAATATTATTCATAGCGTACTGTTAAATGGTTTCACATTTAGTAAGTGATTAAACAGTTTTATTTGACCCGTAGATGGGATGTGAACAAGTACCAACACTTCAGGTCAGAGTGGACCTGGGAGTAATGGCAACGAAAGAGTACGAACATCCCAAAGCTCCAGGACTGGAGCTTCACCATCAGATGACTTGGTGTCATATCCAAGATACATGTTGAGTGGGGGGGGGGTCTTACCTTTCTGCAGAGATGCAGTTAGCATATTCTACAGCCACAGCTGATGAGGCTACTAAATACTCTGCAACACTTTGAATAAAAAGTCCAAATTACCTTAATAAATCCTAAAAACATTTTTAGATTATATAAAATATTTGAACACAGATATCCTTTACTAAAACAAAATGAGTTGCAATGCTTTTTTTTTAATTTAAATTTTCAATTTCTAAGTGAAAGCAAATGTAAAATTGTCTTTCATTAATTTTCCAAAACAAATTATCTTAGAATCTTAAAAACCAGAAAAGAATTAAAATAAAGAGAGGTAAGGTGTGTGTTGAGGGATATTGTTATCATTATCAGCTTATCTACGTTTTGATTTATTTTGATAATGTAATTTTGCAAATGAATCTGACAATAGCATCTTTCTAGTTTCAACAGAATTATTTTACATGTAAAATGATACAATTGGATTCCTTTTCCAGAATTCTTTTCAGAAGTTTCCAAAATGCATTGCCAGATTTTCCTCAAATAAGAATGATCTTAAAATTCTCTTCCGCTTTGAAGAATTGAACCAGAAATTCATGTGACAATTAAAAATTATTCCCATTCGTTACAATTTAGTAGCAATATAAGTGTTCATTTTTACTTTGTCCATAGAAATGTTTATACTGTGGTATAAATGGAATATATGTTAATCTAACTAAAATGTTGGACTTTTAGGAGTTTATTCTTCAATGATGCACTCTGATTAATATCCATATCTTGATTTTTGTTATAATTACATTTCATTCGTCCATTCTGGCCTTCTTTAAGTATCTGTAACCTTAGTAGCCTTCCGGAACTTATCAACCAAACCTTTTTTTTTTTTCAATTCATATAAAAAAATATTCTAACAGCATGTTTTAGACCATTTCAAATAGAACTCTGCCAAATATGCTGATCTGACAAATTTATAGCAGAAGATAAATTGATTTATTATATGGTGCATAAATAGTCATTTTGAAGAGAAATTTATTTTTGCAGCTAGTTAAGAAAAATAAATAATCACATTAACTGACTTAATTCAAATAAAAAATATACTTAAAGAGATTAAATGAAAATGCAGGCATTCAAACATCATTAATAGAATAAAAAATCTCTAATTCTGCTAATCTAAGATTAACCCTTCATGGCTGTTGAACCATCAGGTTAACTTTTTCACTTCACCTCACATACACATCCAAAAAGAAGAAAAAAAAAGTTATGATTTTATTGCTGCTTAAAAATAAGAAAATAAAGAATTTTAGCCTTCAAATTAAATTTGATAGGGAAAATGTTAGACTTATTAACAGAGAACAAATTTACAGATATTTTTTTAAATATTTGATACAAGAAAACAAGGTCTGTTCAAAAAATACTGAGTTATTTGATATTAATGAAAAATAGCCTGCCTAGAGCAATGTCACCTTAGTTTCCTTCAAAGTACTCCTCATTAGGATCTTATACAATTATTTTGGTGGTGCCCCTTTCATTTTCTAAAAAGTCTTTCAAAAAGGATCATCAGCTGATTCATCACATTATTTTCAATCTTGTTTAAATTTTAATGATGATGATGATTTTAGGTTTGGCAAAAGTCAGAGGAGACAGGGAATTAAATTATGGATTGTAAGGAAAACTGACATGCTTAGGTGACATGATGTATTGCCCAAAATCCCTGCATCAAATTAAGAATGTACTCTCTCTTTCATTGACAGAACAACAGTCACACAGTACACAAGCTCACTCAAAGACATTTCACTGCAGACTGAATAACCTCACAGGAGAGTGTGTTTCAAGGTATGCAAACTTTTGCATTCTTAAAGGATCATACATTTTATAAATCATTGAAAAATATCTTTCTTAATATTCCATCATTTTGAATTGAGATATATTTATTAGTGTCTTTTCTATCCTTTCATATATCCTCTACCAGAAGAGAGGAAAGTCTAACATGTTTAGAAAGAGGATTTGGTTTGTTGATCGAGAATGCAGCATACTTTAAAATTCCAATATCAAATACACGCTGTTCAGAAAACATTAATTTAAATTCTAAAATTGCAGAAATTTTAATTTCATAAACCAACGACTCAGAAAAACATGTTTTGATCCCTCATAAAAGGTTCAAATTGCTGAGGCAAAATTTTTCATCCAGAAAGATTTTCTTTCGTTTTTTTTTTTTTGTTTTTTTTTTTTCCAGATTGATTTTTATAAACTCTATTTCAGCAGCTTAAGAAAAGGTTGTTTTTTTTTGTTTTGTGTGCTTCTAACAAAAAAAGGTCAGCCATTGTAAGAAGAAATGAATAAGAAATTCAGTTTTTTTTCTTTCCAAAATATCATCATGAATGCCCTGAAATTGGCATTGTGACATTTTCGCCTGACCTGGTGCACTATAGACACCCACCAAAATGGCAACAATCCTCTTTATTCTTAACCTATCGATGAAAAGCAGCTGATAAGGCAATGCAAACCCAATGCACTGAAATATTACAACCTTTTCTTTCTTGGAAATACACAAAATTCAAAAATAAAATGTTGATCTATCTTACCTAACATTATCACTGCAGATATTTAAAATTAAATTTTTTGTTGTGGAGTGGAACATTGCTGATCTGATTTTACTAACATGGAATTTTATTTTGAATATGTCCAGTGGCATGTAAGATTAGCTAATGGACTGAGCTTCATTCTTTTTTTGTATCAACATGTGTATAATCTGTAAAATATTTTTCTGATTGGTTTGGTTTGGTGGGTTTTATGGCATATCAACCTTTGTAGGTTATTTAATGCCAAATCCATTTTTATGTAAATAATCAGTTCTATTTAAACAATTCAGTTTTGCATGAGTACACAGTTTAATTGTCAAAAACATTTCTATTTCAAACTATTCAAGCAGTTATATATAACAATTCAGTTTAGTGTAAGTACAGTTTCAATGTCAAAAACAGTTCAATTTCAAATAATTCAGTTTAGCATAAGCACACAATTTAAATGTGAGTGCAGTTTAATTGTGAAAAACATTTCTATTTTGAGCTATTCAGTTTAGACAAGCAGTTCGAATTCAGCTAATTCAGTTTAGTATTAGTACAGATTTTGTTTACACACAGTTACATGTCAAAACAGTTCTATGTTAAACAATTCATTTTAGTGTAAATACAGTTTCAATGTCAAAAACAGTTCTATTTCAAGTAATTCAGTTTAGTATAAGCATGCAGTTTAAATGTAAGTACGGTTTATTTGTCAAAAACATTTCTATTTCAAGCTATTTAGTTTAATCAAACAATTCAGTTTAGCATAAATATGCTGTTAGTTCTATTTAACCCATAGATAGGGCCCTATCAGGTGCTACCACGCCGGGCCAGAGTGGACCTGGGAGCAATGGCAATGAAGGGGTGCTCCGTATTCCCCAAAGCTCCAGCATTACTGGAACCTCACCATCAGACTGCTAAGTGTCATATCCAGGACACTCGTTGGGGGGGGGTATTACCCATCTGCATAGGTGCAGTCAGTGTATTCTACAGCCCTAGGCAACTAGGCAATATTTTCTAAGCGGCACCTCACATTTTCTTTTTACAATATCAATACAAAATTGTGCATTTACAACAATTTGGAAAAAAAAAAAAACCTTTTTTGATTACTTAGTTTCAATTTTAAAAAAAAATCATCTACCTTCACAGAAAAATAAATTTTAAACTTCAGTTGGAAAATGAAGAAATAGTTTTTACTGTAAAAAGAAAACTGAATGTGTTTTAATTGCTTATCTAACAAAACAAGCAACATTTTTGTTTTCATTCAGAATTGAATGATTTTGCATTGAAGTACAGATTTCTTGCAAAAAGTTGAGGCATGGGTCAAACATGACTGGCAAGAATTTTATTTCCTCTTTGACAAGTCATAAAAATATTAAAAACAACCTGAAATGTTTGCATAAGCAATTATAAGAAAAATAGTATTCATCAAAGATAAAGCTGAAATGCTATATGGACAATTATATTATATGACAGGTAATGCATGTTTTTTTGGTTGATTTAAGAGATTATTAGTGAGCAATTAGGTCATTCATTCACAGATATGATAATAGTAGGCTATATTCTGAAATCAGAAGCAAAGAAGAATTCCTAAATTCAATGAATTTGTTGTGTTATATCATTAACAAGACCTTTATCATGACACAGAGCAGTCAAAAAGAGTTGAGGATTCCCACCTTTTTCAAATGAACACACGTTGCTTCAATTTGAATTCAGACTCTTTTCAAATCTTCATACAAACTAGTTCTACTTATTTTCTTTTATTTCTACAGCCACTTTACACTAAATAAAAAGGTTTTAAAAAAATGAAAATAAAAAATAGATAATTGTTAAAGTGGCCTAAAAAATCTAAATTTCAAAGAAACTTTGTCATTTTTTATGGAGAGATAGCATGCAATTTTACATTAAAAGAAAAATAGTTATTGTGGCTTTCATGAACAAAAAGTAAAAATAGTTTTTATTTTATAATTAAAACGTAAACAGTGAGTCCTCTAAAAATATCAATATCTTCAAAGTACGCTTAATAGTTAAGAGGCTAGAAGTTTACTCTTTATTGGGAAACCATAGAAACAAAACAAACAAAAAAAAATAGATATTTAACAAATTTTATTTTCTTCAGTCAAAAATTATAAAAAGATAAAACAAAGTGAGGAGATAAAAGAAAAATGGAGAGAGAATAATTTGTAAGAAATTAATGTTATCATCCGATAAAAATATATCTACAAAGTCTGTTCAGAAAGTATCCAGTCATTTAATATTAACAAAAAATAACCTACTTAGGGAAATAACTTTAGTCCCCTTCAAAAAACTCCTCATTAGGATCTAATACAACTAATCTGGTGCCCCTTTCATTTTCTAAAAAGTCTTTCAAAAAGGATCATCAGCTGATTCATCTCATCTCATTTCAATGGTGATTTTAGATTTGGTAAAAGCCAGAAGATACAGGGAATTAAATTATAGTTTGTAAGGAAAAGTTGACATGCTTAGGTGACATGATGTATTGTCCAAAATCCCTGCGTCACATTAAGAACGTACTCTTTCATTGAGAGTACAACATTAACACAGTACACAAACTTACTCAAAGATATCTCACAGAAGAGTGAGTGTTCGCATGTGCAATAATGTCCTCCCTGAATAGCACAACTGGAGTTTGAACTCATGCACTATGATTTTACAGTCCAGCTTGTTAACCATTACACCATGGAGAAGACTCCCTCACCACTCATTCTTGGGATATTCAAAATGGCTGGATATCTTCTATACAAACTTCATAGAGAACAGGTTTTTACATTCCATATGTTCTTTAAAACATTCCCTAATTCTGCATATTCCAATAATCCATTTCTGATGTTCTTTATTATAATAAACTCATACAACCATATCTCTCTCTCTCGCCCCCACCTCCAACATACAAATTCTTAAGAAATTAAGTAACAGAAAGCATCAAACTGATATTTGCATTCTATGCTTATATTCCATTCCAAGCACAACTCTTGCAGCTTTTAAATAATAATTCTATTCTGGAATTAATTCCTTTTAGTTCTTTTTTTCTTCCCTCCTTTTTCTTGTGTCATTTATCAGATTGTGCATCAATACTGAGGAATGCGAACCATCTCAAGGTAAAACCAGTGCGCTATTACAAGTTGCCATTTATGATGGTTGACCTCAACTTTTAAAATGACACACGCGCACACACACTCACAATTTTGATTTAATTTTTTTTAACCAAACCTTCTACACAAGATTTTTTTTTTCATGTGAGATTTTTTTTTAAATTTTATTTTTTATTTTTTTTTATTATGCTTATTCTTATTTATTCATTTTATTTCTTTACCAAAGCTGAATCAAACAACATAAAAAGATGGCTGCTTGTTCTGTAACATGCTTACTGGAGGGAATGGGAGTGAGGGTGACATGTTATCCTGGATACTGACAACATGAAAGTTCTGGTGTGCTCAGCAATTTCTCTTGTCCTCAGAACAATACTTTATGATTAGAAGAATCTTTTAAGCTTTTTTTTTTTTTTTTTCATACTTTTTTTATTTGAAGAATTTTCATTCTTGTTATCATTCATACAGACTTCTTTCTTCACCCTATCCTCCTCTTCTTTTCTTCTTTCTCCTCCTCCTTGTTTGCTCCTTTCTCTTCCTCCTCTTCTTTTCTTCTTTCTCCTCCTCCTTGTTTGCTCCTTTCTCTTCCTCCTCTTCTTTCTTCTCCTCCTTGTTTGCTCCTTTCTCTTCCTCTTTTCTTCTTTCTCCTCCTCCTTGTTTGCTCCTTCCTCTTCCTCCTCTTCCCCCCCCTTTTCCTGTTTATCTTTGTTCCAACAATCTTCCATCTATTCTTTTTCTTTTAAATTATTATGTACAAAAATTCTTTCATTTATTTTCCTTCTTTCTTATTCTTAGATTTTGGAATTTTTTTCCTTCCTATTTTTCTTTTAATTTTTCATCCATTCTTTGAATTTCTCTACTTTTCATTCTTATAATTTTTCATTCAGTCATTTTGAGTTTTTATTTTTTAAATCTCATTTAAAATATTAGTTTTCATACACACACACACACACACACACACACACACACACACACTTTCTTTTTCACTTCTATTTTGATTCTTTTTATTTCATAGCGTCTTTGTACTTCTTTTTCTTTTCAATCTCTTCCATGTTGATATTCAAACTTTTCTTTCTGTTTATCTTTATTTTTGCCTCATCATTTTCAAAACATTCTAATCCTACCCACTATACACCTCCAGAGTCCACTTAATGCTGAAGTCAATGTCCAAGACAATTAAGTTACTTTTACTCAATAGAGAAAATTTCGACCAAACTGAATAGTGGTTGGTGCCAGGTTAGTCTTTGAAGGCAGAGAAGCCTTTCGATTCTTATAGAATCAGAACCACCTTCACTTGCAGATATTTGAAAGTGCAGCAACTGCTGACACTGCACCATAGAATAACCAACCATGGTTGCTCTTTGGCAAAGGCAGAGTTTATTGCACTGGGAACAAAACAGAATTTTCATTTTGGACAAAGCCATCGTTCTTTGCTAGAAGGGAGATAATCAGAGTAATGAAAATTCGCAGCAATTTACTTTTTTTTTAATTCATATTTGTTCACAACATAAATGAGTGCTTATTAAATTTCAAAAAAAACTTTTTTCTTCGAGCATTCAAAGAGAATTCATTGATTTTTCCAGCACAAAATCAAAGTATTAAATAAAGGATATTTCGTTTATCTTATGCATTACTCTCAGTTCATTTTGTTTTTAGGTATTTATGAATTATGGCACAGGGCCACAGATGTGGAGCACCAAATAAGAACTGAACTCACAAGATTAACCATTACACCACAGTAAAATGACCAAGGTTTACATCCGAACCAAAAAATATCAGCCTATCCGGCTGAGGCTGTAGAATACGCCAACTGCATCTCTGCAGAAGGGTAAGACATCCCCACTTGCCAAATGACTGTCCTGGATATGACACTAAACTATCTGATGGTGAGGTTCCAGTTTTGGAGCTTTGGGGAATGTGGATCTAATTTATCACTTTCCCCAAGTTGTAGTAATTGCTAGGGTCCTGTCTATAGGTCAAATAGAAATATTTAATCATTTTCTATAGTTGAAACTATTTAACTGTGTGCAAACAAAATGAATAATGCTGAATAGAATTATTAATACTAAATAGCAATACTTGAAACCATTTAACCGAGTACAGACAGATGAGCACTGGCTTATTTTTTAAAAAAAGCTACCAATAAACTATTTCATTTACAAATCATATATATATATATATATATATATATATAAAAACAGGACTTGGCATTGAATAACCTGCATGGGTTGATATGCCACAAAACATAACCAATCAACCAAAATATATATTTATCTAACAAGCCTACAAATAGGTAAAGTTTCTTTTAAGTGAAATAAAAACTAAGTAGAAACAAAAAGTGACAAGTATCTAATGTTTAAGTTAAAATTTATATAAGTGAAAGTGGCAAAAATACTGAGAAAGCTTGCCGTAAGAAAAATTGATTTCCATAAATAAATCACTTACCAGAGTTTTAGTAATCATTAAAATGAACCACAGAATGAAAATGGTTAAATGCTGGTTACCAAAACTTTACGAAAGAACAAAGAGGCTTAAACAATATAAAGCTGACAATTCTACCTCCCATCAGAATGCTTGGAATATTTCCAAAGAACTTGCCCCCCCCAAAATATAATCAGACATAAGAAGATTGGTTTCTTTTGTTTTAATAGCATATCAATCTTCAAGGGTTATTCAGTGCCAAAGACATCCTTCTAGAAGAACAATTGCGGTACTATTTAACTCACAGCTATGGAGTTAAGGGATTCATGCCTTTCCCAAAGGTTTTTGTCTGAAAGGGAACATAATAGCATGACTGGAGTTTGAACTCACTCATTATGATTTTGCTGTGCAGCTTGTTAACCACTGCACTACAGAGACTCCCCAATTCCTATAACATAAATAAAAGTAGTGAAAATATTTTGAAAAATATAAATATTCAAGTGATTTCAAAGAAAAAAAAAAGATTATGGGACAGGAGGAATCAAAAATAAATGTATATATGTTGCTACATAATACCTTATAATTCCCTTAGCCAATGTGGTATGATTGTTGGCTGAGCGGTCTGATACTAAGTCTAACGTAAAGTTGGACAGCTTTCGATCCCGGCTTCAAGCATCCTACGTGTCTAGCCACACTGAAGAGTTCTGATAGAACAAAACAGTCTGTCTGTGGATGACAATATATATATATATATATATATATATATAAAAATAAAAGAAATTGGGTATTGAATAAAATACAAAATAAAAATATCAAATCTATTAATAGGAGCATTATGATATTGATATTTTTGTCAAATATAAATAAATATTCAATAATTTTAAAATTCGGAATTAAAATTTCCAGACAAATGCTGCAGATCAGATTACAACTAATAAAATATCACATTCGTTTTATTTGATGTCATTTTAAAAGAAACAACCGTTCTCTTTGAATGAAGCACAAGTTTAACAACAAAATTCTATGAGGATATTCAATGTGCAAAACAATGCTTTATTGACGCTATCCAAAGAGACCAAGTATTTACATCGACCACTTTGCTACATGATTGCTATGTTCGAAATCCATATGAAAAGAATCTGTACGTCGATTATGTGAACTTCCAACTTGGCAAACCTAATATCCATAAGGACTGCAGAGTTTCTAACATCTGCATCAATGACCATTACAACGTTACTGGGATTAAATCTTCAAGGCTCACAGCACACTGAAAGGCAGGTCATCTTTCTCAGCACGAATAGATATTGACTATCAACTGTCCTACTCAATAATAGGCAGAGAATTTTGGACATGCTTCAGCAATAGAACATTGGATAAAAGTCCGCTGAGCCTAAGATTTCACAAAATTTCAAGTTAGATAGAAAAACATGGGTTTGGTTGGATTTGTTTAGGTTTTTGTGTTTAATGGTATATCATTCCTTGTGGGTTATTCAATTCCAAATCCTGTTTTTATATATATGATGTGTAAGAGAATAGTTTGTAATAATATTTTTAAACAAGAGCTCATTTGTTTGTACAGGGTTAAATGATTCCAGGTATTGTTATCTAACAATCTATTTAATTCATTTGGATGCACACAGTTTAAATGATTTCAGGTATTGCAACATCAGCATAATTCACCCTCAGCCACTATCTTCAAGAACCTTTAAGATAGAATAGGATTGGTTATTTATTTGCCGCAAAAACAATTTGAATTAATACAGTCAATTCAATCACATAGGTGCTAGGGTTTGACATGACCAAGCAACTGATCGGATCAGACCTTTCCAACCACCCATCTAGTCCTATAAGGGCTAAAGTGGTGTGATGCAAGTCATTTGACCACTTTAGTTGTCAGGTCACAGACTGCTCAGCCAACAGGATCGTATCCTCAAGCAATACAAATGGCCTTATTGGGGAAATCTTACCCCTCTGCAGAAGAGAAGTAGATATATTCGACAGCCCCAGCCAACAAGGTAGAGTTTGCTTCGGTTGGATTTCTTTGTTTAGCAGCATATCAGCCTTCATGGGTTATTAAATGTCAAAGTCATTTGTATAGATAAACATTTGGCATACTATTTAAACCATAGCAAGAAGAGATGAGAGAATTCATACTTTTCCTAAAAGCATCTGTCTGAAAATAAACATAATAGCACAAATGGAGTATAAATTGACTATGATGTTGCAACACATTAACCAATAATCTATCGGGACTCCCTAGCTTGTTACAACAAAAGATTAAGTTTGAATTAAAAACTAGAAAATGTGGTTGAAAGTTATCTAATGATACTCCAAGATTGTGCCAAGGCTAATCTGGTTCTTTAACTAGTCATTATAAACAAATTATTTCAAAGCATTTACAATCATGCAATGGTTAGGAAAACTTATCTTCACATACCATTTGTACTTTATTAAGAGTGAGATCTTCACTAAGAGTTCTGTTGGGGTGTCCTCGTGGTGTAATGGTTAAAGCAATGGACTGCGGAATCGTAGTATGAGAGTTCGTACTCCAGTCGCGCTATTACATTCACTTTCGGGCAAATACCCTTGGGAAAGGTATGAACCCCCTTATCCTCCCAGCTATGGGTTAAATAGTACCATTACTGTTCTTCTAGGAGAATAGATTTGGCATTAAATAACCTACAAAGGTTGATATGCCATGAAACAAAGAAACCAACCAACCAAACCTAAGAGTTCTCTACCATGGCTTTGCATCATAGTAAGCTAAACTTAATATATAAGATGGCTGCACATTGAATTTAGATGAGAATATTAAAAAAATTCTTCTCATTGTACTAAATGACTGATTTTAATGACATATCAAACCATCTGGGGTTCATTTTATGTGTAGTGGTTAGGGAATTGCATACATGATATATTTATATCTACATTTTTGGTGTGGATTCTTAAGCGTTATTTGGCACGTAGTCATTTGATATCAATTATTCTTAATACAAATAATTTGCAAACAGATCTATTTGGCCAATAGATGTAATCCTAATAGGTACTACAACTCTGGGTCAGAGTGGACCTGGGAGTAATGGCAATGAAGCAGTATTTCATACTCCCCAGATCTCCAGAATTGGAGCCTCACGATCAGATGCTGTTTACTGCCATACCCAAAACACTCCATTGGGACAGGGGGCAGTACAGTCAGTGTATTCTAAACCTTGCTAATAGGGTTTAAGCTGAGTTTAGCAAATGACAACAATTATTGCTCCTTAAAAAATATGAAAATGAAAGAAGATCCCAAATCCATTGTTTCTTTTTATGCCATAAATCTAGGATCTTCTCCAGCCAAGATCAAGTGAAGAAAATCTCATTCAAAAACGGACATAAAAGTTACATCCAGAAAATAAACTGTGCAGAGCCAAAGTGACAATAATCAGACTAGAATATATACATCCCAAGATTAAAATATCAGGTTGCCTTTAACAGTCAGAAAATAAAGACTTTCATGATTTCTTCTATAAAATATTTGTGAAGACTTTTAGTGGAAGGCGGACATTACGGAAGAAATTTTGCTTAGGAATTCTAAAATTAGTCTGTTACTATTAATTGCTACTATGTCCCAGGCAATATCCCTCGAGATATTTTTAGTATCTACAAGAACAAATCTTCAGCAGAGTTAGAAGGGAAAAGAAAATCAATAAGAAATTTAAAATCTACTCAGGATTATGCTTAAATATTTAGAAATAAATTAAGATCTTGAAATTTATAATTTCTCTCTCACCTTATCTCTCCCTGATATGTTGGCTTGGTGGCCAAGGTAGTAGCGATTTTTGTTACTGGCATTAATCATTACAATCATATCCCAGATAAAAGATTTTGTTTTCTGACTGTGAAAACAGGTAGACTTGCCTCAAATGAAAAATTTATGCAAAACAATTTCCTACTAATCCTTGTGTCAGACGTTTTACATATCTGTGTATGTATGCATAAATGACTTTGTAGAAGCAAAAAATATATTCCTACTAAACTTGTAAAGCTCCGACTAAATCAGATTTTCCATGAAAAATAATTAGTTTTTAACATTTTAAGTTGAAAATTACATCACAAAGGAAATTGAGCCGCCAGTAAATCACATAATTAACATTTTTGGAGTTTCTTGAATGCATTTATTCACTGATTTTTTTTTTTTGGAGGGGGGGGGTAATTTACAAAAAGATACATTTTTGTTACTTTCAATTTTTTCTTACCAGATGAAATACATTAAAACAAAGAAATTCCATACACGATAAAAGGGTAACCATTTCTCTCTTGTCTATATATCTTTTTTACATAAAGAAAAAAATTCCTATATTTGTACAAGTACCAAATTGTTCTTGACTCATGGTCATGTCATGCCAAAAACATTGATTCCCACTCGATACGAAAGTAAAAGGCAGTGATAAGCTTTTTCAGTACTTGGAAGGATGAACATTCAGAAACAGCAAATAAAGAAAGCAGTTTGTACAAGTCAAAGCAAAGCTAGTTAATTCCAAATACCAAATTGTCCTTTAATTTCTAAAAACATTATTCAGTCTGAATATTTCTATTCATTTATTTGAGATGATATTGTTTCTGCTTTATCTTTTAAACAGATTTATCATATGTAAAATAAATTCTTAATAAACAAATTTTTGCATTCCATACTTGATCTAATTTATAGAAATAGCTAAGTACAGGGTGTATTAACAAGTGTCCCAAAACAAAACAAAAAAAGTCTTACCCCAATGATATTCCCATCATCTTTTAAGGAATTTGTACAGTTCTATCAAAGAACTTTGAATTTGTGTTGAGATCTTTTGTAATAATCATTAAAAATGAATAATTAAAGACTACATTCAAAAGTACATTTTTTAATTTTCGTGATCGTGTACGAGTAGAGACCCCATAATTATTTTATTGAAGCCCAAATCACAATAACATCATTAGTCCAGGTTAACATCTTCAACTGCACGTCTTCCAGCAAGAAGATTGTGTAGCACACTTCAATTTTCACAAAAAAGCCTGCAAAGCTGTCTCGTTGAAAATGGAATGAGGAAAAACAATTTTTGATAAATGCCTCAATCATTTCTGTTTCAATGAATTCAAAGTTCATTACTCACCTGAGAGTCTAAAAAAATAAATAAATAAAAATGTCTTACATAAAAAAATTTTTTAAAAATCTTCCTGCCAGCCACATCTTTAATTCCTTGCATTTCATTTTATATTTTATACTTTTCTGGTACTTTTGTCAACACTTTTCCTGTCCAATCAACATTTCTCAAGTATTTCTCTTACTTCAGCAATAATTCCCAATTAGTGCTATCCTCCACATCAACAACTTGCTTGTATTTTTCAGTCAAACAATAATTATTTTTCTCCCTTCCATTTCGTCATATGTCCCAATATGTCCAACAAGAGAAAAATTACTTGAAGGAATAGCAAAAAAGAATGAAACCATTTTTAAAAATGGATTCACAAATGTTTGGACAATAGGTGTGTGTGTGTGCATTTCTGAATATATTTGCATGTCTTTCTTCCTCAATATGCAATTGCATATTTATTCCTAAAGGATTTATTATGAATATGATAAAAATATTATGTATCAAAAGCATTTCTCTACAACTTTTGGGTTTTTTTTTAATAGATCTTTATTTCAGGTGTATATTTACCCAACCCCTCTGTCATGAGCAGGATATGACACAAGGTCAATTTTTTAAGCAGGGTACTAGTTTAAATTCAGATTTCTTTCTCCAACACCAAATATCTTATCATGGCAAAAGAGTCCAAACTGCCCACCTCCCAAGCTTATTTAGTATATACATTTAAATTCTTTCAATGATTCCACCATCTTATTTATAAAAGATGAACTCACGAAAATAAAGAAAAAAAAAGAAAAAAAATGCATTTGAAATGACCCGTTTGTGAGTGGTCTATCACTGGACCATGAGTTTTAAATCTATACACAAAACCTTTAATCGTATTTGTATTTGGAGGATTCTTCACATTCAAACAGGTGACTCAGTATTTTATTTCTGTTAAAATTGTCAGTTGAATCATAAAATACAATTATTTTAGTTTATTCTTTCACACTGTAACTTAACTTTCTTTAATTTCCAAAAATATTACTTATAATATCTGAAAAATAATATAAAAAATTAAATTAAAACCAAGTTAAAACTTTTTTTTTTTTTTTCAATGTGTCAGTCTTTTGTGGGTGACCCTTTATATCACCAGTCAAATATCCATCCTATTAAAATTAAGTTCTGATAAAAGTTTTTACCAATTAAAGATTTCTGAATAGACAATATTTTCTGCAATTCTTCCTATCATTATGCTTCATAACCTTGAATTTTTTACCCTGAAAGTAACAACATATAGCTGACCATGAGAAAAGAATTCATTGTGCTTTAGGGAGATTTTTTTTTTTTTTCTACTTAGAAGCTGACCTTTGGATTTAGGCAAAGTTATTAGTCGTGGTGTTAAATCAAAAAGGAAACAATATATTTGATTTTGATGTAAGAAAAATGTTAACTAACTACGCATAAAAAATTAAATTAAATGTTATAGTATCAAATTTATAAAATTATTTGATGGGTTTAGTTGTGCTTTATGGCATAGCAACACTTGGGGGTTATTTAATGCCAAATCCTTTTATATATATATATATATATATATATATATATATATATATATATATATGATATGTAAATCCTTCTGCAGAAATGCAATCAATGTATTCTACAACTCCAGCCGACTAGGCTAAAATTACTACATATTTTTTTAGAAAAAAAGAAAATTGAATCTATAGCAAAATGCATACAATGAATGACCAAAAATTTGATTTTCTCCATTTTGTTCAGATAATGTGATGATAAATGTAAACAAAGCAAAAGTTATGTTCCATTGCTAAGTTATGCCAAAATGAACAAATGAGAAGGCAAAAAACAAATCTTCAAGATGAAAAAAAAAAAGAAATTGCTAAAACCACACAGACAGAATCAACAATGTTATAGATATAACAATTATGATTGTCTCCTGAGAAGAACAAATCAAAAGAAAAAAAAAAAAAATGAAATCTATCAGTCAAGAAATTTTATATCTATTCATTGAAGAAATATTTTTAGCTTCCTGCTAAAAAAGATAAATAAATAAATAATTAAAAGATAAAAAAAAAAATAAAAATAGATAAATAAAAAGAATATCAAGCAATCATTTATTACACATTTTCCTTTTTTTTTTTTTTTGTGTGGGGACAGATTATATTTTTCTGATAAGGACACAAAGATATAATACAGCTTTATTCAACTACCAGAAACTCTTCTGACCACAAACAAAATTGATATCTTGTGAGATAATTAAATCAGAGATAAAATTGTACTTTATAGCCTTTAACCCATTCAACACTAAACAGCCACAATAAGCATATATCATAACATTATGGAATTTAAGAATAGAATAGTCCAACAATATTTGATCCATAAAATTGTCATTTGAAACAAAACATTTTTTATTGATAGATAAAAGTTTTTGAAAATTATTTCACATGGTTGATTTTTTGGTTTTTTGTTTGTCTGTAGTTTTCTTTTTTATGAATATGACCACTAACATGGTTCATCAGTTGGGGTAAGGATTAGTAAGTTAGACTGAAAGTAACAACATATAGCTGACCATGAGAAAAGAATTCATTGTGCTTTTTGGGGTAATGATTAGTAAGTTAGACTGGCAGACTATTGATATTGAGTCACACTAAGTGTCCCATACTTCCAGCCTTGTACCACAACTAAGCAAAGCTTAATAAATAACTACCTGCTTGTATGATTAAGAGATACTTTTAATTTTCAAAATTATTACTACAATGTGTCTATATACAAGGTGTATAAGATAAGTTTCCAGACTTTTTTTCGTATGGGCACTTTTATTGATAGTGCATGCATGAAACTCTAGTCCCCTTCAAAGTAATCTCCTCCGGCTACAATGCACTTGTTATACCGTTCCAAAATCTTCTGGAAGGCCCCATGGAAGTCCTTTTGTGTTAGCGTGTCAATGACCTTCATCACAGCCTCTTTCATCTCAATTATCTCATAACGACAGCCTCTGAGCTGAGGGAATAACCAAAAGTCACAAGGAGCAAGGTCTCAAATATAGGGAGGCTGAGGAACTGTCTTGATGCCCATCTTGGTCAAGTAGTCTGTGACAAGGATGGAGTTGTGGACTATTGGAAGTGCCACTGACCCGATTTGAAGAGTGCTGGCTTCTTCCGACGGAATCTCTTCCTGAATTCCCTTAAAACCTCAACATAATAACCCTAACCCTTTGGCCAACCAACTCTGCTGTATTGACTTCCTTACTCCTCCCACACCTCTCATCATCCCTCACAGACTCCCTGCCTTCGTTGAATCTCTTATGCCACTCAAAAACTGATGCTTGATTCATGCAAGATGGTCAAAAAGCAGTCTGAAGCATTACATACATTTCTGTGGCATTTTTTCCAAGTTTAAAACAAAATTTTATTGCATATTATTCTTCTAAAGTGTCAGATTGTATTTTTGAAAGTCACCAGCTGTGACAATCAGGCTTTAGTAGAGTGTATTCCAATTCTTGTTGTTCATTTGAACCTGAAATCATAAAAATTGGTCAGTCATCTCATAAGATATATAGCAATAACATAGTGAATTTTCAAGAGTCTACAACAATTCTAAATGCCCATACGAAAAAAGTCTGTAAACTTATCCTACGCACCTTGTAAGATGTGAGTACAATACATAAGGGTATATATATATATATATATTATAAAACAGAGGTATAATATGTAGAGTATAAATTAGGGAGCCGCAAGTCAAAAATAAATATGTATTAAACTAAAAGTGCAAATATCTTGTTGGTATTAACTAAATTTAATCAAACACAAGGTTGATGCTCCCAGTGAGAATCAAACACTTCATAGCATTAATCTGTGAGACTAATTTGTCAGCCATTACCTGATAGTGAAACATCTAAGATTTGATTACTCAGTCTGTTAAATTTTTCAACTCCTTTGAAATTATTTTAGTTATTGAAAAGCCAATCCGACAGAACTATAACCAATAAATTTTTATGCTAGTAGGTGTGCACCGAGATTTAAAATGATGATTGTCAGATAAGGTGATATAATATAGTGGCCACTTCCCCTGACAAAAGATCCTAATGCCCAGTTCTGTGACTCATAAGAAAAGGTTGATTATGAGAACTCTTGCTGTAGGTGTGAGATACAGTCAGATTTTAAATGTGGGGATTTTCGAAAAGGATCAGTGTTGCCAGGAAATCAACAAGTCACAACCTAAATTTCAAGGCAAGGCAAAAACCACACTACCCTCCACCTCTCGTGGGTGGGCTACATTTTGTCAAAGAAAACATCTTTCCTTGATAGACTTGAAAATATCACAGTACATCTTCCTGTTTTTGTGACCAATCCAGAGAGAAATTGTAACATTAGCTATAAAGTGAGTGAGACTTTTTTGTGACTACATGTCTGACTTTTCCTTTCCTAATATGAACAACTTCATCTCAGCCAACTTTCTTCAAGACACCCACAACACTAAAGTGAGGAAAATTATTTGTTCACCATCACTCATTGCAAGATTTAATATATTTCTAGAGAAATAGATATCATTCACTGTACTTCTTTTGCAAGAGAAGTCAATTTTCTTGCCATAAAATCTAAAAATACTTCCCTTATTGCAGTCCAGTGTGATATGAAAACTATTTGTCTAGTTGTAATATTGATAAGTGCAAATATCTTTATCCATTGAATAAACAATAAAACACAATGTACTGTGTTGTCACTTCTGCATGAATTGAGACATCTACTATTATTTGTTAAATAGAAAGATTGGATGCTTACGAGATGCACATTTATTCCACTTGAGGATAACAATGTAAATTCTGAAGGGAGATAAAAGATTTTGATGAATGTCATTTTTTATATAGTTCAAGTCACAATCATTGGCACCCATGAGATTTCAGTACATAATGTTGAATATCTTCTAAAATACAAACGTATTGAGTGAAACAGTTTGGCTCTATCAACAACTCATGGTTGATAAACAACAACAAATGATTTAAAAGAAGAAAAAAAAAAAGGGTAATATAAATTTAGTAATTTTCCATTTATTTCTGAAGATATAGCATCAAAAATAAAAGGGTGTCAACAATGGTGGCCAAGAATGTATTTTCATGAAAACACTGACTAATATATATATACACTTTATGAAGTTCTGTGTTAGCACAGTGTATCAGGAACAGCAAGAAAAATGGTCCAATCCCAACCGATTGACTTTAATGGCAAGTCAACCCGTCTAGGGTTATTTAATACCAAGAGGAAATTAAGTTTACATTTACATTTTGTATAGTTATTTCTCAAGGTTTTTTTTTAACATGGTCCAATCAAATACGAATAATTTTTAAACAGATTGATTTGACCTATAGATTGGACCCTAAACAGTACTACCATTCTAGGTCAGAGTGGACCTGGGAGTAATGGCAATGAAGGGGTATTCCCCACAGAAATGAAACCACACCATCAGATGCAATTTAATATAATACTCAGGACACCTCCTTTTGGGTGGGGGGAATCTTACCCTCGGCAGATGATACAGTCAGGTATTATCTGAATACAGGTCATATCTGTCATCCTTTAGTGCATCAGAAATAAATATGGTAAAATATAAGAGTCCCAAGACTGAACCCTGCAACATTCCATTAAAAATCTTTCTCTACTAAGACTCACCTCTTGGGGCCATCCATTAAGGTAAGAGAAAATCCATATAAGCAAATCCACCCAGAATGTAACAGCCACAAGTTTTGCAAGTAGCAATCTCTAGCATCATCAAAAGCAACAAGAGAAAATCACATGCTGAGTTATGTAGACATTTATATATAAAAATAAGGTAAAGAGGGTGACCAGAAGGCTCCCTTTTCAATAGCTACTACACCAAGGTGTAGGAGAGGGCGCTACTCCTTTCCCTGAATTGCTCCACTTTACTCTTGATACGTACCTTATATTGCTGAGTGTTAAGCAAGGAGGTATCAAGTACCATTTTTAAAGTCTTTGGTATGATGCGACTTGGAATTGAACCCAGGTCTCCTGGACTATTGGTAAACACTACCCACTAGACCAATGAGCCAGTTTATATTATACCAAAAGTATAACAAATTTGATTATCACAGGTGCTTTATTAATATGGCCTTGTACCATACTAAGGCAGAACACATGCTCATGGGTATTTACTATGGCATAATGTGAAGCAATCCTTAAAGATTGATTCACTAATGAAGTTTGATCCTCATATGTGCTCCTATTACTGTGGCCTTGTACCAGTCTAAATTATATCATAAATAACTAGTAAAATCTATACACTTTGCAAAGTAGAATATGAATATTATTCTATCCCATAATACAGTGCAAGATCAGAGAGAGAGAGAGAGAGAGATAGTGCATGTGTGTATATGATGTTATTAGGAGAGAGAGAGAGAGAGAGAGATTCCTGTACATATACCAGGTTATTCCATTTTTTTTTTTAATTGGTCTTGAAGTGGGGGGGGGGGCATGTAAAATTCCTTCTCTTTCACCAAAGCAAGACTAAAAAAAATCAGTCAGCAATTAAGATCTCAATTTAGCTACAATGAAAATATCGGAATAAATGATGGAAGGAACTTTTACATTTGAAGATGAAAGAAAAAAATATTGTCTGGTGGAATTGAGCCATTTGAATTTCAAGAATGAATTACTTTAATGACTTATCCATTAGGTAAAATTACTTGGATTGATTTTATCTACAGAAACACCTGGATCAAGTTAGAATCTGAAATAGATTCATTATCAGAATTAAATAAGATAAAAGAAAAAAAAAAATAAAGACACCCACTAAGATCAGTTTAATCCTCAAAATGACGCACATGGGTCATTTACATTTGGATTTATAAAAAAGAAATGAAGTCAACAAATAAGTCTAAGTGTCTTGCAAAAATTTGATTATTGAGCTATTGTCTATAATGAAGAAATATATACACACACACACAAAAAAAAAAACGTGTGTGAGAGAGAGAGGGGGAAAGAAAAAAAATATTCTGAGTGTGTATTTATCCATATATGATAATATGTCACTGTTTTGGGTTTTTTGTTAAACTATCTTAAAGGTGATGTTAGAATGTTAAAATACTTCAGACCAAAATTATATTCAAAAGAAAAAAAACTTTTAAATTAGAATGATTTTCAGATAAAATACTTTAACACCACCTTGAAAATGGTTTAACAAAAATGAAATGTTGGCATATCATCCAATATAAATAGATACATTCTCTGAACATTTTTTTCAGATTTACATACCATTTGATTTTTATATATAAGTACACACACATTATACATACATATATATATATATATATATATATATATATATATATATATATACCCTAAAGCTGCTATGTTTCAATTATTTCTTATCTGAGAAGAATAAAATGATTTAAAGAAAAAGAAAATAAATCCTCAAAGATTTTGTTCTTGAAAAGTTACAATTCTCTCAAACAGAAAAAACAAAAAAACTAAAACCCTTTAAGTTTCTTTAAAATTTAATTCAATTGACATTTAATTCTTAATTTTCTTTAGATTTTTTTTATTTTGCTTATTCTTCCATGATTATCAGAAAACTTACTTTATCAAACAGATTGCTCATTAACCATCACATTTGCTTCTGTCCATTTACTTATTTTTTATCATGCAGCAATTAGGGAGAAAGATCACATGAGATTTTCTCCATTATCAATTTGCATATGTATATTTTGTGTTCCATATAGCATTGGAATTCAGATTTGCATTATAATCTAAAAGGATCTGTTTTGGCTGAGAAAGCAACTAATAAAAGTATCCATTTCCTAATTGATTATAAATTGGTATCGACATATCCAATCCAAAGTTATGTATTCCAATGACCAGGATCTTTTTGCTATAATTCATTTCCCTTCTTGATGACATTGAATTACATTTGAAGAAAAAAAAAAAAAAAAAAAAAAAAAAAGAAACCTTGTGCAGATGCGGCTGGTCATACACGCAGCGAAATAAAAGCATCAGTGAAGCTAAAGCACAAAATTTCAAAGTTCTGAAGATAGCAACCAGATTTCCCCAAGTAGAAATTATCAAAAGATGAGTCAGCTATTCATAAGCTTGGAAATCAAATCTTGTTCAGTGCTTTCCAAAGAAATGTTTTGTAATTCATTCTATGAAAGCACAGATGGATCACTTTTTCTTTCCAGTTCAGAAGAGTTGAATTCTGAACACTTATGTTTGAACTGAGATTTTCATTTTTCTTTTTTTAAGTTACTTCTAAAGTCCCTAGATGCTGCAACTGCAACATTGTGTAAAAACAATGAAGAGGAAGACAATAGAATAAAAAATATTTAGTCATTGAGGAATCTTATAAATATTTGATGAAAAACTTTTGGGTCAACTTCAAACATTGTTAATATTTGAAATCTTAAAAAAAAAAAAAAAAAAAAAGATACAATCTTTTGTGTATGTGTTCCTCAAACACTAAACATTAAGTAAAAGACAACAGTAAAATGTTATACATATTATTTTTGTATTAAAACATTTTAGTTAATCTTTTCAAAAAACATCATAAATAATAACAAGTAAGTAGATTCAAACAAGACTTAAACTTATGTATAACGCCTCATTTATAATAAAAGATAATCAACCATACAAATGAATTTTGAAGAAATAAAAATGGACAATGGCAAAAAGATTAGCAAGAAAACATCTTTTGTGAGTAAAGTGTGATTCAAGTGTCATCTGTGGCAATTTCTCTCTTCTGAATTCCAAGATTTGAGATAAAAGGAAGAAAAGAAATGACTTAAAACTAAAACTGAAAATATTTCAACTCAGAATCTCAAAACCAAAACGAGTATTTGTTTTTATTTAAAAATAAATTGCTCACATATTGACTACTGCAATAGAAATTGGAAACTGCTGAGATTTTTTCAACTCTTAACATTTTCTTTGTAAAAAAGTTGATAACATTCCTAAACATTTTTTTTTTAAATATCCATTTTGTTTTTGCATTCAATATCCTTTACAGAATTGGTTTTAGAATAATCAGGAAATAGTTTTCTTATTCATTATTGGCAGAACAGAGAAATGATTGATTGTTTGCATGTGATAAAAGATTGAAATCAGCAGCCATGACAGTATGAAGGAAATCATTGATATATCAGGAGATAAAATCACTTTATTTTTGTAATTGTCATCTTTCTAAAAAAGTTTTTTTCCAATAAAACTGTCTAACCTAAGATGTTAGTATTACTACTCAACAGCTTGCTGAGAACACAAATTGGTTTATATATATGTATATTACTTTGCCACTAACTTTGCTTATAAGGTTGGGTTTCATTTGACAACAAAAATTAATAACCCAGAAACTTATAAGTAAAAACTATTATTCAATAAGATAATAGTCATGTATACATACAAGTTGGTTATTTTCCAATGAAACTCAATATGAGTTCTATAATTTCGTTTTATCATTTTTGATCATAGCAGCTAATCAGACGGAATCTGGCTAGGAAGAGAACCAAGAAATGTCTTTGATTCTCATCTGTTGTCTATAGAAACTTATATTCTAAGGGAATCTTTGAAATGAAGCCATCAATATTCATGGTGGATGACTATCTTTTATTATCTAGAAAACATTTTTTCTTCCTCTGGACTAATATGAAATTTGTATAATAAGGGATAAAAATCACCCTCATTAAAATGAAATTTTGCTTAAAATAAGTCATTTTTGTTAAACACGGATCTATAAAGCAAATTTGGAATTGAAGTGGATCCATGGTCATTATCCCAACAGAGTTTGGATTAAAGACATTATTTACTAATGCTTAGCTTAGCCAGGAACAAGGCTATAATATTAGAATAAATAGTAAGGATCAAAACCACAACAATATTAGATTGGTCTGAAAAGCCATCTAGCTATTAAAAAAAAGCTTAGGTGCCCTAAATATTTATTAAACTTAGTTTAAATTGACACAAAGCTACATCAATGAAGTACCCAATGAGGATTATTCAGAAATTAGATAAGTTGTTAAACATTAGGTGCATATGTCATGGTTATAAATGATTAATGCAGGTATGTTAAATATCTTAGGAGAAAGTTTATGTAATACTATTACAGCTATAAAAACAATAAAATCTCTTCATTTCTTTACTTGTAAATATGTTGTTATTGAACCTGACCAACTTGGCATAAAAACTGTCATTCCAATGTTCTTGAGCTAATAACTAATATTTTGAAACATGTGCCAATTCAAAATTTTAAAAAGTATTGATTGTTACATTTAAATTCAGTTTTAAAATATTGTTTAATTCTACCAGCAAAAAATATATATAATACCACATTTACATCCTGATCACTGTAAATTATATATTTACCTAACCTTTTTGCACAAACAGGATGCAGCACAAAGTTATTTTTTAAGTGGAGTTTAACAGGACTGAATTCAGAGTTTTCCTTCTCCTAGAATGGTTGCCTAACCAAGGAGAAAGTGTTCAGTTAACCCTGGCTGGAGAGAGAATAGTTGGATACATACCTTTTCTGAGGGTATCAACCCTATGTGAAATGTAAACAGCCTTGTCTAGGATTTTACTAAAGTAACAGTAGCTATTTCCGATAATGACAACCATTACAAAATGAGAGCATACATATAATTTTGCTCATTAAAAAATGGAGGAAGAAGTCATCTGACAATCTTGGAAAAATAGTTGGTAAATTATTAGATATTAATTTACTGTTACTGTTCATAAAAGTCAAGTTGATGATTTGTTTGAAAAGTTCTTACTTTTGAGATTAAAGTATCATGAAATGTTTCAAATTTATAAAAAAAAAAAAAAAAGTCATTTATTTAATAAGAGACTGAACAAAATTTAATTATTTTTTTTATTGACACGTATATGGGACATTTTTTTTTTCTTTCACAAAATAACAACCATGAAAACTAGAATGCATCTTTCTTTCTTTACTCTCAAAGATTCATGTTGAATATCAAATGAATTTTTTTTTTAATTTGTTTTGCTGTCTTTGTTCAATTTTATGAATCTCAAGAATAAGAAAAGTAAATGGAAATATACAAAATTGGAAAATTGAGATTAAATAGTCTATTAAGTATGGAGGACACAAGGCCAACTTAAGTTATTCTGAACTTCATAAACAGAATTACACATAAATAAGTCTTGTTTCTTTGTCAATAATTTAAAATCTGGATTTCTAATACTATACAAAAAGGGTATGGCTAGAACAAATAACAATCTCTGCTTCCTTTTAAAATCCTTTGATCCAAAGTTCAAAAGTTAGAGAAAAGGGGTATTTGGTTGGTTGGTTGTATTTTATGGCATATCAACTCTTGTAAGTTATTTAATGCTAAATCTATATATATATATATATATATCAATCAAATATATGATTTGTTAAGGAATAGTTTGTAGGTAACAATTTTTTTTTTTGCTTGCATACTGCTAAGTGGTTACAAGTATTGCTATCTAACACGAGTAAGTCTATTCAATATTATTCATTCATTCATTCATTTGCACACAGTGAATTGGTTCCAAGTATTGCTATATAATACTAATAATTCAGAGGAACAGTCATTTGTTTGCACACAGTTAAATGGTTTCAAATATAGAAAATGATTAAATATTTCTATTTGACCCATAAATGGGACCCAAGCAAATATTAGCATTCAAAATGAACGTTGGAGTTGTGGGAATGAAAGGGTCACTTCTCCAATGTTCTATAGACCAGAGCTTTACCATCAGATAGTTTAGTATAATATCCAAGATACTTGTTGAGGGAGGGGGGGTCTTAACCTTCAGTAGAGATGCAGTAAGCATATTCTACAGCCCTAGCCAAATGCGTACTTGAATACCCCCAATTCCACAGAGAAGTTTTATCAGAAAATTTTAGATCCTCAAAGGAGAAAGCAATACTGAAATATCAGCGGGGAGGGGGACGAAAAATGGGGTTTTCTCTTTATTTTGCTGCTTTTCTTTTTCTTCTTTTCAGCAAGATTATCAAACTTGTTTCCTCTTCTTTTTCTCTCTCTCTTTTTATATATATATATATATATATATATATATATATATATATATATATATATTAGTAGGAGTCCCCACGGTGTAGTGGCTAACATTGTGGACTGCGACATCGTAGTTAAATAATATATTAAATATATCAGTAGATCTTCATGGGATTTTCATATAAAAGTTAAGCAAGTTAGTAGATTTTTTATTTTTATCAAAAGTGAAACTTCTCTCTCTCTCTCTCTCATATTCTTGAGGGAGTTAAAAATGTCTTATTTTATTATATTAAAAAAAAACAAAAAAAAAACAAAACAAAACAAAAAAAAAAAAAAACAGATTATGAAGTACAACTGGATTTTAAAAATGATCTCGCTACACTTCCAAGAAATGACCTTACTCACCAAGTTACAAATGAGTAAGTTTACATAGAATCTATTTTGGAAGTATAGGACTAAGTAGATAGAAGCAAGTGTTTATTTTCATATCTTAGAAAAAAAGAAAAAAAAAAATTTTTTTTTTAATTCAGAATTTTGATAGATAATTATTTTTTAGCCTAACAGTTATGGCATTACCTCCCTTGCCTGCAAAATAACTTATGATCACCACAATTAAGCAACAAGCATTGCCATCCGGGTATAAAAGTAAGAATCTTCCTCTTTTTAACTGAAAAACAAAAATATCCATCAGCAACCTGATTCTGTGCTAATGGTAAACAACATATATACACTATAGAGTACACAAAATCAATTCAAGATATACTCAACCAATAACAAAGAACTCTTTCTAAGTAGAAAACTACACTTTTAATTGCACATACATATATCATGAAAGAACTTTCATACATACTCATAAGTAGCCTCAAAGACCTTTTATATATATATATATATATATATATATATATACATACATACATACACACACACACACACACACACCTGCACTTTATTTACGTCTCTATAAAAACTTGTCACATGCAGAATTGTCTTGAATTCCTTCCTTATCAACTTATACCAATATACTCTCAAAAGTCATTCCAAAATGGTAATATTTCACAACTATAAGTTCCACTCACTCTTATAACCTGGTTGGTGGGTAGGGATGTCACTCAAGTAGTGTACCATGACCTGACAGAGCCTAACCTTCTCTAGGTTGACAACTAGTTTGAATTCAGTTTTCTTCACATAGACTGGTTTCTATTCCAAAGTTATAGAGCCTAGTCTGCCTTACTATTTACCCAAAGCTGGAGAGAGAATAGTCTGATTCATACCTTTACCAAGAGTATTAGTGCTATGTAAAATGCAAAAAGCCAGGTCCAAGATTTGAAGTCAGCAAATAACCTTCACTTCCAACGACAATAACTACAACACAAACATTTCCCTACAAAACTGAAAATCTTATTACAAGCAGAAAAGGTATTTTTAAACAATTACTTATATATATTTCACACACACACATTTTATTGTTACAAACATTATGATAGATATATGTACACTGACAGTGTCAAATCAAACAAACCACAAATTTAAAATACTTCATGAAAAAATATTTTCTATCTTAATGTAATTCCATTCTGCTTAAGTTTTCATAAAATATGACTTACATATTTAAATTATCTACATAACTTTTCTCCTTAGATATAAGCAAGTATATAGAATAATTTTATCAAGAAATAAAGATGCAGACAGATTCTATGAACAATAAATCTTGACAAAACTTTATATCCTATGCTATTATTCATATTAAAAAGTTTTATAGAAATCATATTGATAGATTTCTATAAAAGTTTTGTAGAGACCATCATGAATATAAAAAGAAAATAGAAAAAAATTGTTTCTTGAACAATGATGGATGTCTTTATTAAAATAACAGGATAAGAGAAAGTATACACAGAGAAAGAATCATAACTGTTTAGTCAATGTTCTTTTTTGAAAAAGCAACAACTTTTTCTCCATCAAAGTCCTGATGAAGGTTTTATAAAACTGAAACCTTTTAACAGTAACTTTACAATCATAAATAAATCAATCATATTTGGTATACTTTATTTTTCGATTTTCTTCATACTGTTGGATTTCTTTCCATAATTTACTTTATATATATATATATATATATATATATATATATATATATATATATATATATATATATATGGTGTGTGGGCAAAGATTACACAACAAACCACTTTTTAACTAAAAAAAATGATTTTTTAAATGAAAATACCACAGTAGCTTATATATATATATATGTGTGTGTGTGTGTGTGTGTGTGTGTGTGTGTGTGGTACAATAGTCTGTTTATATAGCTGTGAACTTAGGAACATTTTAATGGGTCCAGCTCAAACTGTTGAAGCTTATTTTATTACTTTTGTCAATGTATAAAATGTCCAAATTTCCTAAAAATGATAACAGCTGGCTGTACTACCTATAAAAAATGTACTGGCTTTGAAATAAAATATTTGTCCAAGGTGCATACATACCAGCCAATCTTTAAAAAAAAAAACACACACACACACACACACACTGATATTGCTCCTAGTAAGTGGATTGGAATGTTTGCCCTTCTCACTGCCCCCTTCCCATTCTCTTGTGTATTATAAATTAATCAGATAAGTGAATAATAATGACACAAACATCTGTAAGTGAACAAGTTTATGCCTTTCTGGGATTGAATCATCTTTCATGGACACTTGGGAAAATCTGTGACCAGTTAGAATCAATTATTATTTACTATTATTTCACAATTAGGCTAAAAAATAAAAAAGAAATCTTTTCAGAATTTTGTGGGGTACTTATCACAAATTTAAATTAGTTTTCTATTTAAAGAAATTTGACATTTATCAAAACAGAAAAGATTGAATTCATGGTAAATAAACTAACCTTTCTATTATTTGATTTTTCATTCACATTCAATGATTTTGATCTTTGATTTGTTCAAGTATAAAAAAAAAGGAAGACAACAGATCAACACAAAATAATGAAAATACTTCAACTCAGAACCTTTCAATTTTCAAGTGTCCTCATTTCTCTTTGATTTGCTTTGAGGAATAAAACAATAAAACCTGAACCATGATTCAAGTGGGAATTTTTTTTTTTAAATGATTCTTTCATATCATAGTGACAAGTTCTAAACTATTTATCAAATAAAAAATATTGTAACTCAAGAATTAGAATTAATTTTTTTTTCAACTGAATAAAATGTAGAGGCCAGGAGTTGATATGCAGCAAGTCAAGGATTGCAGATTCTTATTTTTAACTAGATTGATTAGAATTAAACAACAGTTCAAAATGATAAATTTCTCAGCTCTGTTAATAAAGTTAAAATTTAAGAAACCAGCCCAAATTATTAGATAGACAAATCAGTTGCTACAATTATTTTGTTTTTGTAAAACAAAAAAATTATAGTATTGAATCTCACTGAAAATATTGCTTCACTTTGATCATTTTTGTGAAAATTCTTGTATTGACATATATTTGTCCAAAACACAAGGTCAATTTTTTTGAGCAATTTTTTTCAGAGTTTTCCTTCTCCTAGACTGATTGTCATACCAAAGTTAGAGCCCAGTCTGCCCTATTATTTACCCATACTTGAATTCATACCTTTCCTAAGTATATTGGTGTTATGTGAAATGCAAACGACTATTTCCAAGACTTAGATTCAAATCACAGTCATTTTGCTATGACAATAATCGTGATGCCACAAACACTTGTATAGATATTAAGGCTAGAGATTGTTTCCTGTTGTCTAAAGGACACCAGATTACTTATTGGGGGTACTGAACACATTTGTCCACAACACTCCATAGGACAATCAATTTTTTTTTAATTAGTATAACCAAATATAGAAGGATGAAAAATTTTCAGATTCTTATATCATTTTGGGTATAGATTTTTTTTATCCAAATCTGTAAAAAAGTTTTATTATTTTACATTGGATTAAGGAACAGAGGTCAAATTGTTTGTTTTTTTTAATTTTTATTTTACTTTGGTTAGGACTGTTGTTAAGCTTTGACTTGAACAATCAGGTTTCATTGCATTTCTTACATCTTGTAATTTTTTTAAATCATCAGTTAAAAAGATTATAATTATTTTTAACTTTTAAGGACTAAAAAATTTGGCTTTATTTCACAAGCTAAAAATTGTCTTTTTTCCATGAAAACTTTCTTTGTTTAATTAATGTTTTCTTGTCTCTTAAAAACGAAAACAAATTTTTAAAAATAAAATAAAATAAAATAAAATAAAAACACACACACACAGACTAAAACTTGAAAACTTCAAAAGAGACCAAAATACATATTACTTATTCCCTAACTGTTTTTATCATGATACAATAAGTGAAAAAAAAAAATTTTGATTTCTGGACATTTCCAGGAGAATAGTGAAAAAAGTTTGGTTGGAACCCTTACAGAGATGGTTTATCAAAGCATTAACAAGCAATTTATGTTTTGAATACTTCAAGACGCATAACATATGTATTTTATGACTTGTTAGAAAAATCTTCACAACTCTGCTTGTTATATCTAATACATATAAATATATATCTAATGCTTATAAATAGATAAGATATATTGTTATATCTAATGCTTATATATATATATAAAATCTGTTACAATGTCATATAACATAATTATATCATATATAATGGTATAATGCCAACAGACAAGTAAATTTGCACTAAATTCTAAATTTTTGAAACTTATAGCCAAGAAAAATGCTAAGTCTCTGATGTCAATAATTACTTTTTAAGTTTGATAACAGGCACGCAAATATATATTTTCAGAAGATAAAATACTAACTTCTCCGGTTTACCATTTGCATTAGACATGACAGTCTGAATAGAGAAGGTCTTTGCAAACAAGTCATCTAACATACGTCCTTAATGTGCTTTGAAGAATTCACAACACAAATTGCTTATAAATGCTTTTAAAAGAGTCCAGTAATGTAATACACATGTTATTAACAAGTAGAACTGTGTTTCTAATTAGGCAGGGACTGTGTTTACAGAAAGCAGGAAATTTTTACTTATTGATCTGTTTGCACACAATTATGGGTGAAAGAGAATCAGTTGAAGAGACTTCTTGCAAGTGGCTCTAGGGCATGGTTTTCAATAGCTGAATACAAGAGGAAGCAACTTGCTGAATCTCTTGAGAGTGCTACAGCTAAAAATAGTTTGCCAACTTTGACAATGCGGATTTTTATAAGACAAAGCAAATACTACAAAATGAAATTCTTTGTTATGAAAGTACAATACATATGGTAATCATAAACTTGTAATATCAAAAACCAAAAGCAATTTACAGTAATATTGCAGTTTATCTGAGATTTTAACAAGTTTAGCAGCAATATTGAAAGGTGGCTTCTACTCTCAAAAAATTCAAAATTCTCAACTCTATTTTATTCCTAAGTCAAAACCATGAATAATGGTAACAGAATTAGTTTCTTTAGGGGGTCATATTTTTTAAGTGCATTCATGTTTTGACTAACACAATCTTGTCAATCTCTAAGAGGAAAAATGGTTTTCTCTACCCAAACCCATGAAAACTAAATTCAAAGAAACATCTCAAAGAGAGAGAGACAGAGAAGTTTGTTTGAAACAAAATGTTAATTTGGAGTCTTTTTTCTTCCAGAACCTGTTACCAGTCTTACAAGGGGTACTGAAGAGTTCTAGACTGAATCAAGAAGGGAATCACTTTTGTTTTTAACACACAGAACCCTGAACTCCTAAGCTTAAATTTACCTCCTGCTGTTTGAACATGATGTCCACATTGGTAAACCAGTGTTACAGTCTAGGAGGAAAATAAAATTTCCATTGGTATACTGGTGTGACAAATGCAAAGGGTTAATTAAACACCTTTTAAAAAGGAAAGAAACTTAAAAAAAAAAACAATGAGCCAAGAGTTTTTAACTGTGGATTGATTATTTTATATGAATATGCAGAGTTTCATTCCTTATTTGATTCGGTCTTCTTGCTTTCAGCACCCCTTTTTTTTTCTTTAAATATGATAATGAATAAAAAATAAATTAAATTTAAAAAAAAAAAAAAATAAATAAAGTGGAGCCTCACAAAACTGAGATCACCAGCAATATTAGACCATGCTACATAATTTAGTCAAAATAAAGAATTTATAATTTGGTTCAGACTAAAAGAACTATCAAAGCATCCATCAAGATAAAATATTAGAAATGTCACTGTAGATAGAAATATTACTTGTATGCATCTAGCCTAAATTTTATTTAATGATTTCTTTTGGAAAACTAAAGACAAAGTCATGAAAGCATCGACTGTTGAAACAGAATAAAAATAAAAATGTCAAGACAACATAATTAGAATTTTATATTATTAAAAGTTTCATCATTCAAATAAATTATTTCCCCAAGAGATTAAATTTAATTATCCATGTAATATGCACTGAAATTAGTAAATATGATTTATTTAATTCTCCCCAAAATAAAATCAAGTAAAATAATTGAAATTCTAGCAGTGCTGGATTTCTTTCAGTGTTTGTTTAGGTTTTGTGTTTTTTTTATATACCAATTCTGCCAAAGTAAATTGGAAAAAAAATGTGTTGACAACATTCAGATTAATATTTCCATTTAATTTATTAACATTTCCTATTTGGAAATGACTGAGAAACTTTTCACTTCTCCAGGTTTTAATCAATTCATTATTGCAATTATAATTATCAACAAGACTCAAGTTATGATAAGTTATTAAGCTGATAGTTAGAAATAATAATATAAATTGTCTACCTGGCCATTAGCCTAATGAGTAGAGTGTTCATCAATGGTCCAGGAGACCGGGGTTCAATCCCAGGTTGAGTGTTACCAAAGACTCAAAAAACTGGTATTTGATGCCACCTTGCTTAACACTTAGCATTATAAGGTAAGGATCAAGAGTAAAGTGGAGCAATCTAGGGAATAGAGTAGCACCCTCCCCTTCACCTCAGTGTGGTAGCTATTGAAACGGGAGCCTTCAGGTCACCCTTGACTAAGATCGCCAACTTAAGGAACCCCACTTAAACTAGTAGACAAATTCACGTACCTAGGAAGCAGCGTCAAATCAACCGAAAAGGACATCGAAACGAGGCTAACGAAAGCATGGACAGCTATCAATAGGCTATCAATTATATGGAAATCAGACCTAACCGATAAAATGAAACGCAGTTTCTTCCAGGCAGCAGTCACATCGATACTGCTATATGGATGCACTACATGGACGCTAACAAAACGGCTGGAGAAGAAACTAGATGGCAATTACACAAGAATGCTGCGTGCAATCCTGAACAAGTCCTGGCAGCAACACCCCACAAGACACCAACTGTACGGCCACCTGCCCCCTATCACGAAAACTATTCAAGTTAGATGAACCAGACATGCAGGACACTGCTGGAGAAGCAGAGATGAACTCATAAGAGATGTACTCTTATGGATCCCCACACATGGCCGCGCAAAAGCAGGACGACCAGCTCGAACATACATTCAGCAGCTATGCAAGGATACAGGTTGTTGTCCTGAAGACCTACCTAGGGCAATGAACGATAGGGAGGAGTGGCGAGAGAGGGTCAGGGATATCCATGCTGCCAGCACGATATGATGATGATGTAATAATAAAATATCATTAGGTTAGGTTATTTGATTGAATGGCATATCAACCCTTAATGGTTATTTAGTGCCAAATCTTGTTTATACAGATGATTTGAAAACAAATAGTTTGTATGTAACTTTATTTTTAAATGAATTGTTAGAGCTCATTTGTTTGCACATAGTTAAATGGTTTCAAGTATTGCTTTTTAACATCAATAATTCTGTTTATCAAGTATTCATGTTTGATACAAATAACTTGTACACAGCTGTGTGGTTTTAAATAACCAATACTAATCCAAAGTAAAAGATAGAACAGTTCTATTTGACCCCCATAGATGGGACCCTAACAGGTACTGTCACTCTGGGTTTAAGTGGACCTGAGAGTAATGGTATTAAAGGGCTACTCTATATTTCCCAAACTCTAAGACTGGAGCCTCACCATCATGTGCAGTTTAATGTCATACCCAAGACACTATCATTTATTATTACATATTGCTCTTCAAAAGAAATAATTATTACTTCAAGCAGGTATGAAAATTCCCATATAAGCAATATTCATGAATAAGAACACACGTAACAATAAATAGCTTGACTGTCCTTTTTTATTTCATCATCTTTTATTGCCGTATTTTTAATCAAATTTTTGCTCAGTTGTTAAACTGAAGGAAATAAAGTCACTTTAAAATTGCATAAACGTATACGTCCTCAGGTGTTTATCTTTCTTTGATAATGTCCTAACTATTTAAACTACTAAAAGTGTCATGATCACAGAAGGTTTTCAGTTCTCATATTCTGCCACAATCTATTTAAACTATTCTACGCTGTATTGTTGCCTCTCTAATAACTATGGCAAAGAAGAAAATGTCTTACCTCAAAAAAGAATTTGTGTTTGCTGTGCTGTCTAAAAAGAAAAGCTCAACAGAGAATTTAACAAAATCTAATATAGACACTCAGATATGTTAATCCTTTCAATTCTTAGTTAATCATAACCAATCACAGTCTGTCTTCAATCATAAAATACTGTTTCTTTTTAACAGAGCGAGTGTTGGTGTGTGAGTATTGTAGGTGTATTTTGCTCTTATGGATTGAATTTTTAGGATGTGCTGCCAGTTTTGAATGGGATCTGCAATACTGATTTCTGATATTTCTACATCTCTGGATTTTTAACTTCAGAATCACATCCTATTTCATTGATATTTTCTTACAGGAGCAAAAATACTTTTAGATATTTTTTAATTTTCCCAGTTTCAAATATATGGACTAATTTTCCTTCATCTATTTTGTTTCTTTTTATTGAAATATTTTTTGTCAATCAATTTAAAAAAAAAAAAAAAAAAAAAAAAAAACAACTCGTGATGATTTTCTTTTTAAAGACAATTCCAACAATCATCTGGTGATCAAAGGGGAATTTGAAGTTTTACCAGTCATGCCTATCAAGTGAATTTGCATAATCAATGAACAGACAATATTCGCAACCATTTTTAGATGGAAGGAATGATTTAAACAGTAAGTAACAATCAGAAAGTAAACAGAATATGAAAAAGAAAACATAAAAATGTCTGTTATAAAATCTATAATTCTTGTAAATTTGAAAAAGAAAAATTCAATTGCCTGAGAGAAAAAATAATGAAAGACAATAGAAAAATGTTCTAATTTGTTTGAAATACCAACTTAAGAATTAGAAAACAACTTATTCTATAAAAAAGAAAAAAAACTAATATGAGATTAGTGAACTCTGTTGAACCAACTAAGGAAAAATATCTTAGCAATAATTTTGACAGCAGGCAAAAAATTAGAAACCTATTGATTTATTTTTATAGAACAAAGTTTATTGTATTTTGTTATGAAAAATGTAAAAATGATATAAATTTAATTAAAAAAAACATTTAATACGAAATTCATAACAAAACAGAAATTAATGTAATTATTGTGGCATTCGAGAAACCAACAGGTGAAAAACTGGTTTGAATGCCAAAACTCAAATCAGTTTTTACAGTTTATATATTTTTAAACAATTGATATGTTTATGTGTCTGTAGAAAGAAACAAATAAATTACATTCTTCTTTAGTAATACAAACATACATAAATTTAAGAAGAGGATGAAGACTTTTATATTTTATTTCAAATAGTTTACCAAAATATTTATATTTTTTCATATTTCTCTAAGTTAAATGGTTCTTAATGTATTTAAGCACAAAACCAATAGATTTTACAAATATAGTTATTTCTTAAGCTTAGATTAGGCACAAGGCCAGAAGAATAGGGCACCCAGAAGGAATCAAACTTACTAACAATGGTCTGCTAATCTAGTATATGAACCATTTGGCCTAAAGGGTAGAGTGTTCGCCAATGGTCCAATCTCAGGTCAAGTCATACCAAAGACTCTAAAAATGGTACTTGATGCCTCCTTGCTTAACACTCAGCATTATAAGGTATGGATTAAGGGTAAAGTGAAGTAATCTAGGGAAAGGAGTAGTGCTCTCACCTTCACCTCGGTGTTGTAGCTAATGGCAAGGGAGCCTTTGGGTCACCCTCAACTATGGTTGCCAACTTACATCAAATGAACAGCCAAATCTTACAAATATATGAAAAAAGATCAAGTTCACGCTATTTTTGCAAATGTCAACAATTTCTGATATCCTAATTAGCATATACTGTTCTGTTTTATTTAATTCTGAAATCATTTTTTCTAACTCACTTAAAGGACATCTTCAGTGGCTCTTAAGCTTGACAATTCATATCTTATTTAGAGAATTTATATCATAATTAACTGAAAATAAACAGATGAAAGGAAATATTGTCAAAGTTGGGAGTAAAATAGGAATGCAGAATACACAAGTTACAAATTGAAAACTATTTACCCATAGACACTAGAGACTAGATGTGTATTTGGACCTTTGCACAGACTTTGGTAAGGTTGTATGGACGACCAGCTCAAATTTTAAACCCTTTGCACAAACAAAAATCTCAAAAAATGAGCTATTTTTGCTGTGCGAGACATGGGTGGCCTAATATTTATTGTATTAAGAAATGACTGATTCAGCAAGTCAAGCTAAAATCATGACCATAGCTGTTTGCTTTTCACACTTGATGCTACTACCATAGAGGATGCATAATTTCATCTCTTCTTTGAGGTTCATGAGTAAATAATAGACTCTACTCTCAAGCTTTGGTAAAGGCAACCAACTAGAAGAAAGAAAATTTTGAATTGAAACCCCTACTATTATGGTAGGATAACTTACTGAAATGGGGTGATAAAACAAGAAGCTGGACTCTCTAAAGGCAGTCTAACATCATATTTAATCTTGTTGTGGCAATTGCTGGGGGTAAAACTATTTCTAAGTTCTACAGTACCTTGATCTTCACATCAAAAACATTGTCACGTAGATGGGATACCTTTAACATGGACAACAGTTGGTCTTCCATACAACCTTACTTAAGTCTGTGCAAAGGTCCAAATACACACCTAGTCTCTAGAGTTTATGGGTAAATAGTTGGGTAGACAGAGTTCTCTAACCTTGGTGAGGTAACTAATCTTGAAGAAGGAAAACTGAATTCAAATCAGCTGTGATCTGCTAAAAAGCTGACCTTGTGTCACATCTTGCCAGTTGAGGAAGAGTTTAGTTAACACATACATATCAAAATCAGATCATTATAATATAGATTTCATCAATTTCAATATACGGATGATGAAAAATAGAATTTCAACACTAATGGATACTGCTGCATATTTGTTTGTTTCTTTGTTTAATGGCATATCAACCTTTGTGGGTTATTTAATGCCAAAGTCATCCTTGTGGAAGAACAGCAGTGATACCATTTAGCCCATAAGCAAGGGGATGAGGTTCATGCCTTTCCCACAGGTATTAATCTGAAAGTGAACATAATAGCCCAACTAGAGTTCAAACTCAATAACTTTAAGGCCACAATCCTGCACTTAAGCCGAAATTTAACTATTTTCTGTACATTTAACCTTGAATAAATTGAAAAATATATTCAGGTCATTGTAATTTTATTTTCAATCAATGTATATCCAGTTAAATTAATACAAATAATTTTCTTTTTACAAATTCTTATTTTATCAATATCTTATTTAAGAATGTTTTCCTAATCTAAACTATAGTTATTTTTTTTCACAAAACCTTTAATCAAGTGCTCATATTAAATATTTCTTTACTTATATTGATCTATATTCACACAACTTTTCATAGTTTCTTACAATTTTGAAGAATACCAATTACTTCCCCACTCAACAAATTGACAAAACAAAACCTTCAATTGTCAAATAAATTGAACGCTTTTATATCTGTTTTTCAAGTTTATTTCAGTTGCCAATTAAGACAGATAATGTGAATTTTCTTTCGACTCTTTTATAAACAGATATTCAACTAAAAAAATAAATACAAATCAATACAAAACAAAGCAACTTTAAATCATTCAGATAACACTTTAAAAATAATTCTAAATTGCTATAATTGAAAACTTCAACAATGCATAACCTTCGACAGTATTTAGTTTGTCTCTTGCTCATACCCAATAACACAGACACAAACAAACACACACATATATATATATATATATTAGTGAGTATCAAAAGTTTTTTTTCTCCTCACATACCTTTATTCCAAAGTCTATTTCCTGTACACATCTGAATACTTTCAAGAATGCTCTCTCTCTCTCTCATCATTAATACAGTTCAGCAGCACCTTTTGTTTCAGATGCAATAACAGTTGGTACAATTACAAGATCCTTTCATTTTTGGGTATTAATTTAAACTAGATCTCAAAGCCACTGCAGCTGCTATTAGAAGTTTGAAAGTGAAAGAAAATTGAAAAATATCTGGAATTGATGTAAACGTTTTAAGTGTGGTACTCTATCTTCCTAATTGTGATACTGTCTATTTCTCCTTATACCTATCTATTATGACCCTCGTGCTTAAGCTCTCATGCGAATCCCTTCTATCTTTTGAAACGTATTATATCAACATCAACACTACTAAGCTCTTCCTTTTGTTTTGTTTGTTGATAGATACAAATATTGACATTAGGGCAATTTTAAGGCATTATTTTAAACTGGGTTTGAAACCAGCTAAAACAACTCAAATAATTTGAGAAGCTCCAGAATAACATTTTTTTTTAAACTGCTCTGAAATCAAAATGTTTTTTGTGTTTACTTTTTAATAGTCTATACTTGTTAGTAGCATAACAAAAACACTATTAAAACATTTAGAAAATAAATATTTATTTTGGTCTTTTTAGTCTTGAAATTGGTCTTTGTGGGATTTTAAAAAAATTTTTTTTCATTTACAAAACAATGAAATATCCATTAAAGAAGGAAAGTTGTTTTTATTTTTAAAAGAATGGGTAAAAAAGACAATTTTTCAAGACATTGAAGAAAGTTCAAAATAAAAACATTTTTAATTGATTATACAAAAAGTACAGAGAATAAAAAATGAAATGAAATCCAATTATTATGATTTTATACTCGTTCATGTCAAAGTTTAGCCAAACCAAAATTAAAAATACAAAAAAAGATGAGGAGGCCTCTATTCTTTAAACAGATATACAGAACATTCTTACAAATTTGTAGGAATTTAAAGAAATAAAAAAAAAGTTATCCTAAAATAATGTAAGAATCAGCAAAATATTTTCATCCTTTTATTGTGAGTTTCATCTTTTTAATATTCTTTTTTAAATTGACTGTTCTGTGAGAGTGTCAGTATGCTCAATATATTCTAGCATTTTGGAGGTGCCTGTGGTGTACTGGTTATCATCGTATGAAATGGACACGGCGACACGAGTTCAAATCCTGAACGAGACTGATTGCATTTCACATAGCACTAATACCCTTGGGAAAGGTATGAATCCAATTATTCTCCCTCCAGCTATGGGTAAATAGTAGAGCGGACTGGGTTCTTCAGCCTTGATGAGGCAACTAGTCTAGGAGAAGGAAAACTCTGAATTCAAACCTGTTAAACTCCACTTAAAAATTGACTTTGTGTTATATCCTGCTCGAGGAGCGGAGGGGTTGGTAAAAAAGATAAATATTCTAGCCTACCCAGTACAACAGGACATCATTAATCTCACTCCCTGATTTTAAGGCTCTGCTGTTTTATCATTTTAAATAAATTCTTGAAGCAGATGATGACTGTCAATTCTGATGCGTTTAAAGAAAGAGGAGACCCCAATGACCAACACTCAAAACCATTTGAGGATTACAATTAGAGGAACTGAATGCATATAGAGAATTACATAAGTTTTAGAAAATATTCATAAGAGGTTCTTGTGAACTCTCAGTTGATTAAAAAACGAAAATAGTTCTGATACAATTCAATTTGCAGGTGTTGTTTTCAGGGTGTTAAGAAAATTTTCAGACTAAAATATTGACTTTCATTTCAATATTAAAAAGAAGAAAATAAACCAGGAATGACTTAAAAAGATAAAAATAAAGTCTAGTTAAAAAGATCCATCATTTTACTGAGAATCATATTCAGCAATGAACTTACCAAGTCATAAGCAAAGAAAAAAGTAAATACAAGAAAAGTGTTTGGTCAGCAAAGTGTTAAATGAAGAAAATATATTCAAAGACATTACTCAGGAAAGCATATAATAGCCAGACAAGAAACTGTAGATAATGGACATCTCAAGAGGAAAGATTTCATTGGGTAGAAGAGGAAAAGGAGAGTGGTTGGTGGAAAGATAGATTTGATTGACATGTTGAAATACGGAAGTTGGTTGTTCAAGAATGAAATGTGGTACTTTTGTAAGCTAAAAACAGTGGTTGCTGTCGAGCAGACTAAAACAGCCATAGACAAATGTAGAATCAAAAAGATTGCCTTTCAATAAAATGTACGTTAAAATCTCTATGCAAATGAGAGCTCTAACATTCCTTCTCTTACATGCACTTGTCTGAGTGCATGTATTATATATATAGTCACATATAAGGAAGGGATGTATTAAACATTCCTATATATATATATATATGCACACACCCAGTTTTATATGCATGCATCCATATTGAAAAATAATCAACATCTGAAAGAGACCGTACATACTTGATAAATTAATTTTTTTCTGTCTTGTTAGTAATCGCGTTCAAAAATCTCATCAATATTCAATATAAAATGTGAGAAGTGATAAAAATCTTCATTTTATAATAAATAGTTCAACTGATTATCTCATTGAGGTAAAAATGTGGATTACAAACAATAATGAAAGCAAGGAAAAAGTCTAATATCAAATTAAACTTAATTAAAAAGCCTAATGGGCACATTGTTTTGCATTATATATATATATATATATATATATATATATATATATATATATATATGACCGGACATTGGCGTAGCGGTTAGAGTGTTCGCCAATGGCCCGGGAGACCTGGGTTCAATCTCAGGTCGAGTCATACCAAAGACTCTAAAAATGGTACTTGATGCCTCCTTGCTTAACACTCAGCATTATAAGGTACGGATCAAGGGTAAAGTGGAGCAATCCTGGGAAAGGAGTAGCGCCCTTCCCTACACCTTGGTGTAGTAGCTATCGAAAAGGGAGCCTTCGGGTCACCCTCGACTATGGTCGCCAACTTTACTTATATATATATATATATATATATATATATCACACATACACATGCTTGCCTTTATATTCCTCATAAGAAGCATTCATAACTTTAAGATTATCCCTCTTTTAATATATATATATATATATATATATATATATATATATATATATACACACACACACACACACAGATGAATATAAAGATTAAGCAACTCTGGTTACCCACAATATATACTAACATATGAAATGTTTAAATACTTCAGATCAAATAATTGCAAGATCAGTAAAAGAAAAAAAAAATGATTGACAAACACAGTGTCTATGGTTGTAAATACATCTCAGTAAAAAGATTTTCATCATTATCTATGTTTAAAATTTTACTATAAAAAAAATTTATTTGTCAATTTTTACTTTTTATTTCTTTGGAGATTTTCTAATTTTGCAGACATGATTCCATTCATTTTTCTAAATTTTTTTTTCTTTTCTTTCTTTTAAACCATCATCATCCTTAATTTTGATTCTGGTCCATTTATTGGGATTTTATGAATAAGAAAACAAAGCCTTGCTTCTTATCAAAGTGAATCCAATGAGTAAACCCTCTTCATATCATTTTTTTCCACTCCTTATTCATCGAACATTAGGACAACTTGACATAAAAGAATTCAAAACCAATAGCTACACTTATTTGATCTCCAAATTTTATATTCAAAACATTTGATGGAGAAAAGGACATTTAAACTTTAATATTTTTTTTGGTACCAGATACAAAAAAATATATAAAAATGTGCAAACAAAAATTATCAAAATTTTGCTGACTATTCAAAGCTATTAAATTAGAAGACCTAAAGATATCAACATTTAGTGTAAAATATCATATATATATATATATATATATATATATATATATATATATATATATATATATACACATACATACATACACACACACACACACATTAAAAATATAGTTTGCTATATTTATGAATAAAGGGTGCTTACTATAAGTGATAGAGCACTATATATATATAAGTCAGGAGAGCGTAGATACAGAGTCAATGGCACTTGGTAACTGTCAGTTTCTTGCCTTATGCAATCATTACTTGGTCTAATGATTATATAGGTGGGAAATTAAAATCCACACACACACACACACACACACACACACACACACACACACACACATTAAGAATAGAATTCTTTATTTCTTTGCTGCTTTTCATTCAATCATTCAATTGTCTATTACTTGTCTTAAGATCCATCTACTCAACACTCAGACATATTCACAATCCATTAAAAAAAAAAAAAAAAAAAAGGATAAAATACAAAAAAAAAAAAAAAAAAAACATTGAATGCTGACTCAAATCCATGACATTAAAAACAAGAAATCTATTTTTATGACACATCCGTATTTACTCAGCAATCTTCAATTTTGCAAGCAGATCCTTTTTTTTTTCCCCCTATAAGACATTCAGCAAAATCTGCAGTATTGTTACAGCAGACAGTAGGGGGAACTGATAACCGAATTGAATTTCCTAACCACGTGACTCAGCAAGAAGCAAAGCCTGTTACATTATACGCTTCCCGATTAAGCGGGAAACAAGAAATAAGGGAAATTTTCTATTGCATTCTTCAAGGAGTGCCCCGATTTTTTTCCCCCTCCTCATTCCTTTATGAATCAAAAGAATTTATTTGCCGAAAAAGCAGAAATTTAAGAAAGAAAAAATAAATCAGACAGAAAACCAAAGATAAAGAAGAGATTAGACAAATGTGCATATTAAGGATGCGGAGGGAGAGGAGAGGGACACATGGGTGGTGGTGGGAGGCATAAGAGAGACAATCCCTTTAAGTTGGGTTGGTGGGGGCTTTCACAGAGAAACACAGACAACACTCCCACAATGCTGATGAGGAGTGCAGCAGGAGTGGGACAAGAGACTTTCATGGAGGGACACAGACAATACTCCTTGTGTGACAAGAGACTTTCATAGAGGGACACAGACAATACTCCCTGTGTGACAAGAGACTTTCATGGAGGGACACAGACAATACTCCTTGTGTGACAAGAGACTTTCATAGAAGGACACAGACAATACTCCTTGTGGGACAAGAAACTTTCATAGGGGACATAGACAATAGTCCCACAGAGCTGATGAGGAATGCAGTAAGGGGGTCTTTCACAGAAGAACACAGGCAAGTCTCAAAACAATAACCAGATACAGAAACTTTCATAAAGTGACACAGACAATAATTTTGTACGACAAACAATTGGTGAGGTGAGGACTACAAACAACAGTCTACAACTGAGCACAAAAAAAAAAAAAAATAATAATAGTGAATAAACCAAAAATATTAATAAAAAGCCAAAAGAAATATGATTTAAAGAGAAAGAGAGAGAGAGAGAGAGAAAATAAGGTATTTGTAAAGAGAAATAAATAACAGAAATACCTCATTTTTGTTTTTAGTAACTCAAGATTTAAATTTGTTCAGTTTTAGTTCCTTAAGTGAAATTGTTAGAAAAAAAAAAAAAAAAGAAAAGCTCAAAGATTTTTGAAAAATCTAAAATTTTTATGCCCAGGCTTCATTGAAATAAGAATCAAGATTTGGCTTCTGTATATAAGCACCAGGAATTTTTAATTAATTTACGATGCCAGAAATTTCCTTTGACTTAGTCCCAAATGAATCAATTTATTCTCATCCAATTTTAATTGGCAATAACAAAAATTGTATTAAACAGGTAAGTGTCTTGGCATTCATTTATATAGAGAGAGGCTTATATGGAGATATCTACAAAGATAGATTTCACTGCTTCTCAAAAGATGGGTCACTGGAAATTTGGGTCAGATTGAAGCCTCATCTATCTAATATTTTTCTTATAAAAAATTCTGTATTCTGGATCTTACAATGGCTAGGAGTTTTCTCCTACTTTTGATAAATTATAATTATATACCAAAAACAAAAATTTTACAATAATTCAAATATTACTTGATGCAATAAGAAACAATAAATTGATAGGGAAATGTGTGAAAATCTTTTTAAAAATCAGTTTGCATATAAATGTGTGTTTGTAAGATAATCTTAGTTTAGTGGGTGATAACATAGCAATATAAATATTTAAGATGTAAACTTGGTGGGTACATGTTTTGGTGATAAGAAAATAGAGAGAAAGATTGATGCACAAATAAATGAGATGGATTATAAATGGGGGAGGGAGAGTTTTTGACAGGTGAAGAAGTTTTTAATTCAAAGAATTCATTCTTCTACATGACCTTGAGTAATGTAAACTACTGTCAAAGAAGTAAATATAAAACAAAGTCTGATTGGTTGATGTATAATCAGGAGGCAACACAAGAAATCAGAAAAGTGATTCAATTTAATTTAATCCATCAACTAGAAAAGACTTACATATAAATTTAGTTGTATGTTCTTCTTTCAAACAGGTTTTATCTTTTTAACTGGCAAATTCATTCTTTCCATAACTTTAGACAACTCTCTGAATAACTAATATCAACAGAACCAGTTGAACATCTTATTTTCGACCGATATTCAGGAAAAAAAAATCAAGAATTCTAATTATTACACAAAATTGTAGTCACTCATTTTCTCATGTTTTTAGCATACCACCGATACAAAAAGGAAACCAAGAAAACTTAATCATCTAAAACACATTGGACGGGATCCCCAAATAGGATCGACATTTTTTTTATGATTACATAACTGTGTGTGAGTATATACATAAAATATGTTCGTTGGTTGATTTTATGGCATGTCAACCCTTGTTGGGTTATTTAATACAAAAGTCATTGACTGTTTTGCAAACAATTATAAGGTTTCAAGACACTAATTACACTAATCATTAGTCAATAACTTCAAGTAACTATTCTTAATACAAATAATTTACACCTACTTTTATGAATTCAAGTATTCCTATCTAATACTAATAATTTTCAAACAAATCTGTTTAACCGATAGATAGGAGGCTAACAGTTACTATCATTCAAGAGTCGACCTGGGAGTAATGACAACAAAGAATTGACTTTACACTCCCCAGAGCTGCAGGATTGGAGCCTCACCACAGGGTACTGTTTAATGTTATATCCAGGAGGATATAGTCAAAATATAAACCTTTATATGCATGCACATATGAAAAAGTACATATAATTGTTTTATGAGACAAAATTTCAATATTTTAGAAACTGTTTTTATCAGGTACCAGAAGTAATGAGTTAACTTTGCTATGTATTCAGCTTAGTATGACACAAGGTCAAGTAAACTTGGTCTTTTTCCACCCCTTACACAGAGACATTTGAAAAGAAATCTATGTAATTCTGTTTGTCTCAACAGATGACATGCCTGAACAGCTGCAGTAAAGACTTGAATACAAACTGACATTTAATCTGCAGATTCTAATTTAGTCATCTCCAATAATCCAAGCAATGCAAAGTTATTTAAGACCAGACATGAGAGAATGAGAAATGAGTGAAATCCAACTTTACATATGCAGCAAATATAACCTATGAGGAATTTATATCATACATACCTTATATATCTGTATATTAAAAACATTTCAGACACACTATACATTTGGCATATGGTATAAGTTTGCTTTAGATATCGAGTCATTTTAAAACAACCTTAAAACCCACAAATAGCAGCCATTTTCTCAATAAATCTTAAATGCAGACGTTCACAAAAATAGTGATTTATTAAAGATCCCAAAAACAGATTTTTTTTATATTTCAGAAATTAAGATTTTAGATTTTCAATAAAATTCATGCTTAAGTGTTGGAATCTTAAGTTTGTTTTTTTTGGGGTTTTTTTTTTTTTTATGGAACAGAATATAATCCATTTCTCATGAATAAAAAACAACAATTCTGATTAATTAAAATTAATAAACAGCTTTCAAGATCTTAGACTACTTGTTAAATTGCTTTCAAAAGTTCTATAAAAACAAAGTTCTTTTAAGAGATTAAATAACAATCTTCAGAAATGATAGAACTGGTCAATTTGTAAAGTTCCAACAAAAGATTCTGAAAGGTATCAGTTTATACTTCTACTAGCATAATTCCCATAAAAATAATGCAATGATTCAAGCATATAAATGAGAACTTTAATCAAAGATGTTATAACTATCAGTAACTTCTGCTAAAACAAGAGTGTTCTATAAGTACAAGTAAAAATCTAAATATATGACAAAAATGAAATTTTAAAAATTAAAATATAGTCATCTACCAATTAATACATCTGGATTTTTCTTATTTTAGATTTATTTTTTAGGAATTATTTAATCTTATTCTATTTGAAATAATAATAGTGTTCAAGAACCTGGAAAAGAGACTAGATAAACAGAGAATTAGAGGAACCGTTAGACTACAGCACTACTAAAATTAGAATAATTAGAAGAGTCCTGGAGAATTGAGGAGACTTGCTGTCAACAAGCCCCCAGTGAAAACCATCAGTTAGAACTGGTGTGAAAAACTTGCAAGGAGTAATGATAATAATAATCATCTTAGAATGATGAGAAAATAGAATTACAATTTCTGTTTTCATCTGTGTATTTTATATCTTATAATTTTTTTTTTAATAGTAATGAAATTTCCATGGGCAGAATCAGATTTTTGGTACAAGTCCGAGAGAGTGACACTTTAATTCTAAGCAGGATTGCAGAGACTATGCTTTCATTCAATTAGAAATTATAGACCGATTACAAAAATTAAAAAAAAACAAGTCACAGTACTCATTATCTATAAACATGATTTTAATGACATTTTTGTAAATGTATATAAATAAACACCATCATCTAAGTGCGCCAACAGCTCAAATTCCCTAGACTCATGCAATCCATCCCTATCTGTCATTGCTCTAAGCAAGTCCTCTAGATGGCATCCAGTGTCCACATAGAGTTGATGAATGTAAATTTTTGCTGGTTAGTCAATATTGGTGTGTCCATGTGTAGGAACCCATAAAAGAACATCACTTATGAGTTTATCGTCATAATATTTTGACGAGATTATATAAACATTTTTTATTTCTTTATAATTTCCAAGCTTCTATCATAATTTTTGCTAATAAAAATCTATAAAGAAAACTCCAGTCTCTTAATTCTTTCCAAGAGAAAGCTGCTAAATCAATTCCTTCCTTAATACAACCCTTCTTTAATAACAGTCTAAGAAATCTCTTTACCAAATGTTACAAATAAAAGAGAATTTGCCAGATGCCTTACTTATCTAAGCCAAATGACAAAAATCAACAGACAACATTATGTACAAGAGAAATCTCATTCCTTTATCCAGGCAATAAGTATTATGAGCAAAGCTAATGGCCGATAAATTCTATTTGATTGCCATGTTCCAAAGGATTCATCTACTTTCATGATTGAGCCAGGCACAACTAGAAATAATCATTTCTTATTGCTTTACAAGATTTCAAGAATCCATTAATTGTTATACTGATTTTGGTTAGAGTAGTAGACAAAAGTATACAAGACTAAAAACTCTCTCTCTCTCTCTCTCTCTCTCTCTCTCTCTCAGAAGCTAACTTCATCTTCACATATATTGTAAAGATGTCCCTACACTATATACATCAAGACAAGAAAGTGAAGTTTTTACTTTAAGAAAATACAGATCAAGTATTTATGAATTTTTAAAATAAAAAGATACATAACTAAATGTAACTATTTATAAAATCAAGATCACAAAATATCATATACTGATTCTACGAGAGTCAAAAAATGTTTTTAAATTGTCTGAGTAATTTCAAATCTAAGTGTTTCAGCATTCTTTATGATCATACACTAACAAATGTAGATAAAAAGAAATTATCGACTGACATACAAAAGAATTTTTTTAAGTTATCTTTTTCACTTTAAACCTAATCTTTATTCCAGAACTTTCCAAAGATAAAAAAATTTTTTTTTTTTTTTTCAAAATAGCTATCACAAACAATACCATCGACTGAACATTATGGTCGTGAACCGGGAAGAAAACTTAAAGGTCAAATAGTATGTAAGTTTATAAACGTTGCCAAATTCAGACTTGAAGTGTCAGCAAAATTCCACTTTTTTGCAGGAAACAAGCAGGAAACAAAAATGAAAGCAACAACATCCTTTACCATTCATTCAGTTATTTTGGAACTTAAAAGATATGACCTGTGACTCAGAGGTCACTGAAGTGCTGACTGGCTCTAAGAGGAAAACAAGGTTTCTGGACATGGATTTAAGATCATTTTCAGTTGTCATAAAATCCAGAAACAATAGGCCCATTTGTTTATAAATTTTACAAATGGTTATAAACACAAATCATAAAAACAATAAGGCATTTAAAAATGTAGAATGGCAAAAAAAAACAAAAAAAAACAACCTTAATCCTAAATCCATAAATATACTAGAATAGTAACTCTTATTATAAAAAGATGAATAAGTACCTCTGCCTTCAACTAATATATTTGAGCTGCATTCTGCCAAGGGTTGAAATGTTGCTCTTCAGCCTTCTACCAAAAAAATCAGTATAGTAACTACACCCTTTGTCAAATTAAGTATTTTCAAGTTAATTTTAGGAAAACGCTGGCATATTGGATATTAAAACTTGCAGAAGCTTACTTCTTGGCATGTCATCTCACGATAAAATATGATTTTGGGGAATCTAACAAAAATATAGGCATAGCGTATATGTCATTTACCTGCATACCTCCAGGTGGGCAGGATTAACTTGTTAATTTTATACTCTTGTTTGCATTAATGTAACGATGGTTAGAGTGTTCGCCAATGGCCTGGGAGACCTGGGTTCAATCCCAGGTCGAGTCATACCAAAGACTCAAAAAATGGTACTTGATGCCTCCTTGCTTAACACTCAGCCTTATAAAGGACGGATCAAGGGTAGAGTGGGTCAATCCTGAGAAAGGAGTAGCGCCCTCCCAAACATCTTGGTGTAGTAACTATCGAAAAGGGAGCCTTCATATCACCCTTGACTAAGGTCGCCAGCTTTACTTTACTTACTTTATATATATATATATATATATATATATATATATATATATATATATATATATACACATATATTTTTTTTTTTTTTTTTTTTTTACACACACACACACACACACACACACACACACACACTCACACACACATACTTTAATCTTTTGTGATATCTTCTGAATTTTTTAAAACTTGTTGCTTTATCAACCATGAGTTGTGGATAAGAAAAAGCTGTTTCATCAGATTCATTTTTTGTTTAGCTCCCCCCACCTCCGGAAATATTCTAAATTATGTACTGAACTGTCATGCCACTAATTGTGACTAAGACTGAATATACACAGTAAGGACATCCTCACAGCTTGTGAATTGAACTATTTATGAATATGTTATTTACTACTCCTGTATAAATAGGTATTTTAAAAAAAAAAACAATTCAATATTTGGGTTTGTTTGATCAGAGGAGTAAAAAATATTGCACAAATTTTCAAAGAATTATATCAATTTAGGTTTATCCAATTTTAGGCCAAAGATTCCAAACACAAATCAAATACCTAATATGATTATAAAGAATAAATAGAATCTTCTTTCACACATGATTGATTAAATATGTGCATTAATTTTATATAATTAGTTTATGAGTTGAACAAACAACAATCAGACAATATCTCTCTCTCTCTCTCATATATATATATATATATATATATATATATATATATATATATATATCTCTGAGATGAGACATTTTTATTATCATTCTTAATAAAACATGGACTGCTATACTCATCTTGGCTGCTATATTCATAACTGTACTTTCCAACCATCTACAGATACAACAAAAGGCACCTGAAGAAGGCCAAAGAGTACAGCAACCAAAACACTGTGAATATAACAACAACTAACATGAGTATAGCAGTAATGCTGAAAGAATAAAATCAGACAATTTTTTTAAGTTGTAAGGACGTATTTATAATGTAATGGACACAGTGACTCAAGTTCAAATCACAAACAAAGCTGTTTATATTTCACATAATAAAGATATGAATCCAACAATTCTCCCCCCAGCTATGAGTAAATAGTAGGGCAGACTGGGTTTTTTAACCTAGATATAACAATTGGTCTTGGAGAAGGAAAACTGAATTCCAACCTGTTAAACTCCACTTAAAAATAGACCTTGCATTGCATCCAGCTCACATAGTGTGTGTGTGTGTGTGTATGTGTATATATATATATATATATATATATATATATAAATATGATGGCTGTCCTCTCGGTTTCGAGCATGACCACCTCCTTTATCTCATTGCCTCTCCCCCTCCCCTACTCCCCCCTTAAATTGTATGCATTCATAGGTGACTCTTCAGCCAAACTGCGACAGATTTTGCCACAGAATTGGCACAACCGATCAGTTTTGCTTGCAGTGACATTATTTGGGTGCAAGATAGATTTTGCACAATACATACATATATATATATATATATATATATATACACACACAATTCAGTTTTTTATCTGGTATAATATTTATCTCAACAGTAAAAAATTATCCAACTGTTGTTTGTAACAAAAGCAATGAAAATGGCACATAAGATTTGTTACCATGATAGTGTTAAAACTATTGCTGGCAGAACAACATTTTTGTCATTAAGCTGTTGCTCAATGTAAGGTATTTTCTGATTGGTCATTCATTGACCAATTCAATGTCAATGTATAAAGAATAATTCATCAACTCGACAAAAAATTATCTGCCGGGTTAAAATGCTTAAAAGTTATTTCTAATACAATTTACAATTTATAGATAAAGTGTTGGTGGGGGGGTTCTGTATTTATATTCAGTCAAATTATCATAATTTCAAAAGGAAAGGCAATTGAGCAAAGGCCAAGGATTTCTCTTTATAAAATTATGATTTTAATATTACAATAAAAAATATCAGAAATTGATAAAGAGATGGAAAAAATTTATTTCATTAAAATAGCAAATCAATTTCTTTGTATCATTAAAATATAAATCATTCTAGATCTTGATTTTTTTTTTTTTTTTTTTCTTCCAGGGGTTTCTCTTCCCTAACAATAAATCTCAAATCTACTGATTAAGACAAGATAAAAAAGAAAAATTTTGTTCAATTCTCTTTCATAATGTCCACTTACTTTAGAATATTTCAGTAATAAAAGATATTTCTAATTGATTTGCAAATATTGGAGGGGGTGCTTCTGCCAAGTTAACAAATTAGCCTTGTAAATCAGAGCCTCAAAGACTGCACTAATCTGATTGCTGTACAAGACTAAGCTAAGTAAATGTACTTAATATTTGGTTAATCTATATTTTAGCAAAATATTTCATGGAATTTGATTGTAATAAGACTTATTTCTCCTAGATTTTAGATTCCACAAATACAAATCTGTTTTGATAGGGGAAAAAAACAATTACAAGCCACCGTACATAATGAATTTAGATCCAAATATGAATTAACATATTTAAAAGGATTAATGAATTAAAAATAATCCTTACTTTCTGAAAAAGAATAAAGTGTTTAAAAACAAACAAAAGATGCAATGGGGTTCATTTCTTTTTTATTTAGAATAATTCATAGTTGTCAGATTTGTGAATTTCCAATTTTTGAAACCTCATCAAGTATTTTTTTTTTCAATCAGGTTTTTCTTTATCCCCATTTGTAAATCAGTCCATCTAAAATGTGAAATTGAAAAAATATTTTGTGTAAAAACAAAAAATTATCAACATTCTTTAATTCTAGGCTTTGCATTTTTCTGGTAATTAATTTTCATTGTCTCTAATAGCAAGGAAGCAATATTAAAAAAAGACTGAAACAAATCTCTAAAAACAAATAAAACTTTGATATTCCAAGAATTTTTACATTCATCTTTAATTCTATTAAGAAAATTCAATACAATATGACATTACATTTTATATATAATTTCATATTCAATGGAATTATATTTATATGAGACCGTTCAAAAAGTTCTAAGTCTGTCTCACTGAGAGTTTAGATCTGTCACACACCTCACACAAAAAATTAAGACAGAAATCTGAATTTAGTTTTCTAGTTTTATTAGAAATGGTAATGTCTTACCACGACAAAAATGTTCGGCTACAGTTCTTCTTTCAGGATGAGGCTTAGAACTTTTTGAACGACCCTAATATCTATCCACGTATATGCATATTATTATAATATATGCATAGATTCTATAGATATACTTAATTATGTCCATGCATATATAAATAATCATTATTATTGGTTCCCACAGGCTCTCTGTGGTGCATAATGCCACATCTGCAGTTTCTGCAGCATGTCATTTTAACCAAGAAGTGTTGCCAACCCGATGCTCTTGTTTTTCTTACCTTTTCCCCTCTTTGTTAAAGTAACCTTCCTTAAACTGTTTTTACATGGCTAAATAACTCCAACTACCTTGTTACTAACTCAGAAAAGTGAATGTGTGTCTTTTCAAAAAATCATTACGATAAAGTAGATACAAACAATCTCCCACAAAAACTCAGTTTTCCTTTTTCTCCCCTCCCCTCCCCCCACCTCAATTATATGCATATCTTATACAAAAAACATTCAGAATTTATACAAAAAGATTTTTAATAAATAAGAATTAAAATTTACTGAGAACAATTTCAGCAGTTAAGATCCCTAAAGTTTTCACCTACCCAAATGAAAATTTCAAATTACATTTTAAATGAAAACTTAATTAAAAAAATGTCTTTTCAAATATGTAAAGGTAAAAGTGGGCGACCTTTTAGTTGAGGATGACCCAAAGGCTCCCTTTTCAATAGCTACTAAATCCATTGCCTGGATTGCTCCACTTTACCCTCGATCCTTACCTTATAATGCTAAGTGTTAAGCAAGGTGGCATCAAGTACCATTTTTTGAGTCTTTGGTATGACTCGACCTGGGATTGAATCCTAGTCTCCCGGACCATTGGCAAACACTTTACTCATTAGGCCAATGGTTTGGTTTCTTTTTTTTTTTCTAATAGGATATCAACCTTTGAGGGTAATTTAATGCTAACACAAGAAGAACAGTAGTAGTACAATTTAATCCATAGCTTGGGGGGGGGGTAATAAGGGAGTACATATTTTACTTGAGGGTATAAAAATGTTATACTGTGACTAGTTCAAACTCACTATGATGTCACAGTCCAGCATATAAACAACTATGCCCTAGGGACTTCTCTGAATAGCAACAATTTTTATAACTTCACTTGTCTTAACAGTGTGTGTGCACGTGTGTGTGTATGTATATATATATATATATATATATATATATATATATATATATATATATATATATATATATATATATATATATATATAGTGTGTGTGTGTGTGTGTGTGTGTGCTTTTACAAAAAGAAAAAAATTACAAAAAAGGTACAGGAAATATCTGCACAAACTGAATATTCTTTTTTAATCTACCCAAAACCGAATGTAAAGTAACAAAAATGCTTTATATATAATTTCATAAATCATTTTAATTTTTGTTCCCCAAAAAGAAATTTTACATAACTGATTTCTAAGTTTAATTTCAATTTTCTTGAAATTAAACAGATTTATATAACAAATTTCTTATGCTGTGTAATGAAAAATGAATATACATGTCTCTTAAATTCAAATGTTTCATGATTGTCAAAATATACTGAAAATAAAGGATGCTGAAAAATTTGGGAAGACATGTTTCAATCAATATTTGAATTATTTTTCTTTCCTTTAAGAAAATTGAAAAAAAAAATCAAAAATTAAAAAAAAAAAAAAAACAATATATCAACATTTAAATTGAAAATCTTAGTTTGGTTTCTTAGTTTAATGGCATATCAACCTTTAGAGGTAGGTTATTTAATGCCAAAGCCATTCTTGTAAAAAAAACAGCAGTGATATTATATAACCCAAAATTAGGTGTGAATCATGAACTCAAAAATATTACATCAAAATATTTTTTAAATTTCCGTTCAATCTAAAAATTGAATGTATTTTGTAAAAACTTAACTGAAATACAAAAACTTAATTTTAACTAATTTCATAGAAACATATTTTAATCTTATTGCATTTTAAATTAAAATCACAAAGAAATATATTTTGATGCTTTTTCATGAATATCATAAATTGCAATTTTCTTTTTTTTTTAATTCAGTGTTTTCCTTTCTCACCTGATTTTACATAAAAAAACATTTTTGTTAAAATCTTTCAAATCCTGTTTTTTTTGGGTAATAAAAGAGTTACTAACCTTAATGCACTTCATCTAAGAATTCTAACCTTTTCAAGATTCACATTGACTCACCACTTTTCCATTCATCATAACTTTGTACCCAAACACAAAGTTTTTCAGGGTGTACGCGGTTCAAAATATATCATCTGTTATTTATATTAATTTAATATAACCGAGTCATTTTTAATACATTGTCTAATATATTCACTTATGAAAAAGGAGAAAAAAATATCTTAAGCTACCAACATTCAATCGTTATATGAACCTTGTCAACTCAGCATTATATCTGATGGATGGCAGTGATAGAAATTCCTTTACCATTAAAAGATTTATGCCATATTATATGTAAAAGAATCACATTTGTATAAGGAGGGTTGACACGTGTAAAAAGAGAGAGAGAAATATACATAATTTTTTTTAAATTGTATGAGAAGATCTAAATGTATATTTTATGTATTTAACAAATACTTTAAAAAGTCAGACACAAGGCAATATTTTGTGGGGTTATACAAAAAATTTCATTTAATAGAAACCAACTATTTATACACCATCTAAACACGTTTTTGCAGCATACAAACATAGATGTAAATTACATAACCTTGATGTCAGACTAACAATAAAAGCTAATAAAAGTAACAAAATGTCCATGTGTGTTTCTATAAATATTCATCTTTTAAATTAACTAAATGATAATGCATTGTTGCAGTTAGTTTAAAAGGGGAAAATAAATAGATTAATAGGCCATCTTTGCTGCCAACATCCAGGATCAGTTACTTCCTTACAACAAATTACCCTGATTAAATCTATTTATAAACATCACCAAAATACAACTATATATACAAGTGTTCATTTATTATACAAATTATTTTGTTATAATTTATCAATAAAAAAATCTATGGGTCCATCAACCTGTAGAAATATATCAACCTTTATTTATTGATCTCTTATTGTTCTGATAATATTTTGCTTAATGCTGAGCATCCATATTTAAGCTGATCAATCTTTTTTTAATGGCCTACATATTTGTTGCCCTTAATTTTGAAAATATGCTTAGCTATTACTCATAACACACACACACACTATACTTATATAGTCAATATTTGCCTTAAACTCACTAATTTTTTTTC